>OZ009952.1:16837272-17442606 GCA_963932025.1 Erebia epiphron | reverse complement strand
CTTTAGCAGTAACGCGGATACCGATTAAATAAAATACTTTAGTGAAGCCCGTAGAAGAGTTTACAGTACCTAAGTACTATAAAACAATGTCACAATCGTTCATTTTATAGCGTAGGTACGCAGCTGAAATCAAACTATTGTGCTAAAAGGTTTCATCCATCTTGTACTAAAGTGGGCCACTTGGAATATAGATAAACACAAAATCTGATTCAGATCCATCTTCGCTAGAGCGTCTGACCTAAATTTTTAAAAATAAAACTGCAATCGTTTTCCCCGTCGCGTCGTATTACGTCGCAGTTTTTAAAGTATCCCTACTTTACTACTCAAACCAAAATTCTAAATATTACAGTACGCTCTTTATTTAAATTACGCCCAGGAATTCATCCACGTTAATTGAGGTTTCTTTTTAAATCTCGTTTTTAAATTTTACGTAATACTGTCTTCAGGGTAAAAATATCCCTTGTCCATTCTAATACATATTTATTAAGTTATTTCGTCCACATCGTTTACGTAGTAGTGCCTTATAAAAGTTTACGGCCAGACAGTCACGCTTTTTATTTAAGATTACGGTACGTACTGACTACGTAGCTATAGATCTGTAAGAACCATACTTTTGAATAAAATTTTAATCAAGATTTTTTTAAAATTAATTTACCGTACTGTCTGATATTTTTGACTATATATTATAATAGGTACCTACTACGAATTTTATGATTTGGTCTGGGTACATTCTTGAAACACTACGATTTTCAGTATGCGCACAACGAGCAAAATTACGTCTACTCATTATCTCTATTTGTCTACCGAAGCTAACATGGTTAAAGATAATATGACTTGTCTAAGGTAGATAAAAATAATATTTCTTATCTGTGGTATATTTCTCTACGAACCCATGCATACACCACCACCCCACCACCACAGCCCATTAACGTCCCACTGCTGGGCACAGGCCTCCACTCTCATGAGAGAGGGGGAGCTTAGACCCACCACGCTGCTCCAATGCGGGTTGGCGGGCTACCCGGGAACCCATGCATGCCGACTATTATTTTTTCTCGTAATATACCGGATTTTGTGCATGTAAAGGAAAAAATAGCCAGCAACGGCAACATCTCTCTTTCTCTCTCGTCGCGAGATATCTCATTGTGCGCATGCTAAGTCTGCTGGTCTTGGTACAGTATTTTTATCGTGATATCTGTTGTACTTATATGGCATTGTGCATGAGGGTTGGGGCGATCACTCCCTTGATAACTGTAAGTAAGGCTGATAAAAATAAAGTTTGCCTCGAAGCGATTGTACGCAGTACGCTACACACGAGTTATAGCCGCAAGTAACTAAATCGTTAGTTAAG
Organism: Erebia epiphron; assembly: GCA_963932025.1. Lineage (NCBI taxonomy): Eukaryota > Metazoa > Arthropoda > Insecta > Lepidoptera > Nymphalidae > Erebia > Erebia epiphron. The sequence continues at coordinate 17,441,258 of OZ009952.1, read as the reverse complement.
TTTGTTCCTCGGACACACTTCAAACTTTTCTGAGTTATGTGCATTTTACACACGTACTACAACGGTATTCCCAAAAGTTCTGCATTCCCAAAAGTTCTTCATACTGTTCTCAAATGTGTGTGAAGTCTACCAATTTACACATGACCAGCGTGGGTGACTATGGGCAAACTCTTCTTTGTCTGAGTGGTGGTGAGTGGCGCGCGATGTGTTGAAATGATGAGGTATGATTGTAACCAGCTGTCCTAGTTAGAAACAACAATCGCGGTAATGCAACCTGACGCGACGCGATACGCCGCGACGCGACAGGAACAAACGGTAGCTGACCCGTTGTCCTAGGTGAGCGACAAACGCGGCAACGCGACGCGATGCGAAAATAATAGTCGGATAGTCAGACAGAATAATATTTTCCCTGGAGAGAAATTTTCTCTAGGGACCGATTAAGTAGGTACAAATGCACATATCAGCTGATATCAAACGCCCCTGCTATCTAATGAAAAGAAAGCGGGTTCTATGATTCGCAAAATAATCTAGGAAATATCATAACTGCGAAAGTCTTATGCTTTCACGGCCCATCTGTTCAACCGATTTTGACAAAATTTTGATGCAGAGTAGGTTGCATCCCGGGGAAAAACCATAGTCCATAGGCTATTTTGCATCACGAAAAAGTAAACAGAGGATTCCTAAAAAACCTAAATCCACGCGGACGACGTCGCGGGCTTCAACTAGTTTTTTTCTTATAAAATGGTAAAGTACGAGTAGGTGGGTGAAGTTGATTCGTTGAAATGAAATGCTGTCATGCTTTTTTATAATGGAAATGGGTGGTAAGTACAGCTACGCAATTATTTTTTTACAGAAAGATTATATGAGTGTAATAAAATAAGACCTACTTAAGACTTTTTTATTTTATTCAAGACGTCCTCGAAAAGTAGCAGGTGAGTACCTTATAATAATTTGAAGTCGTATATTATGTTATTCCGTAAAAAGGTTTTTAATGTATTATTTTGACACACTTTTATGGCTCATTCATGGCGTTTTGCCAACTGTTAGGGTTTAATGTGCCACTACCCGATGTTGTGGGGCGATTGTTTTTTGTTTTGTTTTTGTAGCGTATTCTCTGAAGGGAGTTTAACGCCCTAGCAAGACGCAGCAAAATCGTTGACCCTTTTTTACGCAACCCTATGGCTGTGCCCCTCTGGTGTTGTTTGCTATTATGGAGCAAGTATTTTCATGATAAACCTTTTATAAAACAACTAGTATTTATCCTGAAAAATCCGCGTGAATTTAAGTTTTTTTTAGAACTTATCAATAAAGCGCATGTTTACTATTAGATTGTATAATTGCTGATCTATGTTTTAAATGATGTAGCTGTTGGTAGACCAAATAAACGAAGAAAACGAAGAAAATAAGGAAAAATTAAATATTCCCTAAGAATTTCACAAAATGGTTGTGGTGGGTGGGATTTCAAACTTTGCAATTTTTTTCGTGTGTTTGCGTTACCGTGCAAAATGGTCGAATAATAATAAAATAAATAAGTAAAGCTGGTCGCATATTATAGCACGCCACTAAACACAACGCATTAACTGCAGATGGAATATTCTACTGTGCTGCAGATGGATACTCGGTGAGGATAAGGATGATGTTATAGTCTTACGGCATGAAAACCTCAACGGTTATGAGCAATTTCATAAGTTCAAACCTCAACTGTTAAACTATTGCAATTGCTAACAACTTCTATTACAAGTTGTAGGGGAATGGCAAATATAACCACCAATAAGATAATAGTTACTCTTCCTTCATTAAAAAGTTTATATTTCCTACAAATCATGTTTAACATGTGTAACATGTTTCCAGTTTTTATTTTAAAAAAAACACTAGTTCAAGTGAACTAAAATGCAAAATAAGGCAAACTTACGTCAACACTAATGCCTGTTTGTGAAAAAACCCTCGTATTGGGAAGTTCCTTAGGCACAAAGCGGAAGAACTCCTGGGCGCCATGGTACCATTTGACGGTATAGAGCGCCTCGCCCGTGTCGAGCGCCCAGCGACAGCCGAGGGACGCGCTGGTGCCAACGCCCACCGCCTCAGGGACACTTAGCTGGATGTCTCGTAGACCTAATACGCCTACGAAAGGAAAACATCATTAATGTCTAGCCCCACTACTGAGGCGCGGCACGTAGCGGCCAGACGTATTCTTTGTATGAGTTTGTATGGAGCTGGGCCCACTTATGCGACGCGGCACGGAGATGCACTGCGCGATGCGGCACCATACAAACTCATACAAGATATTATTTACGCGAGCTACGTGCTCCACCGCTCCTAGAATCTCAATTGGGGCTAGATCTTTAGTAAAACATAGCTTTTACCTGCGGTATTATCTACGTAGATATTCTTGATCCAATTATTATCTAAGTAAATCAATTTCAATTTATTTTCCAAAAAGCTTACATTAATTAACTACACAAATATAATCTACATTATACTTACTTACTAGAAAACGAAAATTGTAATAATTTGGCCATTTGCGTGGGTGGTTGGGTCTAAATCCTGACTAGTTGACTGTAAAAATGCACGAAAACTAAGCAAAAACTCTACACAGAATCGAAGATGCCGAAGTTTTTGGCCTACACGCTTTTATGAACTGACATGCGGTCGACACTCGACAACGCAAGCATTGTAATATCTTACTCGTAATTATCTCTATTTATAGGATTCATACTTATGTACAATATGCTTTTAAACATGCAGGCATCAATGTACCTACTCCAACAGTTCGATTTATCCGTTGGCCAAATAAACTGATTACGATTTTCTTACACAATCAGCCATTTAAAACCTAAAACAAAAAAAAAACATACGGATGTCAAACTTGGTCATTAAGGGTCCTACCCTTGGCCGATATCTAGGCGTTACTGTCAGCCGCTGTCAATTGTTTCTATGCACATACAACCACAGTCTACGCAGGCACACATAGAAGGATTCAGCCCCTACCACGGGAGCACACAATAATATGCGATCAACTATCTCACTATGGCACAAATAATATTATTTATTGATTGATAGCTAGATGATACTTACGGCTTCGTCTGCCTTCGTTAATTTTTTTTTATTTCTGCGGGAATTTCTCAATTTTTCGGGATAAAGGTAACTTATGTCCTTCCTCGGGATGTAACCTTACTATATACCAACTTGGTTGAAATAATGGGCCGTTCAATTACACGTCTTTGGCATTTTTAATATCATAGTATGGATTGTAGAGGTGCTTCTTGATAATATACCAACCGGCTGATTCCTGCTAACTGATTTATAACTACGAGTAGGTATAGGTAAAGATAGGTGTTTATTTGATAAAGGTTGTATGCTTCGGTTGAAAAATAAATTAAATTAATAATGGCGCTTAGTATTAGTAGTAGTTCTGCATGAATAGTATAAAAACGGTGTAAGACAGCACTAGGAGATTCCATTTCCATCTGAGATGTGCGATGTAGATGAAGTGGTTTGAGAAGTAACTAGTCAGCTTCTGTGTTCCATACTTCAACTAGTATAATGTGTAATGTAGGGAACATTATGGACGTAAGTAAGCTGCGTGACTGTCATGCTGTCATTCCCTCTCTCGTAATAAATACTTAGAAGGACGTGTTTCCTTTCCTCATTATGTGAAAAACTTCGTTGCTTAGTTGAACCCCTTTCCCCTAGAGCTAAGCTATGAAAATCAATTGATGCTGGTGGGTTTGAGACATATCCGTAACAACTAACGTAGCATCAACTGATGATTTTCCTAATGTTGCATGGAAACTATCCACTAACAGCCCACTAAATCAGAGTGATACTTGATACATTATGTATGTACATATTATATTTATGTAGCTCCCTATATATTGTGTATTATTTTCTAGGTACATTATTGCAATTTTTTTTCTTTTTATAAACTGCTGAGTTATTGTCAGCTCTCCTCAGTAGAATCTCCTTTTCAAGCTGGGTAAAGTCCCGTTGATTCATCATAAATGACACAACTCATCCTAAAAAACCTATTTCCATTATTTATTTAGTTTTTGATGTGAAACTTTTAAAGCACTTTGAAATGGAAAATAAAACCGCAATTTATTACTACAATATAAAGTTTATTAGTATAAAGTACCTAATATAATTGATATAAATAAAAATTATCCTTGTCACATTTTGACAAACCGAAGTTTTATGACAGCAAAAAAACGTTTATAATATCATGTAGGTACTGACTATGAGATAGCTGCACTTTTGGTAACTATCGCCAGGAAGGCTGATTCAGTATTAGGTGGGTGTAGGGCTCTCCACTGATGACGATAGTGAAGGTCTGCCTGCATGCAGATCAGCCTTTCACTAGATATGGCCGCTCAAACACGTACTATGGTTACCAAAAATGAACCATAACTAGGAAGGCTGATTCTTGTACAGTATTAAAGTATGCGCAGTACCTATGTAAACAGTATAAAAACTGACGCTATTCATCGGGCCGTTCACTAGACATGGCCGCTCAAAGATGTGTTAGCCTTCCTAGTCATTGTTAATTTTAGGCAACCATAAGACGTCTTTGAGAGGCGATAAGTAGTCAGACCCCATCAGCATGCGGGCAGTCCTTCACTATCGTCATAAGAGGAGAGCCTACACCTACCTAATACTGAATCAGCCTTCCTGGCGATAGTTACCAATAGTGCAGCTAGTTTGAAATAAATAAAAGGTACTCTTTAATTTATTTCAAACCTTTATAATTGTAATTTTACCCATCAACTAAACCGACAGATATAATTTGGAAACAACAACAAAAAATGAGGTTTTTTGGTTCCCTTAATTTTCCGGGATAAAAAGTAGCTGTTTTATTAAGTAGTAAGTAGTATGTGTTATTCCAGACTATAATCTATCTATGTGCCAAATTTCATCCAGATCCGTTCAGCCGTTCAGGCGTGAAAGAGTAACAAACATACATACATACATGCATACATCCACTCATCCATACTCACAAGCTTTCGCGTTTATAATATTAGTAAGGATAAGGATTTATACCTAGTTTTGTAATTTACCTACCTTTTAGTTATTTTTGCCGAATGCTTTTTACCTTGCTGTTCAGAGCTCTCCAATTTATATTCTATAACTTGATCATCATTTAGAATTTCAAAGCTGCAATACGTAAATAACCAAAATGTTTAGATAGGAAAGATGAATGTCTTTTGTTGGTATAGTCTACTAATTATAAATTAATATTTTTTTACTAGTGTACAGACTATGGTGAGAGTAGGTACATGAAATGGTATAACTCTGATGCGATGATAATTAGCGGAAAAGTGTTGTAGGTACAATGAAATGAAAATTTAGTTGATTTGTATTGAGAAACGAATAATTGCATTTTGCGATAAAGCGCGAAACTTGTACAGAAATTATGTAGGTAACTAATGCATTTATTTGCTTCTTCTCTGCAATCTGCATGTGATATTATGTGGAAGTGATATGGGATGACAGCTTTCAAGATTTCAGGAAATAAGAGTATACTTTTTGTTTGTTTTTTTCCAATGCAACGGCTTATTTTCTTTTTTATAATAGGCAGACCTTCTTTTATGTTTTCCCATCTGCAAAAATAATGAATCACTATAAATCATTCTAGATCATGTCTAGATAATTTAAAAAATACATGGACTGATGAACTTTGCTGAGCTTTGATAAAAGCCTCAGGTATGTTTACGTCATTATGTCAAAAAATTAAAGTGTCGGTACATGGGTTTTACTGGCGTTGCACTCTCCATTATATTATGCGCTGGCTGTAAAAGTACGTGGTGACGTGTCTGTAAAAGTTTTACTTCAACAAACGTCAAATTTGAAATCACACAATGATACAAAACCCAACAATCAGCGCAACAATACGAAAATCACCGCGGCCGACGCCATATTAATTTTTTTTTGAAGGGATCTTTTATTTCAAATATTACAAATAATCACACTGACTACTAAACTACTACTAATAAAACAAATTATACTTACTTTTTTACAATAGTCACACACTGCAGAAGTAAATTGTTTTTGTACTCGACAGAAAACAAGATTATCACTTCAGATCAGACGAAGCTATTTTGACAGCCTACGTGCGACTGAAAACTGCGAAGCAAGTTCTGCGCGTTCAGTAAAATATTGGATGAAGCTAGGCGGCGTGCGCACGTTTCTTTGTTTTATACAAAACAATAGAGAGGATTGGAAAAATTGTGCCTTTATGAGGAATTTTGTTTTGTTTAAGTTATGTTTCATTCTATCTATCTATATAGGTACTTATGATAAATCTTTGGAGTAATGTTTATTATGTATACAGACCCCAAAAATATTTATATAGAACTAGGTGATTCCCGCGACTTCGTCTGCGTGGACCCCATAGACCCGAAATTGATATTTCGCCAGTTTCCCCCTTCGGACGACTGTTATCTACTTAGACTGAGCTATAAGAACCAAAATACCCATTCAAAGTTAGTTTTAGTGGAGTTCGTGCACAAAACAGGCAAAATAAGACAGAGAATAAAATACCGTTTTGGGCTCAGTGAATAATAAAATAACCACCAATTAAATTTTCAAAATAAATATTTTATATACAGAAATCATCCAGTAACTTTTTTTTTATACGTATAAATATCGATGATTAGTTTTGTTCAATGGTAGTGGATGCATTGACGTTTGTGTACGGATACTAACAGTGACAAACGTCAGTTCAGGAGCAACGGGACGCAACCTCACGCCTTGAGAGCCCGCAGGCGTATGGGAAATGACTGCCGTATTTCATGAATATATAACGAAATTTTGTGATGCGCGCGCCCGTACTAAATTTGTATGAAAAATTCGTGCTGTAAAAATGAGGGATGTTTGGAACCAGATTGTAAAAAAACTATAAGTTTTATTGAAAACATTATTTATTTAAAGTGTTTTTTGATCTTTTACGATCAATTTAAAATAACTTTTGTCTAAATAATGTCTCAAATTAAATCACAATAGTCGGAACGCGATAAGACCTTTTTTGAGATTTCCATGAATTTCCCAATAATTTTCTGCCGTTACTATACGATTTTTTGACCACTTTTTTTAATTACATCATACTATATCTCAATGAGTAGCGAATGGTATTTATTCGATAATGAAATTTTAATTTTTGCTATACTAAAATGTCGGAACAGAAAAGGATGTTTCCCCCTATTACAGTACATCCGTCCTTAAGAAAGGAAGAAGAAGATAAACTAGCCATCTGCCAAAGGAAGATGGAGCGAAGTATGTTAGGTATAAGAGTTAAATTCGGAAGACAACTAAATTAATTGACATAAGGAAGAGAATTAGAATTTTGAAGTGGAAATGGCCTGGACATGTTTGCAGATTAGATAACACAAGATGGACAAAAAAGGTGACTGAATGGATTCCAAGGGATAAAAAGAGGAAAAGAGGACGCCAAAGAAAGAGATGGCGAGATATCTTCTCAGAGCGATGCGGACCGGACTGGATGAGACAAGCTAGGGATAGAAAGCTTTGGAAAGTTTTGGGGGAGGCCTACGCCGAAGAGGCGACTTTTACGTTATCATGACGAATTTAAAATTGTATAGCATTTTGACTCAGTGTTTTATATGTTGACAAGAATATAAATCATAATAATAAATAATAGCAATAATTGTAATGAATAATAATTAATGATGATGAATAATAATTAAATTTACTTATAAATTGAATCGAATATAATATGAATATGACATGACTTACGATATGAAATAATACGGAAAATTAAATAACAGTAATCTATATATTATATAAAATTCAAAGACCTGACTGACTGACTGACTTATATATCAACGCACAGCCTAAACCGCTAGGGTTAGAGACTTGAAATTTTTATGAAAATCCTCCATTTCTCAAGTTATATCAACGAAACTTGGTATTTTGGCATAAGTAATAAATAAAGAAGTACGTGTTGCACAGTTTTTCAAAGTTCCACCCCCAAAGGGGTAAAATAGGAGTTGAAAGTTTGTATGAAAGTCCTTCATTTCTCAAGTTATAGCCATGAAACTTAGCATTTGGGCTTTCAGTTAGATATGCAGAAGTACGTGTTTCACCATTTTTGAAAATTTGACCTCCAAAGGGGTGAAATAGGGGATGAATGTCCTTCATTTATCAAGATATTTTTCAAGTTATAATAACGAAACTTGGTATTTTGGCTTTCGGTATAATATAAAGAACGGTGTAACGGTTTTCCAAAATTCTACCCCCAACTGGTAAAAAAGGGGTTGTAAGTTGGTGTAAAAGGCCGGCGTTTTTCAAGTTATTGAAACGTGATATTTGGGCTACCGGTTTAAATTATGAAATACATAATATTCTATCCCAAAGGAAGTTAAATAGTCCTTCAATCACGCCGCAACAGAGCAACGGATCGACGTGTTTGTTTTCATGGGTTCTTTTTATCCCGGGAAATTAAAGAATGCCTATGGGAATTAAAAAACTTATGCCACGCGAACGAAGTCGCGGGCGTCCGCTAGTACAACATATAAATTGATTAATACTTAACCGACTTATTAATCACTTATTGTGTACTTGTGACTAAGAAATTGTAACGTAATAGAAAATAAAGGCTTTTTTATTTTATTTTATTTTATTTATTAGTTAAAACGTAATGTTAAAGTAATAAGATATCACAGGGACGAAAAGTTCAAGAATGTCATTCTGTTTTTGCCTGTCACTGCCTGTTTTTGTCAGTTTGTATTTTTTATGTAATTATTTTACTAGCTGATGCCCACGACTTTGTATAAGTTATTGTCATTGCCACGGGGACTCTTTAATTTTAAGAAAAAGTAGCCTATGTAACTTTCCAGGTCCTCGACTATCCATACTATGTATTTGCGTGGGAAATGGTCAAACTATTAATCCAAAAAAAACACTCTTTCGCGTTTATAATATAAGTATGACTTTTTATACTATTTTTAAACAGGAATAAGATATAAAGTTTCATTTTAACTGCAATATGAACAGTAATTTTTAATCTATTAGAGGAACGGAGGATTAGAAGACCAAGCTAATTGGATCCCTCGGTTTACAATAAATTGTCCGAAATGTGAATCAGTTCAGTAGTTTGTGACATATATTTCAATATATGTACTTATAGAGGGGACGCACGCCGTCGCCAGGCGGGTGATCGGTACATTAATTGAACCATTCCACCCATTTCCCTGTGTTAGGACACAGGTTACTGGTGTCCCGGCAGCCTACTCCCCCCGAACCTACCTGTAGCTTTAGTGAACCTTACGATATCCCTTAAGGAGAGATGTCTTAGGTCTTCTTCACTGATCCTGTCCTTGCCGATTAATTCCCACCTTACCAATGAGTACATGGGGCACTCAGCTATGAAGTGAAAGCTGGTCTCTTCCTCGCCGCACTCTGGACATGATGGGTCATCTTCTAATCTCATTATTGTGAGATGTCTATTTAGCAGACAGTGTCCCGTTGTTATGCCTGCTATAAGTGCTATGTTGTTTCTACTTTGTGACATAAGTAATTGTTTTGTCTTCTTTTTATCGAATGATTTCAAGAACAACTTCGATTGCCTATATTGTGTAGAGTTGTTCCATCTTGAATTCGATTCTCTTTCTATAATTCCTTCAAATACTTTCTTAGTAATCGAGTATGGAATGGGTAAGCAAGGTTCGGGGCCACAAAATGGAGTGCTTGTTCCCATTCTAGCTAATTCATCTGCTTTTTCATTTCCTTCGTTTCCTTGGTGTCCAAGAACCCAGGAAATGAGTTCAAGATACGTTTGCATTCTTTCACTAGAGCTGATGTGGTAACCTTCCTTTCTAATGCTCTGAGAGCAGCCTGACTGTCACTATATATGATAACTTCTTTGGTTTCTATGCTTACAGTATCCATCAGGCCGAAAGCACACTATTTCAATATATACATATAATATTAAAATTTCAATGCTACTTAGCAGTAATTCTAAAATATAAAAGGTTGAAGGATCTCTGGTATAAGAATCAAAACAAACCTCGACATGAAAGAAATCTTTTTTCCTAATATACTTTTTTATATATTAGACCCAAGGGACTACAAAAATATTATCTACTTTATTTTCTTTGCGCACTTCAGCCCCATAACATGAACAAACAAATTTTATACTCTTTTATTATTTTTTGCGGTTAAACAGGTATACCCAAAATAGAAAAAATATTACGATATAATGTGCTGTTTTGTTTCATTCTCTGTCCTATAATATGACAGAATATTTATTTTTCAAAAAACTTGATTAAATAAATACGTGCTACGGGTAGGTATCTGTTATCGGTATAGAGTTATCTGCGTTACATATACAGTACGACAATGTAGTCGAAGAGCGTGACCGCCTTCAGGAGCTCGTGGATAGGTTTGATGAGTGCCGGGCCGAGTACGAGGCAACACTTAACAAGATCTCCGCACTCCACCAGCAGCTAGATGAGGCTCACGACAAGATCTCCGAGTTGGAAACAGCTGCACAGAACACCACAGCACAGCACACCCAGAGTCTCTTCGAGGAATTAGTTGGTAGCGCCCCGCAGTTGGTTACTGCTACAACGGATGAACCCACTTTCTGTACTGACCATCCAATACCACAGGTCACACATACAACCCCCTCAAAGGTTTATCCCTGTAGCAGTAAAAAACTAAAGAAATATGTTAAAATTAACCGGTATATTAGAAAAACTCAAAAGTTAATAAACAAACATAATTATTCATTTAAAACGATGAAGCCAAAAAAGGATAGGTTAGAATTATTAGGCAGAATTAAAATGTGCAGCAAAGAATTAGAAAGTTATAAAATAAATTATGAATCTGACACACACATCCTAGAGGTTCAAATAGCTCGATTGCAGGCTTCTTTGCGTTCATTGTCAGCAAAGTATGATTCATGTCAAAAAAATATGATTTCACAGTATACACAGACAACTGATGAGCTTGACCCATTAACTAGTATTGAAAGTATTGAAAATATTAACTTCACTCAAAAACAGTGTTCTGATAATAGTGCAGTTCATCCACAGTCTGTGGCTACAGCATCATCACCCTCAAAGAAGAGGAAGGTGTGTGACAGGTTCCCCAAGCAAAGTACCAATAGTTCCTTTACTCTCACAAAACCTAGTACATGCAATACAAACACATTTATGTATAGCGATGGAATTGGTAGTGGTATGGGCATATTACTTCATTCACATCTACAGGGACATACGGTTTTGAACTGCGGGATAATGCGGGACTAATTTCTATTGTCAAGTCAATTTATAGAAATAAAAATAGCTTTGATTTAAACACAAACTTAGTGATTCTAGTTGCAAACAGAGGCACAATTAATGAATATGACTTGAAAAAATGCTATCAAACCTTGGAAAAATTAAATGTTAATAAAATTATAATATATACCCTCCCTTACTGTGACAATTTGCCACACCAAGAAAATACCTATAGATATAAGTTAAATATGACATTATATAATTTATGTACCTACAATAATAAATTTAAAATAATTGACATAAGTACCCAGTGTGGTAAAGTTTATTATGACTTGGAACAAGATAGGTATAAACTATCATGTTATGCTAAGGGACAGATAGCTGTTTCGCTATCATATTTTTTTTCAACACTAGCCAAAAATGTGGCTAAACAAGCTGCTTCTATTGAGCAGTGTTTTTACTCTGACATTTTGGATATAAGTCCAAGTAACTTTACTTTAAACTAGATAAGGCGACAACGGAGGTTTCCTCTTGCTTGAATAGTATAAGTTATAATAAGGCTTTGCACACACTTGACGCAAAGCAAATAAAAAATAAAAAATGTAATGTCGTCAACCTGGTTCACCAGAACATTCAATGTATTAGAGGGAAGGATTTGGAGATTGAATTGTTCCTAAATAATTTTAATATTGATATTTTATGTGTAACTGAACATTGGCTAAAAAACCATGAGTACATGTTCAATTTTAGTGACCACCAGGTTGGTAGTTCGTTCACCAGATCTAATGCCATCCATGGAGGCTCTTTAATTTTGTTGAATAAAAAATTAAAATTTAAGAACCGAAATGATATTGTGAGCCTGTCTGTTGAGCGAACAATAGAACTATCTTCAGTTGAATTGGAGCAATTTATTGTTGTGTCTATATACAGACCACCTTTGTCTAACTTTGAACTTTTTGAAAAGGTAATGGATGATGTACTATTTAAACTCTCTAAATCAAATAAAAAGCTTATTGTGTGCGGAGACTTTAATGTAAATATATTGGAAAGTAGCCCTTTAAGTGGCAAGTTATTGAATCTATTCAAATCCTATAACTTATCCAATATGTTTATGGAGCCAACTAGAATAACTGCAACTAGTGCATGCATAGACAATATTTTTACAAATTTTACACCTGTTAATAAAAACATTATTAGTAAATTAGATTCAGATCATTGTGGACAACAAATTCAGTTTGAAAATTTAAATAAAAATGTATCAAAGCGTAGAATAACTTTTGTACCAGTAACGTTGGACCGTATTAAAAAAATAAGAACAAGTCTTACAGAGGAACTCCCTTTTTTACCAAATGGGTTGAGTCCTAATGAAATGTATAACATATTCTTTAATACTTTCAGTGAAATATTCAAATCAATATTCACCAGTAGAACGGTCTTAACTACTGATGCAAACGCTTTTAACGACTGGGCAACAAATGAATTACACAGAAGTAGGCAAAAATTATATGAATTGTATGCGGAGCGACAGTATGATACTAGTGATGAGTTCAAGCAGCATGTTCAACTGTTTTCCAAGAAATTTAAAAGAGATTGCATTGTGGCTAAATCAAAACATATTCAAACTAAGATAAAAAATAGCTCCAATGTAATCAAAACTACTTGGAACATAGTGAATGAAGAAACAGGAAGAGCAACACGGAAAAATTGTGAATTTAAACTTAATGTCGGTAATACACCTGTAACTTCGGACTCCGAAGTTGCTTCTGCTTTTGAAGGCTTCTTTACGGATATTCCTGTTTCTACCACAGAATCGTTGAACTCCTCACCAAATGCCGCTCTTACTTTACTGGAGGATAACGTGGCTGAATGTAATAACGTTTTCAAATTCTGTCACGTTAACTGCTCTGACGTTATTAAAGCTTTCAAATTAATTAACAATAAGAAGACAAATGATTTGTGGGGCATTTCCGTTAACGTTGTAAAATCATTGATTGATATCGTTGCACCCGAGTTAGCTTTAATATTTAATAATTGTATTGATTGTGGTGAGTTTCCTGACTTAATGAAGCACAGTAAAATAATTCCTCTATTCAAATCAGGTAGTACCAATGACCCCGCTAACTTTAGACCTATATCTGTACTACCCACTTTTAGTAAAATATTTGAAAAATTAATATTAATTCAATTGCTTAAACATTTTTGTAATAATGACTTATTACATAGTTAACAGTTTGGATTTACACGGGGTCGCTCAACAATCGATGCTGGTGTTGAGTTAATTCAAAATATATTCGAAGCCTGGGAGGAATCACGTGATGCACTTGGCGTTTTCTGTGATTTATCCAAGGCTTTTGATTGTGTTGATCACGAAACATTAGTCAGAAAACTGCACCATTATGGAATTAGGGGTGTAGCACTGGATATGATGAATTCCTACTTAAAAAATAGGATGCAAAAGGTAGACGTCAATGGAAAGCGGTCTTCCGGATCGATTGTAAAAATGGGGGTTCCACAAGGTTCAATTTTAGGGCCTTTTCTATTCCTCATTTATATTAACGATCTTCCTTACCTTGCCAAGGATAATCATGGGATAGTATTGTTTGCTGGTGATACATCACTTTTGTTTAAAATAAATCGTTACGAAGCTACTCTTGACGAAGTAAACAATTCTCTCACTAAAGTGGTACAGTGGTTTGAAGCTAATAACCTACTACTCAATGGTAAAAAGACAAAGTGTATCAAATTTACATTACCTAATGTCAAACAGGTAAAAACCACTGCACAGCTTGATCATGAGGAATTAGATTTAGTGGATACCGCTGTTTTTCTCGGAATAACGTTAGATGCTAAACTCCAATGGGGCCATCATATAGATGACTTATCGAACAGACTTAGTTCTGCTGCATACGCGGTTAAAAAGATCCGCCAGTTGACAGATATAGAAACGGCGAGATTAGTTTATTTTGGTTACTTTCACAGCATTATGTCATATGGTATATTATTATGGGGTAATGCTGCTGATATTAATTCTGTTTTTGTACTGCAGAAAAGGGCTGTTCGAGCCATATATAATATGGGACCACGAGAGTCACTAAGAGATAAATTTAAAGAAATCAATATTATGACAGTGCACAACCAATATATATTTGAAAATTTAGTATACGTGCATAAACACATTGATAAATTCAAGAAGAAAAGTGATTGTCATAATGTCAATACTAGAAATAAAAATAAACTTGTAATGCCTGCTTCTAGGCTTTGTAAAACTAGCAATTCGTTTGTGGGAAGCAGTGTCCGCTTCTACAATAAGCTCCCAGAAGGCATGTTGAAGATGTCTCTGAATAAGTTCAAAGTTAATGTAAAACGTAAACTCATTGAAAAATCTTATTACCATGTGAAGGATTACTTGAATGACAAGGAAGCTTGGCAATAATTTGCTCTAATGGCTCTGATAGTTCCTTAGTTAAGATTATTTGTGAGATGGTGATAATGAAAAAAAAAAAACCCCGGCTGAGTTTGTTGTGGGCTCTTCTCAGACCAGGGCGCGTTTGGAACCCTCGTAGCTTTAGTTTTAAGAAACCGTAACCGATTATCACCATCGTGTTTTTTTTAAGTAAGTAATTTTTAACGTCAATAAGTGTACCTACAGTGTACCTATATTGAATAAATGATATTGAATATTGAGGTACTAAGCTATAAATAAAATGTAACAAAATATAGTTTTACCCATCCCAACAACCTTATAGTGCTCTAAATTAAATCAATTTCCCAAGAAGTTAGTGAAGCCTTTTCCCTGTTGGAGCACTTTTTCGGCACCAATATTATGACCGAACCGTTATCGGTTCGCTAAGCCGAACTCCCACCCAATGTAACTAAGTATAACGCGTAATCAAATCTTTGCCTTCAGCAATACTAAAGGTGGTCGGAATACATAAATCAAGCGAAAGGTACGTGATCGAATTTAGGATAAACCAAATACACAATTCCTGACAAGAACTCATTACAATGAAACCAAATTCAATTTGCGATTTTGGCCACATCATAATATTTCATCTCGGGCACTTTGAACTTTCAATTCGCTTTTAGCTCGCGTATTTCAAATCATGTCACCCCGAACATTATGTTCTAACAAGAATATATTATTATTATTATTATATTGTGTACTAGGGTTGCTACCAGATTGTAATTCATTGCGCAGATGTTTCACATTTTGTAATTAGCTCATTATTATTTATAAAGTTAGCCTCATAAGTATACCCTTCTTACTAAATTATCCGTGTAACTATAGTATCCCAAAATAACTTCACAATATTTATGTGGAACATAATACTTTAATAACACCATCGTGTATGAAACAAATTATTATAGATTTCTAGCCCGCGACTTCATCCGCGTGGATTGATGTTTTTAGGTTCCTACTTCCTAAAAACCTTCCTTCCTTTAATTTTCCGGGATAAAAAGTAGCTTTTGTGTTATTCCAGACTATGTATCTCTGTGCCAAATTTCATCCAGATCCGTTCAGCCGTTCTGGCGTGATTCAGTAACAAACATCGTTCCATGCATACACCCAAACTTTCTCGTAGATGTTGTTTGAATCATGTCTTTGACAAAACAAACAAACGATGGACAAAGCTCCACTTTGAGAGACACTTAATTATATGTAGCAATAGGTAGGTAAAATAATGCATTAAGTAGGTACTTATTCTATTTCTTCAATGTAACCAGCTATCTACATATGTATTTAAGTCCGTTATATGCATAGGTCTTATTAATATAAAGATTATAATCAAGAAATAAAATTTCCATCCTGTTTTTTCACTATCCTGGCGTAACCCTACCAAACATTAATATATGCATGTACGAGTTAATTTAGCCGTAACAGACTTATAGCTAAACTATATTTACCCTGTAAACTATATTTGCAAATAACATGCATAATTATCTCCGTCATTTTATATGTTTATTTTAAAATCGGTACTTATCAATGAACATACCTACATAGTACATACATAGGCACCTTCTTGGATTTCATGCGCTACGTATACATACATGGATTTTTACTAACATTACTCAGCAATTTAATAAGGTAAGTACCACGTAGATAATAATTTCTATTAGGTAGTCTACAAATGGTATAAGATTCAATAATCAATTTTACTTAAGGGATTGGGTTCGAAACAAGATTGTATCAGAGTGATTTTAATAATTCATCGTCTTTGCATTGACATGGGGCCCGATTTCTCATTTCAATAAGAGGGTGTGTAAAACATACATTTCACATGAACAGATAAGTAAAAGAGTTACTAAAAGCGGAATAAAAATGGGCGATGGAGCATCAGGCCTGGAAATATCGATAGGTAATTGTAAAGAATTACTAATTATAAAGCGATCAATATCAAAGCATTTGCTAATAGGAAAATCATTTTATACTATTATTATCTCCGCTAACAATCAATCACATAAAATTAATTGCTAATATACTAATGTACTACAATTAGGTTATACGTATTTCATTTGATAAGAAATAAGCAGCTCCAATATTGATTAAAATCATTTTTCTAAAAAATGATATGAAATGTGCACATTTCATACCCTGTAAATGAGTTCGAAAGTTAAACTTCCCAGCCTAGGCCAGAAATGAATGTATGTATTTTCATTACATATCATAAGTTTGAATTTGGAATATTTCTTCCTGAATATCTTGTAACTTGTTATAATGTTCTTTGGCCTAAATAGTTTTAATTTGGAACTCTACCGTATTACGCGTTCAGCATTCACAGCGCAAAAAATATATATATAGTATAATATTTATTTTTTATCTTTATAATATTGAAAGGCGGGAATCAACCACATACCTAATCGTTATAATTTATTATTTAAAAGTGACGAAAAAATGTGTTCGAGTGAGGATATTATGGATTTAGATTGTACGCCTCCTTTTCTGAGAGCGGAGGCCGAATTAGCTTAAAATAATTTGCTTCCGCCGAAATCCAAAGAAAAGTTACTTGTTTCATTTTTTAAAAAAGCGCTATACACACTTCGACCGGAAGAGCATTTCTGGTCTTGCATATAGCCGGCCTCGCCTCGACCAGAAAACGCGTACTTCCCGGTCTCGCGATGTAATGTACTATTACTGGTACATGAGTTAGGTAGATACAGACTACAGTTCTCAGTTCTACATAACCACCTAATACTGGATTTTTACAGCAGCTTCTTCCACGTAGATTTAAGTTTTTCTCAAAATCTCATTGGAATTTCTCAAAATCCCATCTTAGTTGGAGTACGTTATAGAGAGCACCTATGAACCTGTCAATATCTCATGTTTCTAAACCCAGCTGCTCGAGCTATTTGCCAGTCTGTCCGTTTCTTCTTTAAATAGTGCCAACTTCCTTAGCGTGTTTTTTTTAATCCTTTGAAGTTTCTTTAATTTTCGAGATATTATATAGCCTATAACCTTTCCTGGGATGTAACCTATGACTAACAAATGTCGTCTAAATCGGTTAAAGAAATTAGCCGTGAAAATGAAAAATTTATACAGACAGGTATACTTACTTCCTCCAAACCACAGTAATATAGTGGCAAGTTGAGAAGCCATGTTGGTTTTCTGACTGACTGCCCACACGTCAAGTCGCAAGCACCTCTTGATGGCTCCGCGCTTTTCTCGTGAGCTCCTTCATCGTTAATACCTCTCAGATATTGGATTCTGTCCTTTCATGAAATTAGTTAGAATTTTAAGTGTCGTCCGTAACAACGCCTCTTTATCCTTCAACAAGTTGCTATGGAAGTCTGTAACAAAGAGAGGATCAAAGTCAGAATGGGGCTTTTTCGAAAATATTACGTATATGAAGTTTTTAAAATTCCTGTGGGAACTATTAAATTTTTCCTGTGGGATAAAAGTGGTATTTTTTTATTTTATTTATAGACCAGCGCTTGGCTGCAATCAGACTTGCTGGAAGTAGTGATACAGCCTAAAATGGAGCACGCTTGCCTAGAAAATGGATATTCATTCTTGATTTGAAGAAGCGGGTGGAAAAACGGAAGCCGGAAGGGCGTATATGTCGGTCTCCAGAATTAAAGCTACATAATTACAATTAAGCCTGAAAGTCCTCGTCTACTTTCGTTGAAACGAATGTGTGTTGAATACATGCGCGTCTTTTAAGATATTTACAAACTTGAACAACTTCCAAATATTTAAACAGCAATGAAGTAAAGAATCCTTCATGTAAAATAGAAACGACATAGAGGACCGTTTATTTATCCCAGAGGCATTCCACATACGCAACGTATGTTGTCTATAGCTCCAACGGCACTGAACAAAATACATTCCTAATATAATTATCTCGCTCCAGCTAGTTTCGTTCTGGCGAATTCGACGACTAGCTTCACGCGTACTTTTAATAAATGGTCGCTCTTCTTGCCCTACGAAACTAATCTATCTGGTTTTTGTTTTTTCCGATCTAAGGTTTTTGCTACATTTAAGGCGTGCTACTTTTTCAACTGTTTGGCGATGACGATTTTTAAACGACTTATAAAAAACGAGGAGGCTCTCAATTCGGCGCGTATTTTTTCTGCTGTATGGTTCCTCTACTAATCAGGTTAGATACCCAAATCACGGATAGTCGTGATCAAAGAGTCCAACACAAAACCATACCAAAATCCACTTACTTATTCACTTATTTCACCACGGGTTTTCTTAGTGAAGATTGTTCTGTAAGCAATAAGACCGCCTTTGCACATATAGGTTCAGTCATCTGTATTATTATGTATGCTCGTTGCTCCTGTATATTTTATTGCACTTAAGTGTTTATCTATTCATCTAACAATTAGTAGATAAACCTCATTACAAAATTTCCTACAGTGAGATAGCAGCAGATATTTATTCTTTTTATTTCAGTATAGGTACATTGCGAAGTGGTTATTAATAGTCCCTCGAGACACTCCATTCACGACGAGCGTTGTACCTATTGTATATAGATCGATTGGCACCGAACAAAACGCAATCCAAATAGAATATCTCACCCCAGCGCAATGTTTCAGAAGGCGACACTTTTTCCACGAAGCGGGACGACTAATGGCTCGACGCGTATCCCGACTTTCAATAAATGGTCGCCCGGCTCGACCTACAGAAGCTAATCTATCTATTCTTGTTTTTTTCGTAAGTTTTTTGTTGGTCTAAGGTCCGACTGTTTTCTCCCGTATTTACTACAATCTATTAGGTTATTACACTAAATTTTGGGCAGCTTCGGTAAGAAATAATCGTGCTCGTAGAATTGGTTGTCGTTATCATCGAACCTAATGTATTATCAAGTCTAGATTTTCAATATTTATTGCACACAAGTACACGGAAATAAAGAAGAGATTAAAACTACAAATAGGACTATACAGTCTTATCGCCTCATGCCTACATGATAATAGTCGTTAAAGCCCGCCAACCCGCATTGGAGCAGCGTGGTGGGTCTAAGCTCTAATTCCCGCTCTCCTATGAGAGTGGAGGCCTGTGCCCAGCAGTGGGACGTTAATAGGCTGTAGTGATGATGATGAGAGTCTTATCGCCTAAGGCGATCTGTTCCAGACAACCTTTGGAGACAGGAGATGATACAAACGGGATGGCACTACCTATATACAAAACATACAATACATACGTGAGTTTAAATATCTTATAATATTATCTGAAAAATCATCATCAATATTGCCTCATTTACAGCGGCTTAGGTGATATTTTTAATGTTTAGTTTTTAATTTAGATTTTAATGTATTTTATAGATTTAAGACCTGTTAATTTAGTTTAGAGATTGTGTACAAAATAATTCACATTATCTCCTGCTCAGTTGTCTTATGTCTAGTGTCTAAGATTGGCCGTCGCGTCGGAAGGAATATTTACTTAGGCATCGCTTTGCTACAAATCATTTAATCATAAAAATAACAGACACCCAACTACATATAATAATAATGTTCTACAGCATTTAAACAAGACAATAGGCTTCTGGCGTGGCCCCACTTTCAATAAATTAGCACCCGCCTCGCTGCTACGGGGCTAATTTATCTGTTCCCGTTTTTTTCCAATTTAAAGGTTTCTGTTAGATTTAAGCTCGGCCCCTTTTCATCTGTTATGAGATTACGACGCGTTTTCTCTTCCCCTCTCAAGCTCTTATTAAGAGGTCCTTCTCGATGCTATTATTTTGGTATTTTCAGAATTAATATTATGGTATAGTGTACCAAAAGTATTAATCAGAAGATGGATTGTCCTTTTAACTTTCTAAAGTACGTATTTTTACATTTAACAGAGAATTCGTTTGATCTACCCACTTTCACTTACGATTCTTCGATGCGAATGTGTAACTGGATGGAAATTTACATAGATATTCAATAAAGTACGAGTCGAGTTTCAGGTAAAGTAGATTTCGCACGAAATAGGTTCACAGATTTATGTAAAGAGCCGTGGGAGGTGCAGATAAATATCTCGAAGATGGTTTTTGTAATGTTCAGTTGTATGATAAGTTAAGAGGAACTAATTACAACGCTTTTACCTTTGAGAGCACTTTCAGTACGAAGTTGCTTACAGAAAACAGTAAATTAATTAGGTAACTCGGAATTATTAGTGTGCTCAGAAGCTACGATTTCATTCCTTATAAAATTTTGACTTTTTTTATTCCAGTACAACTTAGCCCTTGACTGTGATCTCATTTGATGGTAACTTACCATCAGGCTAACCTGTTAGGAGTACGGCAGTTATGTAATACTAGAGGACGCCCGCGACTTCGTTCGCGTGGCTTAAGTTTTTTATTTACCACAGGCGCGCCTTAATTTTTCGGGCTAAAAAGAAGCCTGTGTCACTCTCCAAGTACCCAACTATAACCATGTAAAAATCTCGTCGATCCGTTCCTCTGTTGCGGCGTGATTGAAGGACAAACTCTCTATTTCAAAAACTATAAAATCCGTATTTCATCATTAGCGGAAGCCCAAATACTAAGTTTCATGGCTATCGCAGCTTGAAAAATGACGGACTTTTATACAAACTTTCAACCCCTACTTAACCCCATTGAGGGTAGAATTTTGAAAAGCTGTGACAAACGTACTTCTTTATTTTTTACCGAAAGCCAAAATACCAAGTTTTGTTGATAGGTATAACTTGAAAAATATTTTGAGAAGTGAAGGCCTTTCATACCAACTTTCATCCCCTATTTCACCCCCTTGGGGTCCAAATTTCAAAAACTGTGACACACGTCTTTCTTCATTTTCAGCCCGCAGCTCATATACCAAGTTTCATGGCTATAACTTCAAAAACGACGGACTTTCATACAAGCTCTCAACCCCTATTTTACCCCTTTGGGGGTGGAATTTCGAAAAGTCCTTTCTTAGTGGATACCTAGTCTTTACATAGAACACACTCTCCAAATTTAATGTATCTAGGACCAGCGGTTTAGGCTGTGCGTTGATATACAGGTCAGTCAGTCACGCTTAACGCTTAAATCGCTTGGCGGTACGTGTTTGCCGGTTTACTTAACTATCGCATTTTCATAATATTATTTTGCTATATTATATTTCACTACCTTAGTTACTGCCACTATTATATTATGTATTTATGTGCAGCAAACATATAGATAGGTACTCTAAGAATCTATGTAAGTATCTAAATGTAAAATTGTTTGTTATGTCACTCACACACACTTTCGTACATTACATACTTGTATTATACGCCTCTCTTATATTCATATATACGCATTCGTCTCAGTATATATATATACGTAAAAGTAAACTTAAAACAATGAGACACACCTGAGGATTGCAGTTGCATAAACACACTGCACTGCATGAAAGTTTTAACATACTTGCTTGTCTCTAATTGCATGCAGTTACGAAGACAGCTCGATTTTCCTAACCGTAGACCGACGCGATGCTTGTAAAGAACGGGAGTGGCTCTACCTTCTAATACCTTCTACTCAATTGACAAGTGATCAATTCAAGTATGAGCACTGATATTATATGATAAGCGTGAATTGTTCTTTTATGTGTCATTATTTTTTCTCATATTGTAATGTATCGATCGACACGTATTTTTTCATGTCAACGTGCATATGTGAGCCCGGCGGGCAAACCTCCAAATTATGGCAGAATGACTTGCTACAAGCACGCCATGACGCCTATCGGCGGGTTGAACCGCCATATTGGTAATTACCTAAAGCTCTAAAACGTAAAATGGTTGGTTAAAATTCTAAAAGCGCTCGCAATTGTTCCACGAGACCGCTCTGAAGCGCCAATAACAAAACTTTTGAAAACTAGAACACACCCACGCCCAATGTAAAGCCCGAATCACACACAGTACACGACGGCAGCGTGCGACTGCGAAGTGTCCAACACGACTTCTAAAAGTTTTTTTTTATTCAACTACCAGTTAGCTCTTGACTGCGATCTCACCTGATGGTAAGTGATGATGCAGGCTAAGATGGTAGCCGGCTAACCTGTTAGGGGCATAGCAGTTAGGTATATTAAACCCATAAAGTCGGTTTATACACGGCATCGTACCAGAACGCTAAATCGCTTGGCGGTACGTTTTTGCTGGTAACTAGCCACGGCCCCCACCGGACCAGACCAGACCAGAGAGAATTAAGAAATAATAAATTCCCAAATTGACCCTGCCGGGAATCGAACCCGGGACCTCCCACGTAAGGCAACAGCACCCAACGCTGCGTCACGGAGGTCGTCATAAAACTACTAAAGTTTGGGTACATAAAACTGCATGAAATGGCAGATAGCGTGTCATCATGGCCTGTCGAGGAGTGACTTGCCTCATACATTTTTTCTATTCTCAAACCCTCAATTTTTCCCAGAGCAGATTTCTATTTCTATGATTTTTCTCGCACACATTTTTCTTTAACATTATTCTCGAGGATATTGTGCTGAAAGTGGAGTTGTCAGAAAAGTGTACTTAATTAAATAAGTTTCTCTAATAAAAGTATAATAAACTTCTGCAGTCTCATAAGTGTACCTAAAGTGTAAAGTGCAACTAAGGTAAAAATTACATTTATATGAAGTTTTCGTACTTAGTCTGAAAAAATTTATTACTATGTTTAACTTGAGTCGACTCTGTTAACTAATACACGAGCTAATTTGTATAATCCAGTTTCAGTTTATGTAACAATTACATATATTAAACATACATACACTTATATCGATCTATCTGTGTAACACCAACTACAAACAATATAACATATGTAATTTGATACATAATTATATTTATTTAATTGAAGAATTTTCTCCGTATTAAATATTATAATATATTTTTTCACACGACACATTGTCCTTTGTAAATTTTTAGCTTAAAGAATGACAAATATTGCGAATTTTTATCTACATTCATAATTTCCCAAACCAACCCTCGACACTCAAGAGAATAAATTACATCCCATAAAAAAGCAAATAATAAAGCGAGGGTCGTGAAAAAAGTATAAAATACAAATACGTAAGCTAATTATGACGCTCTTTGCTATAAATTGCAACCATGATCCCTTTTAATTGAGGGCCTTGTTAAGTTAGTACTAACCAAGTTTGTGCAGAATAGACAGTGTTTTTCCCGGAGCGCAAACGGAAATCCTGCTCTTTATCTATCCAACCCTAATATAATGTAATCTGTGGTCCGCAAGCACCATAATTAGAGAGAATTTATTGCGGGATTTATACTGTGCAGTCACACAATAGTTGTTTCATTCACTTTTGCACTGAGAGAGAAAGAGACTGACTCCCTGAATAAATTTAGAGTATAGTGTACATACTTTATTGCTTAGCTACTACCGACTTTGGGATTAATTAATATTCTCTAAATAATACCAAAATCTCTTGTAGCTGTTCTAATTGGAAATAGAAATTTAGAAGCAAAGGAAGATCAATAGTTTTTCAATGACTTAAGAGGAATTGCTGGAGTAGCGCCCCTTGACACTACCTATATCGATACGTCAAAGTAATAAATAAATAAAAAAGCCTTTTATTTCCCATCTTAATAAGTGATATAAAATTGTTAACAATCATTGCATTTTAACTAGGATGTGGTAAATTAATAGTAAAGTTGCAACAACAGTGTCTAAATTAAGATCAATAACAATAATAATATAATTAATTATAATCTGTCTGAAAATTGTCAATAGTAAAAATTAATAAATTGTCAATATTATTTAATTGTCATGCAACACAATGATATTTTTTTTTTTTTTTAATTTTTTAGTAACTAGTTATGTTATTTTAATTTAGTCATGATGGGATGAGAACCCCTTTCGGGTATAGGCCTCCCCCAGAGCTTTCCATGCTTCTCTTTGAGAAGCTTTGTTGACCCATTGATGCCCTGCTATCTTAATGATGTCTTTCGTCCATTTGGATTTGGGTCTTCCCCTTTTTCTTTTCCCTGTAGGGCCAGTCCATGATGTAACTTTTTTAGTCCATCTTTCATCGTTTAGCCTCGCTATATGGCCGGCCCACTGCCATTTTAGCTTCAGTGCGTGACGTCAAAGTATCACTACCGAATTGCCAGCATAAATAATGCTTTTATTGCACCAAGTGTATGTCCAACGAGTTATCATGCGTAAAACTATAGCGTAAAACTAATTTTCATCCCATCTATTCGAAAAGGACGAATTGGTTCGCCTTTAAGTGCGCCCAATGGTGGTGTTTTCTACAAGGAACTTTTAGCGGACAGAAATGAGCTTTTAATCCTCTTTATTTCAAAAAGTGCGCCACAATTATCTTTTCCGCGCACTTTTTGAATTTGGAACATCTTAGTGTTCCGCGCTAAAGAAATCGAACGCAAATATTGTTTGAATAGAGACTGAATGGTACGACGGCCCATAGTCGCGCCGCCGGCTTTAATTTGGTTTCCTTTTTTTTTAATAAAACAAAAATTAAAAATGCGCGAACTAAAGGCCGCGTTTTCGTAAATTTTCACGGATTGTTAAAAATTCATGGTTTTATTTTTAAAAATGAGTTCTTCAAAGGTCAGTGAAAGTATAGAATTAATTCTTGAAAGTATTAGATTAATTCATCAAAGAAATATATGAAAGTCTATGGTAATTTTACTGAATGGAGAAATGCAAGAGGCGCCACGAATTGTTCAGAATCTGTGTTTTGTGTGTGTGTGTGTGTGTGTGTGTGTGTGTAGTTTGTGTGTTGTAAATAGTTCCAGTACTTAGCCAAAACTAAACAACCTTCCACTCTTTGGAGTACCTACTCAATGCTAAAATCAACGTCAGTTCTAATAACGACGTAAAACTAGACACATATTCGAAATTAATAGCGTATCTGAAGAGGATGTCTGATGGATTTGTAGTTTTACTTTCTCATAGAGGGTGATGAAAAGTAGAGTGTATCATTCGGGCGCAAAATATTTTTGGGCTCGGGCGACGTACTTTGAATCCCGCGCTACGTTCAGGATTCTACTAAAGAATCCCTCGCTACGCTCGGGATTCTACTCTAGAATCCATCACTTCGCTCTCGATTCAAAAAAACGCCCTCGCCGTAAAAATATTATTTTGCTCCCTTATAATACAATCTACTATTCTGTGGGTTGTTGAGTAAAGGAAAGACGCCCAGTTTTTTGGTAATTTCCCTACATTTCTAGGTTATCAAGTCAATTTTAGCTCTCTTTTATTACAGTTGCTAATAGTTAGCTATGTATTTTGTTTTAGTAATTTATATTTAAGAGTTCTTCGAAAGAACTTTAACGACTGATAGTATTGCCGTTTTGAAATATTGTTTAAGTATCAATACACGTTACTTGAAGGATAAAGAACCGAGAATAAAAAGATAAACAGAACCTAAAACAATTGCACCCAAAAATAAAATTTTGTTTTGCGCTGGCATTACATTTGCAGATCCTTTAATATCGCAGATTTTCTTTAGCTGCATAAGGTATTCTTAAGAAACAATACAAAAAAGCATTGGATGCTTTGGCTGTGGGGTTGTTCTTACAAGCAGCTATATTTTATGCTCGTGAAAAGAATTTTCAATCCATTTAATGGATGGCGTTACGACTAAAAAAGAATAATGTACACTGCGTCAGGAGAACAAAATTAAACAAAAGTAAATCAAAGAAAGACAAGTAAGGAAAATTTGTTGCAAGTAAAACGTGATTGCCGGATCTTTACAACTTAAGAAAATCATATTATCATTCTATCGCATAGGTACACATCACATTGGTATCGGATTTACTGTTAGCACAAAATAAATAGCTGACTGTCCATCTGTTTGTCAAAGAGTCTACAGTCTATAGTACACGCGCGAGTTGAATGCAGTCAGGGCCTGAGATGACTCACAACTCGCATTCAACATTCAACATATCTCATCATTTAAGCATCAAAAAAATCATTCATTCAAGCTCTGCATTCAACTCGCGCGTGAACTATAAATATATATCAAGCCGACATCGCACTTGATAATATTAATGATGTCTCGGTTATCTATGCAATATGAAAACTTTCTGGTAAATGATGCTTCAAAGTCATGTTCATGACAGAAAAAGTAATAGGTAGGTGTACTTATATATTTCATTTTTGAAGTGGCACGTCATTAACATTTTCTGTCATGAAAATGTATTGGAAATATAATGAAGCTCTGAATGAGAACGATTACTTTTTAATTAATTTTCAGGTGTTAATCGGAAGCGACTCCGTTTTTATAAGAAACAATTTACGTCCAGTAAGTGCGGTAAAAAAACCATACTAATATTATAAAGGCGAAATTGTGTCTGTCTGTCCGTCTGCTATGCTTTCAAGGCCCACCTATTCAACCGATTTTGATGAAATTCGGTAGGTACAGGGATAGATTGTATCCCGGGGAAGGACATTCTACTACTTTTTATCCCGGAATATAAAGGAGCTCCCGCGGGAATCGGAAAAACTTAGTCCACGGGGACGATGTCACGGGCATCATCTAGTTATTATATCTGTCCAAATCATAATAAAACATAACATAGTGTGCATAACGTTTAACGCAACAATTGTTTTTCACCATTATATAAAAGTGTCTATATGCACTCTTCACTACAGAATGTTTTATAATGAAATATTGTACCAATATATTTTGCGCGTACGGTAAGCTACGAGCTTATCGATATTTTCGCTATTGATATAAGATGAGCTGTTGACCGCCACCACTTCCGGCACAGCGATACGTCAAAGCGACACGCCGCGGTTCTTTATCAATCCATCCACGTATCAACGAACTAGCTGGAACATCGTCGGGTAAATAGCGTCCTTCTAAAAATATTACCCATCAAAATGAGCAACCCTTTGAGGTTTATCTATCATCAATGCTTCATTTTTATAATCCTGAAACTTATAAAAGATTCTGCTTTATATAGCTACTTTTAAAAATACGCTGTGGCGCTGTTACGTACGTTCATTAAGCCACTTGTTTTTGTGTCATGTATATAAATTTGTACAATTTTGCTGTATTAGGTACTTTGAGCTGAACTTCAACAGACTCTCCTCTTTGTAAGCTTCTTTTTTTTGTTGTATATTGTGTAGAATATGTACTAACTAGTTACTAATATAATATAAATCATGGGTATAACTACATTTTACGTCCCGTCTCTCGTTCGTGGTTTGTAGCTATCATTATTGTAAATTATCTTGAATGCAGTCGCTACTAAGATTAAATGTTGCACTTTTTAACTAGTGTGAATGACAATAATTTAATATAAAAAATTATTTTTAAACAACCGACTTCAAACTCCCGCGCCAACTTTACAACAACAAGCACACGCTTTACAAAGTACTTATTTTATTGTTGATATTTTAAAAACCGCTCGACCGATTTCGATAAAATTTATATGGGACTACTTGGGAAGTATGCCCTTTCAAATAAAAAAAGAATCATCCAAATCGGTCTACCCAGTCAAAAGTTCTGAGGTAACAAACATAAAAAATAAAAAAATACAGTCGCGAATTGAGAACCTCCTCCTTTTTTTGAAATCGGTTGAAAAGCATAAGAGCTTTATATCGTTGACAAAGTTTCATAAGGCCGTAACTGCGGGGTATCATTTCAACTAGTGGTTAAGTTAAAATTTAGTCTAAAGATTGTTAGCTGACTAAACTGGATTATAGCGCCCACGCCCTTAATCGGTTTGTAAGTACGCGCAAAATAATTAATATTTTCCTAATCTGATTCTTATAATCGTACCTCGACGATAAATCACTTGGTAGCAGGGATTTAGGAGTAGCTAATGATAGCAAAACAGCCTCGACCACACCAAACTAGAGCCAATTTAGAAGTTATACTTAGGTATTTGGCCAAATTGTCCCTGCCGAAACAAACCAATGATTTCCCATGTAAAAGACCACAACGCTAACCATTAGGAAGGTCGTCACATTTCATGTCATGGGCAATTTGTAAGACGACAATAATAATAAGTAGGCCACTGAAAAAGGCGAAGAAAAATGCCTGAAACACTTAACCATTTGTAAAAAGTCCGCGTCTGCTTTAACAAGTCTAATTTTTATCCATTTATTTACAAAAGTCTAACAAGACCTTGTTATGCTTATACAAATTGTGTCCCAAAATATTCTAACATTTCCTTACAAAAAAGATCTCGTGATAATAAGACGCACAAAAGTTGGAGAGCTTTGAGTTAAGTATCAAATGACTTGCAACCTTTTTTGTCAAAATTCTAGTAAAATGATAATCCTCAATATATTCAGAAAGCCTACCAAGCACTATATTGCAAGCCTACCTGTCATTTTGTAAAAGGCAGGTACCATTAAATACTATGCGATAACTTTGTGCTCAGTCGGTTTTTTTTTTAATTTTCGTTAGTTTTATAACTTTTGTTTTTTGTTCGTCAAATCGTAGGTAAGTCAGAGAAAACTGTATCTTATAATATGATCAAACATATTGTAGGAAACTATTACATAGATATACAATACTACATGATGCCGGCGACTTCGTCCGCGTGGATTAGGATTTTACCATTGAAAATGGTTATCAGATGCAAATCGCCTGAGACGTAGTTTTGGCCATAGCTCCGAGGATTTTGGGAGGATCGAGATGGGAATAGGACCAAGAGTTAAAGAATTTATTGAGACATGTGTGAGCGTTTGAATTTTAAAATCGGCTGGTTATCTTTTTTTAGAATTTTGAAATGTGTAAAAAAAATCGGGTTTGTTTACTAAATTGTAAATATTTCGGAAAAAAACCGACTTAAGAAAAAATTAAAAAAGGGTCCTAGGGTTATTAGTTTAGAAACAAAATGGTGAAAAAAATTTGAAAATCGGTTAATGATTGTGACCTTTAGATGGTCCCTTTAGATTTGGAATTGTAGAAAAATGGGTATTTTCGTATATAAAAAGTGATGTTGCTTCTATGATTATTGACCGATCGTCATGGTAATGGCGTTAAAAGTTGCGGATGCAGGTGAGAAGTGCATTCGAGTTGGAATTATGAAAAACGGTTAATAAATTTTTGAAAAATTTTGAAGTAGAGATTTTAATATTTTAAGATTCAACAAAATCTGGAGTGATTATTGACCTATCGCGCATTTCCGTTTGCGTGTTAAATAGAAGGCAGTATTGCCTCGAACCCCGCACGAGTTTAATGTGCTGATTCTCTATTCAACTCGTGTTCAATAAAAGGAACTCGTCCTCCAATCGCGCACGGGTTTGCAAGGAGGTCCTGAATGAAGCGAGCTGGCGACCTCCGTAGCGAAACGAAGGTCAAGTTGGTGAAGCTGAATGAAGGGGCGACGAAACGAGTCTTCTTGCGTAGCCCATCCATTTTACATTTTTATAAATCGTTATAACTTTATAACCTATAAAAATTCAAATTTTTGGGTTTCTTGCCTATTCATCAAACAAACACGGATTCCGTGCATCAAGGCAAATACTGCCTTCTATTGAACACGGAGTTAAATACGCCTATCAGCGATTGGAGGACTCGTGCCTCGAATTGAGCACGAGTTTGAAAGGAAGTTAGAGTAACAAACCCGTGCGGGTTTCGAGGAAGTGCTTCCTTCTATTGAACACGCAAAAGTAAATATACGCTTACCGATCGTCATGGTACCTAAATCTGTTAAAAGATGCCGTGTAACTAAGTAAATCTCAATAAAAAATTCTTAGTATATTCAACTAGTAATGTGTTATTCAAAATAAAATATATTTTTTTTCGTAAATTTTTGTATTCATTTTCAATGCTCCGATTCTCGCGGGGACTCTTTAATTTTCCGGGGTAAAAAAGCCTATATCCTTCCCCGGGATACAAACTATCCCTATACTAAATTTCATCAAAATCGGTTGGATAGATGGGCCGTGTAAGCGTAGCAGGCAGACAAACTGACACACTTTCGCATTTATAATAATACTAGATGATGCCCGCGACTTCGTCGGCGTGGATTGATGTTTTTTTATTCCCGCGGGAACTCTTCAATTTTCCGGGATATAGCCTACGCCCTTCCCCAGGATACAACCTATCCCTGTACCAAATTTCATCAAAATCGGTTGAACAGATGCATTTTTTTGATTCCCGCGGGAACTCTTTAATTTTCCGGGATAAAAAGTAACCTATGTCCTTCCCCGGGATGTAAACTATCTCTGTACCAAATTTCATCAAAATCCGTTGAGTAGTTAGGCCGTGAAAGCGTAGCAGACAGACAGACAGACACACTTTCGCATTTATAATATTAGTATGGATAGTGTGGATATGGATGGAAGTATGGATTATGTGAACAAGTTCTTATCGAAAGAAGTAAACCCAAATAAAGTTTTTGTGAGTGAGATTGTACAATTTGACTCTTGAACGTTAAAAATAAACTTAAATGGAGTTCCAATGTTATATACCTAGCTGATAGGTTTTAGGTCTGAATCGCTGATTACACTGAGTTGAGCTGCTATTACGGGCTACATCGAAAACTTTCTATCGAGATAAAGTGAACCGGTAAATTATTCTCTAAATTATCTAGGAGTATTTCCACGAAGCAAAAACAAAAACTAAACAATAATTCAATGCAAAGCATATGTCTAGGTTGTAGCGGACTTTCAGGTTGACACAGGTGCTTACCGGGCATGGTTGCTTCGGTGAGTACCTGTGCCGGATCGGTCGCGAGGAAACACCACGGTGCCACCATTGTGAGAACGACCTTGACTCCGCACAGCACACGCTTGAAGAGTGTCCCGCCTGGGAACCCGAGCGTCGTGTTTTGGTCAGCTACGTAGGGAGTGATCTTTCGCCGCCTGCTGTCGTAGCGGCAATGCTGGCGGCAAATGAAGCATGGAGGGCCGTGGTCTCCGTTTGTGACGCTGTCATGCTCAAAAAAGAGAATGCTGAGCGGGAACGAGAACGTTCCAATCCCACTCGGAGTCGGAGGTAGCAGGGCGACACTGACCGGCGCCCTGATTAAAATATATAAAGGGACCTCGAAGTCGCACGTGGCTGAAAGTGGGGCTTTGGCCGCTCATTGTCCATGCGACTCCATGATTCATGATTGATACATGAAATCAGGGATTACATCACCCAGGACGAGCCCAATGGGCATCGCGCAAGGGAGTCTCCGGCGTATGTTCTCTGAGAGTTCCCGGAGATTGCCATTATGCTCAGAGTATGGCCACCGAAGGGATTTTAGTGGGTAAAAATCCCACATCACCTGCACTCTCCCCAGGAGATCGGGTATCTTCAGAAGATTTCCTCCTCGATAAAAAAAAAAGGTTGTAGCGGACTTGCCTAGAAAATGCCTATTCACTCTTGCCCTGAAGTTGCCCAATTAAGTTATACGTCTGCCGATCTATGCTAGCCAAGAGCTGATTGGTAAACTTCACACACCTATTAGACTATGGCCAAACCCTTCTCATTCTATGAGGAAACTCATGTTAAGTAGTATGGCGCTGGTTTGAAATGATTATGATAATGATTCATTTGTGTTCGAGGACCAGAATGTTAGCGTGAGGTCTAATTACTCTAAATCTAAGCTACAGCTATATTTCAATAGAAATAGAAGCAGGATGTCAAGCAAACGACGGCTCTCATTATAAAAATTGCTCAATTCAGAACACAATCAATATTTAATGAAACTTTTGAGCGGAACGCTGTTCAATGGACACATTCGATCTTAATTTGCTATTATAAATCACATATTGTTCAGTTTTATGATTATTTCATGAATTCGCATAGTTAACTTATGTTGTTTAGAGGCTATAATGGATAGCAAGGATAAGAGCTGATTCAGCAAATATAATCTTCATTCGATCTAAAACAAAGGTTAGTTTAAGGAAAGAGCAACACAAAAAAGTGAGTGACTACTAACTTTAAACTAGAAGATATCAGGAACTAGCTAATAATATAAAGTATACACAAAAAACCTATTTCAACCATAAAGCCTACTCATTAAAATTAATAGGAAAATGGCCGGACAGCAAAGAATCTTTGTGTAAGGTAATGCACCTGTTTTTAATCTATACTAATATTATAAATGTGAAAGATTGGATGGATGGATGGATGGATGTATGGATAGATGGATTGATAGATGAATGTCTGTTACTCAATCACGCCAGAACGGCTCAACAGATCTGGATGAAATTTGGCACAGAGACTACTTTTTATCCACCACCACCACCACTACAGCCCATTAACGTCCCACTGCTGGGCACAGGCCTCCACTCTCATGAGAGAGAGGGAATTAGAGCTTAGACCCACCACGCTGCTCCAATGCGGGTTGGCGGGTTACTTTTTATCAAACAACCTCAATCCACGCGTAGGAAGTCGCGGGCATCAGCTAGTTCCTTACCTATACATGCAAGGGGTATTAGGAAAGTTCTTAAAGGTTTACTTCCACGATGACTATCAGTATGTTCACTTTTTCCTTTCCGGAAACGGGCGGGTTTATTTTATTACAAGTCTATGTAAATTTCCTACATATCCGGACTCAACCCCCGTGACACGTCTCACTACAACTTTCCGACGTGCCAAACACGTTTCCGAAGGCAAATTCGATATATATCTTGTTTTGAAGAAAAAGCTTACGTTTTTTGCGTCAGTTTTTTCATTTTAAACCTACCTAAGCCTCTGTAGGTACCTCATGAAGTACGCTTATAGCACTTTCTCAATATTATTAAATAGATTATCGGCCGGTTTCTGAATTGAGAATTTCATGTTGAGTCTGTCTCAAAGACTACTTAAGGACTAATTAAGCAAATTTTTGTTTCTGAATTGATATTGTGTAAGGTTTGAGAGTTGGAGCTTGCTGTTTTTGCTTGAATGCTTAATTCGCCCAATATCAATTTGGAAACAAAAATTTGCTTACTTAGTCTTTAAGTAGTCTTTGAGACAGACTCCACATGAAATTCTCAATTTAGAAACCGGCCGTTAAACTTTTATGATTATATTAAGTGGGTTGGGGTGGGTGTGTTAATTTTTAATGTCAGATGAAATACACCTAGGTAAAATTGGTAATATTTCCTTTCTACAAATTATATAGTACTCAGGTAAATGCAATAAAATGATAGGTGTCTGACCCCAAATACACATTTATATACTTTTGGTAGATAGGTACATAAATGACGTCACGAAAAGGTATCTCAAAAAATATCCAACTACACAATCAATTAAATTTATGAACATTATAACATGAAAAATATTGTAAAGCTAATAAACAGAGAGATAAAATTAAGAAAAACGGTAATTTCGTTCGCTCGGAAATCCATGAATATGTCATCCGAATTACAAACACATTAATAATATTTGCTTTTCATATTGAAATATAAATTTATAATAATATGGAGATGAAACTACAGAAATGCAGCAAAAGTGGAAAAGGATGGATCTAAAAAAATAATTTACTTGCACTTTTGATGGGAATTTATGATAGTACCTACTAGAATCTAGATGATGCCCGCAACGTCGTCCGCGTGGATTAAGTTTTCAAACAGACAGACAGCCAGATATACAAAAAATCTAAAAATTATGGAGTTCCTGCGGGAATCAAAAACCTCTTTCCACGCAGATGAAGTCGCGGATATCATCTTGTTTGTAAAAATTCGTATAATTAGTAATTAGAATGGATATGAAAAACTCAAAAAAAATATATGTAAAATAATCTTCACAAAAAATATAATACTTTTACTGCCTTTAACAATCTAAAAAGTTTAAAAAAATCTCGGTAGGGTTTTAAAGAATAGCTCCATGCAAACTTCAAGTTTCTAGAAGCAGCAGTTTACGTATATTATATTTCCAACGTAAAATATATTTGCAAGATTATATTATATTGTAGGATTTCTAGCACAGGGCTGTAAGATATCACATCTCAGCGCTTTGGAAGACGGCGCATTTGGCAGTGCTCCTGACGTCCCGAATGTTCGCAAGCAACGTTACTACCAAGAGTCACGTAACTAATGCTGGCCTGTGTACCTCTTGCATAAACAAATCATGTTAAATTGAAAGTGTGTTTAGACTAAGTAGGTACATATTAAAATGGTGTCTTTGCTCTATTGAAGACACGAAGGGAAAACTGTAAAGGTATGTAGTATCTAGTACGAACATAACAACAAAAATAATTTAACAAAACCAAATCTAATTATGAGACCCAGGAAACATTGTGAAAAGGTTAGTATAGATATACTGTACAACCGATTAATAATAGCAACTTTAAATAGCAAAAACGGAAGTCTGGTTAGGCTTTTATTTAATTTAAGTGAATTTTATTTAACTTAGATGGATTGGCATCACTCGAATCATGACCGATCATCAGCATTATT
Organism: Erebia epiphron; assembly: GCA_963932025.1. NCBI lineage: Eukaryota > Metazoa > Arthropoda > Insecta > Lepidoptera > Nymphalidae > Erebia > Erebia epiphron. The sequence goes on along the minus strand of OZ009952.1, from coordinate 17,406,304 downwards.
TGAACAGGATCATCTAAACCGCCCGTGCGAAGCCTGTGCAACATTCCCGAGGAAATTTATCACTTGACTACACGGCTACCCTAAACTCTGAGGGCATAACCGTGCATCTTCTAAAATAAAAATAAAAATTTAAAAAAAAAACTGTAATTTGTCGGTTAATATAAATTTTGCATTATCATTTATTTATCACAGACGATGACACAAAAACAAAGTAACAAAGTGGAAGAAAACTTTATGAAAAGAACGTTAAAAAGTTATAACAAAGGCTTTATTAAAAGTTCCGACGTCCCCCACCAGGAAAGCATTGATCTCGTTATGATAAGCTTGAACAAGCATAATGCAAATAATAGAAGAAGAACATAAAAGTTCGTCTCTTCTCTGCAATTCCGTGTTCATGCCTCGTGATACCTACTTGAACTTTCATTTGAATGTGAAGTTTGCACGTGTAAAACGTTTAATTTAAAACTAAGAGAGAAATACACTTTACTATGAATGTCCGCGCGAAACTTTTTCGTCAAAGTGGACGATGTTTTGTCATGTTGCTTACTGTGCGCAATCTATATAACCCGTTATCCTAGGACTAGGTGATCGAGAAACGCATTAATGCAACGCGATGCGACGCGACATGATATACGGTAGCTGGCCCTCCACGTGGCCAGCTATGAATGTCCGCGCGAAACTTTTTTGTCAAATTGTACGACGTTTTATCATGTTGCTTACTGTGCGCAATCTATATAACCCGTTATCCTAGGTGATCGACAAACGCATTAATGCAACGCGATGCGACGCGACATGATAAACGGTAGCTGGCCCTCCACGTGGCCAGCTATGAATGTCCGCGCGAAACTTTTTCGTCAAAGTGGACGACGTTTTGTCATGTTGCTTACTGTGCGCAATCTATATAACCCGTTATCCTAGGTGATCGACAAACGCATTAATGCAATGCGATGCGACGCGACATGATAAACGGTAGCTGGCCCTCCACGTGGCCAGCTATGAATGTCCGCGCGAAACTTTTTCGTCAAAGTGGACGTTTTGTCATGTTGCTTACTGTGCGCGATCTATATAACCCGTTATCCTAGGTGATCGACAAACGCATTAATGCAACGCGATGCGACGCGACATGATAAACGGTAGCTGGGCCTCCACTTGGCCAGCTATGAATGGCCGCGCGAAACTTTTTCGTCAAATTGGACGACGTTTTGTCATGTTGCTTACTGTGCGCAATCTATATAACCCGCTATTCTAGGTGATCGACAAACGCATTAATGCAACGCGATGCGACGCGACATGATAAACGGTAGCTGGCCCTCCACGTGGCCAGCTATGAATGTCCGCGCGAAACTTTTTCGTCAAAGTGGACGACGTTTTGTCATGTTGCTTACTGTGCGCAATCTATATAACCCGTTATCCTAGGTGATCGACAAACGCATTAATGCAATGCGATGCGACGCGACATGATAAACGGTAGCTGGCCCTCCACGTGGCCAGCTATGAATGTCCGCGCGAAACTTTTTCGTCAAAGTGGACGTTTTGTCATGTTGCTTACTGTGCGCGATCTATATAACCCGTTATCCTAGGTGATCGACAAACGCATTAATGCAACGCGATGCGACGCGACATGATAAACGGTAGCTGGGCCTCCACTTGGCCAGCTATGAATGGCCGCGCGAAACTTTTTCGTCAAATTGGACGACGTTTTGTCATGTTGCTTACTGTGCGCAATCTATATAACCCGCTATTCTAGGTGATCGACAAACGCATTAATGCAACGCGATGCGACGCGACATGATAAACGGTAGCTGGCCCTCCACGTGGCCAGCTATGAATGTCCGCGCAAAACTTTTTCGTCAAAGTGGACGACGTTTTGTCATGTTGCTTACTGTGCGCGATCTATATAACCCGTTATCCTAGGTGATCGACAAACGCATTAATGCAACGCGATGCGAAGCGACATGATAAACGGTAGCTGGCCCTCCACGTGGCCAGCTATGAATGTCCGCGCGAAACTTTTTCGTCAAAGTGGACGACGTTTTGTCATGTTGCTTACTGTGCGCGATCTATATAACCCGTTATCCTAGGTGATCGACAAACGCATTAATGCAACGCGATGCGAAGCGACATGATAAACGGTAGCTGGCCCTCCACGTGGCCAGCTATGAATGTCCGCGCGAAACTTTTTCGTCAAAGTGGACCACGTTTAGTCATGTTGCTTACTGTGCGCAATCTATATAACCCGTTATCTTAGGTGATCGACAAACGCATTAATGCGACGCGATGCGACGCGACATGATCAACAGTAGCTGGCCCTCCACGTGGCCTACGTTTTCACGTAGATGTAATTTTGATTTGTCATTTTTTATTGCAGTCGTTTCGAATCGCGTCGCTTTCGAGTTAAAGTTAATGACGCTGACTTTTTGTCCAACAGACACTCATTGTGTAATTTGACTCATATTTTACAATTAGGTACAACTTACAATGTAAAGGTGAGATTTTGGAAGAATCTAGGTATTACCGAATTATTTTCATAAAGGAATTTTAATTTTAAGGTTTTTAGGTACGCCTAATCAAGTAATTACAAATCAAAGTATAGTTTGTGCGTAGTAGGTACTTAAAAATAGTTGATTGTTCTGGTAAAGCAATGTGGAACAAATGGAGAGCATCGAACGAAAAGAGACCTACTACTTTCACTCTTGCTAACAAATATTTTTAACAAAAGAATAACCATTCAGAGTACTTATAGATATTTTTTATAACAATAAAATTTTATGTGCTCTATTCTGCGAGGGTGATCCGGATGCAACTTTTTTTAAATAGGTACCTACTTACTCAAAAGTGGTTTCAAATGCCGCCCGTCTACTATATCAGAAGTACCAAACAACCAATGACGCGTTTCCTCTGGAATGTATTCTATTACTTATTCTATTTTTAAATCTTAGACTGCACCGTCACTTACCATCAGGTGAGATCGCAGTCAAGGGCTAAAGGGGCTTATTGTGAAAAAAAAATGTTGTAGGGTAAGTGTTGTTTTATCCAAAGGTGAGAGTGGCCATACCCGGAATTATTGGAGAAGTACCAGACCTCCAAATTAACTGTTATCTATCCGATATCGACTGGAGCAGCGTAATCAGAGTTTAGTCAAATGCCGAAAAGTCCCACTTGACGGAAAATGCTTACAAAACATAATATAAAAATAAACATTTTGAATTCGTTAACCATCGAATTATTATTTACCTTGTACAATTTATCATTCCGTTTCACTTGTTTTTATTAATTAACCAATATCAATCGTTATTATATCATTAATTGTGAATATTAATGAACATTATTAAATTTGTTGAGGCATTTATACAATTTCTGATTTCCTTAGTGATTCAACAACATGATGTTTTCAAATCTAAAATGGCGGAAGGCTGCAACGAAATGAACCAACAAAGAAACAGCAACCGCAGGATGTCGCACTAACCGCGCACGTCTTTGTCATCGCAACTGATAAATAAAAGTTATTTCCAAAAAACCGACTTCAAAAGTCACTGTAATAGTTATTTGTTATACAAGAGTAAAAAGTTGTTTTTTAACCGCGTGCTCAATTTTGATGACCGAGCAAGCGAAGGATTCTAAAATTGAATCACGAGCGCAGCGAGTGGTTCAAAAATTAGAATCCTGAACGTCAGCGAGGGAATCAAAAGAGCACGAGGTGAAAAATCTTTTCACTCGAGTGCAACACGTAATTTTTCATCCCACCTCAGCAGGGAAAGGAAATACTTCTCGCGTGATTGTTGAGGGAGAAAGCTCATTTCCGCATTTTTAACAGTTTCAGTCAATTCTGTTGGTGTCAAATTAACTTCTTCGTCACTAGAATCACTCATTTTAGGTTTTTCACTTATTTTCAATCTTCTTGTTTTTAATCGAAGGGTTTAATTTTAAACAATATGACGTAAAAGAAAATGGTGCGCACAAAGCAAATTAAAAAAGTACACCAAGAAGGTTACGAGTGTGAGGTTTTAACAAATTAAATGGAAGTTGTATGGAAATTCGGCACCATAGAGGTAGAAGTAAATAGGTTTTAATGATGTTTTGAATTCACAAACTTCATTGACGAGTGATATTTACTAACGTGTACACGATGTTCTAAATTCAATTTACTTTATCCTCAAGAGGATAATAACGGCTTTTGCATTCAGATATTGAAGCGTAAAAATACTCTTTCAGAGATGGTGGGATGAAAAAGATTTTTTATTTTTAACTTTTTAGTGTACTCTTAATCCCCATGGCTTAGGAGTGCAGTACCCTGCAGCATCAGAGTTGAGGAGTTGGGACTTGGGTTTAAGTATGGAGTCGTTGCTTGACACCTTCAATATGAATTCATCATAAAAAAATCCTGAATCGCTATTTTTAAGGAGTTCTGTACCCTGCAGCATCAGGGTTGAGGAGTTGGGACTCCAGAGTTGAATTGCATACACGTGACTTGATACCTACTATATGAATTCACCATCAAAACTTCCTAACTCCCTAGTTTTGAGTCGTAGGTATACCTACAGCATCAGGATTGAAGATTTGGAGTCAGAATTTTTTATGGGACCACCTCGCGAGCTTCCTTTAACCACTGAAAATAATATTTTTCAAATCGGTTTGGAAACCACGGAGATATGCGGTAACATACATTAAAAAAAAAAAAACGCGCCGAATTGAGAACCTCCTCCTATTTTGGAAGTCGGTTAATAATAATTGATACAAAGACGTTATCCATTGCTAGACCGCGTCTGACTTTGGTCACCTGCTAGGATCTCCACTAACACTCTAACACGATCTTGTGCGGCCAGTGGCTCCCAGCTACTCGCTTGAGATCGTCCGTACACCTCGTGGGGAGTATACCGAGGACAGCTATGAGCTATGAATATTCATTATTGACGGCTACCTATATTGGTAGTTCGCGTTCAAGTTGAATGCAGAACTAATTTATGGTGTGGTCTATCTAGTATATTGGTAGGCGCTGGGTAAATTTGGGTATTCATAATGCCTTAATTGGTCTAGGCTGGCGGTGAGCTGTGGTTATACAATCCCACCGGCTGTAGATATATTGCAGCATTGAATTTTTGAAAAAAGAAACTGTTGCTGGCTGTCTCTAGGGGGTATAGTTGACACAAATTATCTTAGGTTATCTTCCTAATTAAGCGATTTGGCAAATGAAATGAAATGATTTATTTATTTCACGTAGGACCACTTGTGCCACTTATGACGAGTCGCAACCACTACCGGTGGAGAAAGATGATTCTACTGAGAAGAGCCGGCAAAAAACTAAGCAGTTGCTCTTTTCATAAACAGAAAAATGTTACACTTTGTAATACTCGTAATATACAAAGCATACGTTACGTAACAAATATTACACTCATAATTTTTATGAATAAATAAATAAATATTATAAATGCGAAAGTGTGTTTGTTTGCATGTTGGTTTGTCTTTCAATCACGCCGCAACAGAGCAACGGATTGACGTGATTTTTTGCATGGGTATAGTGAGAATGACATGGGCTTCTTTTTATCCCGGAATATTAAAAAGTTTCCGCGGGAATTAAAAAAACTTAAACTTAATGAAGTCGTGGGAATCAGCTAGTACTAAAATAAATTCTCTCTGCGTCGTATTTCTCATTGCTGAGGGAGGGCCCCTTTCCGATGTTAATCACATAGTGGTAGGGGTTTCATGAGGATAATAATGTGGTGTTCCCAAGTCCTTCCGCATACGACTTTTAGAGAACTATATTTTCAACTCTTAGGTTTGTAACAATTATTTAATTACTATCAGATGGGTTTTAGTGATTGCAACTAGAACCGACAACTTAACGCACTCTCCAAGGCACAAAGGAAACGATAAGGATTTGAACCTCCAAATTCGGTCACCCATCCAGTTACCGACTTGGGTCAACGTCGCTTAACAATTGCAATCGACTGAGATACGTTAACACAACTAGGCAACCCGTCCCTCAAAAATTCCTTAAGTGTTAAAATATTTCATACTTATTAACTAAGCAATAAAAAGTAAATGTCGGGGAACTAATAAATAAAATTAATTACTCTCACCCGAAAAAAAAGTTATCCAATCCAATGGTATGATACAATAATACAGTAAAACAGTTCACAAAACCCACAGTAAAAACAGTCAATAATCACTGATAAAGGAAAACAGTATCTACGACAACCAACGTAGCTATTTCGGTGGCCTACGGTAGCTTGCTACGCGACACAGGCGTACGGAGCCAGTCCTCGCAGGCAACTAAGCCGCGCGGACCACGGACCAATGCAAGCCTCAAAAATCAGAATGCAAAAATCTTTATAGTTTATATTAAACATGCTTACAGAATAATATAAATTTTATCAACGTACAACCTAAACTTTCGCTTTTTCGTTCCTAATACGCACCGCTAGAATATAGATTTATCTGGCTTCCGTTTTCCTCACCACTACAGCCCATTAACGTCCCACTGCTGGGCACAGGCCTCCACTCTCGTAGGAGAGAGGAAATTAGAGCTTAGACCCACCACGCTGCTCCAATGCGGGTTGGCGGGCTTTAACGACTATTATCATGTTAGTGATAATTACCGAGACCGACGGCTTATCGTGCTCTCCGAGGCACGGGGGTGAAACACCACCAACTTCCTAACTCCGGGGCCCGGGCTAGTATTGAGAATTTCTAGTCAGAAAACCCAATACTTTAATTACTACTCGAACCCACTATACCAACGAGGCAGTCCGTTTTCCGCGCCAGTTACAAAATTGGTAACTTCAGAATAAAAGTAAATATAACCGTCTTCTAGGCAGGCCCTCTAAGGCCTTCATAGGTTGCATTACCGCTTATTGTCAGGTGTAATTATTGCGATCAAGTCTTCAAGCATTTAGTCAAGCATAATAGTTACAATATGTACTCGTACATAATGTTCAACTTTAAGCGGAATCCAAGCTTAACTGAGTGATTACTTGGAACTTCTAAGCTTCTTGCTAATTTCAATAGTGAACCTGTTGTAACATGTTATTTAAAAAAATAGGTTGAGGTGGCTTTTTTTTATTCCTGAAAAATATTAACCACAAATTTTATTGAGACATTTTTTATAGAAAGGTATTTCTTTCGCTAGATGAAAGACTATTTTAATGGACACTCGCGAAACAAAGCTTAAGAAGCACTTACTGGTAATTAACGGAGATGAGTGTAATCTAAGTTCAAATATACAGTGTACACTGCGGCCGTTGCTACTGAGTTTAAACATAAGGCAAATGAAATTCCATTACGATATTAAACCAAAAGTCTAAAGCCACAGCTTGCTTTATAAAAGAATTTAATAATCAAGAACTCTTTTCCCATTTTTCCCAAACATAAAGATGGAGAAAGAAATTCTGTTTCCACCTGGGGTCTTTGGGGGTTAGGCGAATTTATTAGCATTCAAATGATTTATAACTAGCGAGCGGCAGCTGAATATTTTCTGATTCGTCTTAAATTAAATTCTTTCTTTCCTTTGACTGGATTTCATTAAAGAAACGAAACGCCTCAAAGCGAAAAACATAATCTGCAGAGCTTGGTTAGGGATATTGCAATTTAATTTAGTGACTAACTTAGCAGAAACTATGTACCCACAGAACAATACGTTGCAATCTTGACCCCGTATGTATGAATCATTAATCTAACTACTCTAACTCCTGCACTCAATTATTACTTGAGGAACTCCTTAGTAACAATCTATACTAAGGAGCTCCTTAAGAGGAGTGCTGCAATAACATAAAATTAAAGAACACTCATACACTCAGACAGAAATCAGTATATACCTAATCGTTGATAGAGGTTGCACTGCTTCAAGGGTCCAAAACAGATCTCGATTCAATCACTTTTATCTCTCCATTAAACTTTTTAAACTCACAGCCCGAAATTTATTTTTAATTTAATTTCCTTCTGTTCAAAAGAAAAATTTCAAAAGGGATCTCTTAAATCATCTCTCACGGATGCTTTTATTTTTTCAAATTGTTTTTTTACTCCCTGCAAATATTTTGCTTCTTGTAAAAAGGATTTTTATGGAAGTTATCCTTAGAAACGGTGGAGCTTTATAAAAACGTCATTCATTCAAGTTTAAATATTTAACGAGGACTTTGTAAAGAACAAAGCACAAGCCGGGTTTAGTACTGCTTGTTTTCGCTGTTGCAACTTCCAAGGCTAGTAAATTATTGTATACTCAAAGAACTACATATTAAAATTTTAAAAAATCATTATAGATACTTAAGCTTTTAGGTATTTTAAAACCATTATGAGGTTTACTTGGACCTTTGAAAAAAATACCGTTTACAAAATAAATACCTTCAAAGTATTCATCAACTGGCATGACTACCGAACCCACTGAACCCTACCTTATGCGTGTTCTCACACGCAATTGACATTTAATTTAATTATCAAATGAATAATTGAAACCTTCCACACGACTAAAATTGTTATAAATATGTAGTAGAATTAAACATGTGATGTAATAAATTAATGAATTATATTAACATTAATATCTGTTCAAAAAATGAATCAACAGCTATTTCACATTGTACAATGTATTTTATTCATCATAACAGACAACAAATCAAAATTTATGTAATTCCGTATTTTACATATTATGCATTTTAATGAGCATTGGAATTTATAAAAGGCAAAACAATGAATGATGTAGTGAGCGTATATTTTATGTCTATTGTTTTCAACGAGCCACATCATTATAAATTTTTCACAGCAACAAAGTCTAATGAGTAAAAGCCTGCATATATTCCACACTCGTCAATTAAATAGATCTATTGTTCGGTTTTAATGATAATAGCTGACTATTATTTTGAAAGGAATTTTCATTGAAAACAAAATACTTTTGTTACTTACTTTTCCATAGGGTGGAGAGTATTTTTAAATAATTATATATGTTTTTATTCTAAAATGAATAAACTGTTAAATCATACTATTAAAAACGCATAAAATAAGTAGGTACACGTATCACGCAAAAATAAATTGTTTAGTGTAGTGTAGTATTATCCGTATATCATAAAGTACATAAATATTTTTGTAAGGAATCATAAAAACCTGTTCTCTGAATTTTTAAATAGTATACGATACTCAAACATGTCAAAAACTTACTACTATTTAATCTCTGATGCATTTTAAGAGTAATCTTTAACACATGTGTTAGTGTGCTATTTCAGGATTTCTATAAGGTACATTGTGGGTAGTGAAGTTGTTCGCTACTACCCAAAAATATGCCCGTTCTATGCCCACGTGTAGTTTTATGAACTTCCAAATAAAGATCCGTAGTTAGTCAATCGGTCTTAGGTTGTATCTAGTCATGGAATATATAGACCTTAACGGGAATTCGTGACAACTTCAGAAGTGAAAATGAACCCAAGAAAACAATATTTTTTTAACACGAGAAAAATATTGTTCACTAAGTAGTTATATTGTGACACAATTCTGTGTCGTACCTTCAAAACTTTTAAACAATGAGTATTCCGTTTACTAAGTTCAAAAGAGATTGACTACTTTAATCAAAGTTAGCATGTACTTGAGATCCATTCTTGCTATGCTATAAAGATAACGTGCAGCAAAGAACTTTTGGATATTGCTAAATCTGTTTTGACACCTATTGTGTGGGTACATTGAATAACATTAGTTCTGGGTGAACTCTTAGATTTGCTATTTTGGCTATAATACTATGTTGTATTCCATTTGAGTAGAGGTTAAATCGAGTGTTTGGTAATGATCTCGTGCGATAATAATTGACATTGTATCAAGGCAATTAATATTTGAATTACATTTATATTTCGTATTTAGTTACCCACAAATTGGAAAAGAGTTTGCTGTAAACTTTAATATTATCTACGTCATCACGACGTTAAGACTGTGAAGTCTCATCTGAATGAATTGCCAACTCAAACCAGCTTGGCGACTGGCTTCCATCGAGGAGGATGATCCCCGAATTACGATTTTGTAAGCAGTTTACTTTAGTGTCGAAGTAATTCTGATTCTAAGGTATTTAGTTTAGATAAAACACATCGATAGAAATTTCAGTGAATTGAGTTTTGAATATAGTGTCTATAGTATTTATTTATGATAGATGATGTAAAAATGTCATGTCCTGGACATGAGTCCAAGAAATTTTGTGTTATTTAGCTATAATCAACAAATAAAACAAATAAGCGTCAAGCGAGAATTTCGCCAGTATGAGAGTTGACATACTGGAATAAATTTCACTAGCACCGGCCGTCTGAGCAGCCATTTTAGATGATTAAATGCGATACCATACAGCTTGATTATTACTACTGGTTAACCTGAGGTACTCCTAGAGATATGAAATAGGTAAATAATTATCAGTTCTAATTAACTCAAGTATTTGTGAATTATTCTCTGGACCATTACTTTGGATGAACGTTACCTAAAGTTTTATTTAGTGTAAATGTAGTTAAATGATTATTGAATTTAAAAGCAGCCTCGTGCCTTCAGACTAGTGTACTGAATGAGATTGTAGTTTTTTTTTACGCACTGTTTAAGTTTCGAATTTTGATTTTACAAGGTTTTTAATTTTTAATTTAGTTTTTAATTTGAAATTTCTATTAACCAGGCATAGATTAGATTACTGGTTATTCACGAAGAGAATTCATGGAGTGAATAATAGTAATAAAAAAAAAAAAGAGAAGTGAATATGTCGAATAAGATACCCTCATGTCAATACTAGGATGCAAAGCAATTTATCGAACTCTGATTAGTTTCATGTGTGATTTATAAGAAATACGATGAAAGTATGATTTAGTTTTAAATTCTCGATATAAAAGTATACTTACTGTTTTACTTATTTTATGTGATCTAGATAGTTTAGTCTGGTAGTACTAGACTCTATCAAAACAGGTGTCTTAGGAATTTGTAGTGTTTAAAAAGTAATTTTTTTGAGTGGCAGGGCAACTATTTATATTAGTGCCGCGAGTGAACTTAAATTACATTAGTGAAGTACATTGGCCAGACATGTAATTTATGATAAGTTTATTTAAGCACTTGCTTAAAATCATTTGCCCTTTTATTAGTGATTTGTTCGATGGTAGTTGTACCTATGCTGAAAGAATAATAGTGGTTTTACTGACCAAGTCCATTTGCAACTCTTAATATGTGCTATTATCACAGCATATGTATTTTAGTACTGTATTGTATATCAGCTATTGGTATCATTATCATTTGTAGTTTAAAAAAAAAGGGGAACCTCTTTCTATCGCATTACAGGTTGATTGACATCAGGGGTTCCGCTTTCATGTACGGAAGCCTTAGTGTCTCTTGACAGATTTATCAGTGATTGAGGTTAATAATGAAGGATTTTGGAAGAATACAAGATAGAGACGTTAGAATATCTTAGATTTCAAGTTGAAATTGACGATTTTGCGTAGCTGGTATTGTGGGAGTAAGAATAAAGATATTGAATGATGGTCAGAGAGCTCGTATACGTTTGGAGTAGTCATGAGTGTGTCTACTCACTATTATAGAGTGGCCAAGTGTGTCGATATTTTAAGGTGGCCATGTGAGTCACCATTTTAGAATGACTATGTATGTCATTTGGGCCATGTGAGTCCATAGAATGTAACCAAGTGTGTTACTAGAGTGGAACAAGTGTTTCCATAAGTTGTGACCTGGGTGGCCATGTGAGTCACCATTTTAGAATGACTATGTATGTCATTTGGGCCATGTGAGTCCATAGAATGTAACCAAGTGTGTTACTAGAGTGGGACAAGTGTTTCCATAAGTTGTGACCTAATGAGCCGGTAGGTTGTGAATAAGTGTGTTACTGTTTTTGACAGTATGTTATCTAACTGTTCGTGAAAAATCTAATGTATTTTATTTACTTAATTTTACGTACATATCAAACTAAAGGGATGTACATAATGAAAGCAAGTTTTCTAGTCCAGAATTATTAGCTGCTTTAGTAGATTACTGTACAAGTAACTCGTTCTATCTAGAACTACCATGGCATTTTATTCATTTTTCATAGTTCCTGTGTGCCTTTAAATGTTTTGATCAGGGGAAGTTCTACATTTTTAAATTTTGAATGATTTTAGATAGATTTCGGTTATTTTAAACGACTAAGATCAATTTTTACAAGTAGTATAACTGTACCTAATGGTACAGCCGAAAAAATTGATTGTATTTGTATGGACTTTAAAATGGATTAATTAGTGATCCCGATGTAAGGCGACCGATCCTCGACGTGTTTCGGATGTATATAATCTGAATGCGCCGAAATACGAATGAATTATAGTTATTTCAAAAAAAAAACTATGATGATCAAACGAACTTGCAAATTGAAATTAGATCGATATTATATGAGTACGCTTCATTTGAAGATATACAACAACATAGTTATTATATGTACACTATTTATAATAACGTACCAGATCGATGTCGATGTGGTTTAGGAAATGATGCATTTAATAGCCTTATTGTCATTGGTTCAACTTATCAGTTGGTCACTCACCCATTCGTTATATTTGAAAGATTTGTGTTTCTCAAATATATGACTCACTTGTAGACTATGCTTAGTAGTTTAAAAAGTTAACAAGCAAGGAATGCATAAAGTAAATTGAAACAAAGGTTCCAAGTTTGTTGTTGTTAATAGATCTTTCACTCGTTTGTTTACACTATTTTATGGCTTTCAACATAATGCGGTCCGATGTTCGGAATGCGTTAAGAATTAAATACGGAAGGATATATACTTCAGCTTGTAACGGTGAAGGTTGTAGTAATTTTGAAATTCTAGATATCGCAAAAATAATAATTCCAAAAATAGTTCAAACGTGTTTCGTCAATACTAATTAGCATTCCAGTGATTCAGTTTGACCAAGTTAGTTCATTAAATGTTAAATTGAATTTAATAAAAAGATTAAAATTTTTGGAACATTTACTAATCACAAAGAAAGATAAATAAATAAATATAAGGGCTGAACATTTGAGGCTCGAAGTTAAGTAGCTTGCTAGAAACTACAGTCACGACACGAGAAGCCCGTTCAATAAAGTAATAAAATTGTAAAAATGCGCCATTCTCGAAGTCACATTGGGTTTTCTTTCTATATATTTATCTGAGTGATTTGAAATAATGAACTGGATGATAAAATTTAACAGACTATTATTTGAATTGAAAATGAAATCGCGCAATTAATTATCTTTTGCCGTCCAAAATCTCGAGAGTATAATATGATGTAAAAATTATATTTTCTAGAGAGTGACTAGTGCGTGCTTGCTTACTCTAATTTTATCTCCATATTGTTTTTCTCAAATTTATTGAATAATGTCGTGTGATGCACGGGCGTTGTGGATCCGCAAGCTCGTGACGAAGGTATACCCTCACCTAGCGGCTCCGGCCTACAACCGTCAGTTAATTTGTAAATACTTACTTTAATTATTAAAAGACGCAGAAAAGTAAAGCAAAAAGTATTAAAAAGCAGAATGAATAAAACACTCAGTATATATACTATATTATGTTACTGACGTAATATATTATAACTTGGTGTAACGTTTTTATTTATAATTGGTTTGATTTTTGTTCATATGTTGAGGTAATGATTCTGAAAAAAAAAAGACAAAAGAGGTTTTGAGTATTAAATTCAAATTTCTGAATTTGGGGTTTTCATTTAGTTTTTTTTATTATTTAGTTTTGTATCAAGCTTTGGATTTACAGCAAAATTTGAATTTTGTATTTTAATTTGAAATTGCTATTGAGTAAGGGTAATTTAAAATAATTATATGATAGCGATTTAGTATTGTACAATAATTGCAAGCCGATTCTACTTCAATTCATACAAAAGTTTTGCATTTCAAAGAAGCCTTTGATGAAGAGTTAGATTTAGTTTTGGACTAAGGTTTAGTTTTGTACTTTTTGTTTGGTTTTCAATGATGATTGTAGTCAAAGTTCAGGTATTTGACCCAGTTCAAAGCATTGGGTAAGATTCTAAGTATTTCACAAGTTAAAGATTGTCTTGGACAACATAACCTGAACTGATTCGGTTGAATTTTGTGGTGCTGTCTCTTTTTGATGGGTTTATTCAGAGGTTAACACGGAAAGGAAAGGTTAGGAAAAGAAGGAAATAAACTAAAACAACTTGTGTTTTGAGGCGTGTTTAATAGAATTGAACTCTATTTGTTAAAATTTTTGAATAAGCTACGAAAAATTTCATTTCATTTATTAAAAACGTTGACTGTTACATAGTTAAAGATTTTAAAATAGTAATAATTTAACATAGTGGGAACAGTCTACCGCCAACAGGTATACGATGTCAGGAATTTAGAGCAGATAATTTAACATAGACTTAATTTGATTCAAACGATTAGTAAAGATTAGTTAATGGTACAGCAGATCCAACTGAATTGAAGAATTGATAGATTAGTAATCCTGATTAATGTTTGCATTGGATGCGGTTGTAGATTTTATTGTGAACTCTGGGGTAGTGTGTGATACTTATTTCTTGTCAAGTCCTAAAATTTTAATAAAGTCAGCTTTCCTTTACGTTCTGATAAATTATTCGATTTCAATAAAGTTTTTTAAAAAAAGCAGGCATGACACGTCATACATGACACATGATAGGTGGAGCTCAGGATGATGGACCTGTTGGTCTGTTACAGATTGTAATCAGGGTTTAGATATTTACTTAGCTTTAGATTCAGCGTCAGATGCTTGTAAGGTATAAATAACTGAAACGGTATAAGAAATAAAATAAATATTGGGTATTTTATTAAATTTGAATTCAGTTTTAGACTTTTGCTTACGGTATATGTAACATACTGTTTAGATTATGTTTTAGACTGTAACTGTTCCAGACTTTGATTAAGTTTCAGATTAGATTTTTATTCAGCTTTAGATAATTAATCCTTTATTTGCCTAACTTTATTCTATACGAGTTTTAGATTTAAATTGCGATATTTTTATTTCTGTTGTGAAATTTCGACTCAGCGATATCAATCAGTTTAATTGCACTTCACACACACTTCACAAATCTCAAGATCAAAAGCTCGATAGTTTTGGATTTCAGATCGGTTTGAGGTTTTAAGTTTGATATTACTAAATTGAAAAATGTAGGTTTCCTTTTTGTTATCCTTTTTAATTCTCCCGAATGTCGTGATTTACTCAAACTAAATGTCATCGTGCAAGTATGAATGGATGAAGATGTTTTGTTGTACACTACAGATTGTTGCAAGGAGTAAAGCGAACTAAGCTTAGCAAAGCAAATGTTTGGTGGTTGTGCACCGGGAGGTTGCACAATGTCGGATGGCCGAATGTCGTGATCGTGTGTTCGACTGGCAACATTTATTTATTATTTATAGAATGGCAATACTGATTTCATGTTGGTATTGCACTATTAATGAATTCAGAGTTGGTAGAGGGTAGGCGAAAAAGACATTGTGTATAAATACGGGCGTCATTCTGTAAACAGGAAGTTGAGTATCGCTCGCCATCAGAGGTGCACGCCTGTGCTGTGTACATTCTTATATATCATAATATATACAGTGTTATACTTTTGTGTATAGAGTGAGTTGAGACGTGGTGTTGGAAAGTAAAGTGTGTGCGAGATGATAGCTGAAATGCCAGTAAGTCCTTTGTTGTATCGTTCCAATTTATTATTTGTTTATTATTTAATCTCTGATGCATTTTAAGAGTAATCTTTAACACATGTGTTAGTGTGCTATTTCAGGATTTCTATAAGGTACATTGTGGGTAGTGAAGTTGTTCGCTACTACCCAAAAATATGCCCGTTCTATGCCCACGTGTAGTTTTATGAACTTCCAAATAAAGATCCGTAGTTAGTCAATCGGTCTTAGGTTGTATCTAGTCATGGAATATATAGACCTTAACCCTAGAGTGGGCGCGCGTCCCCGCGTAACGTCAGTGGGCGCGTGTGGAGCATTTTGCCGCTTCTCATCATTGACTATTTTAAGTAGAAATACTGCATTTGATTTTACAAATTATTGTCAGAATCTAAATAAAACACCAGTAGGTAATCAAAAATCAACATATTTATTGACTTATATTTTAAGAACTTTGGTTAATTGAGGTTTAAGCAACAAGTTACATTTTAATTGACTTTTTTGACTTCTTCTTAACAATCTTACGAAAAACTAATAAATATATATAAAAAATAACAAACTTATAAATTATCTTCATCTACTGGATATTCTTGAGCAAAACAGTCTGCACATAAGTATGTGCAATGTTCATTGCACAGTAATTTAGAGCATCTGTAACACCCTTTTTTCGTGCGTCTATTCGAGATTGAGGCTGATGACATATTGTGATAGCTGATGGTGAATGGCTTTTCTCTGAAATATATGTCGATAGGCGCCGAGTAGTTGGTACTTCAGACGGCATATTAGTTGAAGAAAGTTCTTCCTTTTCAGTATCATCATCGACTGCCAACTGTTCTGTGTCCGTGGCATGCTCACTATGTTCACTAGGTCGGTCACTTTCAGACACATTCTCTTCTAAAAACTGTGCACTAACATCTTCAAAATTGGACTCTTCCTCTAACCAAGATTTTTTTAAGGAAATAAATAATAAAATATAAAGGGAATTTCAATGTAACAAAAAAATATTTGACACAATTTTAACTTACATGAGTGGGCGCGCGCTGAGCAAAATGCCGCCTCGTGACGACTGATGGTGACAAGAACCTCTTCTAGCGGCTCCCCGCGCACTGATTGCATCCCTCCTTTCATCACGGGTGGTGAACAATACTGGGGGCAGCTACTCAAAAGCGCATTCTCCGAGAACAACTATTTTACGAATTATTAACGTTTTTTTGACGAGGGCGGCAAAATGCTCATAGCGCGCCCACTCTAGGGTTAACGGGAATTCGTGACACAATTATTCGTAATTAATTTTAGTTTACATGTTAATATATTTTATATAATTATATCGTAGTTAGTTTTACACAAATTATGTATAGTTTTGGTACCTATTGTAAATTAAAATAGCATTGCATAAATAGCATTGTATATTAAAATAATATTGCGCTTCCGATTAGCCCGTGAATTCACTAAGGGTCATGCCTGAAAACCAGCGCTGTAGTCGACTGGCTGCAGCATCAAGCTGAGGCAGCGCCTCATTTAGCCAATAAATATAGGTTCTAAGTTTGTTTAAGGAGTGAGCGCCCGGGTCTCGTGGAACCAATGTAGGCTTAAATCTTGGTGGTCACCTTGGTTCCATGAGAGCTGTGGCACTCCATGTATGTTCACTTAGATGTATTTTTCTTTTTTGGCTAAATAAAGGATTATTTATTTATTAATTTAATTAACGTTGTCGCGATCGAATGGGAAGAAAACGTCCCACTAGGCACTCTGATGTGCCTGCCAAATTAAATCGTACAGTTGACATCGAATTTGCATCTACAAGTAATATAGAAGTCGCGAACTTATGATTATTTCAATGACATTTTGAAGCGCAATGAGTGAATTATTCACGAGATCGAGCAGACAGAGCTGGCAATAACTACCATAACTTTGCAGCCGAGTTTAACGTGGCTGTAAAACGAGACGAGTCTTCCGCAAAATTAATGAATTTTATTACGCGGAAAATATATCAGAAGCGAATACTTAGCTTGATCTTGTTTCTTACTCATTACAACGGAAATTATCCTGTAATTAGATTCCGGTGTTACTCGAGTGGTAGATATAATTCATGATTATATATGTCACCGTAAGATTGTAAAAACCGTAAGATTGTAATCTAACGCTTTTTTTCGATAGATTGTAAACAGTCGAAAGATTGTGAACAGTTCAATGTTTTAAGTGTCAATTTTTGAAATATTCATTGTATTTACGTTTTCTTGTCTCTTTCTTGTAGGTTAGGTTAGGGTTCGACATAAATAATCACGTAGTGCCCGCAGGCCGGGCACTTAGATTCTATCGGGTTAATAAACCTAACAGATTACAATCTACCGAAAAATAATCCGTTATATTGTAATCATTCGACAGTTTACAATTTCGCGAGTTAGATTATAATCTAACGGTTTTTACAATCTTACGGTGACATTATATACCATACCTCATTTGTAAACATGTTGTTTATGTAGTGTTTTAAAGGTATACTTACGAAATTGTATTGACTTACTTCAGAATTACTTCTGAGTGACTGAATTGGTAAAAATCAAAGATATACTGTCCCAGTATTCAGAACCCATACACCTATTAGTAACTAGGTAATGCCCGCGATATTGTCCGCATGGATTAAGGTTTTTTGATTCCCGCGGGAACTCTTTAATTTACCGGGATAAAAATTAGCCGGGATAACCTGCCCCTATACCAAATTTCAACAAAATCGGTTGAAAAGATGGGCCGTTAAAGCGTAGCAGATAGACAGACAAACACACACTAAACAACTATACTTTCGCATTTATACCTAGTATTAGTATGGATACCAATAGTTTTAGTTAATGATGTTATTAAGTAGTTATATAAGTAGCTATTTAGTTGTTTCTTGACTACGTGTATAAATTTTCTTGTAATTATTACAACCATAAAAAAAACTATACGCAGTAAAGGCTAAATCCCAACGTCATAAGATCATAAACTGTATCGAAAGAAGGTCACTGGCTAGTCCGCTATTAACGTTAAGGCACTTAATCTCACTTGAACGGGCATTGGAGGTATATTATTTTTTCACCTAATATTTCTCCTGCTAAAGGTCCCCGGGGACGATTACATAAACAGGATTCAACCACGACCTTAATGCGGCTAATAAAGTTTTATGAGGGACCCTTCGCAAAACGTGAACATTTCAAGGCGACGATGCTTTTATCTTTCCAGCATTACTGATTGTTTCGTTCTTCTAGGATTAAACTTTGTAAGAGTCGTAACCTATTTGGAAACTTCAAGAGTTATATCCTTCTAATTTTTTTGTAATAGCTTTATCGACTAGTTGTTCTTTTTTTTGTGTATCGCAAAAAAGAGTACATAAGAGACGGCAACCAAAATACTATGAATACTACAACCGTGAAATATTCAAAAATACTATAAACGTAACGTCAATACGTACAAGTAGACCATTGATGTAGAATTTTAGTACCTGTGTAGACACTTTAATTTCCTTTACCGCATGTAAAATGCGCTGCGGTGCATTCTATGCGGCGCGTTTGATGTGAATCGTTTTTGACATAGAGCACGTTAGTAGTCACGTGAAAATCAAGTAGGTAAGTAACACAAACATTTATTAAAACTATTGTTAAATGATTATGATGTGGAATTGCGGAATTAATGCCATAAATCAACGTCACGACATGTTTACTAGCTAACAGAGTTAATTCCAGTGTGACATGATGTTTAAATTCATGAATAATTATTGTTGATTGTGCACCGGGGACTCGTAATTCTGGTAACTATAGGTATAAGTTATACAATTTCTACGGAATGGCGGTAATTTGCAAATCGTAGATTAAGATGAATTTTACTATCTATAAATCGTATTTAAAAGCCTTATTTAAAACAGAACTGATATATTTTCAAGAGAAATCTCTGGAAAAGTTACACCGCGTACTTTCATAATCCGATAACTATAATCAGTAGTATTACATATTCTGTGATAAAATACCTGTTAAAACGATGGCTGTCGCGGTCAAAAAATACATCACTTATCATAGCCTGACCTTTAAAGCATTTACCACCGTAATTGATCGTAAGGACACACTAATAAATGCATTGATTATAATAATTATAATACACTCTACGAAAAAATACGCGCCGAATTCAGAACCATCTCCTTTTTGGAAGTCGTTTAAAAATCGTGTTTGATTTAAAAATATACATCAAGTCATACTCATCCCACAAGGGTTTTCTTTGCGTCATGCGTCAACAAATCCCAATGCAAATTAGGTACACATTTATACGAGTTGCTCTCGTGCGCAACGGCCCATTCCAATTACAGAGCGGACGTCATTATTTCCGTTGCCTTTAGATATCTCTTACGCCGGGACTCAGCCACGCTTTGCTGACCCCCGAAATTCACATACGAACCATTCCACCCTTATTGATACCCCGCCTCCCGTATTACATGTTTATTTGTGTGATATTTATAGACTTTTTCTTACGTTGTTTTTTTTATTTTATCTTAAACTAGATGATTCCAGCGACTTCATCCGCGTGGATTAAGATTTTTATTCCCGCGGGGACTCTTTAATTTTCCGGGATACGTAGCTTTCCAAGGGATACAATCTACCCTTGTACTAAATTGAGCAGGTGGGTCGTGAAAGCGTAGCAGACAGACAGACAGATACACTTTCGCATTTATAATATTAGCTATGGATATGGAATTAGTATGGATTTTATGTGACTTTTGTCCGATACGGAAACGCCCAGTCCTATCGTAACCTAAATTATCACACAAAATCAGAAGCAGGAATAACTTTTACGGATAAGGTGTTGCCTGCTTTTGTTTGACGTAGGTTTAAGAACTGGAAAAAACATTAAAGGAAAACTTATCTCATTTAAGGCCGAAACATACCGGCTGCGCACGCGTGGACGTACACGTGTACGTTCCATTGCGGTTAACTACTACTGAAAATAGAGATTTAGATGTTCCCTTTTGGAACAATAGCCTATACGGTACACGTTATTCTTTATAACTTGATATGGAGTAATTTTCGAAAGTTCAACCCCTAAAAGAGTTTTTTTTTATTCCAACTTACAAGTCTGCCCTTGGCTGCGATCTCACCCGATGGTAAGTGAAGATGCAGTCAAAAATGATAGCGGGCTAACCTGTTGTTAAAATATGGGATAATACTTTCCATGAAAGTGATTGTTAAAAATTGGTATTATTGGGTTATCGAGCTTTCGATTACACTTTAAGTGATTTGCAAAAATTCCACTCGAACGAAGCCGGAAATTGTTTAGCTAGTAGACCTTATATTCAGAAGATCGAGTTCTGGAAAATACGATGTATCGTATACCTATGTATAGGTAGGTAGTTATGGAAACGGTTTCCCATCTAAATAGCCGTGAGCACGCGATACGGAATATATAATATAAGGTATCTATGAAATTGGAATATGTTAGTAAATCACGAGTTTATTTGCGGGTGAAAGGCGGTACCTGGCAATACCGCAACGGAGGCTTCCGTGGATAAGTGGGGACAATTTTACGACACAAAGACCCTAATTTATTCTTGAACCAGATTTATTCTGTAAACTCAGTTGACGACAGATGGCACTTAAGGTTAATGTAGGTTTGCCATTGGAAATTGGAACGGCCGCGGCTTCTGATATTTGTCACGGAAAATTGGATGTTGGAGGTGAGCAAGCGATTTCTACTCTGTAAGTATATGCAATATTTTAAGCCAGGTAAGTTTTGGAAGAACTGGTAATATTGGATTTCTTGAGTCGTATGTTCGCGCTGTTTCATGTCACGTTGATGTTTAAAGAAGGAAAATGTAGACAGATTTATGAAAAGGTTAATTTTATTTAAGACTAGTCTTAAATAAAAGCCCGACGAAGCTAGACGATGCCCTCGACTTCGACTGCGCTGATTGAGGTTTTTGGTTCCCGCAGGAACTCTTTAGGTATAGTATATCATATCCTGGGATAAAAAGTGCCTATGTCCTTCCTCGGGATGTAACCTACCTCTATACCAAGTTTCATCATAATCGGTTGAAAATACGGGCCGTGAAAGTGTAGCAGACAGGCAGACAGACACACTTTCGCATTTATAATATTAAGAATGGAGTTGATCGTTTTACTTAGTACATAAAGTAAATGGAATTTTATTTTTCCCAGCAAAAATTCCAAAAAATTATTAATATAAGTAATTAGTTTATAACAACCCCAGACCGAGTCGCCCTACAGGCACAGAATTTAAAATAGTAAGTACTATCTACAGGGTTTTGTGACTAGATTATGTACTAATTATTCTTAATTTTATGTTTATTCTGAAAACATAAAACATAACTTTACTTTATTGAACTTTGCTTTGCTCCCGTATGAAACAGGCATAAATTATAATAACCGGCACCTTCGCGGCGCCTCGTGAAGCAGACACGAGACAAGAAGACCACATTTGGTCAAATTCTAATTTCTAAATTTTCTCTGGACGGGTTTGTTTCGGCTTTGGCGGTTGCTAGTTATCACTCTATCGGCATTATTAGGGGTATCTGTTTAATATAATCGCCTGCCATTCAGCTCATCACTCAATAACCTCCAGGTGAGATCTTAGTCCAGCCAAGGGCTAACTTACTAAGTACAACGACTGTGAAAAATAAGTTAGGTAAACATAGGCCTATTAGGCAAAATATGTTCGTCAAAAATTATGTATAACATAATATAAACAATAACATAAGAATATTTTTGGTTGGTACAGTGTACAGTACAAAGAAAATGAAATTGTCCGTAACAGAAAGTTGGAAGGGTAGTAAAGCCGTCACTGCTCAGACGTAGTTTAATTTTTACTGCTCATTTCTTTTTTTCCCATTAAAAAACAACAGAGTTCTATAAAATAAATTTATATAACTTCAGTTTGTAAATGAGTGAAAATAACCTTCTCCGTATTCCATTCCTGAGTATTTCATTTAAAAATATTTACTTAACTGATATTATACCTACACAGTTTTCTTGAAAATAACAAATCACATATAAAACCCACTTTTTTTCAAGGCACATGCGAAATTTATCTTTTAGGTATTGGTCCTACACAATATAAGTACATAAATCATTAAATTATTAGTTTAGTACATAATTTTACGTCATATTATGTACTATAAGACAACGGCCGCCGTTGAGAAAATGATATTAATTAAAAAAAGGGGATACATATACATTTTAGGATTGCCAACATTTCTTTAGCGAAATATATTTAGTATTTTTCAGACTAAGCTATAGAAAAATATAGTACACTTCAAAAAAATAGTATTTTTTGAAAAACGCAAAAGGTAGACGAATATTATTACGAACGAGACGAAGCAGACTTTTTTTTTTTAAACTACATTACAATGCTATTATTATTATTATTTTTGCTTATTATTTATTTACAATGCTTGCATTTTTTTTTTAATTTTTGTTTAAAAGTAAAAGTGTCATATGCTTTGTCACATTCAATTTTAAATTAATGTAAATCAAAAGGTCGTTTTTTAAAATATAGTATTTTTGCGTACTATGTGCTTCTTCAACAGTATATAGTACGCAGACCCGAAATACAGTACAATACTATATATTATAGTACGGTTGGCAACCCTAATACATTAATATATCTTTGATAGGTATTAGTTATATTGTCAGAGACATCAGTAGGTATGTCATCAAAATATTATAAAGAATATGTGCATATACTAAATTTGGATAAGGAATCAGATATCTAGTCAATATATTCATACTAATGGCACAGACCACTAACTATTGCTACCTAAGGTTTCCGCCACGCGTCTCTGATGGGAAAGGATTCCTTCCTAGAAGAAACCACTCGTGCGAAGCCGATATGTGTACAGGCTTGATATACTCATTTGAAGAGCTTCATATTATGCACCTATGATTTAGTATTAGTACGTGTTTTAGTGAACAAACGACAATTATTCACGAATATAAACGTCATGTCACAATGGAATTAACTCTGGTAGCTCGTAAACATGCTCCAACTCTGATTTATGATATTAATTCCGCTATAGCGCGCAGTAATCGTCAAATACTTGTTTATATGAATATCCCATACCTAACTACATTCAAGCCGTTATTACCTGTGTTACTTATGTAGAATAAAAATAAATAATCATCGTTTACAGTTTAGATAAATAATATAGTTCTAATAGACCTATGGTGATAGCCTAGAGTTCGCTTCCAAATTTTTGGAGCCATAGGTATAATGTGTCTTTTTAAGCAATCAAGGCCCGCTTGCGTAACAGCCTCAAATCGTGTTTAAAACCGTCCTAAACGCATTTATGCGGTTAAATACAATATATACCTACTTAACTTTCTTAAAGATAACGGAAACGTCGTCGCGACGAAACAAATGGTGTATGTATAACCACAGAAAAAGTAAGTAATAGTGGGTAACTGAAGACGTATTTAGATAATGACGGACTATGGCTTTAAGTAACAACATTCTGAAAGGCGCCGCGTAAGCAGGCGGTTGGTTGGGAATTGGGATGATGATGATAGCTTGCATGGAACCCGACTAATGAAGTAAGTACTTCATTAGTCGGGTTTCGACTAATGAAGTACGCATTCAAACTTCTGAACTTTTTAAGCTACATTTTAAGAAAAGAATAAATTTTTAAATAACAATTTCATTAAAAAATTATGGTTCCGGACTTTGAAGGTTTGAACGCTCGCTCCGGCAACCGCGATGAAATTTATCTTTGCAAAAGTAAATAAATTTTTCTACACTTAATAGATAAAGCCAAAATATAAATCAAATTAATAGAAAACGCAATCACGGGCAGCCGCTTTTTAGTATTTAAAACAAATAGTTCGCCTATTTCGTGCCTCAAATCCCGACGGAGCAGCCATACATCAATGTCGGCATTCGAGCAAAGAAGTGATTTTCAATGAATATCTACTCGGTTCACGGAGCGCGGTGAGCAGGAATGTTAAGCGATTAAAAAAGTCGTTTTCCGCAGCTTCCAGATATAAGCCACTGTTAAACCGGAAAAAACGCTAACTACATTTATTCATGTTGCAGAAGTTGGTGCTACAGAGAATTGTGCGGACAAAAGTTTCATTTTATTTATTTTATTTCAACTGCGATAATTCATTAATTGAGATGGATTTAACTCGTTCCAGCAATGATAAGGAACGCGGTTACATAAGTAACTACACTACACATTGATGAAATTGTAATTTTTTTTCAAAAAAACAACCACCGAGTTTCTTGCTGGTTCTTCTCGGTAGGAATGTTATTCCAAACCAGTGGTAGATTCACTCAACTATTTAAAAACACTTATCAAAGTCGCACACAAGTGACATGATTTTTAGCGCGCTTTTGTTCCTTATACGAAATCATACTAATATTATAAATGCGAAAGTCATTTTGTTTGTTGGTTTGTTGGTTTGTCCTTCAATCATGCTGCAACGGGGCAACGGATCGACGCGATTTTTGGCATGGGTATACTTGAAGACCTGGGGAGTGATATAGGCTACTTTTTATCCCGGAGAATTAAGGAGTTCCCACGGGAATCAAAAAAGCTTAAACCACGCGGACGAAGTCGCGGGCATCAGCTAGTCCTTTATAAATTTCAAATAATTAGTTTATCAAGTAAGTAAGAAAGTGTTTAAAAAGTACTGGGTTGTTTTAAATCTTGTACGATGGTACGCAACCCTTCGTGTGCGAGTCTGACTCGCATTTGGCCGGTTTTTTTATATTTGAGTAGGTATGTCTCATTTTATTTTTCATTTAAAAGATCATTACAACCAAGATGCTGAGCCGATCAGGCGATGAATGAACTTACAAATTGATTAAACGAACTTACAAAGTGAATGTCATAATTATATGAGTCGCTTCATATTAGGTATAGGTAGGTGTTACGCTTGCGTAATACACTAATATGATACATTTTGTTATTAATGTTTGTTATTTATCAACCGACTTCAAAAAAAGGAGAAGGTTCTCAATTCGACTTTTTTTTTTTTAATGTTTTTTACCTCAGAACTTTTGACTGGGTGGACCGATTTGGATGATTCTTTTTTTATTTGAAAGGGCATACTTCCCAAGTGGTCCCATATAAATTCGAGCGGTTTTTAAAATATCAACAATAAAATAAGTACTTTGTATAGCGTGTGCTTGTTGTTGTAAAGTTGGCGCGGGAGTTTGAAGTCGGTTGTTTAAAAATATTTTTTTATATTAAATTATATTTTGTTGCGAAGCTTATGATCTCCGAGTTTATCTTTGTCCATCCGCAGGTCAAACAGTCTGCCGATCTATCTGTCATCTGTCTGATGTAAAAGACGTAGTTGGCTAAAATTCACAAATAAATGTACCTAAGTAAGTAAATCTATAGATAAGACATAATCTTTTTTTAGTCTACCCCGGATTTTTGTGCCAATCATTTAGGCAAGAGTGCCAGTCTTGGATACACAAATAAAGCTTATTTAATCTTTTAGCTTAATCCTAAGGGCAAAACAATCAGTAAAATATAAAAAGATAAAAGCATCGGCGAGCCGCATCGCCTTCGAGAGTTCAGTTTTTTGCGAAGGGCCCTCCCCTCGCCCCTCGAATAACTTTATTAGACGCATTAAGGTCGTGGTTGAATCCCGATAATGTAATCGCCTCTACGGCCTTTTGACAGAAAAATTTTAGGTGAAAAATATCACAATAAATATTTCTTCAAGCAACTTTGAACAAGAATAATAATTAATTTAATACAGTAAGCTTAGGAATATTGCAACTTCGTTTACTGTTTTTTTTAAATAATTTGCCTGGGTTGGCATTTAATTTATGAACGAAACACGTTGAACAAAACTTGTTAAAACACTCTTTAAAATAATAGACTCTTTTCAGTATTTAGGGGCTATGTAATTTAACCCGCTTGAGTAGGTAGTAATGTTTGACGTAACACAAGCGTGCCTTAATTCTGATTCCCTGGCTATTCTGATACTAAAAACTGCAAGGAAATGATAATACATCGTGGAACTGGAAAATTAGTAAACTAACGTAGTTACATGCAGTCTTTCGCAATATTTTTGGGGAATGATTTAGACTTTTTCCCCTAAAACTTGTATTTGGCGCAGTGCCGAGTACACGGCTGCAATTAGCCAAAATTATGTCCAAAACAAGTTTGGGAGCAATTAGCAGATGTAGACCGAAGTTAAGGACTAATTTAAGCCAATTTACTGAAGTCCACGAAATAAAATTTTGTGGTCATTTCTCCGAAAGATTGAGCGAGAGCACTTGAAATTTTAAAATTGTTCAATGTTATGATAAGGTCAAACCTTCAACAATAAAATTTTTAAACTTTCACTAAATTTTATTAAATCAATGGGTTCAAAACAGTGGGTGATAAAGTACCTGTAGGTAAAGAAACCATACATATTATGACGAAAAAATATAAAATTATCACATTCACACTTTCAACGTATAGCTCTTTGGGTGAAAGATTTTATTTAATTAAAAAAACCCGTAAAAAATTTATAGGAGAATTTAAGAAAAATTATATAAAAAACTTACTAAATAGCACTTCCAATGCATAGGTAGGTACTTAGCATCTTCCTTCTCCCTGGCAATTCTGTTTGATAGCAATTAAAACTTTTCTACCGATCAAACTTTCGCAGAAACCTTTTAACGAAGACGATTTTTCCTAAACATGAACATAGTTAGCTACTTTAGTATTTAGTTGAGATACTTGTTTGTCGCTATAAAAATACATTTTTATAAAAAAATATATATATATATTCCAAAAAGTATTTTACGTGTAACACAAAACAAGGTACCGCAGGTTCACGAATCATATCGGTGTATTATAAAAATGTGGTAGGAACTGACGCATCTTAGAATAAGTGCATAGGTATATCTCAGAAGTACCTACCTTGAAAGTGGAATCTGTGTACCTAGTATGCAATTGGTTCTTTCAGTCTAAAGCTATTTTTGTCCGGTTGAAGAGAAATGATACTGCGCATCACCACTTCTATGTCCCTAAATCCAGGTTAAGGTGCATAGAAATTTTTATTGATCAGCTACGAATAATAATAATATTATTCGTAGTTTATTCATAGATTTAGTATTGGGCTCGCTGGCGCTTCACCCAGCTAAATCTATAAGTTTATCAGGCAAATTTGTTCTTGTTATCCATACTGTTTTTTGACAGTTTTCTTGCAAACATACTCGTATTCACGACTCAACTGCGCTGAAACGACCTTAACGTGGCACGGAGAAAATTTCCATCCCTCGGGGCGAATATGGAATACCTACTTATTACCTATTAATTCTGGGAAAAAACCCCGAGGGTTCCCACTGAATTACTGAATTATCAAACAACGCTAAGCCCATCGACGGTACCAAAGTTAAATCGAATCATACGAGTAAGTTAGTAGGTTACTACATATAATTCTTAAAAGTTAAATTAGGTATATTTGACTTTGTTTAAATAACAAAGGGAGAATAAATATGGCGGGACACAACAATCAGTCAAGCGGGATAAAAGCGGGACCGCTCCTGTTCTCAAAATCCTTGTAAGCCTTCTCGTGAGATGAGATTGGAGTGATTGCAGTGACAGCTCACTTGTCAGTGTCAGTGATACCTACTGTGATATTTTAACTGATATCAGTACCAAAAGTGGATCCAAACAAAGAGCGACGGCAACGGCGAAGCACGGTGGAGTCACACGGTGGTCAATTATGGTGTAAATAAATTCTCAACCAAACTATATCGACGGATCTGGAACCTCGTTCTTTCATTTTCCGCAAGGAGTATTAAGAAATAATACCAATTCATTTAGACCTGTAATTTGCTTAGCTTAGACACTGTGTTCAACAGAACACTAACTACTACACAGACTAACTGACATGAGGCCAATTCTGTTGTATAGTCCGTCAAACTCAACACATATTGAAAATAAAATAATAAAAACAAAACTTAACAGGCTTAAAAGGTAGTTCCAATTTTGGCTCCAGATAAGTTTAATGGTTTAATAGTAGATAAGTTTAATTTACCATCTCTAAACTAAACTATGTAAAATGACAGCTTTGTTTTGATTATAGATAATGATTATGAATGAATTAGGTATAATGAAATAAATGATTATATTGTTTTCTCTTTCATATTCTTTCCCTGCGGAAAGGGGCAGCACTAGATTTAGATTGTTATTTCAGTTTAGTTCAGAGATAGAATTGACCACAATATCAGGTTGGTTATAGATATCCGGTACTTGATTTTAATTATGTTTTGAGTTTAGGAGTATCGTCGAAGTTCAGCTTAAACCTTTAGAAATTGTTTTAGCTATCGGAAGTGCGTTTTGAATTAATTACGTTAAAAATAAATTCATCAAAATTTTGCGTAGAATGAAACACAACTCTAACAATTTTGGTCTTGTGATAGTGTCAAAATCAAAATAACGAGTGAATCTGAAGGGCGACAGCGTAACTTTTGCATCAATCATTGATATATCGCAATCACCTCTGATTGGTTAACACTCTTCCACTATTGGACAAAATCCATTGACGCAGCAAGAATACCATAAATTCAGCCAATCGGAGGTGATTGCGATGTATCAATGATTGATGCAAAAGATACGCGGTCGCCCTGCTGAACGCAAATCATGGGTATGTTCCGATATCACTATCCGAGCACTGTTCAGTGCTCTTACTGGGGAGAAATTCGTCCCGTTATGGACTGACAGTATACTGCCGCAGTTTCCTAGGGAAATATATGACGTCATAAATCGTCGCCATTTTTGTACTGTGAGCACTGGAGTTTTCGAGGTAAGGTGCTCTCAGTGCTGACTGCGTTCCGTTTTAATAAGTGACCAGTATAGCTATATATATATAGTATAGCTATATATATATAGTATATATATATAAAGGAACGGTTTCGCAGTGTACTAAATTGACGTCACACCTTACAGTGCAAGCAGTGTATTTCGGAACATACCCCATGTTAGCGGCCTTTTTGACATCTGTCAAGTGTCAAACGTCAAGCGTCATGCCGTCACTAAAAATATAATTATTTCATTAATTGTTTTATTTACATCTTAACAGTAAATAATAAACGTATCGCCAAAATATTTTCCGTCGATTCGTGATAGTTTTCGAGAAATTAAGGGGTTATTTAAACCGAACTTAAGTAAAAAAAAATTGTCAAAAGATTAGGTTAGGTTAGGGTTGAACATGAATATTCAGGTAGAGCACTTAGGTTCTATGTGAATGTATGAAAACATAACCTCAAAATGAGATTTTGAAAAATTCATAAAAAATAAAACTATGCATTTCCGGTGGGGGAAACCGCTCCCCCCCTCCCACCCATCCCTCCCCCCCTCCCCACCCCTGTACGCGAGTACCGGATATCTATATAATACCCACAATATCAACGTACCTACAGTTTAAACTTCTGAATCTATAAACATGAGATTTTGTATAAGCTTTTCAATACACTAAGAAAGTATAGTCATAAATCCAAACTAGTAAAAATAAGGTAGTTGAGGGATATATTGCTTAATATAATTGCACATACAGGAGTAGTATAGTCTGTTCCAGTAGAGATGAGTTTGTTTTTCAAATTCTTTAACGTCTGATCTTGTCATCTTATCTGTCACTTGACCAATAGTGGTGGGAGTATTGAAAGACGACAAGTTTCTAATTAGATATTCCCATCATTATTTTTCGAATTGCAAATGAGGTAACGTGATCAGACGTTAATGAAGTTGAAAAAGCTCAAGTCTATTGGAACAGACTTTAGGTCTAAATTTAACGCCAAATATTTTTTTAAGCGTATGTTTGCAACTTACCCGAATTATTTAGTAATAACTTTAATTAGACAAAGCGCCGAAATAAACTATTATTAAAACACGTTCACTTAACATCAATTTAAAATATGCACAATGCGCATACTGTACTAAAGGTAGGTAGGAAGTATGATCATTACTGCTATACCTAGATACTATTAAATAGTAACTATGTTCTAAACACGGTTATTCTATTATAGCTATTGATTTAATAATTATACGCCGTAATTGAATTAATTTGCGGTTCGAGTCGAACACTCGGCGTTGGAATTGACCGTAAATGGATTTTCCATTATCACACGGGTCCAGATATGCACTTACATTAATGTATTTGCATTATCAATTCTCTATGACATTTGATATAGCTTTTATTTTTAGGGTTGCGTAGGTACCTAAAAGGTAGGTTTGCAGCCCTTATGGTGCGACTATGTCTGTCCGATAAAATTTAGTATTTTGATTGCATACTCCCGTTGTGTTCACTACATTAAGACAAAAAGGCTGAAAGCAATTTCAAATATCACACAGAAATAAAAATACAAACAATATTCTGGAGCATTATTATTGCACCTGGAACGTAATAGTTAATGTGACTTTAGTCAGGACTGCAACGGGGACTTAAGGCATGACGTAATAGTTAATGTGACTTAAGTCATGACGGAAACGGAGACTTAAGGCATGACGTCATAATAGTTAATGTGATTTTAGTAATGAATAAAGTCACATTATGGAATTTACATTGACCTGTCTGTCATACTCATAATACCTACTCCAAAGTTACGACTTACTGTAATTTGCGCTCATGTTCCGCTACCTAATCTAATTATTTTACTCCAAAATCACATTGGTACAATCACAGTGTACCTAACTTGATTAGGAAAATATGATAATTCAATCTGATAAAGTTCTTGATATACCTAACGATAAAGACGAAAGAGGGCAATTTCTTAATATTAATATTTAATTAATTTTGACGAAGTAAGTAATAGAGTAACCGTACTTACTAACATTTTTAAGTATTTACGCTACGCCCTCATCATTTAAGTTCATCATTTAAGTTCACGCGTCTATTGGTCAATGAAAAGGCTTGGTGTAACTTTTTCACTTAATACTTTCCCTCCTGAAGGTCCCAGGCCGCGATTACATAAACAGGATTCAACCACGACCTTAATGCGGCTAATAAAGTTTTACGACCCTCGCAAAAACCTGAACGCTCCGAGGCCGAGGCGACAATGCTTTTATTTTTTCTGCTCTACTGATTGTTTCACTCTTCTATTATAGGATTCAGTTGGAAATGACATTTTGATGTGCTCGAGTACTTAATTAAATTATAGGAGTAAATAAAATGATTTGCGATTAATCTACTTCAACTAATCTACAAAGAAATGCAGTAGGTAAAACCACTTTAATTTACTAGCGCTAGAGAGGACCAAACTGAGGAAGACAAAGGACTTAGAAAGTACAAGATCTGCCAAAAAGGAAATGCTAGTAAGCTGGCAAAGAGAGTGGGATAACTCTTCTAAAGGCCGCTGGACGCACAGACTTATACCAAACTTAGAAAAATGGACTAGCAGGCAACATGGCCGAATAACTTTCAGGCTAACACAATGTCTAACGGGGCATGGAGTATTCATGAGCTTCCTTGCTGGCATTGGAAAGAGACAAGACGCTTGTTGCATGTACTGCACCGGAACCGACGATGCTATGCACACGATTTTTATATGCAAAAAATGGGACACAGAGAGACAAGAACTTGAAAATAAGATTGGGGGTATAAGTGAAGACACATTAGTGAGCAAAATGCTTGAAAAGGATGGACATTGGACAGCAGTAGCAAACTTTGTTGAAGTAATAATCAGAGAAAAGGAGCAGGAAGAAAAACGTAGATAGAAAGGTAGTGAAAAAAAAGACGCAAGTGTTTGCCGTGTTGTAGGCTGAAAGGCAGGTACGCGGTAAACAGGCAGACAGTAGGGGTTTTAGTCGGTATGAGTCCGGCACTCCCCATGCGGTAGTCCATAAGGATTTCCCCTGCTGTATAAAAAAAAAAAGGTAAAATCACTTTGTTGGCTTAAAATGTTTCGGTTAGCAATACGAGTAAATTGAAAACTAGTTGCAAAACTTGATTTACAACTAATCTTAAAATGATCTGCAAATAAAGAAATGTTCTGTCTGCCTGATATATTATTATCCAGGCTAAAATAAAAACGAAGTAAGTATGTATCAAGTAATTGATATCCAGGCTGAGTCAGCCTGGATATTGCACAGTTGTCATATTTGATTTGAATTACTTTCACACCCATTATAAGCATGGCTTAGGAAAAAAGCCCTTTGAATATTAGTCTGCATTCAAAAAACATTGTTTCTTGAATAGTTTGTTTCTCTCAACAAGTATTTTACTTTAACTAGACTAGAAACTTCTATGGCAATATATACCTATACCAACATTTTCTCAATTTCAGATTGCAACAAAGTTGTTTTATTTTTGAAGCAACTTACGTACAAGTATAACTCTATGCACAATAACCAGATATTTTGAATAGTGAAGTGCATTTATCGTACTTTTTAGGTACCTATGTTTAATTTACATTAAAGCCTTGATTAAACGTACGTACTACGTAGTATATTTTTTTAAGCCCATTCCAGTCCAAACAAAGCGCATAGAGAGTTTACTACTGTACTACCTGTCTGCCTAGTGTCCCTGAACTGAATGCCTTGTGTAACCAACCTGACCGGGGTCCATAAGCATTAGTAAGTCCAAAATCGCGCCTCAAGTAGACTATAATATATACTATTATTCTATTATCGTTTTAATATTATTTTACTATTATTTTATCATTAGGTATAATTCTCTGAATAGTGGGATACGTATAGTTACACTCGTCATTAAATCTAGTCGTACTTTATACTGAATGACTTTGTTAAAGCCGATAAAATAATATCGAAGTTTCCGGCGATCAAACGGTTTGAAATGGTTTGTATACAAATTTCGGAAGTACAAGCAAAATAGTAGCAGGATGTCAGCGTCACAAGCATCGAGGATAGCGGAAATAATGACGTCCGTTCTGTAATAGGAATGGTCCGATTGAAACGACAACATCTCTCTATTGAGGATACTTCGGAATTTTTGAACAGTATCGGCCCGAAATAATTTATGGCTTCAAAAAGATTTTGTGCCCTTTGGTGCTGACACCCTGGGGTCGTAGGGCGAAGATGCTAGTACCTTTTTTAAGGATCTATCTTCTCGTCTCACACAGTCCACAGGTGACCGGAGGGCTGGCAGCTACCTCGGCCAACATATAAATTTGGCTATTCAGCGGGGTAACGCAGCCAGCGTTCTGGGTACATTGCCTCATTGCAGCGGCCTGGATGATATTTTTAATGTTTAGTTTTTAATTTAGCTTTTAATATATTTCATAGCTTTTAAAATATAAATAATATGAGATATACCATGAATATTTTTTTGGCTCAATGCACGCCTGAAGAGTGAAGTGGAAAAAAGGCAAAGCGCCTTTTTTGTAAGTACACAAACTAAGCTTTATTTATTTTTGCAAAGCAACCAAAAAAAATTGGTTCCGTTCCACTGTTAGGTTGCTTCTAAGTCTTGACTTTATTGGAGGAATCTAAATTGCTATAAAGTTAAACTTTTTTTTCTTTACCTAGTTACGGATTACAAAGGGTTAAATCAAAATCTTTTCTATTCTAAAAAGCTTTTCCATAATTTCCCCGAAGAAAGTAGAAAATACTGTAAGCTCAGTTCAGTTCAGCAACAATTAATGACATCCGGCGAACTAGCCCCGTAATTGAAAAATTCCGTTTGGGGCTACGAGTAAATAACCACAGCAAACGAATGTTTAGCTACACAAGAAATACCTATAACCTATAGTTCCTTATACGTTTTATTGTTCTTGTGAACATAAAGGATTGGGCTACCAACTACTCATACATTCGAGCTGTACCTTTGTGTACAGAGTTCTTATCATATAGGTATGTTGAAGTACTTATAGGTACAGGCTTATCGACTTTGGTGGGGCGAGAACATCCCTGCGTTGGAAAGTATCTATAGTAGCTTTTCGAAATATTAAGATATTGAAAATTTGGTAATATTAGATAACCTTCAGGTGAAGAGTGAATACTGAATATTGCTTCAACACTTGCAAGCGGAGCTGATTGCAGCAAAGCACTACACTTTACACGATTCTAAAACTTTCAATATTATATACATTAAACATAGGTACCTAAAAAGTACGATAAATGCACTTCACTATTCAAAATATCTGGTTATTGTGCATAGAGTTATACTTGTACGTAAGTTGCTTCAAAAATAAAACAACTTTGTTGCAATCTGAAATTGAGAAAATGTTGGTATAGGTATACTATATTGCCATAGAAGTTTCTAGTCTAGTTAAAGTAAAATACTTGTTGAGAGAAACAAACTATTCAAGAATAGTAGATTATTAACCAAGGGGATAAAGCAGTGTCTTCTGTCGCGGGTGACGATTTAAGTTCACGCAAGACTAAGACAGCTTTATCACCGAGGAAAATACTCTACTTTTCGTACCATTTGCGAAAAAATTAACACAATAATAATATGAGATAAGCATTTATTAAAAATAATGACAATTAAAAGTAAAAGTTAACATTCGAAACATTGGTCCAATTATTGATAGAGAGAGTTACATTTTTTTTTGGCACATTTATTGTTGACTAGCTGATGCCCGCGACTTCGTCCGCGTGGTTTAAGTTTTTTGTTATTCCCGCGGGAACTCCTTAATTTTCCGGGATAAAAAGTAGCCTATGTCACTCTCCAGGTCCTCAACTATACCCATGCCAAAAATCACGTCAATCCGTTGCTCCGTTGCGGCGTGATTGAAGGACAAACCAACAAACCAACAATCAAAGTGACTTTCGCATTTATAATATTAGTATGATGAGTTGATTTGAGTACTTATTTCTCTGTTCTTGCGTCTGAGGAACTGTTTAGAACATTAGCTTGTTTATAAAAATAAATTAAAATAAACTTAACGTTTAGGTATTTGAAGAAAACAAAAACGCGGCAAATTCCTAGACTAATATTTTTTTGTCGGAAAAGCAAAGGCATCAAGCTCATACGGCCTCGTCGGTTTTCGTAATTTTATTTAATAAATAATAATCATAACTGCATAATAAATGCGTATTCCTTTTTCAAAAAGATGTTTAATGCTTTATATACAAACTCAATGGTGTAAACACAGATGTAGTTCAGTATAAATTTCGGTAAGTATTCCAAATTTAAATCACATTCTCCCCCTAGAGGATGAATGAAATTCAGTACAATTTTCTTTTCATCCCACCATCTCGGAAAGAGTATTTTTAATCTTCGATATCTGAATGCAAAAGCCGTTATTATCCTCTTGAGGATAAAGTAAATTGAATTTAGAACATCGTGTGCACGTTAGTAAATATCACTCGTTTATGAAGTTTGTGATTTCAAAACATCATTAAAACCTATTACTTCTACCTCTATGGTGCCGAATTTCCATACAACCGTTTTTAATTTGTTAAAAACTCACACTCGTAACCTTCTTGGTCTACTTTTAGGGTTCCGTACCAAAATGGTAAAATGGAACCCTTATGGTGCGACTTTCTCCGTCTGTCTGTCCGTCTGTCCGTCTGTCCGTCTGTCCGTCCGTCACACTCGATTATTTCAGTAACTACCGAAGCTATCGACATGAAATTTGGAATAGTTGTGTATATTAGTGGCCCAAAGACACTGGAATGAAAAAAAATTGGAAATTATTTTTGAACTTATTTAAAAAGGGGGGAAAATCTGAGGGTTGAAATTTAAAAGTGAGATAACTGTACTGTGTGGGGTATCATATGAAAGGATTTACTTTGTACATTCTAAAACAGATTTTTAATTATTTTTAGTTATGATAGTTTTTGATTTATCGGGGAAAATGTCTAAAAAAATACCGTTCCCCCCCCCTTATCTCCGGAGTTTACCAATCGAAAAATTTGAAATAATTATGGTCAATAGGAATTTACGTATATTTTACAGGAAAACTATAGCCAATGCTCTAACTAGCATAGTTTTTTTGATATTAACAATAAACCTCTACAAACAAAGTTAGTCATGCGGTTCATTAACAAAGGTAATTATTTATTAATAATGGTACGGAACCCTTCGTGCGCGAGTCCGACTCGCACTTGCCCGGTTTTTTTAATTTGCTTTGCGCGCACCATTTTCTTTCACGTCATGTCATTTCCTCGTTGAGGTGGGATGAAAAATTACGTGTTGCACTCGAGTGAAAAGATTTTTCACCTCGTGCTTTTTTGATTCCCTCGCTGACGCTCAAGATTCTAATTTTTGAACCACTTGCTGCGCTCGTGATTCAATTTTAGAATCCTTCGCTTGCTCGGTCATCAAAATTGAGCACGCGGTTAAAAAAGAACTTTTCACTCTTGTATAACAAATAACTATTCCCTGTTTTTAACAGATTAAAAATGACTATTGTTATGTTCGCTTTTTGTGGCATAGAATGTCACTTTTTTGAGCAAGTGGTACGAAAACAATGTTTTTTGAATGCAGACTAATATTCAAAGGGCTTTTTTCCTAATAATGGGTGTGAAAGTAATTCAAATCAAATATGACAACTGTGCAATATCCAGGCTGACTCAGCCTGGATATCAATTACTTAATACATACTTCGTTTTTATTTTAGCCTGGATAATAATATATCAGGCAGACAGAACATTTCTTTATTTGCAGATCATTTTAAGATTAGTTGTAAATCAAGTTTTGCAACTAGTTTTCAATTGATTGCAGCAAAGCACTACACTTTACACGATTCTAAAACTTTCAATATTATATACCTAAACATTAAAGGGAAGGGAGGATTAATTTTTATTGTTTGCAAATATTTAAAAAAATATACAAATACTTCATCATAAAATACATAATAAATTAGAATTGGATTCAAAATTCGTTAACTCTGTCCGTAATGATTACCTCGAGGCGACGCTTTGTGTGTCTGGCAGCTGAAGCCTATAACTATTGCCTATTCAAAATAAACAGGAATTTACCCTCAAATATTAGCTAATTACATATTTATACATGCTCGGCTTTGAATAAACAAGCGTACAAAACTAAGTACTCAGTAAAATAAGCAGCAAAACATTTTGGCTACAATTTCAATAAGTAGGAAATAAGTTCCTATATCCTACGACGTTACAGTAAACTAGACAAAAAATCCATATCTTTATCGTGAACACTAACGTTTTTTAATTTTACTAAACAAAATAATGTAATAATTTAGATAAAATTTCTTTGAATAAAGATTGCTATGTAACATATTCCGTTATATAAAACTTCTACTTAGGAGAACACGAGGGAACTTTATTCACGTTTTATTATGTTATATTAGAAGAAAAGCGACACCAACAAGGGCCATAACGCTTATACCGCGGTGGGTTCGTAAAATTTTATAGGCGGTTTCTTCCCACAGAATGTAATTTCTATGTCTAGACAAGAGAATTTCAGCTATGAATGCCTACTTGACCTAGACAACCTATGAAAAGCTTAAGAACCAGCTAACGTGACGAATCGAATAGTTAAATCCGCGCGTAAAATATCTCCATTCTAATAAAGTTATAATACTTATTTTTAGTTCATGTAAAATTATATCTGTTTAAAAAAAGTAATGACTCTCAGAATAGTACAACAGCGATACCATTTGCGCTCAGGTTCTTCAATTTTCCACCTTTTATTGTTACCACCTGTTATAATTAAAATTCCAATATTTACAATGGAACCATTTCATCCATTATAGCTTAGTGCTCCATATTGAAGCTGTGCAACTTTGTTTTACTTTTTCCTTACTATAGTTACGATTTTTTTAGTACTAAGATAGTGTGCAACCACGGGCTACTTTTCAGCCTTACTTATAATTTATAAATAACTAGCTGATGCCCGCGACTTCATCCGCATGGTTGTTTTTCTTTGATTAATTTGAGGAATTTGAGAGGACGATACCGTATCGACGGGATGGACATTAATGTTTGACAGTTACGAAACCCATGATATTTTGTATGGGAAAATCAAGGGAATTTTTTTTTTCTTTGATTTTATTTTTTCGTCAATTTTCCAGTATTTTAAATTTATAAATAATTTTAAAAAGTTATTCTGCTATTCGGGACGGAGACAAAAACAAAAAATCAAAAACCATGAATATCAGCCCAACCGTTCCAGAGTTATAAATGTTCGAACAAACCCGACTTTGTTTTATATATTAAGATTTACGTCTTCATTTTTATAATTTCTGAATTTTCCCTGCTCTGGCCTGGCGGGAGGCTTCAGCCGTGGTTAGCTAGACCACCCTACCGGCAAAGAAGTACCGCCACCAAGCGATTTAGCATTCCGGTACGATGCCGTGTAGAAACCGATTAGTGGTATTGGTTTTAATGTACCTGCCATGCCCCTAACAGGTTAGCCCGCTACCATCTTAGACTGCATAATCACTTACATTCAGGTGAGATCGCAGTCAAGGGCTAACTTGTAGTTGATTAAAAAGAAGCCTGGAAAATCAAAACGTGCCCTTTGACTTTTTTACTTTTGAAATCCTTAAAACCACGCAAACGAAATCGGGGGCATCCTAGTAATATATTAATACTAGATGATACCCGCGACTTCGTCCGCGTGGATTAAGGTTTTTTGATTCCCGCGGGAACTCCTTAATTTTCCGGGTTAAAAAGTAGCCTATGTCCTTCCCCGGGAATCAAACTATCCCTATACCAAATTTCATCAAAATCGGTTGAAGAGATAATTTTTTTTTATTCCCGCGGGAACTCTTAAATTTCCCGGGATAAAATGTAGCCTATGTCCTTGCCCGGGATACAACCTATCTCTGTACCAAATTTCATCAAAATCGGTTGAACAGATGGGCCGTAAAAGCGTAGTAGACAGACAGACAGACACTTTCGCATTTATAATATTAAGTATGGATACTAAATAATACCCGCCCGAATGGACGGGACACATTATCGTAGTTTTAATATGAGTAGGCTGTGGGCATGAAGAATGGATTTATGAAAAAGTTTGTATACCGAAAGAGTAAAAAAAAATTAAACCATTTAAAAGTTCAGTCATTTAACCCCACGTGACACAAACACAATTTGGCACAGCTTTATTTCAGACACAAGGCGTTTCGAAGTTGTAAATAGATTTCCATCAAAGTTTGTTGTTGCGTTTTCACGGACATTGTTTACATTTAATTTGGGAAGAAAAGAGATTAAACAGCAATATTAAGGGTCGTCCTCCGAACTTCTTGGACTTGTAACGGCAATAATTTGTCCTACACAGAGGTCCTACGCGATTTGAATATTTTATGTAGAGCCTCTACACTGGTACAAAGATTTATCTCGCAAGAAATCTAACAACTTAATTTCATTGAATTCCCAAAAGTACCTACTTACAATCATAATCGATTTCCAAAGCTGAATACAACGCCTATTGTAGAGATGTTAACACTACATATTGAATAGAAGCAGGCGTTACTTTGCGGAAGTCCATGATGATGATTGAACTAGAAGTTTAATTTGCTATAATCCGCTACAGTAGACAAACCTGTGTGGTACAGTGCGTGTCTTTCATCTGAAGCATGCGACACCCACCACCCAGCAATTCGCACAGGCACAGCACCACACCACACAAATCCTCCAAATCACTTTCAACGTACGTTTCACTCCGACACCGGAGCATCTTCAGGAGATGTTGACTCGACAATGCACGATTGTAAAGATACAGTCTTTACAATCGTGCATTGTCGAGTTTGCTGGGTGGTGGGTGTCGCATGCTGCAGATGAAAGACACGCACTGTACCACACAGATTTGTCTACTGTAGCGGATTATAGCTAATTAAACTTCTAGTTCATTCGTTAACACTAAGTACAATCTTCCCGGTTGTATCCAGTGACTATCTGTGACTTGTGTGATTATTTCGAGTGCTTATGAGTCAATACTAAGATTAAAATATCAGTCGTACAGCTTAAGCCGCTCAAAAGTCGCTAGCTTTAAGTAATTAAGATGTAGCCTTTATCCATACCACACGCAGATCCTCAGTAATAAAGGAGTTCCAGAAAATAATTTACCCAAACGAAGCCGGGGTTCGTAAATTAGAAAGTAAATATAACACTGAAATTAATAAGTATAAAACGGTCCGATACCAGTAACGAAATTATTCTCACTCAAAGGAGCTTAAACAATTTTCCTTCCATCACAATTCAATGAATCACCCTTATCTATAAATAGATATGGACCCTTGGGTACCCCAACTTTATATTTCAGGTGATAAATTACACGGATGTGGCTGCCTCAATTTTCACCGACATGCTCTCTCAAGTTCTAGCCCCACTGCAGATGCACGGAGCGGCGCGGCACGTAGCGGCAAATATTCTTTGGGTGAGTTTGTGCGACGGCGACATTTGTGTACTGCGCAATGCGGCCCAATACAAACTCATACAAAATATGATATTTGCCGCTACGTGCCGCTACGTGCCGCGCCGCTCCGGACATCTCAAGTGCGGTTAGACCTTTAGCGTGAGCGCCAATTCGATGCTAATGATCATTTTGACACGAATCACTTGGAGCTCTAATAAAACTCCAGTTCCATTATAAATGTTACAAAATAAAAAATGACGCTTACGATTCAGATTGCCAATTAATTTTAATCATTGACCGATAATTATTAGCTATACCTTGCATGTCTCAGCTCTTTCACAGATCACGATCACGAACCGTCGTTGTAACGTTTTAACGGTAATTTTAGCTACTGTACATAATAGTACTAACCCAATCGTCCGTCTATATAATCATGTCTATGATCTGTTAACGCTACAATTTTGCCACATTATTAAAGAGCATGGATTAGACTCGCTCCAGCAATGCTAAGGACAGCGGTTACTAATACATTGATCTAATAATTGTAATGGTAATGGTAAATGAATGTTTAAAAAGAGCAACCACCGAGTTTCTTGCTGTGTCTTCTCGATAGGTTCCGAACCAGTGATAGACTCACTAGACGATTCAAAAGCACTTTTAATAAGTTTATTTGTATAAAAAAAGTTTGACAACGCGGCGATCATTACGCTTTTATGGTGTTTTGACGCATCTTCGCCGGTTAAAATATGACTCTTAAAGTACTTAATAACCAGAATGATACCGAACCATAGTGTATTTGCTTCGATTGCACATAATATCTAATCGTTTCACGTTTCTCTTTCAAATTTTTATGAGCGTCGAACCGTAAAAATTTTCGGCGCCGAATTTTTATACTTTAGGGGAGACCGGGGATGGTTGACTAACTTTTGACTTAAGCTCGTATATCTCTGATGTTTAACTTAATATAACAAAAACAACAGTTGATACAGATAGAAGAACTATTCAGGTACCTAAAATACTAACCTATAACCTATATATTTATCATTATAATACTTATTTAGTTTATTTTCTAAACCCCTGACGCTTGGTCAACCTACCCCACATCCGGGGTAAGTTGGCCATAAGCATGGGGTAGGTTGACCTAGGCAGTAATCCCTATAGTAATCCGAATATATAAAATTGTTAACTAATCAACGCACAGCATAAACCACTGGGGTTAGAAACTTGAAATTTTGCCAGCAGGTTCCTTTTGTGACGTAGGCGCTCCGTAAGGAAGGATTTTTCAAAATTTCACCCCTAAGGGGGTTAAATAGAGGAGGGGAAGTTTGTATGAAAGTCCATCATTTCTCAAGATATTTTACAAGTTATTTCAACGAAACTTGGTATTTTGGCTTTCGGTAAAAAAATAAAGAAGTACGTGTGTCACAGTTTTTGGGGGGTTGGAAGTTTGTATGAAAGTCCTTCATCCCTCAAGTTATGATCATGAAACTTGGTATGTGAGCTACCGGTTAAAAATAAAGAAATACGTGTTTCACAGTATTTGAAAATTCAAAAAAGCAACAGGTATTTTACACGACCTGTACACGGGTAGTTCAGGACCTGGAGAGTGGCATAAGCTACTTTTTATCACGGAAAATTAAGGAGTGCCTGTTGGAAAATGATAGAAACTTTATTTATTTTATTATAAACAAACCTATAACTTTCTATTTTGTATGGAATTTGGTATTTCTATGATGTGGCGTTTATGCTATTATTATCGAAGATTACTCTTTCTAGGATGTCTTTTGGTACATCACCCCTTTCAGATTTCCTTATGTACGTATTCATTTTCTGTAAAAATACAACTGTAATTTAGTATGTGACAGAAGACCATAATAGTGTTTACATTGATGATGCATGGTTAATCCATTAGCCCACACAATTCTTTAAAATAATTATAAAATGTTATACTTACTTATTTTAAAAGGGTTGGTTGACTATTAGTCTACCTGCCCCGAACAAAATTTGTCAACCAACCCCTGACGCCATTTTGAATTTCAGCTGCGTATCATATGAAAACTCTGGCACTAACATGGAAGCAATTCTGTGTTATATAGAATAAAACTATCATATTAACATTTGGCATAACAACAACAATGTTTCTAACAGATCCATAGACATAATAACAAAAAAAGAACGAACGAAAAAAATCACTTAGCAAGACCTAAAATACAAAATGTGATACCACTCACGAACGCTGCGCTACTCCGGCGACTCACTTCGCACAAGTTAGCGGGTCGCAGGGAGGCATCGTCGTTCGTGATTGGTGTTAGAATATGTACACTCAGCTTTTTTCTACTTAGTCTGTGATAATGTTACTCTATGTTTTTTGTTTTTGTCTCTTCTTCGGTGAGTTGCGAATGGATGGCGGATTACTGTAAAAGAATATGGAGTTCTTTGATAAAGAAATTAAAAAGTGAATTATGTAATAACTGTAATGGTGTATTATTTGGTGAGATGCGTGGGGGCTTAACAGCCTAAAGTTTAAAATAAATTTCTCACATCCACGGACCTCTGTTTCTGTGTGTATGCGTGTTCGAAAATGGGGCGAGTTACGTTGTAAGAAAAGAAAAGACGCCATCCAGCCATTTTGAAATTGTATTTGGAAAATAACTTAGCAAAAATGTTATCAAACGAAGTGTATCCTCAACTTAATGACAAAAGCAAATTCAGCAACTTGAAATTCAGACTAAACATAATTTTGGAAGAAAAAGGAATTGATTACGTAATAAAAAGTACAA
This sequence comes from Erebia epiphron, assembly GCA_963932025.1. Lineage (NCBI taxonomy): Eukaryota > Metazoa > Arthropoda > Insecta > Lepidoptera > Nymphalidae > Erebia > Erebia epiphron. Next base: position 17,362,689 of record OZ009952.1, on the reverse strand, counting down.
AGGAAGAAAATATAAAGCGGGAGACCTACAAGAAGGATGACGCTAAGGCCAGGTCAGTGATAGTAAATTGTTTGAATGACAAGTTTTTAGAAATTATTAAGCCTGCGGGCAGTGCATTAGAGATGTTGAAATTGTTGAGTAGTGTCTTTGAAAGAAAAAGTACTTATAATAAAGTTCAACTGAAAAAGAAATTAATTACACTAAAACACAAGTTCTCTGATAAATTACAAGACCATTTTATAACCTTCGAGAACATTCTAAATGAGTTGGAGACTGGTGGCTCAAATATAGAGGAAACGGACAAAATTGAACATTTATTTATTACACTTCCGCCAGAATACGACACGGTAATTAATACATTGGAATCATTAGATAAAGAACTTAATTTTGAATTTGTGAAAAGTCGAATGCTGGACCTCGAAACTAAATTGAAAGAAAATAATGGTATAAATAACAAGTTTGAAAATATGTACTTATTGAATGCAGACATAATATGCTTTAAGTGTAACAGAAGGGGCCACAAATCATTTCAGTGTAAACAAACTTATGCAAATGACTTCAAGTAAAACAAATAATAATTATGAAAATATAAATAGAAGCAATAATAATATGAATAGAGGACACGGGTATACATATATGAATAGAGGAAGAGGTAATAGCTATATAAATAGAGGACGAGGAATTAACTACATGAATAGAGGACGAGGATACACCTATGCGAATAGAGGAAGAGGATATGGATATACAAATCAAGTAAGAAAACCTAACTACACAAATCAAGGACAAGTATATAATCAAAGTTTAAACAGTGAAAGACAGAATAATAATAGCTACAGGCAAGCACACTATAGTAGAGAGGAAACTAATGAAGAACCGCAAGATGAAAGTAAGAGTACATTTGTAGCATTAACTTTGGAAAGTGAATTCATCGAAAATAACGATATTCTATTTATAATAGACTCTGGAGCAACACATCATTTTATTCAAGAAAGGTACGAGAAGTATATGTATGATATTGAGTCTATAGATGATCCAATGAAAATTAAAACAGCGAACGGTCAATTTTTACATGCGAACAAGAAGGGTAAATTACGTGGATCATATATGAATAATACAATAGTTATTGAGGGAGTTATAGTACCAGGAATTTCACATAACTTGATATCAGTGACTAAGTTGATGGAAAGAGGCATGACCATAATAATTAACAAAGATCAATTGAAAATATATACGAATGATGAACATAAAAATACACATTATATTTATAAAGAAGGAAGATTATTTACCATGAGGATGTCAATAAAACAAGGAGAACGAGAACTATGTAATCAAGCTATAGATAAAAATGACATATGGCATAAAAGACTAGGCCATTTAAATAGGAAAAGCTTGGAAATTATGAACCTACCTTATAGTGATAAAGTATGCAATGAATGTATGATTAATAAAAGTACACGGAAACCATTTTATACAGTAACAAAACCTCAATCACATGCAATAGGAGATTTAATTCATTCTGATGTAGCTGGACCAATGAGAACAATCACAAATGAAGGAGAAAGATACTACCAAACAATCATCGATGACTACTCACATTTTACATTCACATATTTGTTGAAAAATAAATCTGAAGCAGCACAAAACTTAATAGACTATATAAAAATGATTGAAACTGAAAAGGGAATACGAGTGAAGAGAATAAGATGTGACAATGGAGGGGAGTACAGCTCATACCATCTTAAAAATTTCTGTCAGGACAAAGGAATACAAATTGAGTACAGTTTACCATATAGTCCACAGATGAATGGTAAATCTGAGAGGATGAATCGCACTATTTTTGATAAGGCAAGAACTATTTTGAGTGAGTCAAATTTGCCCAAATATTTATGGGGCCAGGCAGTTTTAGTAGCCACATTACTGATTAACCGATCACCTTCTAAAGCTATATTTAATGAGATACCTGCCCTAAGGTTCGGGAAAGAAATGATGTTAGATAGAATAAAAATATTTGGATGCAAAGCTTGGGCAGTAATCCTACCTAAGCCAAGTAAATTTGAAAACAGGGCAATAGCGACAAGATTGGTTGGTTATACTAAAAATGGGTGGAAACTTTGGGATCCAGAAACTGACAAAATAATTGTTTCAAGAGATGTTAATTTTGATGAGTCCGACATTAAACACATTCCAGAAATTAATAGAAACAATGAAGAAAATAATGTAAATTATAAGATATTCAGAAAATGTGAGGAAGACCAAGAAAACCAAAATAATGATACACAAAAGACAATACCAGATCAGAATGAAACAGATACAACAGAACCAGTGACAACTACAAGAAGCGGTAGACAAGTCCATCGACCAGAACATCTTAATGATTACCATCTCAATTTTCAGGCATATTGTTTATTCAGCGATGATGACCCAGTTACATATGATGAAGCTATAAAAAAAGGTTGGTCATCCCCAATAAATATGGAATTAGATGCGCTTAAAAGAATGAATACTTGGACGGAAACAAAATTACCAAAAGATAAACAAGCAATAGAAGCTAAATGGATATTCAAGACAAAAGAGAATGGCACTAAGAAGGCAAGGCTAGTAGCAAAAGGGTTTCAGATAAAAGGAAATGAAGAATTAGGAAACAACTATACACCAGTAGCAAGAACATCGACAGTAAGATTTACTCTAGCACAAGCAGTACAAAATTCATGGCCAATAAGACAACTTGATGTACCGCTAGCATACTTAAATGGAGTATTAGAATCAGAAATATATCTCAAGCCGCCGCAAGGAGTAGAAGTAGTTGATAATAATGTTTTGAAGCTTAATAGAGGATTATACGGGTTAAGAGAAAGTGGAAAATGTTGGAATAAGAGATTAAATAATTATCTAGAAGAAAAAGGGTTTGAAAGATCAAGAAATGATTTTTGTTTATACAAAAATACTATGAAAAACATATGGCTCGTACTATATGTAGATGACATCTTAATTACTGGTGCTAAAAATAATTTGGAAGAAATAATAATAGATTTACAAAAGGAGTTCAAGGCAAAAGATATGGGAGAAATTAAATTATTTATTGGAATGGAAGTAATTAGGACAAATGATACATTGAAAATTACACAGACAAGACTAATTGAAAAATTGTTGAAAAAATTTGGAATGGAAAATTGCAATGCAACTGAAACACCGATGACAAAGGGCTATCAAGTAGACATAAATGAAGAAATTGTATATGACATACCATATAGACAAATAATTGGAGGATTAATGTACATAGCCACTACGTCAAGACCAGACATATCTTACTCAGTATCTTTTCTATCGCAATATTTGGAAAAGCCAACAAGAGGTTTATGGGTACAGGCCAAGAGAATTCTACGATACTTGAAGAATACTAAATCATATGGATTAACATATAACAAAAATAATAAAAATGAAAATCTCATAGAAACATATTCAGACGCCGACTGGGCGGGAAATAAAGACGATCGAAAAAGTGTGAGTGGATCTATCACCCTATACAATGGCAATATAATATCATGGGTATCCAGGAAACAAAACTGTGTAGCACTCTCGACAGCAGAGGCTGAATACATTGCCGCAGCAGTGAGTGTTTGTGAATTAATTAATGTGAAAGGACTTTATTCAAACTTTAATAGTGACAAAAACAATGAAGTGAAAAATATATTATATATAGACAATGTCGGAGCTATTGAACTCACTAAGTCGTACGAAAACAGCAAACGAGCAAAACATATAGATATTAAAATGCATTTTGTAAAGGATCTGTTCAACAAGGGAGAATTTAGTATAAAATATGTGTCTTCCCATGAAAATCGAGCAGACCTGTTTACTAAAAGTTTAACTAAAGAAACTTTCGTTCGGTTGTGTTCATTACTCAACATTAATTAAGCAAAATAAAAATGTAACAAAACTAGTTATATTGTTTAAAGAAAGTAATTCTGTAATCTGCTTAAAAATTTATTAACAAGCTAAGTATTTCATAATCTTATGTTCATGATTAGTTCCTGTTTGTAGTATTTATCTCTAAAGTATTATATATTTAAATTGTAACGATTTTCAATAATTTAACTAATTAAATTACTAAAAATCGAGGGAGAATGTTAGAATATGTACACTCAGCTTTTTTCTACTTAGTCTGTGATAATGTTACTCTATGTTTTTTGTTTTTGTCTCTTCTTCGGTGAGTTGCGAATGGATGGCGGATTACTGTAAAAGAATATGGAGTTCTTTGATAAAGAAATTAAAAAGTGAATTATGTAATAACTGTAATGGTGTATTATTTGGTGAGATGCGATGGCTTAACAGCCTAAAGTTTAAAATAAATTTCTCACAATTGGTTGATCAAAAACACGTGATAGTGGCGAGTTATTGTTGATTAGTCTACCTGCCCCTATAGCCAACTATCCCCGGTCTCCCCTATAGCAGTGTCTTTGTAATATCGCCCGCAGTTTTATTGGTCCCTAAAATGCTTTATGATTTCGTTATAGGCAATGCTGACAGGTAAAATATGGGCAAATCTGTTCTACTCTATAACTTACTAGAGGTCGCCCGCGACTTCGTCCGCGTACCATTTCTGATTTTTTCCTATGAGATTGTGAAATTTGCCCGCTGCAAAAACTCAATCAAATATCTATATAGGCTTTCTGTAGCTCATGCAAGTTTTTATTATTTAAAACTAATAACCTAAATGCTTATTTTCATGTCTATACTTCCAAATCATACAACTTTTATGTAATCTTTAACTCCTTTAGGGGTGGATTTTCGTAAAACCTATAAGTAGGTACATGATTATGCAAGATTTAGGAAGCGGTCATATACCTAAAAGCGAAGATCTTTCGTACATACGAGGTGATTTGCGCAATCGGTCCTAGAAATGATTTGTAAGTTTCATACATACATAGCACATGGGTTTAGAATTTTCTAAACAAACAACAATAACCCAATGCGAGCATAACACGAACAATTTGTATCGAAAAGAAACAAAGTACATAGTTACCGGTGCCACGGAAATGTTCAACGAAAGCTGCACTGCAATGCTTTCTGCCACGTTGCCACTTAGTCCATCCAGGCGTGTATTTTGCAAAATGTATTACGAGCACAATCTCTATAGCAAACAGGATTGCCTGCATTCGTATTCGTCCAATATTATAATCTATCTTCTTCTTCTTCTTGCCCTTGTCCCACGCTACGTGCGAAAGTTTGGATGGATGGATGGATGTTTGTTACTCAATTACGCCAGAAAGGCTGAATGGATCTAGATGAAATTTGGCACAGAGATAATAGTCTGGAATATTGTGCTGTTTGCAGATGATACTTCGCTAATTTTTAAAGTTGACAGATGTAAAGATAATTTTGACGATGTAAACAGTGCTATATCGCATGTATCACACTGATTCACTGCCAATAACTTGCTTTTGAACGCAAAAAAATCTAAATGTTTAGAGTTTGTACTTCCTAATGTGAAGAAAATCGATAAGGAAATTGTGATGAATGGTGAAACACTGAAAATGGAGAACTCCACGGCTTTTTTGGGGGGGACCTTGGATAATAAGCTTCAGTGGGGCGCTCATATAGATAAACTAACAGGGAAACTCAGCTCAGCTGCTTTTGCTATCAGGAAAATTAGACAGCTTACCGATATTGAGACTGCTAGACTTGTCTATTTTGCCTATTTTCATAGTGTTATGTCTTACGGCATCTTATTTTGGGGCAGAGCTGCCGACATACAAACAATTTTTGTTTTGCAAAAGAGGGCGATTCGATCAATATATAAACTCGGATCACGCGAGTCCCTTCGTGAAAAATTTTAAGAAATAGGCATCCTTACGGTTGCATCGCAGTACATAATATACGACAATATAATGTTTGTGAAACAAAATATTCATCTGTATAGACAAAGAGGGGATACACAAAATTGACTTACTAGAAACCGGCATAAACTAGTAATGCCGCGATGTCGTCTACGCAAGGTGCAGAAATCCTTTGTGGGGTCGAGTATTACCTGTTATAATATGGTTCCAAAATAACTTTTGGATTTGCCATTGCACAAATTAAAAAAAACCGTAAAAGAACACTTGTTGAGTCGGGGCTATTATACAATTGACAAATTTCTTAATGACAAATTTGTATGGAAGCAACCGACTTTGGGTCCAGCTCCCATCAGGATAGTATAATTAACTTATACTGTTGTATTTAATTTAATTTATATAGGTACTTACTTACCTAAGTATTGTAAAATAATGTTTTAAAAAAAAAGGAAAAAAAAAGAGCAACTGCTGAGTTTCTTGCCGGCTCTTCTCGGCAGAAGCTGCTTTCCGAACCGGTGGTAGAGTCAAAATATGACGTAGCATAAGAAACACCTGTATGTCCTACATGTTTTAAATAAATTGAATTGAATTGAATTGAATTGAATTGAACACACAGGCTACTTTTTATCGCGGAAAATGAAAGAGTTCCAGCGGGAACTGAAAAACCTCAATCCACGCGGACGAAGTTGGGGGCATTAGCTCGTACTAAAATAAAAATATTGTTTAAATACATAACAAATAGTCCATAACCGAGTGGGTAAAACTGAATTTCAAATTTGGTTTAAAAATTCAGGCACTCTACGAATAGACTGAGAAATCATCAACCAGAAGCCGAAGTTTTGAGTTTGGGCTTTGGACTAAGAACTCTTGACATTTTTATTTTTTTCCACTACAAGTTAGCCCTTGACTGCGATCTCACCTGATGGTAAGTGATGATGCAGTCTGAGATGGTAGCGGGCTATCCTGTTAAGGGCATGGCAGTTATATTAAACACATACCCCTAATCGGTTTCTACCCGGCATCGTATATTTCTGAGCATTGTCTAGGCCAATCACTATGTGCTGGCATTTCGGCTTTAGATTATATATAACTCCTATCCAATTTCTCAATCAAAAGGGGTTTTAAAAATCTATAAATGCATGCTGACAAAGTCGCTGAAGAAAACTATCGTTAAAATCCATACCTATATAAATTATAACAATAAAGGGTTCTGTGAAACTTTTCATACACATTATTGAACACAAACACAATCCCTACTGTAAGAAGCCTATTAGGGTTCCGTACCAAAATGGTAAAATGGAACCCTTATGGTACGACTTTCTCCGTCTGTCTGTCCGTCTGTCCGTCTGTCCGTCTGTCCGTCCGTCACACTCGATTATTTCAGTAACTACCGAAGCTATCGACATGAAATTTGGAATAGTTGTGTATATTCGTGGCCCAAAGACACTGGAATTAAAAAAAATTGGAAATTATTTTTGTTCTTATATAAAAAGGTGGGAAAATCTGAGGGTTGAAATTTAAAAGTGAGATAACTGTACTGTGTGGGGTATCATATGAAACGGTTTACTTCGTACATTCTAAAAAAGATTTTTAATTATTTTTAGTTATGATAGTTTTTGATTTATCGGGGAAAATGTCTAAAAAAATACCGTTCCCCCCCCCCCCTTATCTCCGGAGTTTACCAATCGAAAAATTTGAAATAATTATGGTCAATAGGAATTTACGTATATTTTACAGGAAAACTATAGCCAATGCTCTAACTAGCATAGTTTTTTTGATATTAACAATAAACCTCTACAAACAAAGTTAGTCTTGCGGTTCATTAACAAAGGTAATTATGTATTAATAATGGTACGGAACCCTTAGTGCGCGAGTCGGACTCGCACTTGCCCGGTTTTTTTTTTAATAAATATTTAAAAAAACAAGCATTTGCTTCTTGAAAACACGCAAGACGGAGTGTTATCAACATGAGACTTAATGCTCATAAGGTTACTCGGAGAGCTCATAAACCCGTTATAGCAGTTGGACCGCACGATATATCCCTGAGGGATGTCACTGTGGTCTTACGTTATACCTCCTTGAGACACAATTACATAACCCTGATTAATTTCCTTTATCAGGCTCACGGGGTTTAGTTTACACGACCCTATATTATACCTTATTTGTTACTATAATATATTTTATCCGCGGAGATTCAGGAATAAAATATCCCGGGAGAATAATATTCGATTTTCCGAAATAAAAAGTATGTTTTACTCTCATGGTAAACTAGACCCGTGCAAAAAATTACGTCTATCCGTTTCTCTATTGCTTGTTGGGTGACAACGTTTTGATTAAAGAACATACAACATACAAACAAGAAACACGCTTTTGCCTTTCTATTAGTATGAGTTCCTGATACAGAGTTCCAATGTTTGATACATCGGTTCTCAAGATTACAAAATGTTAAATACTAACTTGGTACAAAACTCATAATGTCAATTGGAATTAAACATGCAGTTCTGTTTCAAAAAACCGGCCAAGTGCGAGTCGGACTCGCGCACCGAGGGTTCCGTACTCAAGAAGTAGGTATAATTACCTTTGTTAATGAACCGCAAAACTAACTTTGTTTGTAGAGGTTTACTGTTAATATCAAAAAATTACGTTTGTTGTATGGGAGCCCCCCTTTAATATTTACTTTATTGATATTTAATAATTTATTATACAAGTTAATATTCTGTGAAAATTTGAACCGTCTACCTGTTACCGTTTTTAATATTGAGCAAAAAAATACGAAAAAAACACGTTTATTGTATGGGGACCCCCCTTAATATATATATTTTTTTAATTTTTAGTATTTGTTGTTATAGCGGCAACGGAAATACATCATTTGTGAAAATTTCAGCTTTCTAGCTATCACGGTCTATGAGATACAGCCTGGAGACAGACAGACAGACAGACAGACAGACAGACAGCGGAGTCTTAGTAATAGGGTCCCGTTTTTACCCTTTGGGTACGGAACCCTAAAAACTAATATTTCGTATTTTTTCTTTTGAGTTCACTAGCTTTATCATGAATTTTCTTCCAAAGGTCGCAACACGCCTACGCACTCTCCTGTCAACTTTAAGATAAATGGTTTATTCGCTAACTTTTTACAACATAATTCATTGCAATATTTAGTAAGAAAACCTGCCTTACAAACTTCAAAACCCTAACTTCAACAACTTACCCGTTTACCTAGGTTAGCGACGAAAGCGATGCGATGCAACCCGACGCGATACGACTCAACTCCATGGAAAATGGTTAACTTATCTACGCGACAACGTTGGCCAAGTGACTGGTCAGATACTGTTTGATATTGTCGCGTCGCATCGTATCGAGTCGCATAGTCGCGTTTGTGGCAAGGTAGTACAATACCATAGCAGTTCATCGGTGTGCGCCCTAAGCTTATTTGAAAACATTCAATAAATTTATGATTAGATTATACTTAGTTCATTAATTTACCAAATTTTTTCACATATCAGCATGTTCAGAACTTTTAAATATGAAGAGACCAAATATTCACACATCCGTTTTTAATCGTAATTTCACCTAATTGCAACGATGCACTCGGCACATTGCCAAGTAGATATAAGGGAAGTGGATTAAACTAATATCTAAGGCTGTCCTTGGCAGACAGAAGTTTTTGTCTCATTTGTGACTGCAATATACGGGCCCAGCTAGTCCGTTATATTAAAACCCTATATTATATTTAGAGCTACTTTTTTCATTTAAACTAGCGACGCTGTCACCGGGTCAGCTAAGTTTGTGGGACTATACAGAGATTAACTTCATGCTAAATCTAACTTTTTAGATTTAGCTGTTTGAGCTGTGCATTGATTTAGTAGTCAGTTAGTATCTACTTTAGCATTGCCAGTGTTGGCAGCACCTAATAAAAATTCTTTCCAAAAAACCGACTTCCAAAGCCACTGTAAAGTAAAAAATAATTTTGATTTCTACACACTGTGTTGAAGTCGGGCGAGCCTCACGCGTCAACTATGCCTATCTTTGTTATACTCACCCGACTTCAACATATCCCTACGGCTTAGGAGTGCAGTACCATGCAGCATCAGAGTTGAGGAGTTGGAAATTGGGTTTAAGTATGAAGTCGTTGCTTGACACCTACAATATTAATTCACCATAAAAAAATCCTAAGCCACTATGTTTAAGGAGTTCTGTACCCTGCAGCATCAGGGTTGAGGAGTTGGGACTTGGGTTTAAGTATGAAGTCGTTGCTTGACTCAATATTAATTCAAAATTAAAAAATCTTATATCGCTATTTTTAAGGAGTTCTGTACCCTAAGGCATCAGGGTTGAGGAGTTGGGACCCAGAGTTGTATCGTATACACGTGACTTGATACCTACTATATGAATTCACCATCAAAATTTCGTAACTCACTAGTTTTGATGATTTCATGTAGTACGGTACAGCATCAGGATTGAGGATTTGGAGTCAGAATTTTTTAAGGGACCACCTCGTGAGCTTCCTCTAACCAATGAAAAAAAATTTGTTCAAATCAGTTTAGTAGAAACCACGGAGATATGCACCGACATACATTAAAAAAAAAAAAGAGAGAACCTCCTCCTTTTCTGGAAGACGGTTAAAAATCAACCCGGCTTTCACTACCACACGGCCTATTCCAGCATCAAGTGAAAAGCTCTAAAGCTTCGATTTTATCGTAAGTGTATGAATGGACTCATGCATTGCTCACAAAGGATCCACAATCCTAAGAACAATAGGAAATGCGTAATTTAACACACAAAAGGGCAGTGCTTATTGATTGAATTAGTTTTTACAGATCTAAGAATTTCTCTCAAAATATTTGCTAATCACTCTTGGCTCTAAATCTAAAAAAACAGTCCTGACTCGCTCACTCCCTGAATCAACGGTTTTTTTTGCTATTATGCTTTTTTAGGGTTCCGTACCTCAAAAGTAAAAAACCGGCCAAGTGCGAGTCGGACTCGCGCACCGTGGGTTCCGTACTCAAGAAGTAGGTATAATTACCTTTGTTAATGAACCGCAAAACTAACTTTGTTTGTAGAGGTTTACTGTTAATATCAAAAAATTACGTTTGTTGTATGGGAGCCCCCCTTTAATATTTACTTTATTGATATTTAATTATTTATTTTGAAAGGTAATATAAAAGTTAATATTCTGTGAAAGTTTGAACCGTCTACCTGTTACCGTTTTTAATATTGAGCAAAAAAATACGAAAAAAACACGTTTATTGTATGGGGACCCCCCTTAATATATATTTTTTTTTTAATTTTTAGTATTTGTTGTTATAGCGGCAACGGAAATACATCATTTGTGAAAATTTCAGCTTTTTAGCTATCACGGTCTATGAGATACAGCCTGGAGACAGACAGACAGACAGCGGAGTCTTAGTAATAGGGTCCCGTTTTTACCCTTTGGGTACGGAACCCTAAAAACGGAACCCTTATAGGATCACTTCATTGTCCGTCCGTCTGTATGTCAAGACCCTTTTTCTCAGGAACGCATGGAGGTATCAAGCTGAAATTCATATCAAATACTCTAGTCTACTGTCCCTTGGAGTTGTGAAAAAATCAAACTTCAAAGTCAACACAATCAAAAGATACAGCCGTTTATGCTGCAAATTTTCGAATTTTCTTCCACTCGCAAGGGTATCAAAACCTACAGGGTGAAGTACCCTGTAGGTTTTGATACTACCGTGAACTCAGAATCTTGAAACTTGGTACGAAGCAACGTCTTATAGCACAGATATAGGAAGAATTGCGAAAAAAATATTTTTCATAATTTTAAACTTACTACCCCTTTACGCATGAACGCGTAGAGGTATTAAATTGAAATTAAAATAGATAAGTGGAATAAAAATACTATAACTTTTACTTTTATACCTACAGGTTTGTACGGAACCCTTGGTGCGCGAGTCCGACTCGCACTTGGCCGGTTTTTTCGTAATAACCACGGAAGCGAAACCGAAATTATAGGTTTTCATTGTCATTTAAAATATTTTATGAGGTTGGGTTTATCATTAAGGATTCATAATCATGAACTGGAAGAATTTACTCACAGTTTATCCAATACTTAATATGATTTTCTTACTTAGGTACTCTTTCCGTATGTATGAATTGGTATAAATTTTGTTTTAATATATCGTCGAATTGTTGAATCATTTCATACCATCATAAAATTACACGAATATATGTAAATGTAGATACTTGAAATCATAACTGATTCAGGCTGCCGGATATGTTGAAACGGTTCAAAAGTAAAGCTTTTAAGCACTCCAATAACAATTATTCGCGCACTTTACGAAATTTGCGCTGTTTTCGAGGATACGGTTTCAGGGAGCTAAAGTTTTAAGTGTACGGCTTTGGAGATGACTTTCTCTGAGAAGAGTATTAAACCTGCCACATTCTTAACTAAGTTAGAAATCCCCTCCTTTTAAAGGTCTTTTCGCGACTTTTTCTGTTTGCCAGATTTTTAGGGTTCCGTACCCAAAGGGTAAAAACGGGACCCTATTACTAAGACTCCGCTGTCTGTCTGTCTGTCTGTCTGTCTGTCTCCAGGCTGTATCTCATAGACCGTGATAGCTAGAAAGCTGAAATTTTCACAAATGATGTATTTCCGTTGCCGCTATAACAACAAATACTAAAAATTAAAAATATATATAAATATTAAGGGGGGACCCCATACAATAAACGTGTTTTTTTCGTATTTTTTTGCTCAATATTAAAAACGGTAACAGGTAGACGGTTCAAATTTTCACAGAATATTAACTTGTATATTACCTTTCAAAATAAATAATTAAATATCAATAAAGTAAATATTAAAGGGGGGCTCCCATACAACAAACGTAATTTTTTGATATTAACAGTAAACCTCTACAAACAAAGTTAGTTTTGCGGTTCATTAACAAAGGTAATTATACCTACTTCTTGAGTACGGAACCCTCGGTGCGCGAGTCCGACTCGCACTTGGCCGGTTTTTTTAAAATTCTGTTTTATAGTTTTCCGAACGAACAGAATCCGAGGACAACTTATATTAAAAATAGCAAAGGGGAACGACGCCTTTTATACGACTGCCTGAAAAAAGGTGTATATTGTTTTCAGGGTTCATGTATGTATGTATGTATGTATGTATGTATGTATGTATGTATGTATGTGAGTTTGTATATTCCACCATAACTTCTATACGCCTGAACCGATTTTGACAAATGAGAATATCGTTAGAATCCCTAGCTTATTCCGGGTGACATAGGCTAGTAAAATTTTAAAAAAAATATTTTATAGGGTGACCATCCTGCATTAAAGACTAAAGTTGAATTTTTTTTTTCGAAAATAAAATTAACTATATAATCACCATCTAGAAAATGATGAGTAGATTCAAAAAATATATGTAACACTATAGTTCAATATCCAGTGATTCCCAAAAAAATATAATTTAATAAAAATGTGAATAAGATTCCATAGGTAATTAATGACTGTGGTATCGTTACGTAGTAGATAGTTACGGGCTACGCAGAGCAGTCGTATTTTTTAATAATTTTAATTATATTCACTTGTTCCTGTCACGCTAGTATCCGCGCTCTATTTATGTAAGTGACAAGCGCGAACATTTTGCCCGCCGGACATTTTTTTTGTCCCTAGTGTGTTTTCACTTGGCACGAGTGTACGTTTTTATAACATGGTTCCAAAAAAGTTTCTGGATTTGCCATTACATACATTTAAGGACTGTGTCAAACAGCATTTGTTAAGTCGAGCTTATTATACTATCGACGATTTTATTACGACAAAGTTGCATGGAAGCAACCGGCCTCGAATCCAGTGACCTACAAGTCGGTGTAATACTTGTAATGTTGCGTATGTATTGTATTGCTTGAATATTGTAACCTCTTTCTTTTTTTGAGAAAAGAGCAACTGCTGAGTTTCTTGCCGGCTCTTCTCAGTAGAACCAGCTTTCCGAACCGGTTGTAGAGTCTTGACGTATCATAAGTGACACAAGTTGTCCTATGTGAAATAAATAAATCATTTATCATTTATTTATCATATCTTTCTAGTTATACCTTGCTGGGCTTTAAGCATTTTGGTGGTCTTGCCGTCGTGTGTGACTCCGACCTCGATTGCTATTGCTATTCTTACTTCACATGGTAATAATAACGTCGATAACTCGATGGTACACAGCTCTATATTATAGTTAATAACTACGTTTTTTTATTCCATGTTCATGTTAACAAGTTAGCCCTTGACTGCGATCTCACCTGATGGTAAGTGATGATCCAGTCTAAGATGACGTATTAGACGTATAATTAATATTATGCCGGCTAATATACTCATTAGCGTTCACGAATCGAACATTTGGTTATGACTTGAGGCGTATTTGCCACAAGTACAATAAGTCTGTTAATGATTACTAGTAGTAGTACTGTTTCAATAGTAATGAATAAATTACCAAACCCTCCACAAAACAAATAAAATATAACCTTAAAATATATTTGTCGTTGATGGACATATGTGTAATGGAGCAATACCCAATTCTATATTATTTTAAGTGTAGATTGTAGTATGTTAAACTAACCTATCATGATTATAAGACCCTACGAATACATTGTACTTAACTTGTTGTTTTTGTAACTTTATTTGTTACACAGAATTTCTAGCCGGTATTTTAAAGGAGATGGTCGATTTTTGACCCAGGCTGTCCAAACATACGAGCACATCAAATCATTTAATTAAAATAAACAATGAATTTTAAATATATAATTATGTTTCATAGCAGTCGCTGAAAAAATATTGACGAAAGGAGACTTTCAATCGATTTTTAATGTTAAAAATCACGTGATCTTTGTCTTACGTCGAATTAACGTCAGATGTCAATTAGACATATTCTACTGTCTATGATTAAACTTATGCCCAAGGATGTAGGAATATGCTATGCCTTTAATGTTGCTAGTCTATATTATCTATTATAAACGATGATAGATAAGATTAAGCATTATAAAAGCGGTTTTAATGTTCATTCAAATAATGCTCACTCATTTTGATTTTTAGCTAACATAAAAATAAAAACAAGTGACCAATCAATTTGTATTTAAGTACTGACAGCACTACGTTATGGCATTAATTCTCAGTTTCAAAAGGGCTAGAACCCAGAGCTGTAAAGCTAGTTGAAAAAATAGCGGGACTTAATGCCAAACAGCGACATCTATAATTTGACATCTACAACTGGGTACCGATTACTCAATACTGCTACATAACTCGTACAGCGCCATCTAGGTCTCGGTCGTGAAAAGTCTCATATAAAATATAATATTTTTTTAAACCAATAAAAGCTGCCCAACCGGTTTTTAAAGCTTAATCTTAGGATTTTATATTATCTGAGATTAATATACAAAATTAAAACATCACTCAATTATAAGTTTCTTGAGTAAAGTATATTACTACGACAAAAACTGAGCAACATAATCAATTCTTTATAACCTTCATAATTTTAATCCACGGCTGCTAAGCTGTATGTAACTTTCTTATTCTTTAAATATAAGATCTGTACTATTTAATGACATAGATTTCATCTCTGGACATTCTGGGTCAGACTTCCATACAATTTTTGACCATGTCGTTTATTAGAGCAGGAATTTTCTGAAACAAAGGACTCGAATAACTGGTATGCAAATGTGCCAATAGTTCATTTTCTAATAAAAAAGAGTAATTTAAATCTTTTGAAACTCACAAAAAATAGGACAAATTTTAGGTATTTCAATTCAATTCAATTCCCAGAATTTTCAGTTGAACTTTGTATGATAGCAACGTAACTGTCAGCAAACCTAAATTGTCTGCAACTTGGCTCTAACCCAAACTTAAGGGTCCGTATTCTCGCCCGCCTAATTTCGCGCTCAGCCAATTTTGGAATCTGTAGGTATACCCGCACAGCAAGACCATTAGCTGCACTCACACAAAGACGGCATAGGCCGATAAAGCTACTTTGATACTTTGTCAAATTGTGTAGTCAAGTTCGTAATATTTTCACCATGTTAATAAAATTGTATAATCTTAGTTATCACTTAAATATTATTTTCCCGTTTGATAAATGTTTATTTGGCATACATAAACTTTTATAAAATAAGTTTGCACACAGGTATCATAATGTAACACTAAAAACTAGATACACCCACAAGTTTTTCGTTTATTTACTTATCATTAAAATTTATGATTTTTTAAATTTTAAAACCTATACGGCTATCTGACTGTTATTAACAATTAAGGTACACGATTATTGACCAAGTTTTACTACATGGGTCATTAGAGTAATTCAGTTGTCTCGAAAACGCCATTGTTATTTTGAAAACAACTCACAGATAAGCGATTGGTATTGTGTATTACGCAGGTGTAATTAGTTAGCACGTGCAGAGGATCGGTCATAAATAATATCACAAACACGCGGACCCTCTCAGGTATCAGGTAATGTAAATGTTACCAATTATATTGTGTTAAAATATGTCTTTGCAAAACATACCTTATGCAGTTTATGATAAAGTACAAATTCAATTGTAATCATGATTAGTTAAAAGATATAA
The DNA here is from genome assembly GCA_963932025.1 of Erebia epiphron. NCBI lineage: Eukaryota > Metazoa > Arthropoda > Insecta > Lepidoptera > Nymphalidae > Erebia > Erebia epiphron. The sequence continues at coordinate 17,346,278 of OZ009952.1, read as the reverse complement.
ATAAATCCTAACTCTATTTTCAATTCACAAATTGACCACTGCAACTTGCAAGGTTATTTCCAGAATTTGCAATTTCCAAATCTTGTCTGGTATTGTCTAGTTGAAGGCTTCGGCCGTGGCTATATATCACCCTATCTGCAAAGATGAGCCGCCAAGGGAGTAAGCATTCCAGTACGATATCGTTTAGAAACCGATAAGGGTTATGGGTTATAGGGTTATGGGTTATAACCGATTAGGTATATGACATCCCTAACGGGGCAAACCCGTCTTAGGCTGCATGATCACTTAGCATCAGGTGAGAAAGCAGTCAAGGGCTGAGTTTTAAATATTCTTATATAGTATACTGATATAAATATTTTTATCATAAAACTGTGTCTCTGAGAGGCATAGATCTAGCTTTTCAGGAATCCAAAATTTCTGGAAGTAAATCATATCATACTAATATTATAAATGCGAAAGTCACTTTGTTTGTTGGTTTGTTATTTTGTTGGTTTGTTGGTTTGTTGGTTTGTTGGTTTGTCCTTCAATCACGCCGCAACGGAGCAACGGATTGACGTGATTTTTGGCATGGGTATAGTTGAGGACCTGGAGAGTGACATAGGCTACTTTTTACCCCGGAAAATTGAGGAGTTCCCGCGGGAATCAAAAAAACTTAAACCACGCGGACGAAGTCGCGGGCATCAGCTAGTAAGTATAATAATTTTTTGAGTTATGTGTAACTGGCTCTAATTTGGTAATACCATAGCTCTTATTTTGTGTCATTGATTGATTTACTGCTTTCCACATTTTATTTTATTTGATTTTGCTTTACGGCTTCCTCAGGATCCTTTCCAATGGCAGATTGGGGACATTTTATTTCTATTATCTCTTTACTATGCAATGCATCTGGCGTGGCACTCAAAAAAAAACAGAGTCCCAAAGGCCGCATCTTCCAATTTTGATATTTTCTTGTTCAGCCAGCTGTTTCTAAACAGCAGAGCTTCGTTTTCTCTACTAAGTTGTATAGCTGAAATGTTATCCGTGAAAGCGTAGCAGACAGACAGACAGACAGACACAACACACTTTCGCATTTATAATATTTTCTGCTCTGGTCTGGTCCGGTGGAAGGCTTCGGCCGTGGCTAGTGACTATGCAACTTTCAGGTTACTGAATATAAAATAACTAGCTGATGCCTGCGACTTCGTCCGCGTGGTTTAAGTTTTTTGTTATTCCCGCGGGAAGTCCTTAATTTTCCGGGATAAAAAGTAGCCTATGTCACTCTCCAGGTCCTCAACTATATCCATGCCAAAAATCACGTCAATCCGTTGCGGCGTGATTGAAGGAGAAACCAACAAACCAACAAACAAAGTGGCTTTCGCATTTATAATATTAGTATGTTGATCTTACCTTGTGATATATAAAACAAGTGAAATCAAATCCAGAAGCGAATACTCCAATCCAATTACAAACCAAGGGTCTAAATATTATTTTCACTGATTACAATGTCAAAGTCCATATAGAGATGCCAAGGTCAGAAAAACAAAAACACTAAACTTGTATGGTTTTGTTGGAAGCAGTTGAGCAGAGCAGAGTATCTCAAACGAAACAATATGCTATAAATAAAAACTTTATGACCATTGAGCTTTGTTACTCTAAGTAAATTTGTAAAAGAAATGATATTGTATTAAAATGTGTATTGCAATATATACCTTATGCAGCTTACGATAAAGTACAAATTAAATTGTATTCATGATGGGCTTCTTGGTTTTAGAATTTCAAATCGTTGCGGTAATATTTTATGACTGATATTGTTTAGTATTTTGATCGAAAGGCAGTGCGATTTGCACGGTACTATTGTCGAAAGGTAAAAGAATAAATAAAATCTATACAAACAATGAACAAGTGAATATAATTAAAATTATTAATAAATACGACTGCTCTGCCGTAGCCCGTAACTATCTACTACGTAACGATACCACAGTCATTGATTAATTAACAATGGAGTCTTATTCACATTTTTATTAAATGATATTTTTTGGGAATCACTAGATATTGAATTATATTAGTATATATTTTTGGAATCTACTCATCATTTTCTAGATGATGAATTTATAGTTAAACTTATTTTCGAAAAAAAAATCTACTCTAGTCTTTAATGCGAGACCATGGTCACCCCATCACTTTTTTTGAAAATTTTACTAGCCTATGTCACCCGGAATAAGCTAGGGATTCTAACGATACCTCATTTATCAAAATTGGTTCAGGCGTATAGAAGTTCTGGTGGAATATACAAACTCACATACATACATACATACATGAACCCTGAAAACAATATACTCCGTTTTTCAGGCAGTCGTATATTTTTTTTATAATAGGTACCTTTTATTGACCCGTGATATAATGATTGTTTACGATCAATTTGGGAATTCATAATTTGTGAAGCCCTTGAGCGCTCCAGTATGATGCCTCGTAGAATAGAAATCATCAGTTACCATCAGGTGAGATCGCAGTCAAGGGCTGAGCTTGTAGTGGATAAATAAAAATTTAATATAAGTAATGCTATGAAAACTGTATTCACCAAAATCTCTCAGCAACAACGCATGCCACGTTGAGTTTTGCAATTACGATTTCAAAGAAAATATAATATTTCAGGAAAGTAAATTCAAAACCCATACAAATATTACGCATACTTAAATCCCGATATACGAGAAAAACAGTATGCGATTATAATATTGTATCGTTCAAAATTATTTAATAGTTATAAAAAATGTATCCTTATTATTAAAAACGTATCACGCATTCATTCAATATCGATTGAATCGGATCAAGAACCTAACATTCTCTGCTCATCAAACTAAGGCAGTCGCGCTATGTATTGTTAGCAACACGTTTTTACAAAGGCTTGTGAGAGAGCTCACGCACACATACAAAAGAGCCCATCCAGCAACACGTCCTCCCTCGAAGAGCGCTGGGCTCGGTATGCCGGTCGTGCGGTCTGCAGAAGCATTTTACACGTGAAATTTATAAGACTTTTGATATTTTTTTTGGTCATATAGGTATTTTACAGAAATGTATTTTTGTACAATTTATGTTATATAAATACTAAACATTCATGGGAAATTTTATTTTATCAGTATATTCGCCAAACTTTTAAGAAATAGGGGTTATTGTGACGCGTAAATTTTGATAAATCGTGCACATTGATTTAATTTTTTTATTAATTAATTTTGTATAGAACGTTTAAAAACGAATTGCAACAGTCCAATTTTAAGAGTGTGTTTATCATATTAATATTTTTAATAAGTCATTTATTACAATTTTTCTTGGATTTATATGGGTCAAAAGTATCGCCTAAAAGTGTAGAAATGGTAATCGTATTCCGCAAGAAGGAGAATTTCACTATTATATTTCAATAAAATTAATATTTTTTTTGCAACATTCTACTAAGGAGGGATTAAACTTTAATGTTTTAATTTTCTTTTTGTTATAATACTAATATATCATGCACAAAGCTCATTAAAAGTTCTTAAAATTTCGGTTAGCGGGGATACGGATTCTTAAGACGACAGCTGACACGATATTCGATATAGAAGTACGTGCACAGTGTAAGTATCTTTCCTGTGTTTATAGAAGGTAAATGTTGTCTTGTAACTTAATGTATTCTAGATCGATGAAAGCATTAGTAGCGAAAGAGTTTTGAACTGCATTTTACTACAAAGTTAAATCTTGATAGCAGATAAATGCTGGTATTACGAGTATATACCTAACTTGGTGTTGGTGTTATATGCTTACATAGAATGTAAATTCTTAGGTGTGATGTACCTTGGTATATCACAAAAGTGGAGAGGTTAGACATATATTATTTGCATTAGAATAACAAGTATAGATGCCTATAGTATGCCTAGATGTTGAACTGTCGGGTGTCCTCTCGTGACTCTTTATGATCGAATCGTAAAAAAATTTGGCGCCGAGTTTTACGCCAATTTTATTAGACTATCTTCATAAATGTTGTCCGACTTTTTTACAAGCTCCTAAAATCTCCATGCTTTGATTATGTTCCATTTATATAGAAATCTTGAACTTTATAAAAATTAAATCTAAATGACTTGCTGATTTTTTTTTATTAAATACGATAATTCAAAAATACAATGGATGGTTAAATTATACTTATTATTCACGTTTTCTTCCGGTATGCACGCTCTATCTGGTCCAAACTAACAATGATAGAACAAGGTAGCAGACAACGTAATTAGGTACCTATTAGGTACCTCGAATTATGGAAATTTATTTAAAATTTTAATCACTTATCATACATAATATATTAATGAAGGGATAAATATTTAACGGAAATTTCAAATTTGAAACACCTTAAGGAGACTCAAACTTGTGTGAGACAGAAACCAAGGTATTTCAGAACCTTATGCTCATACAGCCCCGTACACAGACTTCTTCAGTGCCATATTTCTATTTATAATTTCTTTCAGACTTTGATCGACTTTTCGTAAAAATTCGTTCGATTTTGAGTAAAGTTAACATTGCAGGCAAGAAGCTGGAGATTCTTTTTCGTATTCATTGTTGAAGAAAGTAATAGCGTTTTTAGCGATATTAGGTAAAGTGTCAAGAATACAGGTTTGAGCAAACTTTGTTCCCAGGCATAAAATAAAATTCATTACGCAAGCGACATTCAATTTTTAGCCGTGCCTAGGAGAGTCATCTTATTGTACGCAAAAGGAGCTTTGCTCCAGATGGCAATGATTAATGATCTTCGTTACACTGCCTTATTATAACCTAATTTTAGAATTGTTATTTAAATTCTGAATCAGGTGAAAATTCGATGTCGACGCACAGCTGAAATTAATTCTCATATCTTTTAATTAAGTACTTGGTACTAGCAGTCAACGACCTATTCTTCATTTCTTCAAATTCTTCTCTCAGTCTGCGTTGCAAATTCCTCGCCATTCAGGGTCGTCATTGAACAAACAATGACATGGGTTTTCATGCGACAGTAACTCGACTCGACTAAGAGTACTTTAACTCTTAGGTTATCGATATCAGATAGTATAATCATTATCAGTGGTTACCTGATAATAAGTGGAACCAAAGGTATAACGCGTTCTTCGAGGCAAGAGAATACTGAATTAGGACCTTCAAATTTGTTCACCCATCCGGCGTTGTTTTACAATCGTCATCGATATTTGTTACAACTAGGTAATTCGTCCCTCGTAGGTAGAGATAGGTACCCTTAAGATTTTTAAAGGTATTACGGCCGGTTTCCGAATTGAGAATTTCATGTTGAGTCTGTCTCAAAGACTACTTAAGGACTAATTAAGCAAATTTTTGTTTCTGAATTGATATTGGGCCGGTTTCTGAATTAAGCATTCAAGCAAAAACAGCAAGTTCCAACTCTCAAACCTTGCACAATATCAATTCAGAAACAAAAATTTGCTTAATTAGTCCTTAAGTAGTCTTTGAGACAGAAGTTACAAAAACAACAAGTTAAGTACAATGTATTCGTAGGGTCTTATAATCATGATAGGTTAGTTTAACATACTACAATCTACACTTAAAATAATATAGAATTGGGTATTGCTCCATTACACATATTATGTCCATCAACGACAAATATATTTTAAGGTTATATTTTATTTGTTTTGTGGAGGGTTTGGTAATTTATTCATTACTATTGAAACAGTGTAATCATCAAAGACAATATATAAACCAGGTTAAGACTCGAAGAATATATCAATTCAGAAACAAAAATTTGCTTAATTCGTCCTTAAGTAGTCTTTGAGACGGACTCAACATGAAATTCTCAATTCAGAAACCGGCCGTTACTGTATTATACACTGGCTTAACTATTTTATGAGAGCGAAACTTCAATCTTGTTTCAAACTATGTATGTAAGGTGGAAAGTGTTACCAACAACAGCCATAACACTCATACTACGAGCTCGTAAAATGTTTTAAGTGTTCAGCACACGGTATATCCCCAGCGGGACTTATGTGGGCTCACGTTATACCCTTCTTGAGTCGCAATTACACGTTCTTGTTTAATTTCTTTATCAGGCCCCCGGGATTTACTTTCCGGCTCAATTTTAGCACTGATTACGAAATAAATCAGTTTAAAATTATCTCGGTATATAGAATGTAGATTAGCCTAATTAGAACATCGTACTAAAATTATCATCAATGAATTCGATTGAAAAATTGGCACCTCGTAATATGTGCCTGTCCGTCTGTCTGTCTGTCTGCTACGCTTACACGGCCTATCTAATCAACCGTGTTGATGAAATTTAGTATAGCGGTACATTTCATCCCGGCGAAGGACATAGGCTACTTAATATCCCGGAAAATTAAGAAGTTCCCCTGGAAATCAAAAAAAGCGCGTACGAAGTCGCGTGCACCATCTAGTTTATTATAAAGTCTGAAAAACGCGTGTTTTTTTAAATTAAGTGTATCTACTAATCTTAATGTGTTTAAATCTCTTTAATATATAAAACAAAGTCGGGTTTGTTCAACACCTATAACTCTAGAACGGCTAGACCGATTTTCATGGTTTTTGATTTTTTGTATTTGTATTTGTATTTGTCTCCGTCCCGAATAGCAGAATAACTATTAATAACATTGAAAATTTGACGAAAAAATAAAATAAAAGAAAAAACATTTTCCCTTGATTATCCCATCCAAAAAACCACGCAGACGAAGTCGCGGGCATCAGCTAGTTAAATAACCGTGTCACCGTTTCACGACTCAAGCCTGATCGTGAAAACATTAGATGACTGTCAATTCTTTTTACGCAATATGGATGATTTGTTTTTTGCGGCGTTTTACTAAAAGTTAACCCATCTCTACCGCCACATCCGACTTCAACACCGACTCCGACAAACCAAATTAAAAACTCTGACTCCAACTTCGGTTCCCATAAAACTCCGTAACATCCCTGATACATATTACGGAATTCATTATGACTCAATCTTAGAAGAGTCGTCCCTTATGAAAGATATGCAATTAAGTTCTAGAAAGGTTCTACAAGAAAACGGCTAAATCCCTGATGTAATTATAATTACACATTCACGTGGGAGTCCATATTCGCCGTAACAGAGTCCTGAATATGTTGGAAAGGAAAGCTTTTAAGCACTCCAGTAGCAATTACTCGCGTACTTGTAAATATTTTCACCGTTGCGAAGTGTAGATTTCTGCGCTTTGAAGATATAATTTTTATATTGTCAGAATATTTCTGAACAGTCCTTCAGAGTTATAGTAGATAGATAAACTTTTTATTGCATACACTTAAAATAGAAAAAGGGTACATAGAGGGTAAAAACATTATACGATTTGTAAGATTTGTTTAAAGTTAGATTTTTTGAATATTAATAGCAAGCAAAAAAGCTAGTGGGTCAAGAGATTACCGCGACCCATGAACATTTGCAGGGCCAGATGAACCACCACCTTACCCTAGTCGACCTTTTTGTTACCTATTCAGAAAATATTCATTGTATCGAAATTGCATTATCTAGTGTTACGCTAATCAATACAGCCTACCGAGCTGAATCAATCTGTAGTTAGGAAGGTAAGTAATAGTCGATTGAATACGTCAATTATTGTTTGTTTTAACCAACTTTGTGAATGGCAGAATAACATTTTACGACCAATACGAAATAAATACCAACGCAATATTGGCAAGCTCGTAACATTTTATGATGATCGTAGAGATGGCTCACTGATATAAACTACTAACAATCATTATTCAGAATAATATCGGACATATCTTACACAAACAGTTTGGCATTCATCAAAGGCATGATTATTTGAAGAACTATGAATATTTCCGCACGAATCACGATTGATATCTCTTTGGCAATAAATTACCCTTCCAACTGAAATATACCGTGCTCATTTCGGATATCGTGGAGCTATATCTTATTTACGTAATCGTGCCTTTGACTGCAAATTTGGTTCCCAATTTAAATGAATAAATCCATATTTAATCATCGACTGTTTCAATTCCAATTTATATCAAACTAGATGATGCCCGCGACTTCGTCCGCGTGAATTGATGTTTTTTTAAGATTTAAACTATCCTATCTCTCAAGTTGGATCGAACTGCACATGGTGTGCGAATTTTATTATAATCGGTTAAGTGGTTTAGGAGTCCATTGAGGACAAACATTGTGACACGAGATTTATATATATTAAGATTAGCTATATCTGACCTGCATACGTTTCGAAGAAATTTGCATGTCAGACACTACTTCAGAAACCTTTTAACGCAAGTGCCGACAATAACCGCACAGTCTTTATACAATCCGATGACCTTAGTATGAAGTCGTAAGTATGTAATAGACAGATAAACATCATTTATATTGTGTACATAAATAGTGGGTGGGAGTGAGTAGGGGAGAATAGGTGACTGGCTCACGGGTCTTAGTATTACGCACAAACACATGTAAAATCAGTAGATTTAAGCTATTCGTACTGTTTTTACAGTACAGATAAAAAGTTCCTAAGGTACTTATGCAAAGAAGGTCTCTACCGGACAACCTTTTTGGTTGATTGCGTGTAAATTGGGTTCCGAGTTTCGAGTGTAGATTATCGAAACGTCTAACTTGGGAAGCTAAAAAATATGAGAAGAGGCTACTACTATATAAAATAATCTGTCTGGATAAATCCAGGATCCTTTTCGCTTGACCACTCAGAAGGTAAATAATGGTAGGGGCAGCTGGCGTACTGCCAAATGAAATACTAGGCGTAAAAATACAAGTTTGTCACTGTAGAAATTTAATTTAAAATATTGAAACGAGACGAGCACTTTTGCATACATATATCGCTGATATGAAGATACGGGAAATAAGGAAAGGGTATTCAATTTCTTTAACGATCTTCATTTTTGCCGGCGTCCGCCATGAATCTTGAAGATAAGTGTTTTAATGGCAATAACAACTTGATGGGAACGTTATGGTCATATGAGAACTATTCATATTGCCATGGTTACGCTTTATTTCGATGAAAATATACTTATGGGAAAATTGTTTTTTGAAATACTTACCTATTGAAAAGTAATACCTATAGCTTAAAAATTGGGTCATACTATGTATAGCTAAGTATAACAGTTTCTAATGGTATACCAAGTTTTCCATTTTCTTTAGAGATATTTACGCTACTTCGGTCACATCAATCATGACGTGGGATTGTTGGGATAAGATACTTCTTATCCTATGTCCTTCCCCAGTTGTAACCATGTAACCAGGTTGTGCAGATGCATCGGGAAAACCTAGTGCCAGACGGACAAACAGATTTTGTAAAGATAGAATCTCTTATACCATTATGTGATTAAAAAAGTCACGACTTCTCATCAATGAAGGATTTTACACAGAGAGATAGCAAAAAGAAAACCTTACATACAACTGTGTGTTTTATCAGAAAAATGTTACGTTTCTAAAGAAAAAAAATAAACAGGACTTCAAAGGCACCTTAAAAGGATTCCAATGTAAATAGTGTCGAATCAACACGACAAATTTATCTAAAAAGAAATCTTTACGGCGTATTGCGAACATTTCGACCCTCGAACGAAAGACTATAGCGGGAGGAATGATTCACTGGGTTAGAAAATGTCACTTGATTTTTGTATTTTACACGTCACTGCCTGCATGAATGGGAAAGGACGTCTCTGCTCAATTGTGTATACGAGTTCCACTAAACAGTGTTTGTTTCATCCAAGACTAAACACTCTTACTTAGTTTATATTCATATTATAACTTTTTCAGACTTCTCTCATAGCGCCCACACTTTGTTCGTTCGTTCCTTAACTCGTAGCTTCGTTAAAAAGTTTTATGAGCAGCATCTCTGTGGTAACAAGTCAATGGTTAGCGGGATGGATCAAAATCCAGGGGTCATAGGGTTACTACCTAAGAATTTATCATTTAAAAATACCACCAAGTAAGTACGATTCAATTTATTTATTTGCAAAAACATGTCTTTAAATAATGTGTAAAAATAGGTAAAAATAATGACGGAAACAATGTCTCGCCTTAATAAGCATGCAAAAATCATGCAAAGGATTAGTTTCAAAAACAGCATTCTTCAACCAGAGTAATAGTAAATTTGTGAGGGTAGATTTAGAAATGTTATATGTATAAAGTGTAATGTAATGTGATTGTCGAAATATTTACATTATAAAAAAAGTGTTTTCTCTGTAAGTAAATTGTAACAATTCTTTGAATCTGGGACGGGGCAGATGGGATCTTTAAAGGTTTTCAAAATAAATAGCGTAAATCAACTCAGCTTAATTATCCAAAGAGGGATATTTACAGCGTAAAGCAAACGTGTGACCCTCGGAGACTATAATATTGGAGGAAATGATTCACTGAGCTAGAAAATGTTACTTGATTTTCGAATTTTTCACCTCGATGCCTTACCGAATAGGAAGCCGGGATCGCTTCGCTCGATTGTGTTACCGAGTAAACAGTGTCGTATTGCTAATCTTACAATAGAGAACCTATTTGATATATCCAAAGGTACTAATATTATAAATAACAAAACCGGCCAAGTGCGAGTCGGACTCGCGCACCGAGGGTTCCGTACAAACCTATAGTAAGTTTTAAATTATAAAAAATATTTTTATTTTAAATATTTGAGTTGATTGAATGAAAGGTAAATTGCGGCTTACGATTTATGACGTATTAAAAAAAACTACTGACTAGATCTCGTTCAAATTAATTTTCCGTGAAAGTTTGCATGGTAATGTACATCATATATTTTTTTTAGAAAAAAAAATTTTTGAGTTTCAGTTCTAAGTATGGGGAACCCCAAAAATTTATTGTTTTTTTTCTATTTTTGTAAGAAAATCTTAATGCGGTTCACAGAATACATCCACTTACCAAGTTTCAACAGTATAGTTCTTATAGTTTCGGAAAAAAGTGGCTGTGACATACGGACTGACAGACAGACAGACAGACAGACATGACGAATCTATAAGGGTTCCGTTTTTGCCAAATTTGGCTAAGGAACCCTAACTAGATGATGCCGGCGACTTCGTGAACGTGGATGAAGATTTTTAGATTCACCTTCTTAATTTTGTCAAAATCGGTTGAAAGCATGGGCCATTAAAGCGTAGCAGACTGACAGACAAATGAACAGATAGAAAAATAGACACACTTTCGTATTCCTAATATTAGTATGGATGCAAAAGTATGTCTGTCTATCTACCTCTCTGATACGCTTTTACGACCCATCTGATTTTGATGAAATTTGGTACAGAGATAGGTTACATCCCGGGAAAGGACACTTGATTGTACAACAGAAATTGGAATGCACTTATTTGACTACGCAAAGTGATCCATTTTTATTTCGTAGAACTATACGGAGAGGAAGACGAATCAAATAAAATGAAAAAGGAAATTTTGGATTTCAATTTAAATTTTCAGCTAAGGTGCCCCAGTAGTTGCTAGGCACAATATAAAAGGGGTATTATAGAGCGAGGAAGTCTTCAAATTAAATATCTAACTAGCTGAGCAGACATTTATTGTTACAGTTGGTTATAAAGATTACGGATCTACGAGTTAACTAATAAAACATAGGCTTTCAGGACACTCTGTCCCAACAAGGGTGGAAGCAGGGGTCCGTGCCACCTATGAATTAATCGCTGCTATGCGCTTTCAATGTGTGTCCCAACTAGGTGGAAGCACCATTTGCCACGATGCAGGAATGGAATGTAATACCGATGCAAGCGGGCTCGGCGTTATATATGGAGCTGACCGACACCATCCTATAGCGCGAGCCAATATACGCGTAGCGACATCTATCGGTTGGGGTCGGGTACTACATTCTGTGTTACAGTCTCCCCCTCTGTCTGCGAAGTCGTCTCGACGAGGAAGACAGGAAGTTTTTCTCTCATTCCATCTTCTTCGGAGGTCTTCCTCGAGGGCGTCGAGGTTTATCCGTTGCTGGTTGTTCGCGCCACCTATGTATTAGTTGTCTGTGGTCGCTGTGACAGATGAAATTTGTGAACGAAGCTAGCTTGCCGCGCTTTTTGATAAAACTTTTGTTTTTGACAGTTCGACAGAGTTCAAGTTTGTCTTTGACGAGGCGAGCCGGCGCCTTTGAATTGTTAATTGAAAAAATAAGCTTTTTCTTTGTAATCCGTATTGTTAGAACCTCGCTATAGCTTAAGGTTCCCGCGAGAAATTAGCTTCTAGTTATTTCGGTATAAAATAAAGACTTACTTGTTGCGACAATTTTGTGTGCCACGTTGACGCCACTGCTGGCCGGGCAAAATTATATACTTAAGTAAATAATTAATCTAAGTAGCTTTTGGACGAACTTTAGTGCTGTGTGTGTTGTGTGTTAGTGCCGTCTTGAAGCAAGAAGCTACGGCCGAACACCAAGTACCCTCTCTTTCCTGACCTTCCCTAACCTGTAACCTACATTCTTCCTTATCGAAGATTCATCAGTCACATTGGACTCCGTAAGTACGTAGTATAGTTTTCATTATTGTCTTACCCCCTAAGTTTGCCCCTAATACAGTTCTGTCCGCATTTGGCCCTGAGCCAATGGTCTAAGAGGCTCGAATCCAGCTGATGGGCCCCTGGAACCGCGTCTTAGGATTGTAGCTTTGGACCAGGCTGAAGCCCCAACATTTGGTAGCAGAGCGTGGTTGTACTAAACGCTGCGGACAGGTCTGTACCGGTTAATAGTGTAAGCTAGTGGGGCATTTATTGTGGGATATAGCTGGGTAAATTAAAACAAGCTTAACTTTTACTTTGGATTACTTAGCTATAGTTCCTAATTGCTGCGTTAAATGTATTGAAGCGGCATAAGAGAATTTTGTACATTAGGTTTGATTCTTGCCGCACAAACTATACTTCTATGGTGTCAAAGCTTGTACTTGGTGTCTGTTTAATTAAATAATTGTTTTGTTTATGAAAGTACTTATTTATCTTGAAAGTTTGTAGTTGAGATTGAGAAAAGGTTGCAAACTGTGATTAGTTTTGTTAAATACATACTAGCTTGTTAGCAGCTTATTGATTTGTTCAACAGCTGTTCAACACTTTAACTGAATTTGTGTACAGATAATAACTTGTAATAAAGGGTATTATGTATACATTATTTACCCTTTATATGTTGATATTGCTAATTACAAGGTTTGATATTGCTTGTCTGCATTGCGATTGTGACTGTATATGAATTTGTTGTCTTGAATTAATTGCTTATTATTAATTGGATTTGTAAATTTAACCACTACCTTTGGTTTTGTCCCCTACTAGTTGCAAATTAAAAACTTGTTTTTAATTATTGAACGGTAATCATTGATTACACAGTGTTTTCAGTCACATATATAGTTGCTCACCTGTCTTTGCCTGTCTTTGCAATTGTTTAAAAACTTGAATTTGACTTCTAACTTATGCTTAAGATTATACTACAATTACTATAATTACATATTATTGTTGTTTGTCTCGGGTTAACTATACACATAACTTGTTTTTTGTTTTTACATGTATGTCTGTCTGTATTTGAAGGTTAACCCCTGATAATTTGATAATTTTCATTTAGGTAAGTTTAACTTGCTTTTAATTGTAGTTCTTACTTCTTGTTTATTTTTAATTCTTTACTTTGATTTATTGCAGAAATCAACAGTGTAACAACTAACATATAAATTCATTGTTTACAATAGAATTTGAACATTGTTATTTGTTGGTTGTTTGTTGCTGTTTTGTGTGTTGTTATACTGTTGTTGTTTTGTTGTGAATTCACACAGCTGGCTAATTGTTAGTTAGGGTTGCCACCTCAAACCAGCCTAAATTGTAAGTGTGAATCATAAAGTAATTTATTTAATTGCAAATTGCAATACCTATTGCGTACAAGATGTCAGCTCATAAAAAGCTCGTTGGCTCGATACAAGCTGAACTCCGATGGGCGGCTACAGCTCGTACCTTGATAGGCCGTGAGGACAGAGCATCCGCCCTGCTCAAGCGATGTGAACAGGTGCCGACCAGACAGGCAATTGTCGAGGAAGCGCTTAGGGACCTAGTGGTTTTGGAACCACCCGAGGAACTGCTCCAGTCCGCTCAGCGAGACTATGAGCAGTTCTTTGAACTAACGGACGGCCTTGTGGAGGAAAGCTCTAAGCTTAAGAAGGAGGCGAGACTAAGCTCTCTTCTCGAGTCTCCTTTGAGACCTCCGACTCAACCTGCGCTACTAGGTAGGTTACCCACTATAGACCTACCTAAATTTTCTGGAAATTTGAGTGAGTGGTTAGGTTTCCTCGGCCTCTTTGATAGTCTGGTGCATGCTAGGAAGGATCTGTCTCCCTGCCAGAAACTGAGCTACCTACTGTCCTCCTTGCAGGGAGAGGCTCTGAGTGTGGTCTGCCACCTGGACCTCTCCGAGGAGAGCTATACTACCGCCCGGGAACTACTCACCCGGCGGTATGCCAACGTGCGCCGATTAGCGGACACGCACGTGGCGCAAATTTTGTCTCTGCCACGTGTCTCAGGGGTTGCTCGTTTGAGGGAATCTTTGTTAAACCCGTTGATTGTAGCATGTAATGCACTTAGGCGACTAGAGCTCCCGGTGGACCAGTGGTCTTTTCTGTTGCTGCATATAGTGTTGTCCCGCCTACCTCCCGAATTAAAATTGCGGTTTGAACAGAGGTATGGTGGGGACGGTGCCAGCTATCTGCCCCCCTTTTCAGATTTGCTAAAGTTCCTCGAGGAGGAGTGCCGGCAGGCTGACAACTCTGGTGTTGCTGGTCCTTCAAGGACCTCAGAGCAACCTGCCCAGCCGAGGAAGGGAAGGGGTCAGATTGGCAGCCCTGGTAAGGGGGCCTCTGAGCGAAGGCCAATGCCAGTCTACAGGGGGCTTGCTGCCACTGAGGCCACCCCCTGTAAATATTGCAAGCGTCCGGGCCACAGGGTACCTTCTTGTCCCCAGTTCCTGGACAAGACGATTAACCACCGGAGGGGCATCGCCAGGGACCGCCACTGGTGCTATAGTTGCCTGGAAGCTCACCGGCAGCGAGACTGCCCACATCAGCAGCCATGCCCTATTTGTAAGGGCAACCACCTGGCGATCTTGTGTGCCAACCAAAATGGCGTTGGCCGCCAGGTGGGGGAGAGCACCCCCCGCACGGGCGGGGGTGCTTATGTTAATCGCTCCCCTGCTAGTCTGCGTCGCTCTCCTGCACCGTGTCAGGTGCCCCGGTGTGTCCGGACTTCGCCCCCACCCGGGGGGGCTTCACCCCCCCGCGGGGGGATTTCGACCCCCCTGCGCCAATTTGATGCGGGATTTGCTGCCGCCACGGCGACGGGCCGTCCTACTCGCTACTCACCCCCGCTTCACGAGTGGCCGCGGCTAGAGCGCCGCCCACCTCGTATGGGACGCCAACCTCACTACGGTGTGCCGGCCTCTGCCCGCTTGACTAGGCCTGTGCTTCCGCCGCGGGATGGCGCGTGGATTTACCCAAATGGAGGTCCGTCTCCTCCGCCTCTGGAGGTTCCGCATGAATCTCGATTCGAGATTCCCCGGTTCGAGGACCGGTTTGATGAAGGTGACCAATGCTAGGTAGTCGCCGCCCTAGCCCCCACCACAGCCACATCTCCTGAGAATCTTAATCTTCAGCAGTCCGTCTGTCAGACCGTTCTTTTGCCGACTGTCTCAGTGAAGGTGTACAACCCGAAAGGTGAATGTTTGATAGTTCGTGCCCTCTTGGATTCGGGTTCACAGCGCTGTATTGCTTCTTCTTATTTGGTGGGTAAGCTAGGGCTCCCTTGGAGTCCTCATGCGGTTCGGATGATAGGTATCGGTGGTGCCGAGCCCTCGACTCCTAAGGGTGAAGCGGAGTTGATGTTTGGCCCAATTAAGGGCGATCTCCGCGTCTTGGTCAAGGTGTCAGTCCTTGACGATATCTTGGGTCCTCTACCACAGGAAAGAATCTCTGATGTTGTGGTTTCCTGTACGGCAGGTCTGACCCCTGCCGACCCTCACTGGACTGAACCTGGTCCCATGGATCTTTTGTTGGGTTCTGATGTCCTAGGCCTGATCTTGTCAGGAGGAATTAGGGTCCTGCAGAAAGATGGAGTTTGCGCCATCTCCACTATATTTGGTCATAGCTTTCTTGGACCCGTTTTGTGGTCTTCCGACCCACCGGTGCTAGACCAATTGCAGGCAGCCGGCTTAACGTTGTCGGATGTAGTCCAGCGTTTTTGGGAAGTCGAGGAGCCGCCACACGCTGCACCGGTTAATCCTCTTGACCTTGAATGCGAGTCGTTCTATCAAAATAACACAGGCCGCCGTACTGACGGGCGCTTCGTAACTCGCTTGCCCTTCCTCGCCTCTCGCCCCCCTCTTGGTCATTCACGGGCCATAGCTGAGAAAAGGCTCTTGTCTATGGAACGGCGCATGCGGCGCGACCCTACCTTCCGCACCAAGTATATTGAATTTATGCGCGAGTACGAAGACCTTGGACACATGTCACCATCCAATTTTGATTGGCGTTCGCACGAGCACTACTTCCTACCCCACCATGCTGTCTTGAAGACCCCTGGGGGTAAGATTCGAGTGGTATTTGACGGCTCCGCGGCTACGTCTAACGGGGTGACTTTGAACCAGTGTCTGCACGCTGGCCCTAAGTTGATCAAGGATATCTCCGACATCCTCACGCATTTCCGCCGTCACCAAATTGTCTTTGTTGCTGACATCAAGATGATGTTCAGACAGTCGGTGGTGCATCGCGATGATCGGAGGTATCAGCTGATTTTGTGGCGCGAGAGTCCTAATGAGCCGATACGGGTCTTTGAATTGAACACAACGACCTACGGACTCCGGTCAAGCCCCTATATTGCTATTAGGACCTTGTTGGAATTGGCTAACCGCGAGCGGCTGAATTATCCTCGTGCATCAGCCACCTTGGAATCGTCAGTCTATATGGACGACATCTGCACAGGAGCTTCTAGTGTTGAAGAAGCTTTGACCCTGCGTGACGAATTGATTGCAATACTGAAGTCCGGAGGTTATGAATTGCGAAAGTGGCTATCCAACTCCCCTCACGTTTTGAAGGATCTCCCGGGAGAGGATCAGCAGGACCCTCATATTTTTGAAAACCTTGAAAATCCTAATTTGTTGACGGTCCTTGGAATACAGTACCAGCCCGTCCAGGATGTTTTCACCTACCGGGTCAGATTGGACCCACCTCCTAAGGTCTGGACTAAGCGCTCCGTCTTGTCTACGGTTGCCCGCACATTTGATCCAAACGGGTGGATCACTCCCGTAATATTTTTGGCCAAATGCTTCCTTCAGAAGCTTTGGATTGCTGAAGTCGGCTGGGACGATCCTCTCCAAGGGAAATTATTGAAGGAGTGGCACTCCCTTGTGTCTGCACTTCCGGACGTCAACCGAATTGCGATGCCTCGACGCTTCCTACCACCAGGAAGGTGCCACGCCAGTCTCCATGGATTTTGTGACGCCTCCGAACGAGGCTATGCTGCCGTGGTATATATGCGGACTGTCGATGCCACCGGTGAGGTCGCGACACATCTTGTCTTGGCAAAGAGCAAGGTGGCCCCTATTCGGTCACGCTTGACGATCCCTAAATTAGAATTGTCTGGCGCTGCTCTTTTGGTGCGCCTTCTTAACCACGTCCGTTCATCTTTGGCATCCGTGGTCGAACTGACCGACGTGTACGCTTGGACGGACAGTGAAATTGTCCTATGTTGGCTCCGAGCCGCCCCTCACAACTTGGAGGTCTTTATCGCGAATCGGGTGTCCCAAATTCAGTGCTCTGAAACTCCGTTGATTTGGAGACACGTACCCGGAGAATTGAACCCGGCCGATTGCGCCTCTCGCGGTCTCGAGGCCTCTTCACTTGTCAACCATCCCCTTTGGTGGGGCCCAAGTTGGTTAACGCAACCTGAGTCGACTTGGCCTCAGAATCGGTTCTCCGCTCCGGAAGTTTTGCCGGGCTTAAGAGTCGGAGTCGTGGAGGATAGACCGATCCCAGACTCCAACTTCCTCTTGGAACGATACAGTTCCCTTGATAAACTCATTGGTGTTACCGGTTGGCTTAGACGTTTCATCCATAATGGAAGGAACCCAGGTAATAAAAATTTGAATCCTGTCTTGTCGCCTCTTGAACGTCGAGAAGCCCGGACACATTGGGTGCGTGTGGTTCAGGCAGAACATTTTGCGTCCGTGATTGACACCATAAAAGGAGGCTTAGCTTTGAAAGGCCCGCTTGCTCGCTTAAGCCCCTTTTTGGACGAGGATGGATTGTTACGCGTTGGCGGACGCCTTAGGAATTCTGAGTTGCCCTATGGTGCTCGTCACCCTTTGCTGCTCCCTAAGGACGGCACCTTTGTAAAATTGCTGGTGACCTCTTATCACCTGAAAAATGCCCATGCTGGTTGCAATGCCCTCTCGGCTATTTTACAGCGTGAGTTTTGGATTTTGGCAGGGAGACGCACAATCCGGAGCGTCATTTTCAAATGCATCCCTTGCTACCGTTTGAAGGCCCCTACTGCGCAGCCGATGATGGGTGACTTGCCCCCCGACCGCGTCATGGCCACTCGACCTTTTGCCGGAGTTGGCACTGATTTTGCAGGCCCTTTCGCCATCAAGAGCTCCAACCTCCGCAACGCCCGGTCACTCAAGGCCTATCTGTGCGTTTTTGTTTGTCTCTCTACTAAAGCGGTCCATTTGGAACTGGTGAGTGCCTTAAGCACTGAGGCCTTTGTGGCCACGCTAAGTAGATTTGTCTCTCGTCGAGGATTGCCTGACCTGGTTCGCACCGATTGCGGTACTAATTATAAGGGTACCGATAGATATTTAAGAGAAATTGTTGAATTTTTGTCTAGTAATAAGACTAGTATAAGTACTGCAATGTCCAAGATGGGGATAACCTGGAAGTTTGACCCTCCAGCTTGCCCCCACTGGGGTGGGATCTTCGAAGCTGTCGTCAAGGTCGCCAAGACACATCTCCGACGCGTTATAGGAGAAACTATCTTGACCTTCGAAGAACTCGCCACTGTGTTTTGTAAAATTGAGGCCATACTCAATTCTCGGCCACTCTGCCCCCTCTCGTCTGACCCAAACGACCTGGAGGTCTTAACTCCCGGCCACTTCTTGATTGGTCAGCCCCTTAACGCCTTGCCCGAATACCCCTTCAGGGACGCGAGAACCTCACGTTTGTCTCGGTTTGAACTGTTGCAGCAAATGACTCAGAGCTTTTGGCATCGTTGGTCACTCGAGTATTTGCACCTTTTGCAGCAACGTGTTAAGTGGGCTGACAAATCCGATCCCCCTAAGGTTGGTGATCTTGTATTGGTAAAGGAATCTAATTTGCTACCTTTGTATTGGCGTCGTGGACGCATTGTTAAGCTAATGTACGGGTCTGATGGGGTTCCCAGAGTCGCCGAGGTAATGGTCGGAGATTCGGTCTTGCACCGAGCCGTTTGCACCTTGTCACGTCTCCCCATCTGTTAGTGAGTGGACGTAAATCCTTGCGTCCACGGGCGGGGGATTGTTCGCGCCACCTATGTATTAGTTGTCTGTGGTCGCTGTGACAGATGAAATTTGTGAACGAAGCTAGCTTGCCGCGCTTTTTGATAAAACTTTTGTTTTTGACAGTTCGACAGAGTTCAAGTTTGTCTTTGACGAGGCGAGCCGGCGCCTTTGAATTGTTAATTGAAAAAATAAGCTTTTTCTTTGTAATCCGTATTGTTAGAACCTCGCTATAGCTTAAGGTTCCCGCGAGAAATTAGCTTCTAGTTATTTCGGTATAAAATAAAGACTTACTTGTTGCGACAATTTTGTGTGCCACGTTGACGCCACTGCTGGCCGGGCAAAATTATATACTTAAGTAAATAATTAATCTAAGTAGCTTTTGGACGAACTTTAGTGCTGTGTGTGTTGTGTGTTAGTGCCGTCTTGAAGCAAGAAGCTACGGCCGAACACCAAGTACCCTCTCTTTCCTGACCTTCCCTAACCTGTAACCTACATTCTTCCTTATCGAAGATTCATCAGTCACATTGGACTCCGTAAGTACGTAGTATAGTTTTCATTATTGTCTTACCCCCTAAGTTTGCCCCTAATACAGTTCTGTCCGCATTTGGCCCTGAGCCAATGGTCTAAGAGGCTCGAATCCAGCTGATGGGCCCCTGGAACCGCGTCTTAGGATTGTAGCATTGGACCAGGCTGAAGCCCCAACACTGGTGTTATAGGCTGCTTCCGAGGACGACCTCTCTTGCGAATTACTTGAGTAGGTGTTGGTAAGACATTCTCATCCACTTTCTTAAATCTTCGTAATGCCGACGCATGGTACACGCCAACCGGTATGTTGGTATCGGTGGTGGAATAATTGCGTTCCGGCTTTGTTAACAAGTGGCTAGCGAACTCAACCGGATGCTCATTTTCGGCCTCCCCCTGCACTAAAACAGCTCCGATGGCAAAATTGCTTGCATCCGTCTTGATGATAAATGGCTTCGTCTCATCGGCCTGTGCAAGTACTGGGGTGGATGTGAGAAGCCTTCTTAAATTGTCAAATGCAACAGACTGTTCTTCCGTATCTAGTAACAACGTAACCAGGATTCCGCGTTATCTTTTGCTGCTGCCCAGTCGGTTCAGAAACTTCCTCTTCGTTCTTCATAAATTGCGTGAAGTTCGTCGGGCCGCCAGTTGGAGCGCCAAAGTTATAGAGCGAGGAAGTCTTCAAATTAAATATCCAACTAGCTGAGCAGACATTTATTGTTACAGTTGGTTATAAAGATTACGGATCTACGAGTTAACTAATAAAACATAGGCTTTCAGGACACTCTGTCCCAACAAGGGTGGAAGCAGGGGTCCGTGCCACCTATGAATTAATCGCTGCTATGCGCTTTCAATGTGTGTCCCAACTAGGTGGAAGCACCATTTGCCACGATGCAGGAATGGAATGTAATACCGATGCAAGCGGGCTCGGCGTTATATATGGAGCTGACCGACACCATCCTATAGCGCGAGCCAATATACGCGTAGCGACATCTATCGGTTGGGGTCGGGTACTACATTCTGTGTTACAGTATTAAATAAACTTCAACATTCGTATAAAAGTAATTGTCTTCTTTTACTGTCGTATCTTGAAGCGAACAAAGATTTATTCTATTCTACAACAGCGACAGATTGCCGGCAGAGCGTCTGCTGTCGCGGCTACATTATAAACTATATTTCCCCAAGGCGATTAAAGCGACTGGTGCAAGAAAAGCAAAATAGACAACACCTATCTAAATATATTAAACATCTAGTAAACAAAAGTAGCATTCTTTTTAAATGTGACATAACTGCGTTTAATGCGTGTGTGCGTGTCTCTTCCCAAACCATTGGTATAAATCCTAGATAGATAAATAAACAAAATATTCCAATCTCCCCATCTTTTTCAAATTTTCCAAATCATACCTACATCTGTACGTCTCTCATCTCAAACGTTCGCAGTTTCTTAAACTGAATTAAATCCTGCACTTATGGTTACAAGTTGTGTTGCGGACAAATACTACTGTTAATAAATGAAATGGACAAAATAAGAAATTCAACGAAACTAGGCCCAATCAACAAGCCGATTCATTTGACCGCTGGCAAATAAGCCGGAGATGAGATAGAAGCCCTAAATTGGAGTGAAGTTTTCTCATTAATTTAATTATGTCGATTCAGGCGCCCGGCCTGGACCCGTGTCACAAGTTGCCTCATTACTTACGCAACTTGCTTAAAGTAATCTTGTCGAATTACGTTTTGTAAGGTACACTTACTTGAATTATTTTGGCGTTCTCACCTTCACCTTTTTATTTGCTTTTTATCACATAAGTTACAAAAAAGCTCGATTCAAAGGATATAATTTTTTTAAATAAGTGTGGATTTGCCTAGCACCAGTTCCATGCCCAGATATATTACAGTGTTAAATGAAGCACGAAATTTAATATGATGAAGTAATTTACACCAGGCCGTGCCCTGGATGCAAAATATATTAACTGTCAGGGTTTATTTAAGTACTTGTAAGCTTCCCTAGTAAGCACTTGTAGATAGCTTATCGCATTTTTAATATTACGACTGTTTTAAGCCAAAGCAACACAATTCGACATTGAGCCATGTCCCAGGACCGCAGTTTGTCAACAGATTGTCTTGCCGTTATATACCGTGTTTAGAAGTTTAAGAATCGTACTTGTTTAGTCTAGAAAACGGCGCTAATCCCGCTTTTCCTCTATCAAAAATAACTATAAAACTATATTTTTTACCTTAAATATCTATAGAGTAGATCTATGGTATGCCAAAATATTATTAGGGTGTATTTCATTTCCTCAGAGTTAGTGCAATAACAAGAATCTATGGTAGATTCTTGTTATTGGATCTACGAGTATGTCAATAGCTATTGTTGATTTACTAGAGGTTTACACTTTCGTTTACAATTGCTCTGGTCCAGTTGGCATCGCAGCCAGCCGAGATATGCATACACAGGAGTTTTAGAGATTAACAAGCAAAACAGAAACCTCGCTCTACTGGCTTTAGAACTTAACTGTAGTGCAAACGGGAAATAGGTATCATAAAAATTTGCTAAAACTAAGTCTGTTGGCATAATAGGTAATATGTTTGGTTCCTATATTTCTGTAAGACGTAGGTACCTACGTTACAATTCTATGGCAAGAAATTTCTTCGTCAGACGTGTTACTCTTCATTAATTAATATGATTTGTAATACATTTTTGTGGGGTTGATACCTTCGATTCCTAATTAGGTATTCTACATTTAAAAAAAGTCACATCTGGTTTCCTTATTTAAAAAAAATATAAACATGTAGGTATCATGTATGCATGAACAGGTACATTGTTTTGTGTATATTGCGGTTAATATAACTTGAGTATAGAGGCATGCCGCATGTTACCTTACCTCTCCACCTAGTCTGGGATTACGCCAACTTGACTCCGTTGGCGCATCGTTATCAACCAGCCCCATTTGTATTCGCAAACATCGTGAATGTATTGGAGTGCAGAGAAGCGTTAATATACTGAAAATATGAACTAGTTTGTTTGCCTTACTAAGTAATAAACAAAACTGAAGTCTCTGTCGGTAATAAGGAAATGAAATATGCCCTCTATTAAGCTTATTTATGTATTCATTTAATATTTTGTCCGTCTTTCTGTCCTGACCAATTTTCAAATCAATAAACTAATTTTTACGGGACATTTCTGCAGACTATTAGGAGTAATTTGCAAGGAGGGATCTAAGGTACTTTTATTGCGAAAAACAAAAATGGGTAAGCATCACAGGTGGCACAGGTATTTTAAACGACTTAAAAATAAAGGAGGTTCCCAATTCACTGCTAATTCCACACAGGCAAGGTCACGGGCAAATACCTAGGTATATGCTAGTGCTTCTGCTAATGTTTTTTAATAAAATGTTTAATTTTGAATTTTTTTAACCACTTTCAGCTTCTTCGGCTTCATAAAATCTAAAAAAAATTCGAACTTAATTTTAAAAAATTGGCCAGATTTATTTTAAAATTAAAGTTTTTCGGAGATGTTTTTTCTGTCGCCGAGGAACGACCGCTGTGTTATATAAGTTATGCCGAATCTTTATCTTAGGAGGTGCCGCCTGCCACCGACGCGACGCTCGTATTTACCACAAGCCTTTATGCATGTAAGTGTATGTTTGTATATTTATTGACGACCTCCGTGGCGCAGTGTGTAGCGCTGTTGTCTTAACGTGCGGAGGACCCGGGTTCGATCCCCGGCAGGGTCAAAATGGAAATTAATAATTTCTGAATTTTCCCTGGTCTGGCCTGGTAGGAGGCTTCGGCCGTGGCTAGTTACCACCCTACCAGCAAAGACGTGCCGCCAAGCGATTTAGCGTTCCGGCACGATGCTGTGTAGAAACCCTCTAGGGTTATGGGTTTAATATAACTGCCATGCCCCTAACAGGTTAGCCCGCTACCATCTTAGACTACATCATCACTTACCATCAGGTGAGATCGCAATCAAGGGTTAATTTGTAATGGATAAAAAAAATATTCATTCATCTATAATTGCCAAACTGCTCTTATCATTAAGGCCCGCTTGCACACACTGTCTAAACTAATTTAGTAAAATTTGGTGATGCTGTCACTTTTTATATATTTTTTCCGGGGTTAACTTGGAAAGGAAAGGTACTATAGATTTTTTCTTAATTCATTTAACGGTATTCTGCAAATGGGCCTTAATTTTAATAATAACTCTAAAATCCAGGAGCTAATAATGATTTATGAATCAAATTCTTAACAGTTCCTTCGGGTAGGTACCAAGTTACCAACTCAATAAATTGAATTCATTGGCGTGTGGGCTATGTAACTCTAAATTAATTGATCTTGGCAGATTGACTGACGGCCACGCCTCCTTCGACCATCACTCGTTGTCGGTCGACATCATCACTTTATCTTGGAGACTTAAGACAAGACAGTTATGGATTTCCGAGTATGCGGGCCCACATAATATAGTAGGTATCTACCTTTAAACCTAATACCTACAAGCTATATAATGTCCGGCTTAGGTACGCTGTAATGTCTCTCAAAATGATAAGATAATATGATATTTTCAAAACAAAATCAAAATTCGAATATTTTTATTTAAATAGGTACTATTACAAGTGATTTTGAAACGTCAAATTATTCTACCACTGGTTCAGTATGTCAGAAACCTTGACGCAGGGGCCGAAAACTACTGTACCAAGTTTCAAATCAATCGGATGAACACACATTAATTTCGACGTTCCCATGCACTTACCTACGCGAAGTAAACATGCTGACCCGGCCCGGCTCTTGGATGGATAGATTTGATATATTTTATTTAAATACTAGCAGATGCCCGCAACTTCGTCCGCGTGAAATAAGCTTCTTAAATTCCCACGGAAACTCCCTAATTTTTCGGGTTAATATATAGTTAGCCTTTGACGCTCACAAATAATGTGGCTTTCTATTGGTACCAGAATTTTCAAAATCGGTTCTGTAGATCCACAGATTACCCCCTACAACCTCACAAACTTTACCTCTTTGTAATATTATATAGTATTTAACACCAACAAGAAAATACTGGCGTTGACTGCAGTATCCGCAATTGAGTCACGTTATACGGGCATACCTTTTCTGAAATCACTTTTCCGCCCCGGAATCGCGTCCTCCCTCTTCGTACTGACAGTGACGTATCGCCATGATATTCTTAGGAGATTAAAATTTTCTCTTTGCTCAAATTAGTCACCAACGTGATATAAATATAAATTCAGTTAAAGATTAGTAAATACCTAACACTTACATGCCTCGGAGAGCACGTTAAGCCGTCGGTCCCGGTTATTATCACTAACATCTGATAAGAATCGTTACAAAGCTTCATACTCTTAGTCGAGCCGTACCTATGCGGAAGGACCGCATTTATACCCAAGAAAACTTCTACCATTATATGATTAATGGAAAAGGGTCGCGACCCTCAGTAATGAGGAGTACGACGCAAAGAGAGAAGACCACTTCCATGAACATCAACATCTGACCATGTGAAACAAAACATTTCCTTAACAGCCCCCCTCACATGACTGTGACATGAAAGTCTGCCCATGTACCAACTCATCATCATCACTTCACCCCATTACTGGTTCACTATGTGTCTTCGCTCAAAATGAGCCATGTTCCAAATTATAATTTCAAGAGCGCAAACCCAGCACGGACCGGACAGGAAAAAACGTCTCGCTGGAAGGGAAGGACGCTTTGTCTTATCGCGCTATTGTGTGCAGGTCTATAAAAAAGTGTGTTACGCCTTACGCAGACTTTTTACCCGCCAGACAATCTTTTTACGTCCCTTGTGTGTCCGCTTTGTGGATCTCGTTTTAATCTCATTATCATGCCCTTCACGACTTTCCTGGAACGTCAACTGCAACTCCTGGTCCTGGCCATATTTAGAGAGCATATTATATGCACTTTCTAGCTTCTATAATGTCCCTTACGACCGAATTTCAGCCAAAGCGTCCGACAAAGAGATTAGCAGTCTGTACGGGATATATTATTTTAGTGTGCACTACTATTACACCTGACCCACTGACTAATTATGTACGAATGTACGACTTTTCTTATTTGCATGATGTAACTACCTGTAAACTGAATTGGGTGTTTACCTAGTACCTAAGCCATTTAACATTTTATAAGTACTATCTTCTTTATGTAATTCTGTTGGTAATTCAAATAAATTAAAAAAAAAAACACCACAGAATAGTTAGTAGTACAGATACTTAAACTTCGATAAGTCAACTAATAACAATCATAACTTTAGTTATTTAGGATTTAGGACTTCATCGGTATGGACTATGGACTTACTACTAAAAATGCAATGTTCCATCCCGTATTATGAGAATAATGTTAGAAAAGCAAGGCAGTAAGTCACTGTCTAGTGTGTACGGGACGTAAGGGTAACGGTATGGGTCAGCGATGTGGGAAGTGGTTCCGACTTCCGGAACGCCAGCCAGCAACGTGCCTCGATTGCTAATGCCGCGTTATCGACATCAATGTCGTGACTTGTGACGAGGTAAACTCAACTCAAACGAGCTAAGTTCTAATTCAAAATAGAATAGTGTGAAAAAAAAATTATAAAAAATTAACTATGAGTATTATACTTAGGTAAATTTTACTTATGTTCATAGCTTATCTTTCGCATTACCTGTAAATATCGTTAGAACTTTTGTTTCTAATGCATTAATTAATTCGATTAAATCAAAACTGAATATAAATACAGACAGAACATCTGCCGTTAGAGGTCACAAGTGGCACCAACTTAATCCCTCATCAAATCCAAATTAATTAAACTGAAACCGACCACGGCCCCACTCAGACCGTACTTACATGTAGGTCCTCTATGTAAGTACCTACGTAATATAAACTTAGCCTAAGGCTTATAATACGAGTATGGTACGGAAGCATATACTAATTATATCGGCTAATTCGATTAATGTTCACATTAAAAATGTTCTTGGTTTGAATTAAATGAAATTAATAGTTGGGACGTACCTATTTTGTACTACCTATATATCTAAGCGAATATTATAAATACGAAAGTGAGTCCGACTGTATGTCTGCTACGCTTTTATTTTCAACCGATTAAGACGAAATTTAAGGTACAGAGGTAGCTTGCATGCCGCGGGGGAGGACATTGACTATTTTTGCTCCCGGCAAATTGAAGAGTTCCCGCGGGAATCAAAAAAACTATAATATACGCGGGCAATTTCGCGGGCATCTTAAAAGATGCCCTCCTTACTATAACATTCGGAGGCCGAGTCTTGTTTTCTCTCTAAAGAAAAATTCTTTCTAAAAACCCGACTTCCAAAGCCACTGTAAAGTAAAAAAATATTTTGATTTCTACACACTATGTTGAAGTCGGGCGAGCCTCACACGTCAACTATGCCTATCTTTGTTATACTTTAGTGTACCTACTCTAAAACTTAAGCCGTTAGGAGTGCAATACCATGCAGCATCAGAGTTGAGGAGTTGGAAATTGGGTTTAAGTTTGAAGTCGTTGCTTGACACCTACAATATTAATTCACCATAAAAAAATCATAAATTGCTATTTTAAAGAGTTCTGTACCCTACAGCATCAGGGTTGAGGAGTTGGGACTTAGAGTTGTATCGTATACACGTGACTTGATACCTACTATATGAATTCACCATCAAAATTTCCTAACTCACTAGTTTTGAGGATTTCATGTAGTACGGTACACCTAGGTACAGCATCAGGATTGAGGATTTGGATTCAGAATTTTTTATGGGACCACTTCGAGAGCTTCCTCTAACCAATGAAAAAAAATTTGTTCAAATCGGTTTAGAAACCACGGAGATATGCACCGACATATATTAAAAAAAATTGAGAACCTCCTCCTTTCTTGGAAGTCGGTTAAAAACGAGTTATTTCTGAATTACGTATATCGAAGAAGCCAAGGCTCCTTTAGGCATTGTCGCTGTGAACACAAAATACCCCGTCAGGAATAACAAAGGAGCCTAAGTTCTCGGAATTACGATTGAGTTATTTCACGGCACGTTCCCAAAGATTGCCGCAACTTAAAACAAAATAATTCGCACCGCTGACGTCACATCAAGGTGGTATTTATAGGATCATTAGCTGATGATAGATTCTGAATCAGGAAATTCCCTCAGTTATGCCTGACTAGCTGTGCCCGCGACTTCTTCCGCGTGGAATAGTGACTTTCGGCATCATTTTAAATTTTTTAGGCTTATTATTTTTCAAATAAAACACATGCATACATTAAAATAAGCTATTTGCAGTAAAATACTGTAAATAGCTTATTTTAATGTATAAAAAATTTAAGTAAATTTTTCTAGGCCGTAATTTTTTTGCCGTCATCACACAAAAACTTTCATCCTCTATTTTTACCCCCTTTAGGCAAATTTTTTTGCAAACTTTGAATGTCGTATTTAATTGTATCTAATCAAAAGCCTAAAAGATAAGTTTCAAGCTTCTAGCTTTAAAAATGACGTAATTTCCATACAAACTTTCATCCCCTATTTACAGTTAATTTTGCGCATTAAAAAGTAGCCTATGTCCATTCTCAGTCTCTAAACTATCTCTGTACCCATTTAAATCGGTTCAGTAGTTTAGGCGTGATTGCGTAACACACAGACAGACAGACAGAGTTACTTTCGCATTTATAATATTATAGTATGGATTAAGCAACCTATATTGTCTTGATAATATTAGTCATCTACCGATGACTTAATAAGGCTACATACTTAATAAGGTTTTACATAATAAGGCGGTACAATTATTGTTGTGATCGGTTGCATTTATGATATTCTTGCTGCGACAATCGATTTTACTCTGTTTACTAATCAGTGGTCATTGCGATGGTTTAACCACATAACTTTTACGTAATAAACCCCCCAGATTATTCACTGGACGGTAAGGTATCCCAGAGAAACTGAACTTCAGTCATATAGCAGTGGCTATGACAAAACAGCTGACAGCTAGAGTACATCTGGTAAAAGACACTGAATTTAGTCTGGACTGATGAATGAAATAGAAGTTTAATTCGCTATAATCCGCAACAGTAAACAAATCTATGTGGTATGTTCCTCATCAACACTCCGAAACCGGAGCATCGGAGATGAGTGAAACGTACCTACGTTGAGAGTGATTTGGAGGATTTGTGTGGTGTTGTGCTTTGCCGGTGCGAATTGCTGGGTGGTGGGTGTTCGCATGCTGTTGATGACGAACACGGACTGTACCACATAGATTTGTCTACTGCGGCGGATTATAGAGACTTAAACGTCTATTTCATTCATTATCATGGACTTCCGCAATGTAACGCCTGCTTCGATTCAATATTAAGTCAGGGCTGTTAACGGTATTTGCAATTTCAGTAGGTAAGCGATCCGTTCTAGTGGTTTTGGAGCGATCGGCTTGCTAGTTTTCTCTGCAACGATGCATAAAGGTTATTTCTGAATTCCCATTAAAAATTAAAGAGGTAGGTAATATAATAAGTAAAGCTCATAAACGGCTAATCATAATTTTGACACGTCCTCTAATTCATGACAATATTAATGTTGTTGACGTGACGGTATCGGAAGTCGAAGCACGTTGTAGGCATTACGACTGAAATCACTTCGGTGCCCCACTTGCTCCCCGCAGACAGTGATGAATTGTCACGCTTTTGCACTACTATTATTACTATCCATAACAATTACTGTAATTTGGTTAAAGCTTACGTATAATTCTAATATTTTTAAATTAAAACTGTGATAAAACTATATATTACTAGCAAATGCCCGCGACTTCGTCTGCGTGGTTTAAGGTTTTTTGGTTCCCGCGAGAACTCTTTAATTTTCCGGGATAAAACAGCCTATGTGCTATTCCAGACTATAATCTATCTCTGTGCCAAATTTCAGCCAGATCCGTTCAGCCGTTGGCGCGTGATTGAGTAACAAACATCCATGCATCCATCCATACATCCATTCATCCATCCAAACTTTCGTATTTATAATATTAATTAAGAAGTAAGATGATTGACACGAATAGGCTTCGAATCCGTTTAACCAATCTTGATTTGATTTAGTTTTAGATTTAGCTATTGGATACGTCTGCTCGTCCAACTCTACTTCAACGGTGCAAATGAACCGTCAACCATATTAGTCGTAGCTTAGAACGAAACGAAAGTGCGACAAAACTTACAAAAATACGGCTCGGCAAAAATAATTGCACCAAGTCTAGTGAATATACGAAGCGATGTGCTTCCTCGTTTCTAATTCGAACCGCAGGAATATAGAATGCCCTTCTGGCTTCCGTTTACCTCTCCACTTATAATATCTGGGGTCACGGGAGTGACCCCGCCAAGACGAGCGCAGCCAAAGACACGGGGCACTACCTACCTTTTCTCGAAGCGTTTCGTCGTATTTTCGAACCGTCATAGGTTCGGTCAGGATGACGATAGAAAGCTGAAATTTTCAGGATAAGATGTCGTTGGCGGATTTACTAAATGTACCAAATATCAATTATCTAGCATTTATAAGTTCAGATTTATTCATACCTGAAATACATCGATTTTGTGCTGATTCACTGATGATCATCAACATGAAAAAGGTACTTGCTGAAGTGCTAGAAGACTGAAATTTGGTATGCAGGCTAGAATTTGCATATAAACAACAGGAACATTAAGAAAATTTCCCCCTCCAACCCCTCGTATGGGGGGTGCAAATCTGACAGCATTTCCTCGTATTTTCGGACCGTTATAGCTTCGGTTTGGATGATGCTGGAAAGCTGAAATTTTCAGGATAAGATGCCGGTGGCAGACTTATTAAACTTACCAAGTATCAATTATCTAGCATTTATGGTTTCAGATTTGTTGGCACCTGAAATACGTACTTAATGCATACTTTTGGGGGTTTTTTAATTATACTAAATCACATGTTAATCAATACCTCTAGGTTACTTCTAAAAGTCCTAGAAAGCCTAAATTTGGTATGTAGGCTAGGAATTGCATGTGAACAATGGAATAATTAAGAAATCGAAAACTTTCTCTTTCCAACCCCTCCTTTAGGGGGCGTTATATTTCAAAGCGTTTCCACGTATTTTCCGACCGTCATAGCTTCGGTCTGGATGATGCTGGAAAGCTGAAATTTTCAGGATAAGATGCCGTTGGCAGACTTATTAAACTTATCAAGTATCAATCATCTAGCATTTATGGTTTCAGATTTGTTGGCACCTGAAATACGTACTTAATGGATACTTTTGGGGGATTTTTAATTATACTAAATCACATGTTAATCAATACCTCTAGGTTACTTCTAAAAGTCCTAGAAAGCCTAAATTTGGTATGTAGGCTAGGAATTGCATGTGAACAATGGAATAATTAAGAAATCGAAAACTTTCTCTTTCCAACCCCTCCTTTAGGGGGCGCATATTGTTTCCACGTATTTTCCGACCGACATAGTTTCGGTCTGGATGATGCTGGAAAGCTGAAATTTTCAGGATAAGATGCCGTTGGCAGACTTATTAAACTTACCAAGTATCAATCATCTAGCATTTGTGGTTTCAGATTTATTGGTTTATGAGATACGTAGTTTTGGGTTTTTTTTACTTTTACGAAATCACTTCAAAAATCAACACCTCTAGGACTCTAGGGTATTTCCTATAGTCCTAGAAAGCTGAAATTTGGTATGTAGGCTAGGAATTGTATACCTATTAACAACGGAAAAATTAAGAAATCTTTTTCTGTACAGTCTGTACTTAAAGAAATATTTACAAAATGCAGTATACATATAACGAGTACATAATACCGTATATAAATATAACAAAAACCAAGGGCTGAGTTTGAATAGTGCTCTCATTGATATTGGGTCGTCAACGTTCTCTTGTGGACAGGCTTATGTGGCACTTTCAAGGGTGACTAGTTTGAAAGGGGTTCATCTCATAAACATTGATTTTAGTAGCATTAATAAAGCACAACAGTCTGCTATCGTCGAATACAATCGGCTAAAAATTAAGTACCGCCCTGATTTACCGCTTATTACATCTAGCAAACCAACAAAGAAAAGAGGCAATGATAGGGAGTGGGCCATGAAAAAAGGATTAGCTGAAGTACAGGAAATTCAGCTTAAAAAAATAAAAAAATCTAGGGCGCCTGCCAAAAATAAATGAAATCCCACCAAAAACATTTCATGTAATTGGTTGCCAAGACTCACAAGTGCATAATGCTTTCACTGTAAAAAGTTATGAGATCTCTTTTAGAGCCAAGCCCGAAGTTGAGCTCCTCTTTATGCTGCGCATCATAACCCACGGAGACTCCGTGGGTTATGATGCGCAGGTACGGCTTGGCCGTTTCGTGTTTGTCGCCCTAACTATTCCTTAAGGACTTAAATGTTATGTCAGGAAATAGTTCGACGAATATTAAACGGCCAAGCCATACCTTTTTACCAAGAAGTAGACTTGCTAGGTACAGGGCTTACACATTACATCACAGGGCTTAGAGTTACATGTTATTTAATATTATTAATTTGGTACACAGTAAAGAGCATTTAGAACTATATACTTTGAACTTGAGACAGACTCCGTGGGTTATGATGCGCAGCACAAAGAGGAGCTCAACTTCGGGCTTGGCTCTAAAAGAGATCTCATAACTTTTTACAGTGAAAGCATTATGCACTTGTGAGTCTTGGCAACCAATTACATGAAATGTTTTTGGTGGGATAGATATCTTCACATCAAGAGTGAATAGGAATCATCTAGGCAAACGCGCTCGACCTTCGGCTGCAGTAAATTAAAAAAAAGCTTACAAGTAGGAAAAAAACTTCTATTTGAATTGTATAGTGTTGAAAATTATATGGAGTTTATGCTTAATAATGTTAAATTTAACATTATATTACAGTTGAACAATGAGTACAATGTAAGCTGAAGCTGAAAGATTAACGAGCTCTCAAGACAAAGTGTAGAGATTACAATCAAAACTTTTGATGAATTTCTCAAATACAACGTGTTTTCCCCCTCTGCGGCCCGATTTAATATAAAGATCTGCAGCTGAGTCTTTATTTCGTAAGGGTAACATTTCGTTTACAAAATTTCATAATAATGGTAAACATCAAACGAGAGATTCTACATCGATTTGGATTTTTTTAAATAAAAGGAGAGACAATCATATTTAAACATAGTGGGGTGTGGTTGGACAAAAACCGAAATGTTTCTAGATCCAATAATTTAAGCTTTACCGTCCATACTTAATAAAAGTTTTAATGCGAAAGTGTATCTGTCTGTCTGTCCGCAATTCATTCACGGCCCATCTGTTCAACCTATTTTGGTAGGTACAGAGAGAGATTGCATCCCGGGGAACTACTAGGTAGTAGGTACTAAGCTAGGTACTTTTTGTTCCCGCGGGAATGAAAACCTTTATACAAGCGGACCAAGTCGCGGGCATCATTAAATGTATGATAAAGGGACTGTCAGTCGTGGTTTACTGCAAATCAACAAAATAACAAAAAAAAAACATTTCCCTGGTAATGGTTACTACCTACTGAATCCTTATTTCCATTTTCATACATAGACGTAGAAAAATGACATAAATAGACAGGGTTCGCTTAAAATAAATAATATTGAAAATGTTTATGCAACCGAGAAAGAAAATAACCCATGAGATTTTCTTTATGGCCGGCCCAAAGATAATTTTATTTCCTATCCCTATTTGTAGTTTTCGTTATTGTTATTTTCTCCAATAATAATCTACGATATCTGATTGACCAAGCTGAAGGAAGAAAATATCTAAGTAATTATTTGGAGATATCCAATCCATAGAAAGCTAAGGACGCGACCATCCATCCATCGCGAATTTGAATTTTGAATTCCTTTGAAAAAAATAACAACTGCGCCAGACTACGATTAACTGATTCCTTAGAGGGTCCCAATCTTAGGTTCTATCGGGTACATAGGTATTAATAATATCTACTCATAAATAAAATCATTAAACCATAACAGCACTAATCTTGACATTCACTTTGATTCGTTACCCAAGTTCCGTGATAAAATCAGAACATGAACCTTACCATACTATTTGTTGTAGTAAGCATTAATTAGGTACCTTTTATTATCCCTCATTTTTAGGTTTATTCCCGTATTATGTTGTTTTTTCATTTAATTTTTTTTTTCCTTTGTAACGAATTTAATTTATAATATTGTGTTTACTTTTAAAGTGGGTACTACATTTAACTTTTTTTATTTTATAGGATAAGTTTACCTTTGAATTTTTTAATGTAAGTGTCCGTTAGTAGACCTAATAAATAAAAATAAAAAATAAAAATAAAATCACAACTTTCAAATAAATATTCGTTAAATATTTTTGAGTCTGGTACATAGTAGATTATTCAGCAAGTAACTAATTTCAAAACGTTCCATCATACGGGATGTTTAGTACGGTAATTGAGTATCAAGGCTTTTAATCCCGAGCTAACCATGTGGTCATTCAGTCCTGACACATATCTACTTTTCACTTCGATTGCGAGAAAACAAAATTACGATTTTGAATTATTTCTTTGCCTTTCATGCAACACTTCATTCAACATTCATTTTCACTTGATGGCATTAACAAATAGGTGAATAGTCACTTTTCCCCACGCGTTCATCTCAATTTGTATTTCAGCATCGAAATGGATTTAAAATATTATTTACAACAAAATTTCTAGAGATTTCGCGGCAATCCGCAATCCGCAATACCAATCTTTTTTTCTTCTTGCTGTTAACAAGAACGGAACTTGTACACGATGAGTGACTGGTAAATTAACCTCTCGATATATTATTTAAATAGGTAGGTACCTGGCTCTCTATCAAAGCTTACGGAAGATTCCTCGTAAAATTTTACGACAAACATTAAGGATGCGCATTAAAGGGTATGAATACGACCGCCATAAAGCATATCTGAAATGTATTAGAATATAAACTGTGCAAGCGATATCAAAATTGTTTTATTTAGTTTTCTAAATTATAGGCTCCTTAATTCTTAAATTAATCTGAGCGCTCATTTCTTTTTTTTAAATAAACAATTTTTTTTTTTAATTTACCTGCTGTAAGTGTTAATTTAATGATGGATTTAATGATCGCTCAAAATCAAAAAAATTTAATAGTTTAATTAATTGTCTGCCATTACTCAAAATATTTCACGAGGAAAGTTTACAGTATTACATAATAGGTACATGTTATACCTACCTACATAACGCCACATTTTTAGTGTATACAATATTTAAGTAGGCAGACCCATGTGATGCCGGGGGGATTCAGCTAGTTTTAAATAGTAAAAATAGTAGTGACACACGAGAATAACATCGCGTAGGTACCTACGTGTGAATGGATCGTTGGTTCCTGTCACGGTAAATAAATCGCGAATAAAGAGTGATGCCACCTTTCCTCTCAAGCCTGGAATAATGCCAACTTGACTTCGTCGACTTGCCGTCGTCAAAGGCGTATCGTTGTCAAACAATACCATTCGTATTCCACAAAAAAAATGTGGGCAGAAATTTTCTATATTATTATCCACAATTTTCATACATCCCTCGTACTAATAGGTATTATAAACGCGAAAGTGTGTCTGTCTGTCCATTAGTCTGCTACGTTTTCAGGGCCTATCTGTTCAACCGATATTGACAAAATCTAATACCTACAGGTAGATATTATGTTACAACATAAGTCACATCCCGGGGAATTACATACACTACGTGAAAGTGCTATTACCTATTCTGTTGTTTTATCACCTCAAATCAAAGAGTTCCCACAGTGATTTCAAGAACTCTCATCCACGCGGACGGATTCGCGGGGATTTTCTAGTATAACCACAGACTAAGTGTCTATAACTTAAAAACTAGGTGGTAGATCATAAAATGTTATGAAATAACATATAAGTAGACTTATTCAATAACCAATAATTTTGCCTTTTGAAAAAATCTACTTTGTCATTTTATCGATTATTTTAGACATAATTTCATACAACCAACAGTCAAATATGTAGATATGTACGGTTCCGCTAAGTGTATTCAAAATACAAAATTGTTTTGATATGCAAACGAGGCACCTAAATCATAAAATTTGAATTTGAAATCAAACCTCAGTCTCAAAAGTGTTTTTGTGCAGACGAGAGAGCTCGCCGCAGTACACAAATAATATGAAATGTTTATGTAGGAAGAGCCTGCCAGCACGACATCCGTATTTATCCACAATATCATGTTTACCGCATGTTGGTTTTGAGGGTAGTTTATCAGAACTCAGAACTGTGACAGCGTATTTAATATTGCGGTGGTTAAACAATTGAATGGAGTCAATTACTGCCGATATAGTTCTTTAGTAAAATAATTCCAAGTTGGAATTGTATTTATTTTTAACCATTCTTCAAACGGCTTCTCATGAACAATGCATTTCCATAGATATCACCACTTTTTTAACTAAAACGAAAGCTAAAACTTTATTCACTGATTTAGTAGGGTTAATTAGTCCTGGCCTTTAATCATTCACTCTAATTTGGTAACCCGGTCAGTCACAGCTAGCAGATTTCGCTTTGGTAGGTATATTTATTACTATTCATAATACTGTAAGTTTATAAAAAGGAAACCTGCCTAAAAAGCCTAAAGTCCATTAAGAAAAGGCGAATGGTTTCAAGTTAATTGATTCTGACAGAATGATTGATTAAAAACGTCTTTTCTACGTTGAACTCATTCCAAGGATTCGACTGTGTTAAAAATAATGGAGCAGCTGGTATCCTATTCATTAATTTTCTGAAAACTGATCGCGCGATCCTACTAGGCTGACTCTGACAGCAAAAGAGTGTTATCAAGTGACTGATATAGCTAAAGTGAGATTGATAGGTGACTTATTCAGAGACTAGTCAGATACGCTCAATGGTAAGTGGGGCACCCGTTTTACCGACAGCCATTGTAAGCTTCTGCATACAAACGGTAATGCTAAAGTAGAAAGATGTACACACTAAGTAGTTAGTAAGTACTTATCGCAAAGCCGGCCGGCAAACAAGTGGAGTACCTACCTCACAATCAGACGGGTCCAAAGTGGCATCACTGATAAAGATTAGGAGTATATTCGAGACAACATTTATCGTTAACAACTGTGTGTCTAAATTATTGAGACCGGCCTGAAAAATTAACATTGCGCGTATCAGTTAGTTCTTGGCCAAAAGTTTAAGTATTTATTTATTACTAAATGATGCCCGCGATCATCCGCGTGGAATTAGTTTTTTTAATTCCCACGGAAACTCCATAATTTTCCGAGATAAAAAGTAGCCTATGTCACTCAAAAATCACGCCGATCCGTTGCTCCGTTACGGCGTGATTGAAGGACAAACCAACAAACAAACACACTTTCACATTTATAATATTAGTATGAAGTACTCGTACGATATTCAGCACCACAAAAAAAGCTCGGTCTATTCTAGTATTTTTCAATTTACTCTTCAGCTGACGTAGTCTCGAGTATTCTTTAATCTATTACAACTTCACAATAAAAATAATGAAGTCGGCTACCCAATTACTGCAATGATGAAATTTATTACGTAGCTGAGGTTCATAAAACCTTTTAATTAAATTTGAAGATAGCTCAGAAAAGCTCTACGAGAGGATATAATGCAGTGAAGTTGGTAGTTTGTGTTTAAGAGCTTAAAGTATAAAGCCACGGGAGCTGTGTTGTTGACAACAAGGGACTTAATTAACTATGTACTGGCATAGTGCATTTACGAGCATAAATTATTGCAGGTGTCATCATCATCATCATCACTACAGCCTATTAACGTCCCACTGCTGGGCACAGGCCTCCACTCTCATAGGAGAGCGGGAATTAGAGCTTAGACCCACCACGCTGCTCCAATGCGGGTTGGCGGGCTTTAACGACTATTATCATGTTAGTGATAATAACCGGGACCGACGGCTTAACGTGCTTTCCGAGGCACGGGGGTGGAACACAGCCAACTTCCAACTCCGGGCTGGCACTGAGAATTTCTTAATTGAAAAACGCAATACCTAACTTTTATGGCCGACCGGGAATTGAACCCAGGACCTCGTGATCCGCAGTCGACTATGCTAACCACTAGACCAACGAGGCAGTTGCAGGTGTAGATATACTTATTTATGCAGACATTGAAAGTGTGGACATTGAATATAATACGGGAGAAGTATGTTGATGTAACATGCATTCATACAATTATTTCCTACTGTATGAAAATACACAGTAAGTAAAGATTCATTTATCGTTTTTTTATTATTATTTATCCCTTTGTACATTAAGTGGTCTGCTAGGTTTCTAGAGTGAGCCTGGTTAAGTAAACGACCCGGTGGTGGGCCAAAACTGGCCAGGAAGCAGAAAAATCGTACGGGAAACTCGTTTTGTCATGTCGCGCTAGTCTGTGCAGCCCCATTTAAAAATGCACCCGCGGGTTTTTGTCAGCCTTACTTTAATAGAAGCATAGCATGTTCAGTTGATGTTGTTAATCAGTAGGCAAGTTTGAGATATCATGTGTGCAAAATGGAATACATACGAACACTTATAAAAACTAGATGATGCCCGCGACTTCGTCCGCGTGGATTGATGTTTTTTATTCCCGCGGGAACTCTTCAATTTTCTGGGATAAAACGTAGCCTATGTCTTTCCCCGGGATGTAACCTATCTCTGTACCAAATTTCTTCAAAATCGGTTAAGTAGTTGGGCCGTGAAAGCGTAGCAGACAGACAGACACACTTTCGCATTTATAATATTAAGTATGGATAATATTGTGTTTATAAATAACAACGTGCAAATAACAACAACCGGTTGTCGGCAATGCATCTCGATTGCATTATGAACTATATTTCCCTACGGAATATTGAATGACGTAGGTAGGTACATAATATTATTACTGTGTACATAAGATACACATACTCGTATAATAAATTGGATCAGATACTATTTAATTCGATACATTTGTTTTATTTTTGGCTATTGAACTTACTAAAATAAAATAGAATAGTTTTTTATTTAATAAACTTATACAAAATATTATATTTATATTTTATAGTCACGTTTCCGGTGCAAGAAAAATAAAAATTAATACCTAAAATATGCTATCAGAGTTCGACCTAATAACACAACTCAGTGGTGAATTGTGTCCTGTTAATAGTATGTCTATTGCTAACAAAATGGTATCCCTATTAGATGAGGGAGGCACTCGACCGCTAACAAATAAGCTGAGATTTAGACAGGAACCCTTGAATTAAAATGAAGTTTTCTCATTAATTTAATTACGCTCGTCCTAGCCTGGACCCCGCAATTGAATTACAAGTTCCTTCTTAGGTTAGGCAACTTGTTGAAAATCTGACATAATTTAGTATTTTAATATTTTTATGATGTCGTCATTAATGTTTTGAGTAACTGAAAACTGAGCTGAAAACTGTTGAGAGCTGAAAACGGCTAGTTTAGCAATATTAAAGCTCAAAAAAAAAAAAGCATGGTATTAATGTGATCGTAAAACTATCCATATAATTTAAGATTTTATGTAAAAATTTCAATTGGTGTCCTTTGTGAAGAATATGCTCCAGCAGTAGGTAGGTGTCACTTGTCAGGGTAACTTTATGTGCATCTTTCTAACAAGATTTTTCTAATACCCACTAAGAAAAGGTCTACGATATCGTAGCAGTGCTACACTATTTTCATGAAGTCTGCTGCATATTATGAATAGGTAAGGCCGATTTGTTTACAGTTGATGCATGACATCTCCATCTCTATGATCTAACACAATGCTTTCTACTAAGAAGAAGAAACTGATCAACAGAACTACTGGGAATACTGGGATTTTTCTGCTTATTTATTTCCAAGGGCTTGTTTTAGACTTGGTCCTAGCTATTAATTAGTGATAGCGACAGAGACTGGTACAGTAATGAGGTCACCTATGAAACTGAAGGCGAAAACAATATCATCAATAGGATTCACACACTGTAATATTTACATCTATCTATATTATTAACTATCTCACTAAATTACTACCTAGATATTTAATGAATGATACCTAATGAATCATAATGATGTGTTCCGCGTGGATTATGTATTTAATGATCCCTGATTTTCCGATATAAAAAAATATATATCTGACTCTGGGATGAAAGCCCGTATACCAAATTTCGTTTAAAATTGGTTAAACCAATGAACCGTGCAAAGGTAGCATAGAGACAGGCACACTTTCACTTTTAGGTAGGTATATAATTAGTATCTTGGACGAAATCAGTATGGATAAAAAGAGCCAAACGTCAAACCAACCAGTTTTTCTATTTAGGTAGAGCCACAGCCGACACAAAGAAAGAAAGTATTTCAAAATCCCATCCAAGGGAAGCCGGACAATTCAGCAGTACATTATGATATTTCCAGTTTTCACTATTTGCATAATTGTGTGAGATTGGCGCGATATCAAAAACGATTGAATTTCATTATTGTGCTTTATTTAGCATATTCAAAATATTATGCTCTTTTGCACGCTGTGAATAAAATATACTACGGTCATATATTATTTGGGAATTGTTACTTCTATAGGCCAATTCTGATGGATTTTATACAACTTCAATTTACCACATTTCGATTGGACGGATTTAGATTATGTTTTATTTATTTTTCAGTGGCTCTTTTCAGCAACTACTAACGTGTAAAATGTAAATAATATATGTTTAAAAAAATTCGTAAAGCTCTTCAAATTTATCTGACCCGGTGTCGGCGTCGCTGGTGTATAATATTATGTATTGACGACCTCCCTGGCGCAGTGTTGAGCAAGTGTTGTCTTAACGTGGGAGGTCCCGGGTTTCTAGTAAGAGTCTATTTGAGAATTTATAATTTCTGAATTTTCTCTGGTCTGGCCTGGTGGGAGGCTTCGGCCGTGGCTTGTTACTACCCTGCCGGCAAAGACGGGCCGCCAAGCGATTTAGCGTTCCGGTACGATGCCGTGTGGACACCGATTAGGGGGATGGGTTTAATATAACTGCCATACCTCTAACAGGTCATCCCGCTACCATCACTTACCATCACGTGAGATCGCAACCAAGGGCTAACTTTTAGTTGATAAAAAAAAATACAGGCACAAAAATTTGATCCAATTGTGTCCACCGGTTCAAATAAGTTTGTGGGACCGTAGTGCCCAAGTTTTCTTGCAATAATTAAAGTGTCAGGTATTTAAAAAACCGGCCAAGTGCGAGTCGGACTCGCGCACCGAGGGTTCCGTACTCAAGAAGTAGGTATAATTACCTTTGTTAATGAACCGCAAAACTAACTTTGTTTGTAGAGGTTTACTGTTAATATCAAAAAATTACGTTTGTTGTATGGGAGCCCCCCTTTAATATTTACTTTATTGATATTTAATTATTTATTTTGAAAGGTAATATACAAGTTAATATTCTGTGAAAATTTGAACCGTCTACCTGTTACCGTTTTTAATATTGAGCAAAAAAATACGAAAAAAACACGTTTATTGTATGGGGACCCCCCTTAATATATATATTTTTTTTAATTTTTAGTATTTGTTGTTATAGCGGCAACGGAAATACATCATTTGTGAAAATTTCAGCTTTCTAGCTATCACGGTCTATGAGATACAGCCTGGAGACAGACGGACAGACAGACAGACAGACAGCGGAGTCTTAGTAATAGGATCCCGTTTTTACCCTTTGGGTACGGAACCCTAAAAACAAAGATGCAAGCTAGGTCTGTGCTTATAAGATAAATTTAACGGATTAGTCATGTCGCGAAACTAATATTATAAACAATTGAGTTTTCGGTACAGACATATTATTCTAGACATCGCGTAGAGGCAGGTACAATCGCGCAAATAAATTATAGACATCGCGTACAGGTACACCCGCGCAAATAAATAGGATCCGGCCTTAATTTTAATGTAAATTATCTTAATTAATGCCACCATAATTTTAACACGTCACAGTGACAGTCACGTTTTCGCAGCAATATTAATGTGTTTGGCGTGTCGTCGTCTGCATTCGGAGCACGTCGTGGGCATTTTCCGCCTCTGAAATCACTTCACTACGCGCCACACCGTGGATGTATTGAAAGTTATCTCATATTTTATTTCATTGAGAGGTTCCGAGTTCCAAATGCGAAATCTGAAAATAATAAACATAGTTGTTAAACCCGCTTCACTGATCGATTGAATGATATTATGCTCGTGTCGCTTCGTCCTCGATGATAAGAGATCACAAGTGTAGTCCCGCCTTTCGTGTCACTAGCATCACACGATTTCAAAGCTGAAAGAAAAAACAGAACGCGCCGCCCCTTTGACAGCGCTGTCACTGTCACCATTTATATTATCTTCATTCGTTTTTTGTGTCATATAAAAGCATCACGCGTTTATTTTGTTAACTAAGTTATTTTATTTAATTTAAGTGCTAATAATGTGCAGAAAAGATCTCCGTGTAATGAGGAATATCATCCCTTAA
This sequence comes from Erebia epiphron, assembly GCA_963932025.1. Classification (NCBI taxonomy): domain Eukaryota; kingdom Metazoa; phylum Arthropoda; class Insecta; order Lepidoptera; family Nymphalidae; genus Erebia; species Erebia epiphron. Next base: position 17,303,841 of record OZ009952.1, on the reverse strand, counting down.
CAGTTTATGGATATTGGAGATTAAAAAATGCGAATTACCCGAGTCAAATAAGACGATGGCAAGAATGTATTTGCAATGCCGAGTCACGCAGATTTACAGCGCGGTTTTTTGAGGAAAAGACGAAAACAAAAAATTTACACTACAAATATACGAATTACCTGAGTCAAATGACGAAGGTAAGATTGTTTGCAATGCTTACACGTACATTTTTCATAATTTATCCTCTACGATCGACCGGCGCGGTTGTGTGGCGAAATAAAAGGCTGAGGGATATTCTGTGAGAATATACAAAAGCCGTACCTACTCATACTATAACCTGGTGGTGTTCTAAGCGACACTGGTTATGAGCCTAGGGGTGTTCTGCGGGAACACACGTGGTTTCGTTAGTATGTAATTATTCGTCTGCATCCATAGACATACAGTGTACACTGCTGGACGAAGGCCTCCTGCATGGATCTCCACAAGACCGGGGTAACTATCTACATATTAAGCACTGAAACCTATTACTGGAGAGGTATTCTGAGAAATTTACAAGCCTAGTGTACAATAATACCATGATACCATAATTACTGCTAAAACTTGCAGGGATGTCTATAACATCAAGGTTATACCTACTGCACATTGAATATGAGCTATAATCTTTTATGTGTTTGCTCTTATATATGTTTATAATAAACAGTCAGCATCCGGAGGTCTCAGTGAAGAGTATATTCCCCGGAAACTAAAACCAATCCTTAGAGGACTATTACTAACAGTTAAGAACTAAGTACTAAGCTTGGGGAAAAATTTTGAAATCTCGCTATCCGATGTACCTTTTTTTCTTTTAGAGGGTCAATCTTCTATTATTCACTATTAATAGTATCAAGTTTATTATAGCTTTTGCCCTACATATTAAAGCACTATGTTGTTGTTCGGGATTTTAAAACAAAAGAGGTAAGCTTTAAACTAGCGGGGCCCTCAAGCATCAGTGTGGACCAGGGGAGGAAGTATGAAGGGAAGTAAGAAGATTACTTAAGATTCAGTTCCTATATAGATTGAGTTAAAGCTACAGGTTTTTTGAACCTTATCAGCAGGTAGCTCTATTTTATCAGATGGTTAAATTTGGAATTACCAAGAGCGAATAAGATACTAATTATGGGAGTTATGGAATTATAGGAAGCCAAAAGATAATATCAAAAAGTTTAACAGATCCCATGGATTAGCTAATTCTGATACATTTTGAATTTGAATAATACAAAGGGAAAAACCATAACAGTTTCTAAATTAAACAATCTAATCATTTCTTAGTTTCTTGAAACTAAAAGATGCTTGCTACATGATAAATATCTATAAGGAGCACAACATGAACTGAAATTCTGTTTGAAGGTACCTAATTATTAAGTACCAAATTAATCTTTTCTACTGTTGGGTATGTGCACTTGCACCCCAACACATAAAATAATATGGAACCTAATACCAAAGTACCTACAGCTTGAGAATACAGATGATTACACTAATATCTCAATTCTCTTGACTCTTGATGTCAAATTATGGTATGTACACAGGTGTATGTAGGTACCTATCTAGTTATGAGGCAGAAGATGACCTACATAGTACAAGTAGTTCAGGGTACCTCGGTTCCTACTAAAGTTCGGATCGGAAAGGATGAGAAAATATGGGGTTTTTTTATCAAAAGAATATACTGTTTCAAGACCTATATCTGTACCCATATTCCTGCAAATAAAATATTATTTATTTGTTTAAAACAGACTGACTGTATACCAAACAGGAGACATATTATTATTGTCTTCTTAATTGCAGTCTCTGAATTGAGATATTAAGTTTAATTAATAAATCCTTTGAAGTTAACCCTAGGGTACCTACCTATTAAAACGAAACTAGTTTTTTGCAGGGGACAATACATCCTTGTCTGTAATATGATCTCTGATAAGGTACATTAGGTCTAATAATTAAAATAACTTGAGGTTAAGTATATTGATAAACTAGAGTAGATACCTACCTATCTACCCATTAAAATAAAAATAAATTTTCAGGTTTTTGGGTAAATTAATATACATACATATCTAAGGAAATAATTTAATAGAAAAGAATATCAGAAGCTAGAGTTGAGCTTGGCTTTATTATCATCTAACATAATATTACAGAACTGACAACCTCTAGTTTTTTGGGATTAGTATCTCTATTAAAACTAAATAGTATTAAGTATCTAGTATCTAGCTTCTTTTTTTAACAAAGAACATACTTAGTGGATAGTTATTCCACCACCACCACCACTACAGCCCATTAACGTCCCACTGCTGGGCACAGGCCTCCACTCTCATAGGAGAGAGGGAAGGATAGTTAGTATCAACATTTATTTTTGAACCTTGGGTGAACAATCTGTTGGTTAATTATTTACAGCAAAAATAACTGTTGCCTACCGTTGATGGGTAGATGGCTATGCTATGTTTCTTGATATCTGAATCCAGAAGTAGTTGCTGTAGGTGGCAGGTACATTAACCTTATGTTAATGCAGTTTATATTTCTGTTTTTTCCTCCTTTTTTGTTTGTGGTTCATGATACCTTGGAAATAGTTATGATTGATAAAGTTAGGGTAGTGGTTATTGTGCCCTACAGGAGTGCACAACTGTGATTCCTTTAAGTACCTACTTGAAAATTATTATTTATTAATATAGATAATATTGATTGATATAGATAGATACATAATAGTTTACCTATATTGGTAAAAGAATGCCGAAACCCATCTAAAGATTTGCTCACTTCAGACAATTCTGAGCAACCACATCTTCTTTTCTTTAATCTCTGACTGATGGTTGGTAATCATTAAGGTGTCAGTCATGCTTCCATCAAGCAGATACAATCATTAGGTGAGCTTCTACTCTCAACACTCAAAGAATACTGAATAGGTATAGAACCTATAATATCATTATGATGTAGGTACCTACCAAAAGATATCATAAAGGGTTATTGTACCTAGTGGTTCCCTTATTCGAAATGATAGTTAATAAATTAAAATATAGGTAGATAAAAATGTAGTTATTTCAGTAATCACTGTAGTTTGAAGATATAAGAATTTTTTTGGCAAAATGTCCCATAACACCTACTATGTATAATAATGAAAGAAGAGCTATCAATTATTGTTCTTAACCTTATTACATTTCATAATAAGTTTAGCTACAGGTCAAAGAGTACAGGTCTTAAACTGTTTTCACTAATTGATTAGGTTAAATACAAATAACAATAATTATTAAAACCTAAAGTAAGTTTAAGAATTCAGCAGCTAGGTGCTTGCACTTCTTTTTTCATGAATAAATAGAGTGGGTACCATAAATTATACTCAGTTAAACCTACTCGTAACTATCATGGGATTAACATTGTTACTATTCTGGTTTACACAGAACATTTGAGCATTGGGAAAAATTCAAAATTCTTTATTTCCAGAAACATTTTTCACAATAAGATTTTATTCTAAGTTTTCTTGTAGAACTGTTTGACCTTATAAGTCATGCATGCGTAATTTCATAATAATTGTTTAAATCTGCTGTTTAAAATTCAAAAATTCATCTGTCTGAAGAAAATCTGATTAACTACCCCCATCAGATTTTCTTTCAACAATTTTTTTCTGTTTACCGTTTTCTGTTTAGCCATTGGTTAAAGGAAGAGAGTGAAATTGATATATTATTATAATTATGTATTGCCATTTTCACCACATTTTATGCTATCAGTAAAATACCTACCTAAAGAAAAGGAGTTAGTCAATATGGATGACATCAGACGGTTGGTCTTGGTTGGTTGGAAACTGTGGATTCTGCAGTGGTCGGTAGTTTATAAAATAGACCTATTAGACTAAGACTAAGTATTATGAAATAATATGATTCCCACTGCAGATTGTTTTTCTGATATAATATAGGTACATCATCAGATGGATGTGCTAGACTATGTTTAGGTACTTACTACAAAGTAGTTATTACACTTGTATGATTATCTTATAATATTCAAGCAGGTTTTTATACAAGTAAATTATTTGTACCTATCTATTAATTTTACAACAAATCTTTGAACATCTACACTTGTGATCTCTTATCATCGAGGACGAAGCGACACGAGCATAATTGATAGTCAAACGAACTTACCTGTAAGTGAAGTTCGACTGTAATTATGCGAAGTAGTCGCTTCGTCCGAAGATGATAGGTCCCTCCCTACCCTTTCTTCTTACAACTTGGTGATTATAAGAAGGTTATGCCCTTTGTTGTAAAATTAAAGAAATCTTTAAACTGAATGAAGATAATATAAATGGTGACAGTGACAGCGCTGTCAAAGGGGCGGCGCGTTCTGTTTTTTCTTTCAGCTTTGAAATCGTGTGATGCTAGTGACACGAAAGGCGGGACTACACTTGTGATCTCTTATCATCTTCGGACGAAGCGACTACTTCGCATAATTACAGTCGAACTTCACTTACAGGTAAGTTCGTTTGACTATCAATTATTTATAAGTAAATGAGAGATTTAAGCGCATGATTAAAATATTAAGTTATTTTGCAGATTTTAAATGGTCTAACTGGTTTAAAGAAGAGTAGGTAGCTATGCTAACTATTTTTTAACATCTGTTTTACCTATCACTTCTAGACAATTTTCAATTTTCAGACCACCGTCCGCATTTTCGCTCTCGTAGGAATTTTGAAAAATCCGACCATATTTCTTGCCTACATATAAAAGGAAGTTCAGCAAAATTCAGCTTTCTTGATCCCAGGGTTGAGGCTTGGAGTTGATAGGTAGAGTTAAATCGATACGAATTGAATCATTAACATAGGCTTTATAGACTTTACACCTTGACGGATGTGATGTCACTGCAAATCAAACCTACACTTTAGTTTTATTGTTTACACGTTATCCGATAGTTTACGTGTAAACAATAAAATGATCACATAAACAGCTAAAACAGCAGATATCTAATCTTGTGACGTTATACGCAAGGTAAATCCGCTCGCAACCGCAACTGATGGAAACAGCCAAAGCGAAGTCTCGCTCCGTCAGGAACCGAGCCAACTTAATCCCTCATCAAATCCAAATTAATTAAACTCGAGCAGATATCTACCAATCCTAGGTAAAGCACATCCCGCGTCATGCAGACTAAAGTTCATAATATATAGGGAAGCATTAAAATTCAATCTCGCAATCATCCTCGAATACCTATATGAAGGACTAATATTATAATTTATAATTCAAGTTAAATGAAAATTGAAATGTTTTGTTTTTGCTATACACCTCAGTTGAAAAGTTTAGGCCTTCCTGTGAACAAGTCTTAAAGAAATATCTTAATAATTACCTATGTAAAAACACAGATATAACTAAGTAACACAAAGAGACAGAGTTCCACTGTATGGTGCAGATACTTATTTTTTCTTAGTAACTTTGCATTAAGTATCAAGGGAAACTCGTCTTTATAAACAAACATTATGTAACCGGTTGTTAACTCACGTGTTTTGTCGGAATATGCCCGACTAGGTTCGAGCCCGACCGGTGTCCTTATTCATGAGCCTCACGCAACCACGTCGGGCGAAGCGCTGACTGATACGACGATAAAATCGCTGATTTGATGCCCGATTGTCTAAGCAAATCGTAATCATTTGACAGCTTAAAACGTATTAGTCGAACTGATTAAGGAGTTCATACATGCTTTTTGACGTGCAGGCATCTATGAACTCCGTAAACAGGTCGAATTACCTATACATTTGAGAAACGATTACGATTACGATTTCCTTACACAATCGGTGGGCTGATACGCTGACGATTGTATAAACATTAAATTTTCTTTTATTTAAAAATAGTAATTAGGTAGTTATAAATAGTTTCTAAATAAAACTACTATCACAAACTGATTGGCGAACAGATTTTAACGCGGAAACTCTGAATGAAGGTAATTAATTAATTTTTAAACTCATCTCGCTTTGCTAGATATATAATTTTTCAAAAGCGGGTTAATTTTGAAAATAAATCAGCAAGTTTCGCAGCTTATTACCGTTAATACAACGGATAACACAAATCTGAGTCGAAAGATTAACAAGTTCACAGCACGAAATACCCGTAGATACCTAATACAATCAAAACTTTAGATGAACTTCTCTTCATTTTTATCATTGCTTGCTTAAATCATATTTGCTTTAGAATTTTATAAAACTACACCAAAGCTTAAGTTGGGGTTGGGGTAAACGGCCGACAGATCGACCTTTTATGAATAAAAAAATGTACTTCATTTTCATTTCAAGACAATGTGTTAAATTGATAATTTGAAATCGATTCCAAAGAACTTAAATACCACCACAAAACTTAAATACCTACAACCATTGGGCATTGGCAACAAACAAGAACAATCAACTTGAATTAGCAATCTGCGTTAAAATAAAGGCAAAATTCTTAATACATAGGTACTTAAAGATATTATTTCCTTCAGCTTATACTATTTCCTAACACGTACAATATAGCCTTCATTTACGTGACTTTAATGGTACGGATAATAAAGACTTACTGCCCACTTTACGGGACAATACCTACGGACTACGGCTATAATTTCCTTCGAATAGTTTTTACGTGGTAAACGCCCGTATCGAAATCTCTCCGGATAGAACAATACGCTTACTCTGAATTTTAACATTGCAAATACGATTGATCGACGTGAGAGCTCACCACGCCAAGCGTCAAAGTAAAATGAACCTTAACTGCATTGGTTTAGAGCTCATTTCGTGTCATTCACAGCCAGCGCTCCAAATGCTGAATTTGTGACTTTAAATCAAGAGCTTTTGAGTCCATTTTACTTTGAAGCTTGGCGTGGTGAGCTCTCACGTCGAACAATCGTATTTGCAATGTTAAAACTCAGAGTAAGCGTACAGTGCTCTTAGTATGGTTTTTTACATCTCAGTAACGGTAATCGAATTCAAAACCCTCAAAGTTAACATCAGAGCAAACTTGGCCTAAAAGCTCCTTATATGAAAATTGGGCCTTCAGCTCTAATGATGTTTATTCGCAAAGTTTCCACCCAGAGCCCTGGCAGTAGTATACCTACCTATAAACATAGGCAGTTAGATCCACTTTACTTTAACGTTATACAATGCTTCGAAATTCTAAATCTTTTAACTTTGTCTTGATTTGCAAACTCATACTAAGCCTGCAGAAAGTTTACTATCGGGTCATTGAGAAAACTTTTCCAGCGAAACATTTAACGAGCAACAGAAATCTATAAACGACGCAATAGTTTTTTGAGCTATGCTGATTGTGTTCAAATTACCCAAACGCTGAAATTGAAGTTATAAATTCAAATATTTGATTTAGTACTTCTAAAGCTTTACAGTTTCTACGTACCTGAAATAAAATTTTGTATAATCTCATAACGTAACAAGACAAAATTAATCTTTTGATTCTCAAGGTTTTCAAGTAAGTAGAAGATTAGGTACTCTTTTCTGCAGATAACTCTCAGGCAACTAATGCACGGCTCTTAGTAAGAGAATACCTATATGTCTGATTATACTGCTATCTATAGTTCGCGCGCGAGTTGAATGCAGAGTAAATGTATGGTGACACATACATTTTTTACTTTAGTTATCTGCGCAAATAAAAATCAAAAAAATCGCAAGAAACACTTTTCCTATATTAAAAACCTTCATTTCATGTTAGATTGATCCTCGCAGCAACATGAAGAACTCATTGCAAGTATTTTTACAATCGAAATGTATGAATTCCGAGCCACGCTTATTCTTTGCGATTCATAACACTTGCATAATGAATCAATTCGTAACATCGGATAAACTGCCACTATATTTTAAACTTCATCACGGCACATAAACATAACACATATCTACAGCTACTTTAAAACAATAGGCTTGGCAATAAATGCTTCAGCGTGGAGATAACATTCGCATATGCTGAAATATGCGCTAACTTACGCATCATAAAACAAAATCCGTTACATTAAGGCAAAGAGGTGCCATATACTTACTAGTAAAAGAGGATGGAATGTTCACAAGACTACCTCAAACTTACCATTTACATAGATATTTATTTATTGCAAAAATACACAATAGTGTACTACCAAATATGGCGTGCAATTATTAGCAGTTTACAGCATAATATTATCTAAGTACTTATTATTTTTATTGCAATTAAGCAATTATTTAAATACTAAAAGGTATAATTATTAAAAGGTTAAACTATATCTAAAAGTAAATAATAATATACCTAAAAATTCAATATTTTTGTGCCTGAGAAGTGAGCTGCAAGAGTGCGTCTACCCATTACAGGCACAGTTCGGAAATATAGACGGAGAAAACATCACTGACCCATAGAGTCTGCCATTACAATGACACTTGCGTCATACTTCTAAGCTGACAATAAGTTTTAATGATTAGTCGAGCATTTTACCGTACATTTGCCATTAAGCGCTTGCACCTACTCTACCAATAATATCGCTATATCTTTAGAATATGCCGTAACTCTTACGGTAATCTCTCATAACAAGAGTTAAAGAGATAGACATGCTCATCTAAAAATACTTCGTAGTCTTTCACGTGATGATGTTTGCAACTCTATGGTCTGTTAACTCAATGCAAAGAAGCGCAATAATTCGTCACTGTCCGGGGGGCGGGCGGAATCATGGCGGCAAAGTGATTCCAGGGATGAAATGCCCCAACGTGCTCCGACTGTCAATTCTGTCACGACAACTACGCTAATATTGTTGCAAATTGATCCGCGCAATCCCAATTCCTCCGCCTTCCTCATCCACCCGCTTCCCGCAACCTTCTTTAGGTCATCGGACCAGCGAGCTGGAGGTCGTCCTACACTGCGCTTACCGGTACGCGGTCTCCACTCCAGAACACATCTGCCCCAACGGCCATCGGTTCTGCGACAGATATGACACTGCTACTTAAGCTGGAGGACCGTGTTTGGCCTATGTTCAGCAGTGGATGCATACAGGCTCATGGATGGATGGATGGATGGATGGAATCCCAATTCGGTAACTTTAAAAACCCTACCCACCCTAATGTAAAACCTTCAACAAATATTTGAAAAATGTTTCAATCTTGTTACTTAAATTATTCTTTTGACTAGCAGGCGGCCGCAACTATTCGCGTTGAGTTCAAGTTGATATTCAAGATATTATGTTATTCTGATGTTTACCTACTACTGTAAAGTTTCAATAAAAATCCATTCTGAAGTGTTTTCGTGAAAGAGTTACAAAATACAAACAATCGTCCATCCATAGTCACAAAATAATATCAGAAAGAAGTAAGATCTACATCTCTTCACAGCTTCATTGTTACAGATCAAAACACAAATGATCACTATTTGATCAGGCCCTTGTCTTGTTGAGTCAGGTATTCAGGCGGAAAATGTAAAAATGAAGAAATATTTTCTAACTCAGTGAATCATATCGTCTCTCGATTGTCTTGCTGCCGGAAGCTGTTTGCCTTATATTGTAGAAATCGTTCTTTATGTCGATTCGTTGTGTTGTCTACAAAACTTATTCTAAGTTATATTTTATGTCCAACAATGCGTTTTTAGGTTGTAATAATACAGCTGATGACCACGACTTCGTCCGCGTGGAATTAGTCTTTTAACTCCCATGGAAACTCGATTCGATTCTCCTGAAGATAAGAAGTAGCCTATGTCACTCTCAAGGTACACAACTATACCAACCCATGCAAAAAATCACGTCAATCCGTTGCTCTGTTGCGGCGGGAACGAAGAACAAACAAATAAACAAACACACACGCGGACGAAGTCCCGGGCATCTAAAGAAATAAATAATTTTCTGAACATTATACCTGTACACTGCCATTATAGGTATAACTTACTAAATAATTGTTTATATGTTGTTCACATACTAAATTTCGTATTATACCTACTTATTTTTCCACAATATGAGAATGGTTTACTTAATATGAGGATAGTTTTAACAAAATATATTGAGTGGATAGTTTTAAAGAGGCATATCAATGACATCTTTCTACTTATTAGCTTAAAGAAGAATTTTTTAATGATAACTTGCCTCTAAAATAATCGAATTAAGTAATGAAAAAAGTAAGGGTGAACGATAATTTGACCCAAGAGAAAGAAGAAAATAATTTATTATAATTACGCAAGATTGGATGAGCACAGTTTGCTCACAAGTCACAACGCATTATAAATCGTCGTCGTCGTCAACCGATGGACGTCCACTGCTGGACACAGGTCTCTTGTAGGGTCCTCCACAAGCCACGGTCTTGCGCCGCCTGGATCCAGCGACTCTCTTGATGTCGTCCGTCCACCGTGTGGGGGGTCTTCCGACGCTACGCCTTCCAGTGCGGGGTCGCCATTCCAGCTCTTTGGGACCCCAACGTCCATCGGTTCTCCAAACTATGTGCCCCGCCCATTGCCACTTCAGCTTCGCAACTCTTCGGGTTATATCGGTGACACTGGTTCTCCTACGGATCTCTTCCTTTCTGATTTGATCACGTAGGGACACTCCCAGCATAGCCCTCTCCATCGCCCGCTGAGTGACTCTAAGCCTTCTTATCAGGCCCAGGGCATTATAAATATACTAATATATTAGACGTTAAAATCACAACGCATTTGTAAAAGTTTTTATAAGTTAAAAACAAGAACGTCCAAAGGCGGTCTTATCGTTACTCTAGCAATATATTTTAATATGTTACTGGCAACCTTTAGTCAAAGGACAAGGTTTGTTGAAAGAAGACTTACATGGATAATCTATGGGTAATTTTCTTCCCCGCCCGCCTAACAATCCATTGCAACACACCCGCAATAAATCCTTCACGTTGATCCGCGGATGAACTGCCGCGACGTGGATGTTAACGAGAAAGATCCGTGATTCATTGTTATTTGGAACCCGCGGTCACCGCTGCTGCATCGCTCTGTTCCACGCCATTTATCACTGTGCGGATCCAATCTTCTTCTATCTAGAATAATGCCGATATTTGGAAAAATAAACACTATTTTGCGCACACGATGTGACGAAGGTTCAATTTGTGTTAAATGAAATGATATCTGTGCCTACTAATATTATAAGAGTGCTAGTGTGATTGTTAGTTATTCAATCAGCCGCTACAGAGCCATGGATCGACGTGATTTCAAATCAAATCAAATCAAATAATGTTTTATTCAATTTAGGTAGATATACTTACTACACATATTGACGTCCACTTTTTTATAAAATATAATGGTGATAATCAGTAACGGTATCTTAAAACTAAATCTACGAGGGTTCCAAACGCGCCCTGGTCTGAGAAGAGCCCACAACAAACTCAGCCGGGATTTTCGTAGATGACCTGGAAAATAGCCTATGTCACTACATAAGTAGGTACTTTTTTTGAAAGACTACTTTGTACCGATCAATACTTATTATAATTCAAGACTGCTAGTAGCTGACCGATTCGGAAAACTGAGTCTATTTACAAGAGCTGGCAAGAATCGATATATCAAGAAAGAATAGTTATCGTTACAAGGAAGACTCATGGTAAGTAGTAGGTGGTAGTACCTAAGTACCACAGAATAGGTAATAGTTTTACACAAGTTTCGTTATTTTATAAACGAAACGCTCGCTCGACTCAGACGATTAAATAACCAGTGGCGGTGAAGAAGCTCCCGATTTATCACACGAAAATGCGCCGGAAAATTGCCGTAAGTACGCGTACCAGGTCATTCCTATAAACATTCCAGTATAATAGAATCGAAACAGCTGTTTGACCGCCGCGCGGTCTTCTAACGATTATAAATGCCCGTGCGTTATGAACTTTCAAAATTTTGTCATATTCCCCGGGACGCGAACTAGGTTTATTATTTTGTACCTTTCATTAAATTCAGTTAAACAGATGGGACCGCGAGAGCGTAGCAGACAGACAGTCAGATGGACACGACAGACACAATTTCGCATTCATTATATTATTCACTAGCTAATGCCCGCGACTTCGTCCGCGCGGATTGAGGTTTTTCGGTTCCCGCGGGAACTCTTTAATTGTCCGGGATAAAAAGTAGCCTATGTGTTATTCCAGACTATAATCTATCTCTGTGCCAAATTTCATCCAGATCCATTCTGCCGTTGGGGCGTGATTGAGTAACAAACATCCATGCATCCATCCAAACTTTCGCATTTATGATATTTATTATTATTACTAGCGAATGCCCGCGACTTCGTCTGCGTGGTTTGAGGTTTTTTGGTTCCCGCGGGAACTCCTTAATTTTCCGGGATATAAAGTAGCCTATGTGCTATTCCAGACTATAATCTATCTCTGTGCCAAATTTCATCCAGATCCATTCAGCCGTTGGGGCGCGATTGAGTAACAAACATCCGTCCATACATCCATCCATCCAAACTTTCGCATTTATAATATTTATTTGATATGGATTCCCCTATAATTTCTGCCCTTTTTTTTAAAGCATAAAGTTTTTCATGTCACTTTTATTTTATACCAAGTGAGTCAATTCGAGACTTGATCATTACAGTAAGCCGCAAATACAGCCAACAAGAAAGTCATCAGAAGTTTTGATTGTATCACGCTCATCCAGCCTTAAGTGCTAGTTAATCTTTCAACTTCAGCCTTGATTTATATTCTGTTTTAACTTTTAACCGTTCCAAGACACAAAGCTTGTTTTAAGTTGAAGAAAATAAAATAGGATTCCCGAAATAGATATACCTAATTAAGTAGATACCAAGTTCGAAAATGAAGTGCAGAAATCGGATAGAATCATGAAATTAAGTAACTGGGTTCACATATAATATTAGGTGAATACACAGGGTAAATATGTAATTAATTCGTTAAAATTAAAATCCGTACACTAGCGCGACGGGACAAAACGATAGCCCTCACAGTCGAACACACTTTCACATTTATAATATTAGTAGGTATGACTTACTGCTTGTGTAGATAAGCTACGTGGACCGGCGGCGCCAGCGCCAGCACCAGAAGTACATGGAGTGGGAGCGATCGTTTAGTTAGTCCCTACTCCCTAGTGTGTTTTCGCTCAAATTATTTATTATTTAATAATTTCTTCCAAAATTTCATTCGACTCGTATATTTCTTGCCGCAGCATTTTCCACTTTAAATTTTAATTAATTTAATCGAATAGGTTGGTTCACTTCTAAGTTTGCACACACGCCAGACTTGTTTGAGAACGTGAAATAGTGGTCGGATCCAGTTAATTAAATGTGGATTTGATGAGGGATTACATAGATACAAACTAAGCATGAGGCGGCGAAACTTTAGTGCGGATTTCCGTGAGTCCTGACCTACTGCTCTATGATTACCTCTAGTTCCTTTTGTCTAGTCACTATAATTTTATGTGACATCAAAGAAATTTACCAACACAGCGGTCAAAGAATCACTATGTGTGTACTAATGATGCTAGCCCATAATTCGCCTGTTCCTTACCTAAAAAGCTAAGTATTGAAACCTTTTTTGCCACAGCACAGCCAAGTTCATGTACTTACAGGGTAGCAATAAAATTATTTAAATAAACTATTCCCATAACATGAAATACATCAATCGACAAAAAGTCAATTAAGTATACCTACTGTTAGCAATATTAGATACTTTATCTACTCCAGCATCGAAAAGTTCCAATTTCGAATTTGACAACTATATCGAATTGAACCCTCTTTCGTGTTTGCTTCTCATAACGATACAGTTCGTTGTATGGGAGCTGTATCGTTATGAGTCGTAGCTGTATCGATATGGTTATCTTCATAAATAGGATACCTATAGCTTAGCGGCTCTGGGTTCTGGCACTTGATTGATTTGACTTTTTTATTAATTTATAGAGTAAAAAATTATAAAGACGTCCTTGTCGTAGATAAAATCTTGTATGCAACTGTACGTAATTAGTCATTTTAATTCTCGTACTATCCTATTTTGATACTCGGCAAGCCTCGTATCAAAAAACAGCACTCGAATTAAAATGACCCTCATTACGATACAGTTGCATAAATAGCTAGTTTGTCATTATATCTCATTAAGCAGGAAGTATAATGTCTGTCAATTTGACTCGTTCCATGTCATTCGATGAGCAATCGTGGCCGGATCAAATGAAAGTTTAGCCAACTTTTTATCTAATTACAAAATAAATCTCTCGTGGAACCAACCTCTGCACGTTTAACCATTTACTCGTGCAAGTCTCAAATGAGAGTACAAATATATTAAAAGTGTCTCATAAATACCTACTTCTGGATTGTCTCCAACACTACTATTAGGATTATGTAAACTTAAGGATAGGTAAGTAATTTAATCAGATCAAAATTCAGTCCACTGTTACAGAATACCAGACAGGGTGGCCCTAATAAAGGGAATGCTCGCGGCAATTTGCAGAATGCATTATAGTAATGTCATAGTAATTTCCAGGCTTTGCTCTAATGCTAAAGGTAAACATAGATAATAAACTTCTTGTATATGTATATTACCTTGCTACCCTGTTTGCCTGCTTTGCGAGACAAATTCCTACATAATTGGCAAGTTACATAAATTGCCTATGCATTTTGTAATTATGTAATCATTTATGGATTATAATCATCATCATATCATATTATTATTAAGTACCTATATTGTTTGTTTGGTAAATTTTAAGTTCATCAAATAGGCAATCCAGATACTCGTAGGCATTATAATAGATCCTTATGTATTTGACTAGAACTTATGATACTGTACCACTCTATTTGTGAGACCAATTTGGACAGTGGTCATTAAATTATATTACACGACATTAGAATGTAGGTACCTAATTGCTTACTGGTCTTACCAAAGAATACTTAATACTGCCTTCCAGTTACTAGGGTAGACTCTAGGTGTAACAAGTAAAACGAACATTTTTATTGCAGAACCAGCTCTAAACAACAATTGCCAGTTTATAGCACCATATTCTGTCACGTTTATTTTTCGCCGCTCGTAAAAAGAATAAATGAAAGAGCCTTTTTAAATAGCGTCATATTATCATCCCGTACAAAATATTTTTACGAAACAACCCGTTTAGGTACATTTTATGAAGCGTTTATTCGAGAAGTTATGGCCTCCGGGCTAGTCATGATGGCCCTTTAAACTATTGAACGATCTGCTGTTTCCATTAATTTTTCTTATCTTCGAAGTCCATAGATGTACCTACCCAAAATTGAAGACCGTGCGAGAGAAATTGAAAGCTTTGTCTTATTTTGGTGTACGCAGTCAAAAGCTCGCTAGATTGGATTTCTATTGTAAATCTAAAACTACCGCTTTTTCAGCCAACATGCACCTGGATTTGTTGACCTTAGTAAACAAATCCAGCTGCATGTTGGCTGAAGAAGAGAGGATAACAAAAGTCTGCTAACTCTTTCTTAAGGGTACCGTTCCACCTGCACTGCTACGCTACGGTTTGATAGACTCACCAATAGAAGCGCTCGATCTATAAACATCTAGAGATCTAAGCTATGAACATCAAGCCCTTTTGGTGGGTTCAACACACATCCGTAGCTTAGCAACGTAGCACATCAGCTCTGCAGGCAAGGCAGGGTGCCTACCAAGGTACCAGAGATATGCTATTAAGGTGTCGTAGGTGCATAGGTTCAGTTAATTTTTTGCTGTTCTTCAACAACGAGACAGCATGTCGCCGACTTTTTAGTCACTTGCACTTGCATAAATTATTACGCCAACACATAATACTTAGTATCCATTGATCTAGAATTTTATTAGGTACCTACCTACCTATTAGGTATCTCAACATTATGTTAAGCATTCACTGAAACAAAATACATCCGCTTTTTCAATGCCTAGGTTATTATTTACCAATACTGTAACGACTGTGAATTCTGTCTTCTGGACAAATCCAAGGTATCCATCAGCTAAACCACCGCTCAGATTATGCTGTCAATTACGTCACGGCTCTCCCGCCCTTAATCTGTCATCTAGACACCAATTAAGCACCAACTGCCGCGGCGTAGTGCTTCTCCAATTTATCTCGTATAATGTTGTTTAAAGTATGTGGAATCCATACTTAATATTATAAATGCGAAAGTGTGTCTGTCTGTCTGTCTGTCTGTCTGCTACGCTTTCCCGGCTCCTTTTTTTGACCGATTTTGCTGAAATTTGGTACAGAGGTAGGTTATATCGCGGGGAAGGACATAGGCTACTTTTTATCCCGGAAAATTCAAGAGTTCCCGCGGGAATCGAAAAAAATTGGTCCACGCGGACGAAGTCGCGGGAATTATCTAGTGTTTTAATAAAATTTAAAGCTATATAAATTACATCAGGATCCCGCTTTTTTCCGGATGTTGGCTTCAGGTACATTTACAAGTAAATAAAAGTAAGATCTACACGAAAAATAAAAATGCATAAAAATCCTGAATTTATAATAAAAATACTAAAACATTTTTATACGTAACGCTGAAGGCATCATGTTTTCCGACTCACACTGAGCTGTTCTACTTTGAAAACAAGTAGGTAGGCAATCTCAGTAGGTTTGTAGATAGGTACCTACTTTCTGATCCTAAGAACCACTGAGTAGGTACTTAATGACTCGAGTACGTCATTCAAATGCTCGATCAGTCAGAACAATAATATGACGGCGATAGTTAACACCTCCTCGTTTACGCAACGTCGTCAGTAAACTTTTTGCAGCGTCCCTAGAGCTTTTGATCCGGACGTTTTCTTCAGGAAAACTACTCTAAAAGAATTATTGCTTTAGGTATGGTGGCGTAAAGTGCGCAGTAAGTCTCTATTATCTACGCCGTTAGAGCCGCGTGAATGAAGGCGACGGACGTGGCGGGAATGTTCAAGCTAACTCAATTCTTGCGTTCACTTCGGCGGTACTTACATCACGGGCACTCATTTTTATGCGGCCAGCTTTTAGGATACGAATAAATACGTATGCGTATGTAGAAATTCTTATGGTCGCTTTTATGGATTGACCGCAATTGCTGCATTTACGTACATACGTTTTTTTAAACTACTTATCTACCTGATTTTCATTTTTCACGTGCCTATAGAAGAGGGTTAGGAAGGCTACATGTTTCACATGTAGTGCATTCAAAATAATGGCGTGCAATAGAATATCTACCTAATTAGCGCCTGTGTGCACTTCTACTCCAACTCTCATAGCCCGATTGCACGACAAATGGACGTGACCGGAGAGAGATCCTATCGGATAAAAAGTATGTCCTTCCCCAGGATACAACCTAACTACCATGTACACTACCCCTGTACAGAATTTCAGCAAAATCAGTTGAACAGATGGGCCGTGACAATATAGCAGACAGATAGACAGTCAGACACACTTTTGAATTTATAATATTAGTATGGATAATTTAGGTTACGATAGCTGGCGTATCCGTGTCGGACAAGTCCCATAAAAATATAGATTTTAAGAAAAAATTGTAGGTAACTATAAAGTGGATTGCTTTGCGTGGGATACATAATATTGGCATCAGTTAGGTAAATCTGGGTTTGATACAGGATTAAGTTCGCACAACGTGTGTCAGATAACAGATTGCGAGATCAGTGCAACTTAATGCTTCTGCCTACTTCGGTTTCAAGCGGATTAAACTTTCATGACGTCTCCGACATAATTTGTTCAGGTACCTACACAAGTTTTTTTTTTGAGAAGTACCAACATAGTTTTAGGAATGAATAAAGTTAATTAGGTACTTTAAAAAACAGGCGAAACAGTCGATATGGATTTTTGTATGTTACAGGAACTAGCAACTTCTACGCTTAGCTTAGTTTTCTTTTCTGTCATCTGGTATGCGAGACGAAAGAAAATAAGTATCTGATCAACCGATTTTGATGAAATTCGGTACATACAGAGACATATAGGTTGCTATAGACAGAGAAAGATATATATTATTATTTATTTTATTTATTTTTAATTTATTATTTATTCTTACTCTATGGGTTGCATCGATTGCATCGGTTGCACGCCACTTACTTTAGCTAGCTATGTACGTCACTGTTACGTTTTATCCACACCTGTTACAACAGGTACCTAGGTACCATGTATTACCTTAGTAGGTAATTGTGAACTAATATATCGCTTCAGAAGTAATTTTCAACTGTAGGCAGATACCTCGCGTATCGCAGCTGTAGGCTGGGATCCATGGTTGGCGCCAGTTTAATTATTCTGATTTTAATGAGGGATTAAGTTCGTGCGACGCGTGACGCAGTGTTACCGCCGTCAGCCGTGTGAGTCATCTTCTCTATAATACAAACGCATTATAATACTTCCTTTATAATCCATAGGTACTACTTAATATTATAAATGTGAAAGGGTGTATGTTTTTCTGCTACGCTTTTACGGCCCATCTATTCAACCTATTTTGATGAAATTTGGTACAGGGGTAGGTTGTACCCCGGGGAAGGACACATGCTTGAGAGACCGCAGCGTGGGGTGACAAAAACTGAACGAGCGATGGCAATAATTAGTATGACGGGAATAGGTAGGTGAATAATAAGCCAATTGTTTCAGTAACATTTATTGGCATTATCTTATTACCTTAACAAAACAGTGCATAATTATACATAACTATCACTACAAAATACAGACCAATTCTAAAACCGCAACGTCTCTTCTGAAGGAGGTTTACTCTTCACTTTTAACCGAATATCTATAACAACAGTCTTCTTAAACATATCTATTAGGTCATTTCTAACATGCGATTTGATCTGTTGTAACCTCCCACCACCAGCACCACTAATCAATCTAGCAAGTCTTTCTGTAGGACATTCTACAGAGACGGAACATATGATTTTATCTTCGTGCTTTATATCGTCAAAGTATTCTAGCTCTGTCTTCAAGTTGTATGGGATTTCTTGCGCAAGGAAATCTAGAAATTTTGCTCGCACAGCCTCCTCTATTAATGTTTCGGGAGTCTGGTCTGACCATTCAGTTGCTGGATATTGTAGTGAGCGGAGTTTCGAATTGTCAATGAGATATTTCTGGAAAAAAAAGGTACAATATATTACACACCAGCTGACTGCTGACTGGATCGGCCACACACTTTCAGTCGTCGAAATGCATACTCCATACTTTAATTAATATTATAAATGCGAAAGTGTGTCTGTCTGTCCGTCCGTCTGTCTGTCTGTCTGCTCCGCTTTCACGGCCCATCTGTTCAACAGATTTTGTTGAAATTTGGTACAGGGATAGTTTGTATCCCAGGGACATAGGCTATATTTTATCCCGGAAAATTACGGAGTTCCCGCGAGAATTAAAATAACTTAATCCACGCGGACGAAGTCGCGGGCATTATCTGATCTAGTAGTACTATAATTTTATTAAACACAACAAAATTTTAACGCTCAATATCTTAGATTTTTTGATAGGATCCATAGTCACGTACAAAATCGGCCAGAAAGTGGCCACTATGAGTTAAAATGGAAAAGGACACACTTAAAACTTCCATTGTAAAACTTACCTTATTCGATTAATTGTAGAGTACCTACAAATCGCCCGAATGACGAATTTACTCCCAATCACGGGTGAACGGATATTTTAACAGACACTTTGAGCTCATCTTATAATAAATTATTCTTTAAAACTCAAAATGCAAATAGCATCTTCAGTACTTTATGCAGTACTATAGATTGGCCACTGGCCCATAACCATGATTTTTGGGGTTTAGGCCATTATATTGAACGCAGTGGCGGCCTTAGGGGGCGGCAAGCAGGGCAACCGCCCAGGGCCACACTCATGCAGGGGCCTCGCGCTCTTGCCCAACAGCCCATGTAGAAAAAGTCATTGCGTACTAATGTGCATTTGAATCTCCTCCTCTCAATTATCTCTACCGCCCAGAGCCTCGCAATATCTAAGGCCGCCCCTGATTGAATGATTTTTAAAGGCACCATAATATCTTCTAATCAGTAGGTTGAGATGCTCTTTTAACACTTTAGACATTAATATTTAATTGATATATGAGGCTTGGCTTAGTCCAACTGGTCTATAAACAAGATTAACCTAACCTTTATGTCACTAACGCCATCACCACTCAGCGCTGATACTAAGAACACATCAGAGAAATGACTATACCCTCTTCCTTCAATTTTCTTGTTTTTGTTACCATTTGGTATTGGGTTTCCAGCAATTGTACCATTCGTAAGATTTCTAATGATATCTAATAACTGCTTTTTAGTCTTTAGCATGTCCACCTAAAACAAAAGAACTCATTCTTGAAGGTGTATTGACGACCTCCCTGGCGCAGTGGTGAGCGCTGTGGTCTTATTGTGGGAGGCCTGAGTTTGATTCCTGGCAGGGTCAAATTTATAATTTCTGAATTTTCTGTGGTCTGGTCTGATGGGAGGCTTCGGCCGTGGCTATAGTTACCGCCCTACCGGCAGACGTACCGCCAAGCGATTTAGCATTCCACTGCAACGCTGTGTAGAAAGTAGAAACCGATAGGGGTATGGTTTTAATATAACTGCCGTTCCCCTAACAAGTTAGCCTGCTACCATAGACTGCATCATCACTTACCATCAGGTGAGATCGCAGTCAAGGGCGGAATAAAAAAAGGTGGAGTTTGGTTTGAAACATATTATAATTTTTACTCAATCTCATTGTATGATAAATGATGTAGATGAGCCTATAAATTGACCCTTGGATAAACTACAACTATTTGCAGATTACGTCTGGATCATGTATGCACTCCAGTATTTTGAACAAAAACAGGGTGAGAAATAGCTCGCTTTGTGATTGTGGCATTGATGAAGGGTCAGTAGAAAAAATATATTTTTCAATTACACCAAATATCTAACATCCCTTTATAACATGTTACCTAGTGGTTTGGAATCTCTGATCGAGATAGATAGATAGATTCTTTATTTTTGCCTTTTACATAACAACTGAATTAACAAACAGAAAACAATGTGTGCGCAAGGGTGTGATCTCCTCCAGACAACCCATTTCTTAAGGAACTAGTATTGCATTCATTATATTATTTATACCTTATTGAGTATCAAAAAGCTGGGTATTTGTTTGACCATTTCCAACATATTGATTACATCATTGTGCAAATTGTCTTTGGTCCACTTATTAGAGACATCATGCACTACTCCAATGACATCTGCACACCTTAAGCTTTTCTGACACGCTGCAAGCATAGCATCTGGCAAGTTATATCTGAAAGATAAGATTATTATTAATACTAGATGATGCCTGGGGCTTCGCCCGCATGAATGAGATTATTCTTTATTCCCTCAGGAACTCCTTAATTTTCCGAAATAATTAATTATTATTTTCAGGGCTTCATGTCCATGCAAGCTAATCTGTATAGTATTATGTAATATACTGTATTAGTAAATATAAGATCTAATATAGAGTAGCATACCTAATATGTCCTTCCCCAGGTCCACTATCACTATCCAAATTTCATCAAAATTGGTTGAAAAAATAGGCCATCAAAGTGTAACAGATAGACAAACAGACAGATACACTTTTGCTTTTATAATATTACTATGTATTACTACCTATCCGCTCTGGAATTGCATGGGGCGACTTTTTTATGACCCCTTCAAGTTAGCCTTGACTGTGATGTCAGTCAAGAGCACAGGTGATGATGCAGTCAAAAATGATAGAATTCCCAAATTGATATCCTGCCTACATTTGGTTTTTCAGAACACATTTGTGTCTCATTTTAAGGATAATTTGATTGAAATATCATATACTTATATGTCACCGTAAGATTGCAAAGGCCGTTGGATTGTAATCTAACTGGCGATATTGTAAACTTTCGACTGATTACAATTTTCGTTAGATTGTAATCTGTTAGATATATTAACCCGATAAAACCTAAGTGGTCTAACACTACCTGCAGGGCGATTCAGAACCTTACGATATCAAAATTATCGATCGATTCGGTTTCTTATCGTACGATAAGATGTATTTTCAATTCAGAGTAACCGTATCGACAGCGAAATTGCCGATATCGAAACCGAATCGAACCGGCGTAGATATCGTTCGATTTCTTCTATCAAACGCTATTCACAACAACCGAATCGAATGAGATTTTCCGAACGTCCGATAATTTTTGTTGGTTACTTATCGAAACCTACGGAGCATTCGGTATCCTTTTGTTTACTTTTAATTTTTCTTTCCGTTTGCTTTTTTCGCGAAAAAATGTTCGTAGCAGTTGTATTGAGGGGCAAAATGCAGTATTTAAATGAAAATGGAGTAGAATGCTGACTGCTTGGTGAGAATAAATTACCTACTGTAACTAATCATTAAATATTCAGTTAACTAGTAGGCAAATACACAGTTATAACTATGAAACTTGAAATACTAGAGGTAATTTTATATTATGTAGGTACTCGTACCTACTTATTAGCTATCCCACAATCTAACAATAATTAGATAATTTATACAAGTACTAAATATTATGTTATGAATTTTTTCTAGTTTCAGGAGACTGGTTATCCATCAGAACCTTGGTTGCTTACATCAATTTTGCATGTAGCAGATGGTAGCCAAGGGGCACTTTATACTGCTCGCCACATTAAAGCACGAAATTGTGTGGAAAGATGCATAGGTATGCTGAAAAGCAGCTTCACATGTATTCTCAAACACCGGACCCTGGAGTATGACCCTGTAAAGGCAGGCAAGATCATAAGCGCTTGCGCTGTGCGGCATAATACGTGCCTATTGGCTCATTTGCCCGCAAATGTGGAAGATCTGCAAGACAGTGAGACCGATGACCACTTAGTGACATCTGCCTTCACTGCCCCAGCAGAATTGGCGAGGGCCATACAAATAATGAACAATGTTTATCCGGCGCATGGCCAAAAGTGAAATAAAATAGATCATTTCTAAATTCAAAACAGTTTTTTATTTAATATGGACGAGTTGGAGTTGAACGAGCACTCTAGGTAGGTAGGATATGATTACTACACAGCTGTGGTAATTATACAATAATGGACAAGATAAATATTAAAACCAATAAGTAAAACATTAACAATTAAATCTTTTATTATTATGTCCAAAATATATAATCTCCTATAGAAACTATTTTAAGCATAAACTATCTCTGTAAACAAAACTACTCAATCAAATATTCTTATAAATTATAGCACAAGATTCTATCTTTACCAGTAGGCAAGTAGGTACCTCTCTCTTACTAATAGCACAAATATTCTTTGAAAATCACAAAAATAGGTACTTCTAAGTAACTATATTTTATGGTAACAGTGTTATTGATAGTACTTAGATTACTTAAAAATAATACTTGGCCTATAATATCTCAGTCATGACAATCATATTATGTATTAATCTATGATATAATATAGTCAGTCTTCGGTGCCAGATTCAAAGGAATAAACTAATATTACAATTAATAATAGGCTCTTGAATCTATAGCCAAATATAGTTTATGTACCTACCAATATCAATCAGCTGTGAAGCTTTTAGCTTAATATGGGATAAGATCATAAGTTACCTACTAGGTAGTACAATACATTAATTTCACAGCGGTAGTAATCACACAATCATGGCACAAAATAAATATTAAACCTATAAATAAGACTAGGCAGTACTACAAGGTACCTAATTCATGCTAGTAGCACAATTTTTTTTGGAAATCATAATAAAAGTTAACTATATTTTATGGTAACAGTGATTATTATTATTAGGAGGTAGGTACTTAGGTAATTTGAAAATAATTGTACTTTGCCTAAAATATCTGTCTGTATCTGTTTATGAGATAATGCGGTCCAATGTCAATGGAATAAAATAAGATTAAAATTGGTAAAACGTTATGCACAATTTTAGTAATATAATATTTACAAAATGAATCTGTAGCTAAATATATTAAAGAAAATATTATTAACTGCATCTGCCAATCGGCCAATTTGCCTTCCCATTTCTTCATAGGCTTCTGCCTGCCGCTCCATGGCTGACATCATTCTGTCATCAAAATCTGAAAAATTAAAATAGGTATATATAATGTTAACATCCAATTGTATTTAGGTATACCTACTATTAACTGAAAATGGAAACCTATACATAACATCTACACTAAATACTAATATTATAAATGAGAAAGTTTGGATGGATGTTTGTTACTCTGGATGAAATTTGGCACATAGATAGATTATAGTGTGGAATAACACATAGGCTAGGTACCTACTTTTTATCCCGGAAAATTAAAGAGTTCCCGCGGGAACCGAAAAACCTCAATCCACGCGGACGAAGTCGCGGGCCATAGCTAGTTTATTATACTTGCAAAATTTGTTATTACCTTCATCCCTTCTTTTCCTTTTCCTCTCCTTTTGTTGTTCCTCAGCCTGTGGAGCAGCAGGGGACCATGGGGACCCTGGTTATTTTGGTGGTTCAGGCTTGCGGCGGGTCCAGGCTCCTCAGGGAGGTTAGGCCCAGGTTACATTCCATATTATTGTATTTAAATACACAATTAATCTAAGTTCAACACAAATTAAACCAGTCAAAATTTCAAAAATCAAAATTGAACTTGATGAGGTCATTGATCTGAGAACTTGACAGTTGACATTGAAAGACCAATGTTTGACAGTGTGGCATTTACGAGGATAGCTATAATAAAAACTTAAAATGTTTAGCAATACATTTCGATGTTTTTCTATCGTAATTGATAGGTCGTCATTTTGAATAATGACTTGAATTACCCTAGAAAATGGTTGAAACCTATTTTTTATTGCTTAAAAAGAATTTAATAATGAGTAAAATTTTGGTAAAATAACAGTCTTTGTAAATGCACATGTAATCTAAATGTAACTTGTCGATTCCGAAACCGTAGTCGATATCGAATCGTATCCTCAAACCGAACGTTCTGAATTGCACGACAAAAAACTTTCGATTCGAGATCGATATCTAATCGTATCGATTCGGTATGTTATCGAAATGTTCTGAATCGCCCTGCTGGTCATTTATGTCGAACCTTAACCTAACCTACAAGAAAAAGACAAGAAAACGTAAATACAGTGAATATTTCAAAAATTGACACTCGGACCATTGAACGGTTCACAATCCGTCGACAGTTTACAATATCGCTAGTTGGATTACAATCTAACGGTTTTTGCAATCTTACGGTGACATATATATTATTGATATTTCAACTCTAGAAGCTTGGAATTTAGCATTAATAATTATCTTCTTTTTGTAACATAAACTATCACTATGACAGGATTACAAGAAATTCCACCTGACGTGACTCTGCGGGTATCATTTAATGTATTCAATTTAAATCATTGCTGAAAAAGAGTTATAAGCTGAGTATAAGCTCAGCCAAAGCTTTCCACCCAACTGGATCATAATTTAGAAACATTAAATTACCACGCTGAAATGAAATGATCACAATGAAACTGCATGGAGTGGAATCTGGTTCCTCCTACTTACTAATAAATGAAAGTGCTTACTACTGTACCAGAGAAGTATCAAAGGATTAAAGTTTTGATATCACACCAAGATACAACAATAGGCACATAAATGCTTACTTTTTTTGTTCTTTCGCTGTCACAATCCCTGGTGTATCCAGAAATACAATTTGTGTATCCTGTTCATAACATATTGCTCTCACTAACTTAGTTGTTGTGTGCACTTTATTTGATGCTGCACATATCTGGAATCAATCAAAGAACTTATTAATTTGATGTAGAAATGCAAGGGGTTTAAGCCCCAAAGGGTGTGGGCACCGGGCTACCCCATCGGCTCGGAGCAGGTACCTAGCTGCCCTTGCGCTCGGGCGACGGGCAGTTTAATTATTTACTACTTAATATTTAAATATATATTTGCACTCACCTTTCGCTCAATAATTTTATTAATTAGAGTACTTTTGCCAGCATTCGGCGCTCCTATAATTGCAACATTAACCACTTTGCCCAAATCTTTTTTACATTCACGTTTAGGTTGCGAGCAATACGATTGTGTTCTCAAGGTCCTAAAATTATGACCTCTTATGCGCAATGAAATTAAAACTAATGTGGACATTTTTGTTTCTAATTATTCATTACACATTTAGGTTATTTTTTTGTATACAAAAACACGCCAAAAGTCAAAAATAAAACCATAGAGTAGGATGTATAAAAATAAAACCACAGTCCACACTCCACAGACCACTGACCAGAGACAAGTTAAGACACTTTTCTTCATTTTCTTGACAGGCGACAGCTGTAACCACAGAATACATATAGGCTTATGTTATTTTTCATATTTAACTGGTTTAACAGCTCTGGATTCTAGTCTTTCTGAGCCTAAACATATTGGCTGTAACCATAGACCACAAACATAAAATGGAATGTATTCCCTTGCCTATAAATGTTTGTGATCACTACGCATTCTGATTGCGTATCAGCAAACGATTCGTGATACCAAAAATAGCAAAAATTGTACAATATTTGCTGTCTAATCACAGATTCGTAACAGGTATTCGACGATACATAATACGAATTTGCGATTAGACAGCAAATATTGTACAATTTTTGCTATCGCGAATCGTTTGCATGATACGTAATCAGGCCGCAGATCAGTTAACCAGGGGTTTACTATGAGCAGGACAGAAATTGAACTGTAGCAAAGTTCAATGCAGTGTCTGCCTACCAGTTCAGTGCCTTGAAGTTAGGTGCAGTTCAATATCTGTCCTGCTATAAGAGCTCATAGTAACCCCCCAAGTAAAGAACTACTCTGTGGTCTGCTGTAGTGCGAACAAGGACCACGGGTGTGACTTGTGAATCTGTAATTAGGCTCAGAAGGGCTGTAACCCAGAGCCGTAAAACCTGGTTTATAAAAATTAAAAATTATGTAAAGGGCGCTACATACCTTCAGTTTTAACTGTGCGATATAACTGTACAGTCCAACTGTACAGATAAATCGTAAGTCTATACAGCCTACACACCTTCAAGTAAAAAAGCGCGACCTTTCAGTTTTTATGAATATGGCCTCTAGAGACGATGCTTTAGCGATCGTAGGGCTAATGTGTGTAAACTCTTCCAACCATTCGCGTGCCATGGTCGAGCGTTGACGTTTCGTAAAAGCGATGAGTAAGAAAAAAATATACGTAGGTATTCACTTCACGCTCGCAGCGACAAATTACAAAACTGACGAAACTGCACAGTTTTCGACTACACACTCTCAGTTATAACTGAACAGATTTATCTATTGATATTTTGATTAGATCTCAGTTAAAATGTACAGTTCAACTGTATGTTCCACACGCCTAACGATTTATCTGTACAGTTAAAACGCATAGTTAAAACTGAAGGTATGTAGCGCCCTTTATACTGGAATTTTGTTTTCCTCAGTTACGAACTTACGATGCTGGTTAACTTATCTCTGGTTATTTGTCTCTACTCTCTGTTTTCCCACTTGCGAAAAGCGCAAAAAACTTTAATTTTTCACCCAATGTTTTTCACCTTTTCCCTGGATCAGTCTTTATTTGGAAAATGTTATTTGTTACAGAATATTTATGCGAAAGTGTTTAAATTTATCGGCATGAATTTGCTCAGGTTTGGATTTTAATATTAATTTTTTCCTTTTTCTTCATCGAAATTAAATGAAGTCAGTAAAAAGTTATTTTGCTTTTAGAAATGTCAGAGATAAAGTATAAAAATCAAATTCTAGCAGCAATAGATCATTTACGTTCCCGAAAATCACGACCAGATATAAACAGAATCTGCAAGTTTATGTTAAAGTGTTATAAAGTCGCTCCGAAAGATACTAAGGCGGATCTTAAACGTTGTCTGAAGGAAAAAAGCATATATAAAGTTGATTACAAAGATAATGTAAGCTACAGAAACGCAGCTAAGTGGCGAAAAAAGTCAGGTCTTAATAACAGTAAGAAGTCTTCAATAATATTATTTTTTAGAGTTAATTATAAAGGCACTAACTTTAGTTATATTTAAATGTAATTAACCTAATCCTACTAATACAATTAAATGCTGGATTATAATTAAACTGCCTGCTTAAAAAGTAAGCTTTGAGCACCAGAACTAAAAATACTACTATGTTATGTTATATGTTACTACGTGATGCTCGCCACTTCATCAGATTGGATTAAGGAACTCTAATAGGATAAAAAGTAGCCTTTGTGTTATTCCAGACTACAATCTACCTGTGTGGCAATCAGATCTGTTCAGCTATTCTGGTGTGATTGAGCAACAAACATCCATCCATTCATCCAAACTTTTGCATTTATAATATTAGTATCTAAGATATCATTTACTTCATTTGGTGTGGAATAATATATTTAATAAATATAGTAAGAGCAATATTGCTTATAGTAATATTTTGTAATTATTTCAGAGATGAGTAGTAATACGGCAGTAGCTACAAGCGAGCGTCGAATTATAACATCTGCTATAGCGACTTTAATATACCAAGATCAAAGCTATTTAGAAAATGGAATTGCATTTGATGATCTTGTGAGAGTAGCAGCTTCACAGGAGTCTAAGTATTCTAAAAAGCAATTGGAAACTATTATAAATAAGGAATTGTCATCTGGAAGCCTGGTTAAGTTACCAAATGGAACTTTGGCGCTTGGCCCCGCTGATCATGATGGTGACAGCTCTGATAGTTTCAAATTTGAATATAATGATTCTAACACAAAGGTAATTTTTTCTCTACTTAATTCATACTTTTGTTCTTTTTTCACTAGATGAAGCCCGCAACCTTGTCCTTGTGGATTTAGTTTTCTTAAATCCTGCTGTAACTGCTTAACTGCTGTAGCCTATGTTTTTTCCCAGGATACAACCTATCTCTGTACCAAATTTTATCTAAATCGGTTGAAAATATGGGCTGTTAAAGTATAGCATTCTTTCACATTTATAATATTGGTATGGAACTAGGGATTTGTTTTATTTCCCTTCTACCTGTGAATTTCTTCATAAATGGGATTTGTAAATTATGTGCACAAAGGTAATTTTTTTCACATTGTAAACCAAATTTACTTGTATAACAAGTTTTACCTCTTTAATGTTTAATTACTTTGTCTGACTCATTATCTATGTAAATTGTGATACCCATATTATATGTAACTAAATTAGTTGCACTGTTTTAAGTCTCCTTGTTATATTTAATTTTTCAGTCGCTACATTTTAAGCAAACTTATTTCAGATGACTTCATCAGCCAATTCATCATGTCGATCATCACCACAGCGCATGAGAGGAAGACCAAAGAAACGTGGTGGTGGAGCTTCCAGTAATAGCACACACAGTAGCAACACACACAATGCAGGCATAAGAGTTGGTGAGAGGCGTAAAATGGCCAAGAAAGTGTTTGATCCCTCTGACAACAATGTTCCAAGCAAACGTAAAAGAGGCAGACCTGTTGGCTCTCTTAACAAAAGTACAATTAAGAAAAGACTAATGATAGCAGGCAAGGACAAAGAAGACATGCCATTATCTGATAGCCAGCGTTCATTAGATGGCAGTGCAGATGAAATAGAACAAGATGAACCAACACCTCAAGAAACATCCGGTGTATGTTCCGTTTGTAGAGTTCAGAAACCTAGAGGGTCAAATGACAGGCTGGTGGAGTGCCGCGATTGTAATAATAAAGCCCATTTGAGTTGTTTGCAGTCTGGTTCGGGTATTTTAAAGCCTCGACCAGATAACACATGGCAGTGCCCACATTGTAAAACTTGTGTTGTCTGCTGTGAAACTAATGATGCTGTAAGTTCAAAACAATATAATTTTTTAACTTTGTTGTCATATTTTTATATCTTTAAAATTCATATAGGCTAATATTATAAATGCGATAGTTTGGATGGATGTACATGGATGGATGGATGTTTTTTACTCAATCACGCCAGAACGGCTGAACGGATCTGCGTGAAATTTGGCACAGAGATAGATTATAGTCTTGAATAGCACAGGGGATTTTTATCCCGAAAAATCAAAGATTTCCTACGGGAATCCTAAATTCACTCAGATGAAGTCGCGGGCATCAGCATATCCTATAAAGCATAAAATATAAAGCCTTTGCACACAGTGTATTTTCTAAAAAAAACGGATTGCAGCATTTGTATCGAAACAAATGTATCCATAACGCGTAAGGGGCGTTGTACACGTAGATTCAAATGTGCATCCACAGCAAGTTTGTATCTACATGTCTGAATTTGTGGACGTGTACAAAGGTTTCTGGCTGCGACTGACGCGCGTATTGTTTGTGTTTTACTCTACGCGTTTGTATCGCGGCATCTACGCATAGAAAACACGCTATGTGCTTAGGCTCTTACGATCCACCTTAATGAGAGAACTAAAAAATTAATATCTGTTATTTCAGGGTACATTAACTGTATGCAGCATTTGCTCTGATGCCTACCATGCTCTATGCCATACCCCAAGGATACCTGAAAGACTGAAAGCGTGGGACCAATGGGAATGCAATAACTGTCTAGAATCTCGTCCTACAGTAGTAGGGCCCCCTGCTATTATCACAAATAGTGTAGAATATAATAGAAAACCTGAAATAGACCCCTTTTTAAAACCACATGAATTAGATAGAGCTGCCACTAAACTAGCTGAAGAAGCTCCAATAGATACAAGTATACCAGATATAAGTAACTGGAATGTAGATGATGTTTATGAGTATTTCACTGAGCATTTCCCTGAAGCAGCCCCCATTTTGCGAGATCAGGTAAATATAACAAACACAATCTATGTACCCTTACCCTTTTACCCTTGTAATTACCTTGTATATTACCCTTTTTTGTGAAACATATTTGCACCTGACAAAAAAAACCATTGGTACTAGATTATAGCCATGACTGTCCACATGGAGGATTTTTATGGTACGAGATCCAAAGATTGCTACATGAATCGAGTATGTGACCAACTAATTTTTATGTTTAATTATAAATGGGGGGAATATATATTTGCTAGGTTGTCAATTAAAAAGTGGTCGCTAGTATTTTTAACTGACTTCCAAAAAAGGAGGTTCTTCTCAATTTGGCGCGTATCTTTTTTTAATTAAATTATTTGTTTGCCTCTAAGTTAAGATAGTGTACTTATGGATACCTAGATGGCACCACGTACTCTGGCATATATTCCCCTATTTAAATAATAAAAATTAGTTTTTGATCACGTACTCGGTTCATGTAGCAATCTTGCAGCAGGATCTTAGGCCATTAGGAAATCCTGTAGGACCTTTTTAATGTTCTGTTATAAGAAGTAACCTGTCACTTTCCAGATTTATAACTATGCGAAAAATTACATCAATTTGATGCTCTGTTGCAGTGTGCAGGGCGACATAACAAACACTTTCGTATTTATAATATTAGTAAGTTCTTTATTTTTATTTTAGGAATTTGATGGTCAAGCTTTAAGTATGGCACGCCGAGCAGACATCGTAAGAGGTTTAGGACTGCCTTTGGGCCCTGCGTTAGCCCTTTATAGAATCGTAGTGAAACTACAGACAAGAAAAGATGACTGGACAATGTGTTGGGGGTGAAAAAGAACAATATGAAAGAAACATGTACATTATAAATAATACTATGAAGAGTATTTTTATGTGATCATAGTACCTATGTCCTATGTATTTTGGTTAAATACATTTTTTATTATTTATTTTAATTCATATCATTTACAACCCAATCATAAAATCAGGATCATAAAAATATGTAGGTTTATTTTTATGATCCTGATTATTTTCTTATGATTACAGTCACTCAAGTAATCATAAGCTTTTAATTAAGGACTTTAAGGTTTAAAAAAATAACAATACAAATAAATAAATGTGTATATTTAATATACATTTAACTAATATTTTCTATACATCACAGTTAACTATCACTTGTGCTGATCATAATGCTTAATAAATGAAAGAAACACATTAAAAATCATTGTTGCAAAATTAATATAAAATACCCTGTAGTGTGTTGGCAGATAATAGAAATTTACAAACTGCACTGGTGGCCAAAATAAACAATCACCCTGAAAAAAAGAAATCGAACATTAGAATTTATAGCTTAGGTATAAGCCATTAATTAAATGATTATTTTAAAATCAATAACAAGAAGCATAATAATATTATGAATTAGTTACAGATGTCAGACGTACTACCAGTCATAGTTACAGACAATTTATAAGGATCGACCAGAAAATATGTATATAGTTTATAATAATTATATACACTTACCATATAAGTATATGCAAACTTTTGTTTTGTCTCGTCTGTGCATTCTCTTAAAGACTTGCCTTCCAACACACCCATTCCATAGAAAAAACATAGAATAGTAGCAGGAGATGCAAACAACTGATCATAGGCAATCTTCTTTGCAACAGTTTTCAGATTGGCAAGGGGCAGTAATTTGTCTAAGTAAATGTAATAGTAGTGATGTAGTGGCCCCATAACAGTTCCAACTATTAACATCCTTGCTGAAAATAAAACAAAAATTATATAGAGGTTCTTCTTACAAAAAATTACGAGCCAATGCAGATATGTATTGATGCTTTGAAAATTTTTGTTCATACAAATACTTTTTATGCTATAAAAGCCTTTATAACACAGTTTTAAATGCTTAGTTTGAGTCGCTATGCAAACGCCACATTTATAAAATATACATTAATGTTAGTCTGTCTTTTTGTTTGTTACCTATGCATTCAGTCATTCTTCATTGGATTGAGTTGAAACTTAGTAGAGTTGACACTAATGGGAAGGTTTCTAACAGTACCAACAACAACACACACAACCTGTGTGAGCCATGAACATTTTGGCAATAGCAAGTATTTCAATTTACATATATACCTGCCCGATGCCAGTCAAAGGCTGGTGATAATTTTGCATGTATTTCTATTTCCTGCTGAACACTATCTCCAATAGCCATAAATCCTCCTGAGGTTATGCTGTTTGTCAATAACAGATTTCTTTTAAATAGGAAGTTCACTCCTCTATAGAAGAAAGACTTTGATCTTTTTTGGTGACCAACATTAACTTTCACATGTAACTTGTTCAAAATTCTGAGACAAAACATAGTGATCTGGAAAAAAATACTTGATATGTTAAACTAACTAGGAAATAGATGTTTTTTATTTATCTCGACTGTGCTTACCTAATGAATGAATTAACTATTTCAGTTTAAAAAAAGTTGAACGTTTACTTTTATTAATTACATGGAACATTTATTTTTCCAAACATGATTTTGTTAAACTCTTACCTACTTTATAATTTTCTTTGCATTACCTATTATTAAATAAATAGAATAAAAGTTCATAAAACTGAAAGTGACGGCAAATATTTACGATAATAATATATAATAATGGATAAGATTTTATTGGAAGACTTCGAACTTACTCTTTGCTCAGAAACCAAAATATACAAAACATTACCATTAAATTATAAATTTGCGCTCAAGAGGAAATTTCAAGAGGAATTTGCGCGCAAATTTCCTTCCAACCAACTTTCAGGTTTCAGGTTATACATATTCATCAGAGTAACATATTGTTATTCAATACAAGACTTTCAGTTTCACAAATCACACACCGAGTGACACTGACCAGAAAAGTGAAAACGAAGTTTCACAATCATGAATCACAATTCACAAGCTTTTCTTGGCCTTCATTTTGACGTATTACCTTGACGTTCTTGACAAGCCAAATTGTCGTTATAAGTGGTTTTATTTTAATCGAATCTGACATTACGGCTCTGGGCTCTATACGTATTCTTACTCTATGGCTCTACACAAACTATATAAATTATAAATATGGAGTGAGTAAAGTGAACATAAACTGTAAGTCAACTCTTTTATTTCACTACACTAACCTTAAACGCCACTAAGCTGGTGGCAGGGGAGTAAATACACCCCTAAACTAGTTTTGATGATTTCATGTAGTACGGTACACCTACAGCATCAGGATTGAGGATTTGGAGTCAGAATTTTTTATAGGACCACCTCGTGACCTTGCTCTAACCAATGAAAAAAATTTTGTTCAAATCGGTTTAGAAACCACGGAGATATGCACCGACATACATAGAAAAAAAAAAGATACGTGCGCCGAATTGAGAAACTCCTCCTTTTTTGGAAGTCGGTTAAAAAGGTTATCACTCTTCTCTATGGTTCCTTCTACTCTGTGTCTACCCTCCATACTATGGAGTCTAGAAGATAGGGTGATAAGGCGTGACATCTTCTCTGTATAAAAAAAGTGTCCGTCGAAAAGCACCACATTGGGGGCGCCACATTAGCATCAAGGTAATAGGGAAGCGCCAAATATTACTACATTAAGTTTGAGAAATAAACAAGGAAAGAAAACATTCATCATTATTTTGTACAACGTTAGTTGTTGAAATTTTTAATAAATAATAAACTACTTTAGTCGACAATACAATATTATTATTTTTAACTCTGCATACTTCACTTCATCAAACCTAACAGATAACAGATTACAATCTACCGAAAAATATTGCGTAAATTTTAATCTGTCGACAGTTAACAAATAAATTAGATTACAATCCAACGGCCTTTGCCGTTAAGGTGACATAATATACCTCTCTCAATGTCATCATGTCACAGAGAAGTGACATACCATAGACTCTATTACCCGCAGAGCGCAGACGCAGAGATACCACCAGGATACCACAGAGCTGTGCACAGAGTACATTGAATCCAGAGACAAGTAACATATAGGATAATTGAATCTGATTAACCCTGTAACTTATCCATAAAATGATTTAAAATCTAAATTCCTAAATTCAAAAAACAATCCTGAGAAACAATCATTTTCTATTTATTTGAATCACATTGAAATAATATCATGTGTACTTTTTAGAAACTATTCGTGAAGTGATCATACGATATAAATCTCATTATTCAGAAATGAGGGAAGAATTATTGTTTGTTGTCTAAATTGCGTCGCTAGCAAGATGTCTCAACAAAGTGAAAATTTAGACTTCTCTGGCTTATTTAAATTAGATGTTTTAGTTCAGCATGAAATAGTGAATCATAGTTTTTATGAAGTGGGTCTGAAGAAATTTTTAGCCCTTGCAAGTGACAAGGAATTGGTGTTTCTTTATATAAATTCTCAATCCGAGAGATTCGACGATGTTTACGATTGGGATTTTGTGGATAATCCAGTTTATTGTATGTGCTTTGAGCCGAGCGGTACATGGGTTCTAATAGTCAGTGATCAAAAAGTCTTACTTGTGCCGTTTTTGCCAAGGTTTATCCCACAGAATACATTTGATTGCAAGTGGTCCGTAACAAGTGTTACAGTTTTGCCTCTCATTGACTTGCCCCAGCCTACATCGGTTGTGTGGTGGTTGACCAAGGAATCTGAGAATATAATCATCATAGCCTCCAAGGTTTGTAAAGTATTCTAAAAGAAAATACTATCAGATTAGTAAGTAATATAAATTGCAACAGTAGAAACTGATACATAAACTACAGCTCTTAATTGCTGGATCTAGAAACCTACTAAGTATGTTTATATGTTTCTAGATTCTAGTACAGTATGTAAGTAGCTTTTCTGTATAATAAAACCCTTTTCAGAAAAGATTTCTAGAAATTGATAGGTACAAGAAAGAAAAACAGTTTTATTTGCTTATAGTTTAAAACAGTGATTTCTAAAGTGTATAATTTATTTCAGTCGGGAACAATAACATTTTACTCTTTGGAGACTCAAAGTGTTGTCGGTGAGACAAAAGTTTCTGAGGAAATAGTTGACTTGCAAATATGTTTTGATGACTCTCTAGATCTACTGGCACTTCTTGTAAGTAAATATTCAAATAGACAGATTGACTTTTCTTACTATTTCTCATTCACAAAAGGTAGGTTAGGTATAGGTTTTAAGTAAGTACTTAAATAAACATACAAAATCGCACTAATATTATAAAGGTGAAAATTTGTATGTGTGTATGTTTGTAAACTTTGGCAAAATCTACTGGACGGATTTGGCTGAAATTTGAAATGTAGATAGATTACATCCTGGATTAACCTGGAAAATTAAAGAGTTCCTGCGGGAACTAAAAAACCTCAATCCACGGGAACATAATTTTACATAATCGCCCTGCTGGTCTTTTACCTACAACATACTGAATTTCACTGTTATTTGTATTTTTCAGATATCAAAAGGTCCTACTCAACAATGGAAATTAGTACTGGAACATAGGTCATTTGGGTATAATTGGCTTCAGCAAATGAGAACTCAAACAGATAAGGAGAAAAAAGATGGTTTTATGTCCTATATAAAACAATTGTCTAAGGATAAAATCACATTCTTCTCCCAGAGTGGATCCAAAGGCTAGTCTGATAATTAATTTATACTACCATACCAATAGTGTAATTTGTTAT
Organism: Erebia epiphron; assembly: GCA_963932025.1. Lineage (NCBI taxonomy): Eukaryota > Metazoa > Arthropoda > Insecta > Lepidoptera > Nymphalidae > Erebia > Erebia epiphron. The sequence goes on along the minus strand of OZ009952.1, from coordinate 17,267,606 downwards.
TAAAGCAAATCATGCAAAAACTTGCGGTCCAAATGCTGTCTAATGGAAATTTCATCTTTATGTATTTTAGAATTTTTTGTGAAAAGTAAATAAATGGTTTCTAAACTTACTTAAATACATATAAAAATTTTGCAGAACTGGCAGGATTTTTGATATGTATTTAAGTAAGATTAGAAACTTTCCTTGTGTGTGAAGCACTGTAATAAAAATTATAAATTAAGTAAATGGTTTTCAGATGAAAAAACTCAAACAGTGGAATATTTGTTGAAACCAACAGAGTATTTGCCCAATTATCGTAAAAACTCCAACAGTTGGGCACTGACAGCACAGTATGTCAATGGAAGACATTTCTTGACAGCTTTTGAACTGAATGAGGGCATTGTTATTGTAAGTTTTCATAGATATTGTAAGTTTATTATTATAGTTATTTTAAGTTTATTATTTATATATTTATTTAGTATTAGTATATATTTATTTAGTTATATATTTATTTAGTTAATATTTATGTAGTTATTTAAGTTTATTATTATAGTTATTTTAAGTATTATAGTTATTGTAAGTTTTCATAGATAAAAAACGTTTAGCTAATTTTTTGCTTTGCTTACAAATGATAAGTAGGATGGAATGGATTAAGATTATTTGAGATATCAATATTTTGTTTTATCATTATTTGTCAGGATTACAAAATTATTATCAGTCAAGTTTAAATATTTGGGTAAAACTAGATATGTACTGATAATTATTAATAACAAATCAATTTAACTGCTAATTTATTAATATTTCATTCTTGAAAAATTACAGACTTTTTGACATTGTGTTGATCAATCAAATAAATGATTGGACTTCAGATTAAATACTGATATATATAAGAATAAGTGCCAGTGCCTTGTTGGTTAAGTGGTTAACATGCACAACTGAAAGGTTCTGGCCTCAATTCTTAGTTCAAGTCAGATATCGGTCCTGTCTATTGATAGCACTCCCAATAATAGGAAGAAATAAAGATGCATTTTTATTTCACACACTTGTGCACTATAACATTTCCATCACAGATGGCTATAGTCTTTTTGGCTTTTGAAAGACGAAACTGGAATTTCTCGAAATCCACTTGTTCTGTTTTAGCTTGAAAGCCCTGCAGATGTGGCTCCAACAAGAACTCTACGACCACAAATTAAGAAAGATGGTCTGTATACACAGGGTCTATGGTCACAGAGATTGGTCTACTTATTACGAAAAAACGAATTGGAAATTCACAGTGTTCAGTTCTCACAATCTCAGGTAAATAATTATAGAGTGAAATGAATTTCCACTCTGCACCAAAGCATCCCATCCTACAGTTAGCTATGACCATTTTCAACTAAATAGGTGGCCAAGAATTTTGTTAATAAAATGCATAAAAAGCGTGTAAGCGTAATCTATCCATACTAATAATATAAATACGGAAGTGTGTCTATCTGTCCCGCCTGCGATTCCCGCGACTTCGTACGCGTGAATTAAGGTTTTTCGATTCCCACGGGAGCTCTTTAAAGGATAGGGAAAGAAAGGGAGGATAAAAAGTACCCTATGTCCTTCCCCAGGATGCAACTTACCTCTGAACCAAATTACATCAAAATTGGTTGAATAGATGGGCTAGAAAAGCGTAGCAGATAGACAGACAGACACACTTTCGCATTTATGGATGCAGTGATGAATATTTTTCAACAGGTTAATTTAAATTGCATCTGCAAAACATTTTCAGACACCAAATTTGCTTTTAATGTATGAAAATTACAATTTTTCACTATTAAAAGTATGACAACCCTTTAAGGGACTATTTATGGTTTATTTATAAAGATTCCTTAGAATTTGGCTGTAGTATAAGTAGTTGCTAACATTCCAAAAATGGCGATCGCAAAACAGTCCTGTTTGGCGGATATTTTCGGCGGAAATATAACTCTTATGCGACAGCTATCAACTGTCATAGACAAGACAAGGATCTATGGCACCACTTCGATAATAAGGCCATTTTAAGTTCGTGCCTGGGGAAGTTTTGCTCCAAAAATTCTGAAAATGATTGTCTTTTCTAGAATGAGACTTTACCGGGTACAAAGCGGGATTTCTCGGAGCTTTGGTCTGCACAGTTAATAGGTGACGTCAAACAAGCATTTCTGATGTCCGCAAAGGAGCCGGCCTCAGCGGGCGGTGGATGGAAGGAACCCACTTTTATGTGTGACCTGCAGTTGCCGCGGTTTATACTCGAGCCCTGTCTGATTGTCACCTCCCGCGGCGCATATGTGTTGAATACCGTGTAAGTTTCATATTACATTGATTTGGTTTTAATTTAAAAATCTAAATCTTACGCGTCTGTGTTTCTTCCAAGTGACAAGACGAGACTTGCGATCTGCTTTGTATACAAATTTATCGCGATATTGAATCGAAACATTTGAGGCGAGTGAACACGACACGTCTCACGCGCAATTGTGACGTGATGCCATCGCGGTCATGTCCTATAAAAATTACGAAAACCGACGAGGCCGTATGAGCTTGATGCCTTTGCTTTCCCGACAAAAAATATTAGTCTAGGAATTTGCCGCGTTTTTATTGTTGTCTTCAAATACATAAACGTTAAGTTTATTTTTATTTATTTTTATAAATAAGTTAATGTTCTAAAAATACGTTACGATGTTAAATGAAAGCGACAGTGACAGTGAATTGTCGGATTCCATCAGTGCAAATGCTGCCGCAGTTATAAATAATTTGCTTCCAACAAAATCCAAGGAAAATTATTTAAAAACTTATGAACTCTCTCTATCAATAATTGGACCAATGTTTCGAATGTTAACTTTTACTTTTAATTGTCATTATTTTTAATAAATGCTTATTTCATATTATTATTGTGTTAATTTTTTCGCGAATGGTACGAAAAGTAGAGTATTTTCCTCGGTGATAAAGCTGTCTTAGTCTTGGGTGAACTTAAATCGTCACCCGCGACAGAAGACACTGCTTTATCCCCTTGGTTAATAATCTACTATTTTTGACGTGCAAAATGTATCTACTATTATAAATGGACATTGTTTGGAAACTTCGACTGCATGGATTTTTACTCACATGATAACAAAACCTGTATAATGTGGTCAGGTGTGAGCCCTGTGAGTGGCTGGTGAGCCTTATAATGCGCGGCGGCGCCGGCGCTGAGCTCTCGGCAGCGGCTCTGGGCGCGCCCGTGCCCGTGCTGCTGCGTGCCTCAGCGGACATGCTCATGTCGCGGGGCAAGATCGCCGCCGCGCAGTACCTCTACTCCTTGTCACAGGTGAGTCAAAAAAAGGAAGTCAGTTTATAAAATAAATAAAACTCATTCTATCAGTCTACATCACAGTTAATTTGTTCTATTAAAATGTGAGATCTCCTCAACTTTATAAAAATTCTCCAATTATTATTGTAGAGTCAACCGGATGGCTGGGTGGCGCGCCTAGGCGTGTTTGGACGCCTGCACGAGCTGTCTATGTACAAACAAGTGGGGAACGTCGGTAGCCTGGGCAACGCGGCCGTCACGGCCAAACTGCTAGCTTTGCTGTTGAAAATAGGCACTAATAGCGAGGAAAACTTTGATGTGTAAGCATTATGCAATTTTCTTTTGGTGTTAATCATACTTCATACTTAATATTATAAATGTGAGAGTGTGTGTTTGTTGGTTTGGTCGACGTGATATTTTGGATATATTTATGTATCAGGTATTGTTGAGGATCTGGAGAGTAACATAGGCTACTTTCTATCCCGGAAAATTGAGTAGTTCCCGTGGGAATTAAAAAAACTTATTCCACGCGGACGAAGTCGCGGGCATCAGCTAGTCATGAATAATCATCCTGCATGCTAGCAAGCCTCACTTGGTCACCTGACCAAAGATATATTCGTACGGCGGCGCGACCCGGTGACGGCACTCATATTTTGAATGTCACACGCGCACTGTGAAATATTATGTTTGAATTAACACTCTACTCTACTCATTAATCATAGGTGAACGAAATTAGTAACGAAATTAATAAGAAAGAACGACATTGAATAATTCTTGGTTGTTTAAACTCTCATAAAATTATTACGGACTTCTCACTCTTATTCATTACAAGAAGTTAGAAGACAACCCTAACGCTACACTTACCATGTCAGAAGGAATAAGAGCTACGCGATAGAAAAAGATACCTGATGTGTTGGTACTTTACCCATTTCGCTCGTAGCCCTGTGCGAGATGAATTGCATTTTAATACGTCGTATCAAGAGCCGCTATTTACTCTAACGTTTTTGCGGAGTAATTTTTCTGTACCTGAAAGGTCCTATTAATTTGTGATACTGGTAGGAATTGAAATGCTAAAATTGGCTGTCTGTCTCAATAACCTTTCATTTAAATTTGGTAGTGATTGCTTGTTTCCCAAAGACAGATTAGATTTAAAACTTTTTAAAAGCTTACCATTATGTTTTTTTTTAATTTCCAAAAATGTAGTTTTCTTTAAAACCCTAAGGTATTTATAATTATTATTGTAATATGAAGGGCCCGATCTTACGTTTCAGCCATTCTTATTGGAATTATTACGAACATACGTTAAACGTTTTCAGGGATGTCAAATTCACAACACTAAACCCCTTGGAGCTGCAAGAATTGACATCCATAGCGGCTGCTATAGGACTATGGGAGTTGGTTCCAGTCTTCAGCATCCACAGAGGGCATCCCAGTTTGCTGCTTAATGCCATAAAATGCAGAAATGATATCTGCAGGGGTGCCATAGTTTGCCTGCTGAAACAGAAATGTCTTGTTCCAATATTGCTGGAAGAAAATGGACAGTGGTTGTTTGATTTCATCACTGAAAAGTGTAATAAGTTTGACACAATTATATTAAAGGTAAGACTAACCTAGCACCCACGGTTGGGTAGCTATAATGTTGTGATTGCAAACGTCTCTAATTTAGTCAAAATCTCACCATTGCAGTACAGTTGATTCAGCCAATTACAACAATAGGGATGATGCCTATATCAAAAATAAATTATTTCTAACTGATTATTAAATAGAGGGTCTTCCAAAAGACCTAAAATTCACATCCTCAGTTAGTTTTAAGTTTGATAACCATTTTAACATATAGATTAAAGAAAAAAAATGCGTTAAAATTTGATGATGCCACTATTGTGAATTTCATACAACTTCCATATTAAAAGCGCGTTATTAAGTTTGATAAAGAGTTGCTGATTTGATTGAGTTAATAATCATCCCTATTATTGTTATCTAGTCAAGTTATATTCGTGATTCATATTATTTCATTCAGATTATGTATGTAAACTTTTATTTTTTTGCATAAATTATTATTATCATTTCAGAGGCTATGTTTATGGTTAAACCCGTTACAAGATCAACTGCGACCCGTAATGCGTGACTTGAAACAAGGAATCACTTCTATTTATGTAAGTTTATGAATACCATCTCAAATTCAAACTCAAAGTATATTTATTCAAAACTAGCTGATGCCCGCGACTCCGTCCGCGTGGTTTAAGTTTTTTTGATTCCCACGGGAACTCCTTCATTTTCCGGGATAAAACGTAGCCTATGTCACTCTCCAGCCCGCCTAGCATGCGCACTACGAGAAAATTATGTCTACCCATTTTCTCGCGTTATATCTATTTGTCTACCGTAGCTAACATGGTTACACTTATGTCTTGTCTCATGTCGTCAAAAATAGAGATAACAATAATATTTTTTATCTGTGGTATTTTTCTCTACAAACCCTAACATGGCCGACTATTTTTTCTCGGTTAATGACCTATTTTGACATTTCGACATGGTTATTTATCGACTATCAATCTTGAGGGCGAGATACAACGAGATAGATTATCAACCATTTCACAACAATAAAATTGAAATTTTTCGGGTGGTTCCTCCACGATTACGATGGCGGGTGCATACTACAACTATTTGGTATCAGTATACCAAGAGCGAGAAGCGCGAAAATTACAACGCAGACGAATTAGGGATGTCTGTGATCCACTTGGCGGATCTCGAAGCCGATGGCAATCTATACTGTCGAGAAACTTGCCGAGGATTTGGAGCCTGTAACCAGTGACGGCCTACCCGTTCATTTAAAGGTAAGCCTAAGGCGAATTCCACACTGCGACGCGAATATATTTATAGAAGGTATCATCTTCTGCTTTTATATTCTCCTTTAGTGTTCATCTTATTAAAATGCCTAAACCTATTTACAAATTAAAGACTCTGGTGAATGGGTGCATTTTCCTGCTACAGAAACAACCCGGAGGAGTATAGCTTCAGGCTTTGAAAATAAATTTAACGTGCCAGATATATTGGGGCTCATTGACTGCACACACAAACATATTTCCTCCATATGGACCACAAGGAGCCCAGTATAAAAATAGGAGAAAAGATGCACACACAATAAATGTGCAACTGGTATGAGTTTCCATCTTTTCATGCTTTTGGCGGAGACCTCAAATAACTAAAACACCTTACAACTTTATTCACAGCAAACTTTTAATTTTGTTAAATTTGTCTCATTACAACATTACCTTCTTATTCTACATTAGTGAATCACCCTGCAGCATAAGATTTCAAGAGTTGATACTTGGAGTTCAAGTTAATTGACAAGTCTGTAGTCTGTACTTGGTACCTAGAACCTGAAAAAACCAATTCACCATCCAAGAGTCATGAATCCCTTCAGTGCTGCAGCATCAGGATTGAGGAGTCTTGAGAGGGACTTTTAGCTCAATAATGCAAATACTTAGCCCACCTGCAATATTATTTCACCATCAAAGGCTAACTTGTAGTGGATAAAAAAAAACCTAGTAGGAGTGTGCCGCATGATTCCTCATCAGTGTTGAAGAGTTGTGACTTGGAGTTTAATATGAAGTTGTTGCTAGTTATCTACAATATACATCACCAGCAACAATTCCTGAATCTCCATAACTTAGGCAGGCAGTAACCCTACAGCATCAGGAATTTTAAGGAGCTGGATACAGGAAATGTATCATTTTGAAAAAATCTTATCATTTCATTATAGTGCTTCTCACTCTAGGAAATTAGGATTTATTAAAATTGGTTTCCGAGATCAAAACAAACAAATCTTACCTCTTTATAATATTAGTTTAGATATTGCCTGCAGCTTTGCTTACGTTAAGTTTGATTTTCATACAAATTTCCAACCCCTATTACCCCACTTAACTCCTTAGGGATAGAGCTATCCGTATGCCGAACTTCAGCTAGATTAATTCAGCAGTTTGAGTTGTTGATAGATCAGACAGTCAGTTAGTATATCAGCCTCATGGAATCCTAGATGCAATTTCAATAGTAATTCTAATATAAATCATCGTCAATATAACAACCCAGTTAGTATTGGTCTCCTCTCAGAATTAAAAACCTTAGACTATTAAAAAAATATTTATTGAATATTAAAATATAAAATTATACAGGTACATACCATCTATCATCAGTCATCACCGTAGCTTAGTTTTCAACATTAAGAATTATTAATAACTATTCTCATAATTTCACATTAATTAATTGTTTTTTATTAACTGTGGGTGCATGGGGGTGATGTATTTTTGAAGTTTTATTATTTGTTGCAGGGTACCACTGGGAGGCAGATGATGAAAATGTGCTCATTTTGGAGAGAGAGAGAGACTAGTCGGGTTGAAGAACCTAGGCATCTTTTTAGAAACTCTCAGGCACACTAGCTCAATGAATTGCGGGATAATATTATGATTGTAATTTATTTAAAAAGAGCAACCCCAGTTTCTTGCTGGTTCATCTCAGTAGGAATGGCATTCCGAACCCGTGATAGATTCACTAAATGATTTTAAAGTATTTGTTAAAGTATAAAGTTGAATAAAAAACATTAAAATTTGTATTTGAATTTTTATTTATAAGCCAGAACCAAAGTGTTTCATACATAGGGAAATAATTTACTATTTGTGAATATAGATATGTAGAAGTTAAATCATAATATTAGTACAATGAATATTACCTAATATCTGTTTAATTATATTTAATTATATTGTCCTAAGAGGAAGCTTTAGGTATAATATGAATATTATGATCTACTGAGAATATTTTCAAATTAATTTTAAATACTTAGCTTTAGCTTTGCAAATCATTTAAGAGCAGATCATTATAACATTCATTGCCAACCAATTTCAATATTTCTGCAGACAAGAAACATTCCAATTTCATACAAGTACTACATAAATACTCAAGAACTTGAGGTGTTCCTCAAGTGAGGTGTGTTGAGGTGTTCGCCGCAGTAGCCAACAATGAATAAGTTCCTTACTACCGCTTCGAACCAATGGCGATTTGTAGTCCCCGGGTGCTGCGCAATATATTGGCACAAATTTTTTAATTGTTTGATTGTGTTCCGAAACAGGCCGTGTAATTATTTTATGTTTGACTCCATATAAAAGTACACTGCATTTATCCATATCACCAAATTCATTATCTTCCTTGTTTTGTAAGATTCTCCTACTTAATTAGTTGCTTTTAGAAATAAAAATAAAAACCAACAATATCCAACTTCAGTAGCAGGGCGACCGCGACCCGCGTATCTTTAGTTTTGCATCAATCATCGATACGTCGCAATCACCTCTGATTGGTTAGCACTCTTTCAGTATTGGACAAAATCCATTGACGCAGCAAAAATACCATAAATTCAGCCAATCACAACAATTGATACTGTAACAATGATTGGTGCAGAAGTTATGCAATCGCGGTGCCGTTTCTTGTCACTGTTAATGTCAGAGACAAGATAAGTCAGTGTCATAAAGACGTCATTTTTGAAGTTTACAGATTAAAAAGTCTATTAAAAGCCTCAGAGCAAAATAAGAAGAATGAACAATGAATGAACTAAATCGGTGTTGCAACATTAGAATATCGTATGTTATTGAGAAAGGGCAACATTGGTTTCTCCACACGACAAGGCCAAATCTTCCACGAGAATCTTGTCACGCGTAGCGTGCATGTTAGGGTAAACGAGAAATAAATCGACACGACAACATCTCTCTCTTTCGTTGCGAGAATATCTCGTTGTGCGCATGCTAGGCGGACAGGTCCTCAACTATAACCATGCCAAAAATCACGTCGATCCGTTGCTCCGTTGCGGCGTGATTGAAGGACAAACCAACAAACCAACAAACAAAGTGACTTTCGCATTTATAATATTAGTATTATTGGTACCTACAAAGTACACCTGAACGTCACGTTTAAAAAAAAACGTGATGGTGATAATTAGCCACGGTATCTTAAAACTAAAGCTACGAGGGTTCCAAACGCGCCCTGGTCTGAGAAGATCCCACAACAAACTCACCAGGAATGTAGATGAATAGGGTAAGTCGTATTGATTCTGTGGAAAAAGGTTCAACTTCTTGAACTTATTTTATCACAAGATAGGCTTGCGCTTGACGACAATCATGATGATGAAAACTTATGGTGTCTAGAGAGAAGCGCGCTTGTCTAGACTAGGTACTTATTCACTTGATAGTACTAAAGTTAGTAAAATGTGAATAGAAATGGATGCTGGTAAAGGATTACACCAGTGTATATTTCAAAACCATTCTTTACAGGCTACAAGAATGCTCCAACTGATATCAACATTCATGCACGTGGCCTGCGTCATAGAATCTCGCAACCCCTGCCTAGAGATCCACACAGAGATAACCCAAGAGCCGGAGACGTGGAAGAATCAGTTCAGCCCCCGAAGGTCGGTGTCTTGTGGGTTGGGCCATTGGGCGGTAGCTGATGATGGAAACGCGAAGATAATGGTGGCCCATACCCCCGTGAATACAGAGTTGATTGGGATGGTCGTGGATGTGGCTTGTGGGAGGCATCATACTCTTTTGCTGACTGAAAATGGAGTAAGTTTTTGTGATCTCACTTGAGTGCTGCTCATAATGCTTTTTTTTGTCACTAATGATGATGAGGTATGTTTTTTTTGCACTATATTTGTTAAATCGTGCGGTTTACACGAGTCGTGTTTTGTTCTGTACGATTCTGTATGTTATCAATAACCTCCTTAGCATCATTTTGCAAACCATTAATGTCAGTCTCCAACCTTTTTACCCACGATGGAACGGAGACGGTATATGTGTTTGCTGTAAGAGGTTGTGGGTTAGTTTGTTTGTGCACTTTTTTGTTACCATTTTCCTGGAAAACTACTGTACCGATTATAATGCTGTTATTTTTCAGTAGATGCATAGCTTCTTAGAAATATTTTACGGCCATAGTCCACCATGCTGGGTTGCAATCGTGGTTTAATTTTTACTCATCATTTTTACACATTACCTGCTCGCTACTGAGTAGGAGCCTCCTGTCGGAATGAGAAGGGTACAGGCATAGTCCACCACGCTGGCCGTTAAGTGGTCCTCCGATCATGATTATGTACCATTTTTAGATAATATGTTCTTCTTCTGTTGAACTTCTGAGAAGTTCTAATTAATTATTGTTTCAAAATTATAGGCGACAAAGGAGCGCTGCAGTTCGTCGCGGGTTTTTTTAAAAAAAATATTTTATTATTTGTAACAGATATACGCCGCAGGGGATAACTCATTCGGGCAACTAGGCGTGGGTAGCAGTTGGCCTGGCGCAATAGGGGATTCGGCGAGCCCCTCTGGCGCATTGTTGCACGTGGAGTTTGCGTGGACGGCGCCGCTCGCCGTCGTGGCGGCCGGGCATTACCACTCCGCCGCTGTCGATGTGGGCGGCAGGCTTTATACTTGGGGGTGAGTTACTATCAGTGGCGTGCAGGTTAAAGAGGCATAAAAGCACTGCCTACCCAAGTTGACGTAGCTCTATACTAATTCATCTTGATAGTAATAGACAGAGAACAGACTAACAAATGCATATCTAAAGTCCGTGGAAATTAGTGGAACTAATAAATTTTCGATACAACATTTGCTAACAACATTTGGATAACAACTCAAATTAGCTTTATTTACTTTGTCGCTTCCTTTGAGTCTCATATTCACCTTTTGTTATACCAATTTCACCCTATGTATAAATTTACTACAGTGCTATTTTTGGCAGGTGGGGTGTGCACGGACAGTTGTGTTTGGGGCACATCAATGACCAGTATACACCACAGTTGGTTACTAAGTTGCAGGGACGGAAGGTAAGTAACATTTAAAAGATGCATTTTCTCTTTTTTCTAGTAAAACATTTAAAAATCAAGTCTTCCAGGAATCCTTCCCAATTTTTTTTTATTACTCGTTTGTTTATGATGTTTGTTTTTGCTATCTGTACTGTTTTACCTACTGGTGGCATTTTCACTGGTGTGTTTTGTATTTTATTTTAATTATAAGTATTTTGTCAACTGTATAGGTTGTTGGGACTTTTGTCCCGCGGGGACAATTTTCATCAATCTTTCGGGGTGAAAAGCCGCCTGTGTCCCTCCCCAGGATACACCCTATCTCTGTACCAAATTTCATCAATATAGACAAGACAAGCTTGTAGGGTAATATTAGAAAGAAACTTGGTTATCCATTAGGCTATACTTTTATTTAGCAACAACACATAAACATGTTACATGTTAGTTTTCACAGTACATCTATCCTTCCGCTCGATGCCACCCTTGATTCATGTTTCTCAGACTGTGTGAAAAACTTCAATGTCGTTCATATTAATGCACAAAGTATCCCGGCTCATTATCCTGATATGCTTGCGTCTTTTGAATCCCGTAACTTACATGCCATTCTAGTCTCAGAATCCTGGCTTAAAACCTGCTTACCCTCAACGTCCTATTCGCTGCCAGGATTTCGGCTTATCCGCAACGATCGTGTTGGTAAGGGAGGTGGTGGAGTAGCGATCTACTTACGATCTCATATTCCATTCACTATTGTCAGTTCGTCTTCACAGCCTCCAGTACCTGACGCGGCCGAGCACTTACTTGTGGAAGTTCTCTTATCGCACACTAAAATCCTTCTCGGTGTGTTCTACTCCCCTCCTTCTCACCCTAATTTCTTTAAGTCTTTTGAAGATTTATTAGAAAAGATAATCCCCTTGTACAGCCAAACTATTATAATGGGAGATTTTAATACCTGCTTACTCAAGGACGATCATCGTAGTAAGAAACTTTTGAGTGCAGTGGAATCATGCAATTTGCATGTACTGCCCCTTACCGCTACGCACTTCTCTCCGGGCTGTACTCCCTCCCTTCTTGACCTAATCATGGTTTCTTCTCCAGACCTTGTTTTTAAACACGGGCAGTGCCCTGCTGATGCATTTTCTTATCATGATTTGATTTTTCTCTCCTATAAAATACGTCCTCCTAAAGCAAAACCGAGAATTCTTCTGCAGCGTAATTTTGCAGGGATTGACAAGGATCGTCTTTGTGATGATGCCAGGCTTTTAGACTGGAATGCTATCAGAGATGTTGATTCAATTGATAGTAAAGTCGAGATTTTTAACACTTTAGTGATACAACTCTTTGATAGACATGCACCTATTAGGCCGATTAAAATGAAACACCTCCCAGCCCCGTGGTTATCAGATGAAATAAGGATTTTAATGGATAAAAAAAATTCTGCTAAATATAAATATAAAGTTAACGACTCTGATGCCAATCGTTTAAAATATCATAAAGCTCGGAATCGCTGTAATACATTGTGTAGAGATGCTCAACGACGCCACATTCATAAGTCAGTCGAAAATGGCGATACCGCCAAAACCTGGAAATTTCTTGAGTCGCTCGGAGTTGGTAAATCTTCCCATAAACCTTCTATTAATATTGATATTGAACTCCTTAACAATCACTTTTCTACTTCCGATGCAATGGATAGTGTCGAGAAAGAACAAACTCTTAATATTCTTTCATCCTCCTCAACTCCGGACTTTTTACCGTTTGCTTTCGAGTCTTTCACTGAATGTGATGTTAAGAAGAACATATTGTCCATAACATCGAATGCGGTAGGTACTGACAGTATCAGCCGTAACATGATCGTCCCTATTATTGATATTGTAACTCCTATTCTAACCCATATCCTGAATTATTCTATTAATACTAGCAAATTCCCTGAAGCTTGGAAAAATGCCCAAGTTGTACCTCTTCCTAAAAAGTCTAACCCTTCTTCTTTAAATGATTTTCGTCCCATTTCTATTTTGCCATTCCTTTCAAAAATCCTTGAGAAGTTGGTCTATCAACAGCTAAATTTATTCCTTAATAAGAACTTACTTCTCAGTCCATTGCAGTCTGGATTTCGTCCCGGTCATAGTACGGCTACAGCGTTAGTAAAAGTTACCGATGATATTCGGTGGGCGATGGACAATAAACAGCTCACAATTTTAACCTTGCTTGACTTCAGTAATGCGTTTAATACCGTGGATTACGACATTTTATTGAGCCTGTTACGTTCTATTAACATAGCTCCATCAGTGATTGACTGGTTTCGGAGTTACCTAAGAGGTCGTCATCAGCGCATTAAAATTGACGAGACTGTTTCGACATGGTGTGATGTGACGGCCGGGGTACCTCAGGGTGGTGTGTTGTCTCCGTTACTGTTTGCTATATTCATTAATTCTATTACTCCGTACATTTCTTCTCTCTACCACATGTATGCAGATGATATCCAAATTTATCGCTCTGCAGCCCTAGGTGATCTTGATGCTGCTGTTTCTGCCATTAATAACGATCTAGCTGCAGTTGCCGAATGGAGTAAGCAGTATGGGCTTTATATTAATCCAGCAAAATCACAGGCAATTATCTTTGGCAGTCCCGGATACATTGCAAAACTTGACTTGCGAGGCCTATCCCCGGTCTGTTTTAATGGCTTTGTCATTCCATACTGTGATTCTGTTAAGGATCTTGGTATATTTTTAGATTCACAACTGTCCTGGTCTGTGCATGTTAAAGAGTTGAGTAGGAGGACATTTGCAACGATGAACTCTTTGCGACGGTTGCGCTCTGTCTTGCCAATCCCAACTAAAGTTATGCTGGCTCATTCTCTCCTTCTCTCTATTCTCGATTATGCTGACGCAAGCTATCTTAACTTGACTGAGGACAAACTTAACAAGCTTGAGCGACTCCAAAATCTTGCCATACGGTTTATATTTGGTTTGCGTAAATATGACCACGTATCCGAATTTCGTCAAAAGCTCAAGTGGCTTCCTATTCGCCGTCGCCGGGATTTGCATGTACTTTCTCTTCTGTACTGTGTGCTATTTCACTTAAATACTCCTTCCTACCTCAAGGAGAAATTCAGTTTTCTTGGAGTGCAATCCGACTTAAGACCATGCCGAACTTTAACACTGAAAATTCCTCCTCATAAAACGAAGTTTTATACTAACTCGTTCGCTGTGCAAGCTACTGAGCTTTGGAATGCACTTCCACTGACCATACGCCAGTCAAAATCACTAGACATTTTCAAAAATGCTGTAAAAAACTATTATCTTTCAAACTGAAGACATCTTTAAAAATTATATTAACAATTTTTCTTATTTAAACTGAATTATAGTATATATATTAGTTTATTTTTTATGTATATATATATTGTTTAATATTGTCTTATTAATGTTTATTATTAGTTTATGTATTAGTATGTAGCTATTCGAATGTATGTATGTTATAGGATGACACCACCTGCAGTCCTTTTTTCCTTTTTTTTTTTTCCTATTCCTAAGGTTGCCTGGTAGAGATCGCTAGTAAGCGATAAGGCCGCCTTTTGTATCAGTCTGTTTTTTTTCTTTCTTTCTTCTTTTGTTTTTTTTTTTTTTCTATGGTTGTACAAATAAAGAGTATATTATTATTATTATTATTATAAACACAGCCGGACTCCATTACCAAGTACCATAGGCCAATATTACCAGTCTCGACTACGCAGAGCCGTAGAGTACAAAATGAATGCCTCTTTCAGACTGAGCCTAACAGTAGTGTCAGGGGTATGCAGTGGCGTGCAGTTCATAGAGGCATGAAAGCTTCAAACCCTTGCACGCCACTGGGGGTATGCCTCATTTACAAGGATTTCCACTTTTAGGTACTAAGCGTGGGCTGTGGCGCCTGTCACACTGTAGTTCTAATGAAAAACGGCGAAGTGTGGGCGAGCGGCGCTGGAGTGTTCGGGCAACTGGGCGGCGGCGCGCGCGACAAAAGCGCCGTGCCGCAGCGCGTGCGTCTCGCTGACCCCGTCGACAGCATCGCCGTGGGCTACTTCCATAATGTAAGCTATAAGTAATATTTGATGGACATTATGTATCTCTCTGATTCAACTTACTAATATTCGATGGACATTAGAACCGATAGGTACGGTAGTGGTTGCCACACGTGAACGTAATCATAATAATCATTTATTTACTGATTGTAGGTAAGTAGTAGTACATAACAAGTTCTTACAATAATTAGGGTATGGTGCCGAGCCACAATCTGCCAAACATATGGCGTGCAAATTATTACACATACAATTCAATTACAACACTTAAGTGCAAAACACACAGGGAGCGGGCGTGGGTCGGATCGGGTGCGCGGCGGGTTGAATTCCTCGTATTTATTTATATGGACGACATCACACAGAACACGGCCGCGAGTCGGGCGCGTGACGCCGCGCACCCGACCCGACCCGCTCCCGCTCCCTATGTGTTTTGTACTTTATACGTAGCTTAGCAATAAAATCAAAAATATTTGATTCCAATTTAAAACACACAAATATACCTCGTTGCGTAACGTCCTGTATCCTGCCCCGCAGTTGGCGCTGTCGAGCAAAGGTCAGCTGTGGTGTTGGGGCGCGAGTCCGCAGCAGGTGCGCGCGGCGCAGGCGCGGCGCTCGGCCAGCCCGGGCGCGCCGCCGCCGCAAGTCGCCACCACGCTGGCGCCCGACCCGCATCTGGCGCCGCAGCTGGTGGACACGACAAACGTCGCGGGGACCATTGTACAGGTACTGTTTAATCCCTACGGGGAACATTGTACAGGTACTGCTTACTGCCTTCGGGGAACATTGTACACTAACAGTTTACTCCATATGGGGAACATTGTACAGATACTGTTTACTCCCTAGGGAGAACATTGTACAGTAGCAGTTTACTCCCTACGGGGAACATTGTACTGATACTGTTTACTCCCTACGAGGAACATTGTACAGTGACAGTTTACTCCCTGCGGAGAACATTGTACAGGTACTGTTTACTCTCTACGGGGAACATTGCACAGGTACTGTTTACTCCCTACGGGGAACATTGTACAGTAACAAATTGCTCTCTCTCTCTCTGCGTCGTATTCCTCATTACTGAGGGTCGTGACCCCTTTCGATTAATAATGGTAGGAGCTTTCTTGGGATAATAATGCGGTGGGATCCCACGTCCTCCCGCATGCTGTTCGACTAACTCTTGGGTTAGGGTTTTAACGATTATTATCAGATGTTGGTGATAATAACCGGGACCGACGCTACGGCTCAAAGTGCTCTCCGAGGTTCAAAGTGCTCTCCGAGGCACGGAGGCAACTAAGAGACCAAATTTGAACCTCCAAATTCGGTCACCCATCCAGTTTCATGTAGCTCGACAGTCAATGTAGTTCGACAAACGACAATGCTTGTCGAACTATTTTTTAATATACATTTGTTATATTTTTCTTACAGTTAGCTGCAGGATGGCATCACTCGTGTATAGTAAATAACGTTGGCACGCTATACTCTTGGGGTCTCAACTTTGATGGCCAGCTCGGTAAGCGACTTAGTATTTTTATTGGTTTAGGCAGCTCCTAAAAGAAATGTTTTATTTAAAATGTTTTTTTTATAACATAGTCTAAAAAGGAAGTTATTGCAAGCAGTTACTGCAGCATTGAAGTAAGGCTTTACGTCACTTCCGTTCAATAATTTCGGTCTAATAATGAGTTTCATTTACAATTTTTACGAGTTTAATTACCATATAATATTTTCTCGTCCAAATGCGGATAAAAAAGATTTTACTTCCTCGAGGGAAAAGGGAGGGGGTATTGGATAAAAGTTAGTTTAAAATATAAACCACTAGATAATTCCCGCGATTTCGTCCATGTGAACTAATGTTTATTTTTAAATCCCGTTAGAATTGATTTTCCGGGATACAAAAGTAGCTAATGTTGGTCCCCGAGATTTTAGCTATCTCTTGAACCTTACTTCAAAATCCGTTCAACGGATGGGCCATGAAAAGGTAAAAAACCAGGCACACTTTCTTTTTTTTTTGTCTACAACAAGTTAGCCCTTGACATCGATCTCACCTGATAGTGAGTGTATCGAGAGATTATATTTTTAGGCAGTGGAGATCGCAAACAAGTACAAATACCGACGGAGGTGAAGATCCGCACCGACACACAACCCGACGGTGTCAGGCCCAACATGTCGCCCGACAAGGAGAACCCCGACGCCAGATCCAAGGCTATCGTCGCGTGTGGAGGTGACTTTACGATATTCATAGATGACGACGGACGGGTGTACGCTACTGGGAATATGCATTTGCAAGTAAGACGTCTTAAATTACAAATTTTTTCTACATATCGATATTCGATACAATCGATTGAACATATGGGCCGTGAAAGCGTAGCAGATAGACAGACACACTTTCGCATTTATAATACTACTAGATGATGCCCGCGACTTCGTCCACGTGGATTAAGATTTTTGATTCCCGAGGGAACTCTTTAATTTTCCGGGATAAAAAGTTGCCTTTGCCCTTCCCCGGGATACAAACTATACCCGTAAAATTTCATCAAAATCAGTTGAACAAATGGGCCGTGAAAGCGTAGCAGACAGACACACTTTCGGATTTATAATATTAAGTATGGATGTTAACTGATCAAGATAACGTTTAATACTTTATAGGGAACTAACGAAAAGGAGAAACTGAATAACCGCGTAATAATGATGAAGACAACAAAACGGGTTATAAAAATCCCGGCCAGTCGGAGCAACAACAAATTCCTATTCCAAGCGGTCGATTGGATCGACATCATGTTTCCATTTGACATCGATGGCATTGAACGAAAGCCGATCGAACCGAGGTTGAACCCACTGACCTCCCTCGCCGATTTCAAAAAGAAGTCCTGGGCCGATGATGTAATTCTACTCCTCAAACCCTGGATAAACGAGGAGACTCTCTACCACAATCCAAACATGGCCGCCAAGTTGGCTTGCCACAGAAAAACGTACGCGGACTGCCTCAAATTTATGCTAGATAACTTGAAGCGTGGGATTCAAGAGGACCAGTTCTATGTAACCCATCATGGCGATTTAGACGCCGATAGCGTTTCACGAACGAAAGACGAACTCAAGATAATTATAACTAATGTTATGTCCAAACGTATCAAAGATATATCCATGACGATTCTGAATGAGGAAGCGTATCCATTGATCGAGACGAGCGTATTCCAATCGTTGCCTTGTTGTTGCGACGAATTAAAGTATACGTCGAAACAAATCATCCCCAAATCCATAACGAATATTATAGAACTTAATTTGTCCGTCAAAGCTGCACAGATTATAGACAAGTGCATTAGTATTTTCCCCGTCGATAGTGCGCTTTGGGAGTCCTGTTTCCGTTTTGCGAAAGATTTTTATTTGGAAAACCATTTGGTCGTCGAAAATTTGGAAGCGGTGTTGTGCAAATATATGGAGACCAACGCGAATACTATGGCCGCGGCTATCATGTATTCGAATGATTGTGCTCAGTACAGCGAAATATTGTCACCTAAGTTCTATCTGAATATGTGTAGCGAAATATTAGATACTTGGGGTTGAATTTCGAGTAATATTCAAAGAAACCTTTTTTCTGATTAACATTTGCCCAAAGCAAAGACAATATATAAACCAGTATAAGACTGTTCACTTCATACATTCAATCAAAGCTCGCTAAATGCGCATTAAAGTCGCCGGTACCTTGTAGTTCTTCGCACAATCTGAGATGGCGTAACTGTGCAAGCTGTTTGTTAAAATTAGTTGAATGTAAATTTGCTATTTGCCTATGTGATTATATCAAATTTATGTATTTTGATAATTTTATATAAATAATTAATACAAATTGAACCAAGAAAATACGATATTTCACCGATTTTACTATAATCATATAAAGAGCGAGCCTGGTAGCGCCATCTAACGATAGTATTAACCTAGAAAAAAAATTATAAGGGAGTTAGCAATCTATACTTGGTATTATAATTAATCTATGCCCAAAGTATGTGGGACATGATAAAATTAAATTGAGACATGGGAATTCAAGAACTTGTCAGCGAGAAGGCAACGTATGTCAAACTAAGGCATCTAGGCTACTCTGCTAATTTTAATAAATAATATGTAAAGAGAAAAGTCCTGACTGATTTACTGACATCAATGCCCAGCCCATATCCTTGGACCTAGTAAGTTTAAATTTTGCACACTAGTGTCCTTTATAATGTAGATGGTAACGGTACTGCGGGCCGTGGCTAGTTATCTATATTTCGACGTCTCTCGAGGCTGTCCTATGTAATATGTACTGAGAATTTCAAGTATTCTAGAGGACGATGTGACTTGCCTAAAAAACATGTCGATAGAATTTATGAGTGAACATTTATAATACTTCATATTATACGCATTCGTATAATGCGTTAACTATGTAGTTATACTAAGTGGCTCCTTAGTAAATGATTACCTTACTTATTTGAGAAATAAACAAATTCATAGGCGTGTTCAAAGTATGAATTTTCGTGTATGTGTTATAAATTTAGCGTCAATAAAACTAAATCATTTACAGTATTCCTTCATGTAGCTGTCTTTACTTTTTAACTGTGTAAATATCGCGCCAGTATTGCCAAAATATTAGCTCATTATAACTTTTAACATATTTGTAACTTGTAAGTAAATTACGGCAGATTATATAGCGTTGGTTTGATTTTTCGCTAAACCAGTCTACGTCGAGAATGTCGTGTTATCAACAAAGGCCGACATTAGCCAATGAAAACAAGAGCATACTCGTTGGGACTGAGCACAATCTGTCTGCGTCTGCGTTTAATCTGTAGGGTTGGAATATTGGTCTAGTATGAGATTCTAGGTCTTGCCACCGTTGATAGAACTTGTGTGCAATAACATAACGTCAGAATTAAATGGACCTATTTCTTGATTTAATGTTCATATTATATTATAAAGTACCACCGATGTTTATTTCGCAAGGTTTCTGCCTAGCTCTTTGGATTATACTCATGGTTGTATGTTTCAACGCTCAAAATCTTTTTCCAAGATGTCGACTTTTAGTGACTGTTTAATATCCTTTGTTCTATGTAATTTCCGCTGATTTAAGTCGGATGACTATTAATTATTTGTTATCAAATATCTTTATTATGAAAATGTGGATATGGCGTTGGAAAAAAAGTTGAATGTTCTGTTAAATCAACTCAAATTCCTCTACCCATGTGGTAATTTTTTATTTGACTGAGATTTTGTCTGTAATACCTACCATGACACTATTCTAAATAGATAGCCTAAACTTTAAACAAATAGGGTAAAGACAGCAATATTATTTTGAAATTAAAGTGTTGTCATATACCATATTTGTTTAAGTACATTTTGTTAAAACTTATATAAGTAAGTGTTGTGAAGTATTTTGTTAAAATAAGTAGTAACATTTTATATGCTATGTTATTTTCTTATTTAATATACTAGTCAATGCTGTCGTGTCAGTTAATTTTTGTATATATGTATGCCTTATTGCCGTCCGGATATATACTTATTTTGAATTATTTTTAAAGTTTGCTAAATGTTAACTATTTTAATTATTAAGCTATTGCATAGCTTCTATCGTAGGCCTTGAGCGTGGAGACCGAATCCAGAAATTCCGTTACGAAAAAAAACCTAACACTTTGGTTGCTATGACTACTTGTGTTGTTGACTTAGGTTTTTTGATTCCCCTTGGAAACCCGGACTATTGAAAACATAATTCTTTAAAATTATTTCGCCTTTATATTTTCAACAACTTGAAGTCAACAACACAAGTAGTCATAGCAAGTTGATAAAAAATGCTATGCAATAGCTTCACCGCGGCAGTCTCCGAGTGCCACACGTCTTTTTTTTTATTTTTATCATTGACAAACGTATTCCGTCTAATAAATGCTTGCTATTGATATGTATTGTGATATAGATGAGTTAGCTTAATTTATAATATTAATATGTATGTTAAAAAAATATAGTAGTGTTATTTTTATAGAACATTTTTAGTAGCTTAATCGTATTGTGAATCTATTACCGATTGAGACGTGCATGTGGTTTTCAACGAATTTATTTTTGTTTGTACTTAATAAGAAGTTATATGTATTTTTAAAGTTATTTGTTTTTAACAGCTGTCAACAGATCATTGTTAAGCCATAATTTGTGTGCAATTTATATTCCATAATACCTACGGATAGATAAATTTACTGTCAAATACCAACTATTTATTTAATCGTTCTTAAAGTGTTTAATGAATTATTTTTTACTTGTCATTTTAAAAGTGGTTCTATACAATTCCAAAACTAGTGTGAACAACACTTACAAGTTCTACGTAGTGCTTGTAATGTTATATTTGATATTATAGCATACATTATCAGATTAATTTACTACTAAAATTAAAATATTTTACTAAGTACTTCCAGTAATGACGATCTGTGGAAACTGTCATAGAAATATCTACTTGAGGTTTTTCTCAAGATTTTTGCTCATTGTAAAGGCGTAAATTGGAACGCAACCATAGTGCACAGTCACTGTCAGTGTCACAAAGTGAATTCTTATATGTCAGTTTAAAATGTCACAATTAATTGTTAATCGAAAAATATAACGGTCGTTTTATAGCAGTAAAACCGAGTATCTTTTAGCCGCCTTTATGCGCATCCAACAAAGCGCTATTAAATAACGAAGATCCAAAACGCCTGCAACATACGATCAACGAGACGCAACAAAGTGCTGTGGGCACATAGCTGTTCCTTTCGAGCCGGACGACGTGGATCGCCAATCACCAGCCAACCACTCCCATCCTAGTCTTTTCCTAAGGTATTTCAACGCGTTAAACGTGAGTACTTCACCCTTTTCTCTTGTTGTCTAGCCTTTCCTCTACAAAACGCATAAAATCTTGCAATTTACTCCACCTTTTACAGGCTATCGAGATGAGTACAAATGAGTTGAAACCTAGGTCTAAATCGCCTTACAGAATAGCATTAACCGATGACGAGAGTACTAATCAGTTAATACGCGAATTAGTCAAAAAACGCGCCATAGTTAAGAGTAGGTTAACAAGATTTTCCACATATATTAATGGAATCAAATGTGATGATTTGCCTAGTCAAACTCAACTCGATTTAAAGCTGCGTATACAAGGTGCAATGAGCCTGTATACTGAGTTCAATGAGCTTCAATCAAAGATTGAAGAATCAGTGTTGGAAGTAGATTTAGAAGAACAATTAAATCAACGCGATGCATTTGAAAATAGTTACTATAGTACATTGGCTTGTGCTGAGCGTATGATAAAGAAGGAAGGCACTAGTGCATGCTCTAAGCGCTGTCATAGTCACAATGACACAATAAAGTTACCTACTATCTCAGTTCCTACCTTTGACGGATCATGTGACCACTGGTTAGAGTTTAGGGATACCTTTCAATCGTTGGTTCATGAGTCTACTCAGATAAGCAGTATTCAAAAGTTTCACTACTTAAAATCATCCTTAAAGGGTAGTGCAGCACTAGTTATAGATTCAGTGGAGTTCTCGGCTGATAATTACTCGGTAGCATGGGAGTTATTATTAAATCGATTTAATAATAATAAATTGTTAATTCATAGTCACATTAAGGCATTGTTTACACTTCAGGCATTGACCAAGGAAGCACCAGATTTATTAAGAAATTTAATAGACACTTACTTAAAGAACCTACGCGCATTAAAAATATTAGGCGAACCAGTTGATAGCTGGGATACCATATTAATTTATATAATTGTTTCCAAGCTTGATAAAACAACAGAGCGAGCATGGGAACAACACCGGAATACAATATTAAATAAATCTGATGATTCCAAGTCCCGCCTGAAAGTTGATGTACTACTAACTTTCCTAAAAGATAGGGCAGACATGTTAGACACTTTGCAGGCAAATAGTACTAAATCAAATGATATTAAGAAGCATCATGCAAGCACAAATTCAAAGGTACACTGCAATGTTTCTAGCACCAAGAGCAAGCCGTACACATCACAGAGGGCATGTTTACTATGTAAATCAAATCATTCACTATATGCGTGCAGCAAATTTCTAGGTCTAGATTTAAAAGCAAAACTAAAATTTGTGAGGGATAATAAATTATGTGAAAATTGTTTACGGCCTGGTGGGCATACAGCAGCCGACTGTAGATTTGGTCCATGTAGGAAGTGTGAAAATGTTAAACATAATTCCTTAATCTGTGATAAGGCTACTGACACACAGAGCCAAGTCCCGTCTCAAGCACTACCTAGCGATGACAAACGGCCTTCACTAGTTACACTAGCATCCCTCAGTGACTCTGCTGCACCTCAGCTGCATGGTGAACAATTGCACACAGATATATTATGCGCTCAATATCCTTGTGTGCAAAGAGTCCTCTTATCGACTGCGTTAGTTGAAGTACGTGATAAATTTAATAATTACCATTTAGCTCGCACTCTTTTAGATTCTGGCAGTGAACGTTGCCTTATTAAAAAATCTTTATGCGATATTCTAAATATACCAGTGATACAGTCCACTAAAGAAATTCGTGGAGTTGGAAATTCGGTGACACAGGCCACACTCATCTGTGATATTGAAATTAAGTCACGCACCAGCTCCTATACTACACACTTACAATGTATTGTTCTACCAAACATTACATCTACTTTTCCTGCGATACCTAAACATGATGCGCAATTTAAAATTCCTAGCAACTTACAGTTAGCGGATCCTGATTTCTATGTAGGTCAAAGTATAGACATACTGATAGGGGCTGATAAGTTCTGGGATTTACTGAGCCAAGGTAAAATGCGTTTACCTGCTGGTCCTTTCTTGCAAAACACTAGACTTGGCTGGATTATTTCAGGTCCCTTAAATATTAATGCGCGCAGTAAGGGCCATGTCCAGTGCAATTTCTCTCAAGCGGTTAACGATCAATTGCGTCTGTTTTGGGAGATTGAGGAACTACCTAAGCCATGTGATACGCGCACAGAAGAGGAGAAAGCGTGCGAAGATCATTTCATCAAAACTACCACGCGCAATAGTGACGGAAGATTTTGCGTAAATATTCCCCTCAAATTATCACCACATGAGTTAGGTGAGACGCATCCTCAAGCCGTTAACAGATTCATGTCGTTAGAAAAGCGGTTACAACGCGTACCAGAGTACAAAAAAATGTACAGTGATTTCATACACGAGTATGAAAATCTAGGTCACATGACTCGAATAACTACATATGGAACACCACATTGTTTTATGCCTCACCATGGGGTATTCCGAGAGCATAGTACCACAACGAAACTGCGTGTTGTTTTTGACGCAAGCTTTCCGTCATCCACGTCAGTCTCGTATAACAGTCTCCAACGTGTAGGCCCTGCCATACAAGGCGATCTATTAGCAATTTTATTGCGTTTGCGGCAGCACAGATACGTTGCTTGTGCTGACGTAGAAAAAATGTACCGTCAAGTAATGGTGTCAGAGGACCAGCGAGATCTACAACTAATCGTATGGCGTGATGATCCCGCGGAGCCTTTAAGTGTTTACAGGCTCAATACTGTCGTGTACGGAACCGCGTCCGCGCCCTTTCTCGCCGTAAGGTGCCTAAAAGAATTAGGGTATACCAGCTCGGATCCCGACGTAAAGAGGGTTATCACGGAAGACTTCTTTGTCGACGATATGATTACCGGCCTAGACGACAAAGACAAGTTAACGGAATTATGCGAAAAGATCTACAAGGTTTTGCAATCGGGATGCTTCCCTTTGCGAAAATGGATATTTAATTACGAATGCGATCAGTCTATTTTCAACGGCATTAAACAATTAAATTTAGATGGGAAAAGTGAATGTAAGACATTGGGGATAGGATGGAATAGCTCCACCGATGAATTTAATTATAACACACAGTTCAAAAATGATACGCAAATATCTAAACGCACGATACTGTCACATGTATCGCAGATATTCGATCCGCTGGGTTTATTAAGCCCTGCAATCATAATCGCGAAGATACTATTGCAGAAATTATGGTTAACAAAAACCGATTGGGACGACGCGCTACCGAATGACGTCATCGAGACGTGGAACCGGTTTGCGTCAAGTTTATCCGCATTAAATAACATAGTCGTTCCGCGACACGCTATCGGGCTAGAACCTGCGTCCATCGAGTTGCACATATTTACGGACGCATCGCAAGTAGCCTATGGCGCATGCGCATACATTCGCACTGTAACAAAAAACAAAACCACTTGCAATAGGTTATTATGTGCAAAGGCAAAGGTCGCGCCGGTGAAGCCTCTCACGATACCCAGGCTCGAATTAAGCGGAGCTGTTTTGGGTGCGCGGCTTTATAAGAAAATAAATGAATCACTTCACTGTCATTTTAATAGTGTAACATTCTGGACTGACTCAACTATAGTTCTGGGGTGGCTACGAACTGCTCCGAACTTACTAAAAACGTTCGTTCAAAATCGGGTAGTTGAGATTCACGACTTAACGGGTGAGCTTCCGTGGCGGCATGTCAGTGGCAAAGAAAATCCAGCTGACATGGCATCACGCGGAGTTCTACTGAACGACCTCGCCACTTCCACTCTATGGTGGGAAGGACCCTCGTTCCTACGCGATCCTAATTTCGATCACTCATGCGTTACACCCAAACAAGATCAAGCTGCGGTACCCGAAGAGCTGCCCGAAGTAAAATCTAGTTCAGTATTAGTTTGCACTGAAGAACGAGAGTTATTCCCATTTTCACGATTTTCTCAATTCAATCGAATGAGACGCACCTTCGCATACGTACTGCGGTTTATACATAACTCGCGCAATTATAAAATTAATCGGCGGACCGGTGCTCTCAGCTTGGATGAATTGAGGGGAGCGGAGTTGGGCTTAGCAAAGTTATCGCAATTAGAGTCATATAGTGAAGAACATAAATTAATTAATAAAAATACGACGCATAATTTAAAATCATCTTTATTGAAACTCAATTTATTTATCGATAAAAATTCGGACCTCATACGTGTAGGTGGTCGTATTGTAAATTCAGAGGAATTCGATTATAACAAACTGCATCCAATTCTACTCTGCTCAAACCATCGATTTACAAAATTGTTGCTACGTCACGTGCACGTGCGTATGCTCCACGCAGCACCTCAAGCACTATTGTATGAAGTGCGACAGCAGTGGTGGCCTGTAGGCGGAAGAAACCTTGCACGTCAGGTTGTTCATGAGTGTATCTTATGTAAACGATTGAAAGGTAACACGTTGCATCCTCTTATGGGTAACCTACCAAAGGAACGAGTCACTCCAACATACCCTTTTCTTTATTGTGGAGTTGACTACGCAGGGCCAGTGCTTACGTTGAACCGGAAAGGTAAAGGTGCTAGAACTGCAAAATCATACATTTGTTTATTTATCTGCTTTGTTACTCGCGCAGTGCACTTGGAGCTTGTCAGTGACCTCACTTCTGAGTCATACATTCTGGCACTTAAACGTTTTATCGCTAGGCGCGCTAAACCGTCAGAAATTTCCTCTGACAACGGAAAAAATTTCGTCGGAACAATGAACGAGTTTGGAAAATTCTTAACGAGATGTTCCGCTGACATCTCTGAATATGCGGTTAATCAAAGCATTAAATTCAAGTTCATACCCGCTTATAGTCCTCATTTCGGTGGCCTGTGGGAGGCTGGGGTGAAATCCTCCAAATTCCACTTACTCCGCGTCATAGGAAACGCTCACCTAACTTTCGAAGAACTTACCACAGTTCTCACACAAGTCGAATCAATTCTCAATTCCCGTCCTCTTTCACCTATGTCGTCCCATCCTCAAGACTTATTACCCATTAGTCCTGCCCATTTCCTGGTTGGCCGACCCTTGACAGCGCCAGTCTACGAGGACATGCGGAATCACACCGGCTCATACCTCAGTCGCTACCAACGAGTCGAACAGATGCGCCATCACTTCTGGGAGAGATGGTCAAAGGAGTACATCTCTGAACTCCAAACGAGATGCAAATGGATGAGCGGCGTCGACACACTGCAACCAGGCATGATGGTCGTTATCAAAGACGACAATCTTCCTCCACTAAAATGGCATCTTGGACGCATCATCAATGCCGTCCCAGGCAAGGATGGCATCTCACGTGTAGCAGACATTCGCACGGCAACGGGCGTGGTCAGACGCTCATTTCCGAAGATTTGTCCACTGTTTTGTGAAGAGGAGGTGAAGAAGACTTCTTTGGAACCTGGCGATTCCAAGGCCGGGGGCATGTAAAGGCGTAAATTGGAACGCAACCATAGTGCACAGTCACTGTCAGTGTCACAAAGTGAATTCTTATATGTCAGTTTAAAATGTCACAATTAATTGTTAATCGAAAAATATAACGGTCGTTTTATAGCAGTAAAACCGAGTATCTTTTAGCCGCCTTTATGCGCATCCAACAAAGCGCTATTAAATAACGAAGATCCAAAACGCCTGCAACATACGATCAACGAGACGCAACAAAGTGCTGTGGGCACACTCATGGATCAATTCAGTGTTTTATGTGATACAGGAAAATATATAACTGATAGCAGAATGTACTGGTCTTTTATTTTTCCTAGTTTAGTAATACAGGCCTTGATATACATAATTACTTTCAATGAAAGCCAATTTTCTGCAGCAAAACACGCGTGGATGTAGGTTTTTAAAACTCTTTATAGATTAACTAGCGGATGCCCGCGACTTCGTTCGCGTGGTATAAGTTTATTTTCCCACAGGCAATCCTGAATTTTCCGGGATAAAAAGTAGCCTATACAACTCTCCAGGTCCTCAACTACCCGTGCAAAATACCCGTTGCTCTGTTGCGGCGTGATTGAAGGACTATCTCTCTATTTCACCCCTTCGGGGGTAGAATTTTCAAGAACTGTGAAACACGTATTTCTTTATTTTTAATCGGTAGGTCATATACCAAGTTTAATGGATATAACGTGAGAACTGAAGGACTTTCATACCAATTTCCAACCCTTATTTTACCCCTTCGGGGTGAAATTTTGAGGAACTGTGACACATGTACTTCTTTATTTTTTACCGAAAGTCAAAATACCAAGTTTCGTTGGAATAACTTGTAAAATATCTTGAGAAATGAAGGCCTTTTATACCATTTTTCATCCCCTTAGGGGTGGAATTTTGAATGTATTTCTTAATATTCAACTCGCAGCTCATATACCAAGTTTCAAGACTATAGCTTGCATAAAAATTTTCAACCCCTATTTTACGACTTTAGGGGTTGAATTCTGAAAAACTGTGACAGACGTAATTCTTTATTTTTTAACGTAAGCCAAAATACCAAGCTTCGTTTATATAACTTGAGAATATCTTGAGAAATGAAGGACTCATGCAAACTCTCATCCCTTATATCACCCCTTCGGGGGTAGAATTTTTAAAAACTGTGAAACACGTATTTCTTCATTTTCAACCAGTAGCTCGTGTACCAAGTTTCATGGATATAACTTGAGAAATGACGGACTTTCATACAAACTTTCACCCCCTTAGGGGTGGAATTTTGAAAAATCCTTTCTTAGTGAGCGCCTACTTCACAAAAGGAACCTACTGTCAAAATTTCAAGTTTCTAACCCCAGCGGTTTAGGCTGTGCGTTAATTAGCTAACGATTTTATCTTTTTTTGCGATTGTCTTAAAAGGAAAATAAAAGAAAATATAAACATAACATAGCGGTATGTATTTCGTAAACTATTTACAAAAAAATTAATACACAAATATTAACAACATTTACATGAAGTAAATGCACGACAAAAGTTTTTCATTTATCTGGAGAGACGGAATGAAAAATTCTAAATATACAGGCTGAATAAAAAATACAAAATAATAACATTGTACATTAAATAATGGTAGGTATTCAAATACTCTAATAGGAAATAATTAAGTTACATACAAATATAATATTACCAATCGTTCACAATAGATTCATACAAGATCCTTAGAAGTGACTACGTGAGTGATATCGAGAGATGCATACATCATTTTGCACAATCACAATTATTATAATAAATTCTAAGTTTAGAAGTTGATTGACTTTCCGATGTACGCAGCCATGTTCGCTTCTCTTAACGCTTCTGAGCACGTCTGAAAAGGAGAAAAACATGTTACAATATGTATAGAATTAAATGTACCACAAAAGTCTACCTTTATGCTTTCTAGCATAAAGTTCTAGAAACAAATTGGGGTAGTGGCGTTCAGTTCATTAAGATATGACAGCTCTAATGCAAAGGAGACGGTTCAGATTTGTATGGGGTGTAGGCCTAGTCTTGTACAAGTAGAAAAATGAAGGAAAATAAAATACTAGAGCAGTTTTTATCGGCCAAATCTACGAATTCGTCGTAATTTCAGTGGTAAAATTATTAATCTTTCCAAGTTAACAAGGAACACTAAACATGAGTCGGTAACAATGGCGGATTCATATTTTTTGACGTTTTCGAAAGAAAAACACGTTATTTTGACAGTGACTGTCAGAAATGACATTTGATACATTTCGCGCCTACTGCCTTCTCTATGGCTGAAGGTTGCCATCTTGGAAACGTATCGAAAACTTGAATTACATGTTTTATTTTTTTCTCGTTATTTACTTTACTGTTCTAAATTATTATATTTTTAATACAATCTATGTATTTTACTTTATTTAGCGTAGAGTGTACAAGAGTAGGCCTAAAATGAACCTTTTCCTTTAAGAAACAGGTACGTGTTAGTACGCACTACGTAGGTATGTGTTGGAAAACTCTGACGGTCATCATATTTTCGTAAACAGTAGTTTTTTGCAAAATCTCTGTAAGAAACTTCATAATGATTTTAAAACACCTATTCACAGAGGTACCCAGTTTTTTAGTTTAGATTTGAATGTGCTCCTTTATAGTGGTAACATCTATACATCTATACTTATAAATGCTTAAGTTTAGACGGATGTTTGTTACTCAATCACGCCCGAACGGCTGTACGGATCTGGATGAAATTTGGCACAGAGATAGATTATAGTCTGGAATAACACAGGCTACTTTTTATCCCGGAAAATTGGAAAGAATTCCCGCGGGAACCAAAAAAACCTTAATCTACGCGGACGAAGTGGCGAGGTATCAGCTTTCTTTTTCATCTCGCGTCGTTTCCTCAACTTTGAGGATCGTGGCTCTCTCGTGACATTACAGCCTTCACGGTGTTTCTCCATCTCTCCCTATTGGAGGCCGTGCGAAAACCACTGCAGATCGGAGTGTCGACAGCTTCTTTTATTTGGTGGCTCTTTCCTTCGATCATCAGCTAGTGTTTCTATAAAAAAAAACTATATTTAAAAAAATATCTTACGGGATGCGCGTGGCACACTCGCGCGACGTCCTCCGCGGCCGCGCCATACTCCTGCGCCAGCACAGCCTCGTTGATCAGCTCGCCGCCGCCCTGCAAACATAACATCCGTTATAGTTGAGTGTTGTTACGGATAGATCTCATAGGTTTTTTTGACGTGACAACGTCTTATAATTCGATATAGCCGGCTGCACGCACGAAAAAAGATGACGTATGCGGCGTTACCTCGCTCAGAGGCGTTCCATGTAAGGCTTGAAGTGCAAGCGAGAGCGCGGAACGAGCGACAAAGAGGCACAATCGGCCTTTGCGTTCGGCAGCGTTCGACATCAGTCTCTCTCCTACTTGAGTGAGCGATGCGTCTGCGTTGTCACGTTCAACTATCGTCAGTAAACCGACTTTACAGACAACCAATTTTTTATCCACAAGTCAGCCCTTGACTGCGATCTTACCTGTTAGTGGAGTATGACCGTACGAATTACGATCATACTGCACTTAATAATAAAAAAATGTATGTGTGTGTGTGTGTGTTAGTATTTTATGCGGGACTATTTATATAACATAGGGACAAATGGGAATATTTATATAACACTAGCTATGACCCGCGACTTCGCTCGCGTGGCTCAAGGGAACAATAACTGAGTTTTATGTGAAAAATTGTCAATTTATGAAGTGAAAAGTTCTTTAGGTCCATTGAGCACTTTTTGGTAGGGGGTAAAGATGTGGAACGGTGTCGGTCACGCGACAACATTATTCTTAAGACAAAAGGTCTTAAGTATAAATAATATAGTACATAATTAAACTTTAATTATTAATTAAACTTTAATGCCTTTGTTTATTTGATACACATCACTTGTGTAACTGTGACTCACATCTCACGTTGTTACGAAGACAAAAGGTCTTAAATATAAATATAGTACATTCGTAATTATACTTTAATTACTTAGCTTTAAGGTTTATATTATAATTATTTTAAAAGTGCTGTGTTGTTATTTTAAATATTCTATTTCACTTCTATCGGCAGTCCCT
The DNA here is from genome assembly GCA_963932025.1 of Erebia epiphron. Lineage (NCBI taxonomy): Eukaryota > Metazoa > Arthropoda > Insecta > Lepidoptera > Nymphalidae > Erebia > Erebia epiphron. The sequence goes on along the minus strand of OZ009952.1, from coordinate 17,236,115 downwards.
ATGACTGCCAATTTTTATGTTACTGTTAGTTTTTCCGGGATAAAAAGTGGCCTATGTCACTCCAGGTCCTCAAATATACCCATGCAAAAACACATGTCGATCCGTTGCGCCGTTGAAGGACAAACCAACAAACTAACAAACAAACTGGCTTTCGCATTTATAATATTATAAGTATGGATAGGGACCAATGATGTGCGTGCCAAGGATGACGTCGGTTGCCTTAACAAATCCGTCTGTGTCGCTATTGGTGTTCGCTAAGAGATATAGCGGCAGAGAGCGGGCAGGTATACAACTCACCGGGCCAATGATGTGCGTGCCGAGGATAACGTCAGTTGTTTTGTCGGCGAGCACCTTAACGAAGCCGTCAGGCTCGCCGTTGGTCTTCGCGCGAGAATTCGCCAGGAACGGGAATTTGCCCACTTTGTATGCTCGCCCCTGCAAACAAATCACAAACATAATCTGAAGAAACAAATAAAGATGTTTTGGAATAATTTATGTCATTAAGGCGTCAGGCACGAAACTAGCGACGGCCGAGCGACGGCGACGTGGTCCGAGAGCTGGCGACGAATTTCGGGAAGGTCTTTTTGGCAAGCTGAAATTGTGAAAAAATATAACTTCGTCAATTGGCGAATCCAGTCCTGCCAGTCTGGTAGAGCGCTTGCGGAGTTTCGCTACTGCGCAGCATATACCATAAGCAAAAAAAAAAAACAAAAAACTTTTTGACAACTTGATTTTTTTTATCTTAAAATTTAGTAGGTACTTACATAATTCGAAAAAAAACCCAGACATTTTTGTCGCTTATAAAGTACTAGCTTATGCCCGCGACTACGTCGCGTGGATTGAGGTTTTTTGGTTCTCGCGGGAACTCCTTAATTTTCCGGGATAAAAGTAGCCTATGTGCTATTCCAGACTATATTCTATCTCTGTGCCAAATTTCAGCCAGATCCGTGCAGCCGTTGGCGCGTGATTGAGTTAGAAACATCCATACATCCATACATCCATCCATCCATCCATCCAAACTTTCGCATTTATAATATTTATATTATTTGATTGATTGATTACCAGACCTCTTCAAAAATATTGTATTAAAATTCCCAAAAAATATATACTTTTGGCAATCTGAAATTTTATTCACGTATTTATTGAGTAATTTCAATAATACTTGCAAATCGCCAGACAAATTTTGCGGTTATAAACAATTCCCAGACGTGAATAAAATTTTCAAATCAGTACGACAAAATTACGGCGAATTTCGTCGCCAGCTCTCTGACTAATCGCGTGGCCTCGCTGTCGCCGTCGCTCCCCCGTCGCTAATTTCGTGCCCCTAAGTCATCATTTTTAATTTCCTAATAAGAATTTTAAGATATGAGCATAAATAAAATAATATTCCGAACCAAGAAAGAACTCATTAAGTTCATATAACAAACCTCTTTTTTGAGATCCTCCTCCGACTTGCCGACCCAGCCGACCTCAGGTGTCGTGTAGATGACTGACGGAATGGCGTCGTAGTTGAAATGCACCGGCATGCCCTACAAACCAATCGTATAACTGGAAATTTGATACATTCAGCATCACAATGACAACATACTAATTCATACATACATACATAATAAACAAAGAATTTATTGTGAATTTGCTAGTAAATTAATAGTTTAAGAATGAATGCTAAAGTATATTTGAATTTCTCCAAACAACGTCTCACTCTCATTGGCGAATAAATTGTAAAAAGCCACAAAACAAACCAAGAAGAAAAAGTTTATTTGTCTTTTAGTCCAGCCACAATACTTAAGCTGCATTAATCATTGATCACTGTCTATACTAATACTAATATTATAAATGCGAAAGTTTGGATTGATGGATGTATGGATGGATGTTTGTTACTCAATCATGCCGCAACGATTGAACAGATCTGGATGAAATTTGAAAACCTCAACCCACGCGTACGAAGTCACAGGCATCAGCTAGTTTGAATATAATATAGTATTATTTCTGCAACAACATATTTTGTAATAGCGAAAGTTGGCCAACAGTTAAACTGCAGTTTTAATTTTACGTAGTCAGACAGACAGAACACTACGGCATAAGTCAAAACTAACGCGCACTATCCAGATATTTTTCATGCAAATATCCGCCTTCACATTGTTCGGTGGGTCACAGATCAAATTAATGCTTAGTCTTATATTATTAAGCTAATATTAATAATTCACAATTAATATTAATAATGTCACATTAATAAGCGGATTCCCATTTTTAAGTAATTTGGATACAATTCATTTTATTGAGTTTCTTGCTAGTTCTTCTCGGTAGTAATGCATTCATAACCAGTGGTAGATTCACGTGATGTATCAAAGGCAGTTGTAAAAGTTTATTGTAATAGAAACATTTGAATTTTATGTCTCGGTTATCTGTTAGTTACAGCAGCAAAACTAACAGAAATACTTCGTTTACACTCTACGGGGACCATACTGCAAACGCTTATATATTAAAACAATATTACTCAAAATGACAGTTTGATGTCACATACCTTTACGTTCCTAAAATAAGGTTTATAATAATTCTAAAATACGAAAGTAAACAATAATGAAACAATATCGCTTTAAGCGTTGGCAGTATGGCTCCAGGTTGCCTTAGTTTTCTGTAGGGTCTCTTACTGAGAAAATGGTAGATGGAAGGTGAAAGAAAAGGCATATTTACCTTAATACCTTCAACACAAACGATACCTTCGTCTTCTGCCTTGTGAGCTAACATGGGGCCGTGGATGACGTCACCGATCGCGTATATTCTGGGAATAATAGAATTCATATTGATTGTAAACCTTAAGCGCTCGGTGGAACTGAACTCCCTATTTAACACTGTATTACAGGCAGTGACGGATTAACCCTTAATCAAATTAAGCAATTGCCTAGGGCATCACGTCTGAGGGGGCACCAGAAGAAGCACAAAAAAAATCCGTCCTTAGGGCATCACGTCTCACTCTCACTTCACCAAAAACCACACCACAAAAAGTTTCTAGGACTAATTTGAAAATTAGCGCGTTTTAAGTTGACATAGAGTCCGACCTTGAGTCATAACACCACTCCCACTCGCTGCCCGCTTGTGCATTCGACAATTCGAATGCCCCGGAATTGTGATCAGTCAATCACAAACCACTCCTTCCCCGCGGGCCCCAAGCCTGGCGCCTCCGCAAATCTGTTTATTATTGTTATTATTGTTGTCGCACCTACTCCACTTCTAAAGTATGTTACATCTCATCAATTTATTTTACAAAAAACTAATGTTTTTAGGCGGTAAAGGTTTAAAGACCGATTCTAGTTGACATACGGATAGGGGGGCCCCCACGCATGGATTGCTTAGGGCATCAAGTAATCTTAATCCGTCACTGATTACAGGGATTCCAGTAAGGTCAAAATCTCATACACTTTGTCAGGACTCGGGAATCAATACTTACACCACACTTGGTCACAAAAATCCTAAATGATTTTAATATTTTTCTCCATCAATCTTTAATATAAATTTTCAATACCAAGTTCTCTGCTGTGTGAAAAAAACTCGTACTAAGTAATGTAATTATTTCGGTAATGTAATTAGTTCGGTTCAGTCGGTTGCGAATGCCAAGCAACGTTGACCCAAGTCGGTAACTGGATTTGAAGGTTCTACTTTGGCCTGTTCGTTTCCTCTGTGCCTCGGAGAGCACGTTAAGCAATCGATCCCGGTTATTATCACTAACATCTAATAATAATCGTTACAAAAACCTAAGAATTTAAATACTCTTAGTGGGGTCGTATGCGGAAGGACATGGGAAGTGGGAACCCACCGCATTATTATCCTTAGAAAACCATTATTTGATTAATGGAAAGGGGTCACGACCCTCAGTAATGAGGAAAAATTGGCAGTCATAGGGACTGCCGATAGAAGTGAAAACGTTTTTTTTAAAAATAATATAATATAAACTTCAACACTAAGGCATTAAAGTTTAATTTCGAATGTAGTATGTTTATATTTAAGACCTTTTGTCATCGTAACAACGCGAGCATGTCGCTGTTTGGGAGCAGTCGGTGACGCGAATCCACAAGTTTACCCCCTACCAAAAAGTGCTCAACGCGGCTAAACGAGTTTTCACTTCAAAATGACGCAGAGAGAGAGAGAGAGAGAGAGAGAGAGAGAGGGCGGGAGAGAGAAAGAGAGAGAGAGTATGCATTTACCCGGGCACGGTGGTCTGGAACTTGTTGTTAACAGGCACTCGGCCGCGATCGTCGAGCGCGATGCCCACCTTGTCGAGGCCGAGCCCCGCGGTGTAGGGCCGCCTGCCGATCGAGATCAGCACTACGTCGCAATCCAACTGTGCAACAAATAAAATTCTGTCTATTCATAATAATACATAGTATCCAAACCTCCACTCTCACAGCAGACAGGGAGCCGTTCGGGCGTGATTGAGTAAAAAACATCCATCCATACATCCATCCAAACTTTTGCATTTATAATATTAGTATAGATTAGTATTATTTAGTATAGATTTAATGTCCAGAACATGGTATATTAAAATATCGTTACATATTACATTTAACATAGTAAAGTCAGCATGCTCTACCGTCGCCAGTGCGCGAGTTGAATTCAGAGTAAATGTATGTGTCACCATACAGTTGCTCTGCATTCAACTCGTGCGCGAACTATAGTTGTTAATCATCCTATCCACTGAAGCAGATTTACCCACATTTTTTCTACAAGTAACACCCTAGGATAGGATACTACTGTGTCGATAGGATAAGTTTGCTATCAATAATATTGTATTAAAATCATCACAATCATACAATTTATACCCCAGATACTAATTAAAATAGAATGACACAATCAGTATCCCTAGTGCGATGCTATCGCACTCTCGACAACTTAGTTTATTAAGTTTCGACAACATATGCATTTTGTTAGTAACTCTGTGATCAGCAACGAAAATTATCATTACAGAAGGAAATTTTACAATTTTCTGGACTTGAATAGCAAGGACACTTACTGTTTCGGGGTTTCCACCCTTGGAAGCTTCTACGCTGACTTTGACAACTCCACCCTCTTTCTTCACACCTGTCACTTTGGTGCTCAGTTTGAACTTCATGCCCTGTTTAGCCATGATTTTCTGTAGGGTTTTTGAAACCTCGCCATCGATTCCAACACCTGTGTAGGGTAAGAAAAGAGTAAAAAAAACACAGTCAAAATCCAGTCCAATTGCCAAGACTAGATAATGTTAGAAAATTTGTCTTTGAAGGATAATATTTAAAATTAACAGATTAACATCAAGACGATTTTACATAATTTTTATTCAGGAGAAAAGTTATTTTTTAAAATTCTGAAGGGTTATGTTATTCAGATCTAGTATATCAGAGAAATTACAGTTATATAAATTACTTAAGGAATTACTATAAGATTTTACCCTGCAGTTCTTATTTCTACCATTATTAAAAGTCACTATCAATCACCTCCAATAGAATCAAGGAACTCAATAGCCGTGACATCAGAACCAAGCCTCTGGTATACAGATCCCAGTTCAAGGCCAATGACCCCAGCACCAATGACTAACATTTTCTTGGGCACCTTGGGCAGTGAGAGAGCCCCTGTTGATGTGACGATTTGCTGCTCATCAAACTGGTGAAGAAGGGATACTTTGCATCACTAAGTTTTACTGATCAAAATCATGTAGTGGCAACTTTATTTAAAAAAAAAAACCGGCCAAGTGCGAGTCGGACTCGCGCACCGAGGGTTCCGTACAAACCTGTAGTAAGTTTTAAATTAAATGTTTCTTTTAAATATTTGAGTTGATTGAATGAAAGGTAAATTGCGGTTTACGATTTATGACGTATTAAAAAATAACGACCAAAGATGTAAAACGGTAATAATTACCTACCCTTGTTAATGAACCGCAAAACTAACTTTGTTTGTAGAGGTTTACTGTTAATATAAAAAAAAACTATGCTAGTTAGAGCATTGGCTATAGTTTTCCTGTAAAATATACATAAATTCCTATTGACCATAATTATTTCATATTTTTCGATTGGTAAACTCCGGAGATAAGGGGGGGGGGAACGGTATTTTTTTAGACTTTTTCCCCGATAAATCAAAAACTATCATGACTAAAAATAATTAAAAATCTGTTTTAGAATGTACAAAGTAAACCCTTTCATATGATACCCCACACAGTACAGTTATCTCACTTTTAAATTTCAACCCTCCGATTTTCCCCCCTTTTTAAATAAGAACAAAAATAATTTCCAATTTTTTTTAATTCCAGTGTCTTTGGGCCACTAATATACACCACTATTCCAAATTTCATGTCGATAGCTTCGGTAGTTACTGAAATAATCGAGTGTGACGGACGGACAGACGGACAGACGGACAGACGGACAGACAGACGGAGAAAGTCGCACCATAAGGGTTCCATTTTACCATTTTGGTACGGAACCCTAAAAAGAATAGTTTAAACCAGATTTGCTATTATTTCTGGGCAGGAGCTGTGTTTAAAGTAGCCCACCCACCTTACCAATATTTGCTCAAAATTCCGTAAACTTATTTTCAAAATATGTACCAATAAGCTATCTATAATACTATAAAAATATTACTTACGGTTACACCAGGAAATGGGGTCACTTCTGATCCAGTTGCAATCAAAATGTTCTTTGTGTTGATAGTCTCAACTCCCTTCTCACCTTTGACTTCAACTCTATTTGGTGCAGTTATTGTGCCTAATCCACGTACTAGTTTAACCTGTATAATCATACAATATTTACATATTTTGTCGAGCGCTGTAGTTTTAACGTGCTGAGGTATTGGGTACGATACCCGGCAGGTTTAATTTGGGAATTTATAATTTCTGAATTTTCCCTGGTCTGGCCTGGTGGGAGGCTGCGGCCGAGTATAGTTACCACCCTACCGGCACAGACGTACCGCCAAGCGATTTAGTGTTCCGGTACGATGTCGTATAGGAACCCATTAGGGGTATGGTTTAATTTTTACTGCCATGACCTTAACAGGTTAGCCCCCTACGATCTTAGACTGCATCATCACTAACCATCAGGTGAGATCGCAGTCAAGGACTAACTTGAAGTGGAATAAAAAATGCATTTCGTGGAATTTAAAAGTAATGATTTATTAGATATCGCACCAACTCTTAGTTATCTTCTATGATTAACTGATGAACACGAACATTGAGGTTACTGCAATCGAAAGCACCTTACATGGGAGAATTTTGATTTCAAAGAGATTTCTATAATAGTTGAGAGCGTGCGGACACTCGCTTGTCATTTTTTAGGTACTCTGTATTTGTTCTTATTTGAGTTTAAGTTTTTTATATACATATTTGGTATATTTTATTGAATTATATAAATATATGTATTTGTTATAAATATATAATACTAGCTGATGCCCGCGACTTCGTCCGCGTGGAATAAGTTTTTTAAATTCCCACGGGAACTCCTCAATTTTCCGGGATGAAAAGTAGCCTATCCAAGGTCCAGGTCTTCAACTATACCCATGGAAAAATTCACGTCGAACCGTTGCTCCGTTGCAGCGTGATTGAAGGACAAACCAACAAACAAACGCACTTTCGCATTTTTAATATAAGTATGATTGTGAATTTATTTCCCAGAATAATGAGCTCATGGAGTGAATCCCATATTTTGATTGCACCTTGTGGAGCCAAGCAAAAAATGTAAAATTGACATAATTTTTTCCTAAAATCTTATAAAATTAAAGGAAAAATGCTCCTGGGTCTAAATAATCTATCTCATCTTCATCTTTGTCTAGCACCATGAATTACTGGTCGAAATAAAAACCTTACCTTACCTTAAATATTATATCACTGGCTGTAACTCACATATTTTGTCGGAAAATACCAGACTAGTTTCAAACCCATTCAGGGCCTTTATTTACATGTTTTCCCAACAAAAAAAACAGGAGTAACAACAGGTGATATATAATTTAAGTTATAATGTACTAGCTGATGCCCGCGAATTCGTCCGCGTGGATTGAGGATTGTTGGTTCCCGCTGGAACTCTTTCCGGAATAAAAGTAGCCTATGTGCTATTCCAGACTATAATCTATCTCTGTGCCAAATATCAGCCAGATCCGTTCAGCCGTTGGCGCGTGATTGAGTAACAAACATCCAAACATCCATCCATCCATCCATACATCCATACATTCATCCATACATCCATACATCCATCCAAACTTTCACATTTATATATTAGTAAGATTAAGATAACTCACGGTAGTTTAAAAGTTAAAATATTATCTTACCTTGTTTTTATTAAATAACATAGCAATGCCTCCAGTAAGAGCTTTAACTGCATTGACTTTATATGCCATCATAGCTTCAAAGTTTAGTGACACATTGCCCAATTCGATTCCTCTATTTTTGAAGTCATGTTGGGCCATGTGATACAAATGAGAGTTGTGTAGTAATGCCTTGGATGGGATGCAGCCAACGTTTAAACATGTTCCTCCCAATGTTGGATCTTTTTCTACTGAAATTGTCTATGGAAATAATAATTAAATCTTAACTATTTTTTGTATCTAGATAATAATATTCAAAAGGAGTAATAATAGTTAAATAGTCCCAAAATAATGTTAACATTATTGGTGATAGGATGGTTTATATAATATGTACATATATCTCTGAAAAATTGTAAAAACCGTTAGATTATAATCATGGTTTCTATTCCGCGAGATTGTAAACTGTCAAAAGATTGCAAACCGTTCAATGTTCTGAGTATTAATTTTTGAAATATTTATTGTATTTATGTTTTCTTATCTCTTTCTTGTACAGTTCGCGCGCGAGTTGAATGCAGAGTAAATGTATGTGTCACCAAACATTTACTCTGCATTTAACTCGCGCGCAAACTAGTGGTTAGGTTAGGTTTGGGTTTGACATAAATATTCAGGTAGTGCCCTTACAGGGCACATAGGTTCTAGCTGGTTAATATACCTAATAGACTACAATTCACCAAAAATTATGCATTAAATTGTAAGCAGTATGTTACGGTTCACAATCTGTCGACAGTTTACAATCCATCAAGATAAAAAGCGTTAGATTACACTCTAACAGTTTTTACAATTTTATGGTTAAAAAACCAAAATTGAGTAGAACAGTGATCAGAACTCTTTAGAGTTTACACTGATCTCTGAAATTATATAATGAGATAAATTTGAGGAGTGAGAGCAATAAAAATTAACCGATATGAATAAGCTATATGAAAAACTAGTCGATGACTGCGATTTTGTCTGTGTCGATTGAGATTTTTTTGGTTTCCGCTTGAACTCTTTAATTTTCCAGGATAAAAAGTACCCTATGTGTTATTCCAGCCTATAATATATCTCTGTGCCCATCCAGATTCATTCAGCCATTCTGGCGTGATTGAGTAACAAACATCCATCTATCCAAACTTTCGCATTTGTAATTTTAGTACAGATAGAAGCTTCAGTACCTTTAAACCCAGCTGGGCTGCTTTAATGGCTGCTACATATCCGCCAGGGCCTGAACCAATGACAACAAGGTCTGCGTCATGTGTGGTGGCATACTGCCTGATTCCAATTCTTACATTGCCGCTCTACAAAAAGGTTTTAAAAATTAGACTTAGTATAATTTTTAACAAATTTGCGTATGTTGAAGTGCAGAACACTCTTTTTAGTCTTAAAAGTAACAAATTACAGACTTCCAAACAAGAGGAGGCTCTCTGTTATTTTAGCCACTGCCAAGCCTGGCTAGTATTTAGTACACTTCATTAGCGTTTGCGCATATATCTGGTTTGTTTAGAGACTTGACAAAGTCACATGTTGAAGGTCAAAGACTTCATCAGCTTCAGGTTACCTTTTTCCTACCCTAATATAGATAACACATTAAAGGATATTTAATATTTATTTTTTACTTACAATAATAGGTACCTACTTTAAAAAAATTTGCGCAGCTACACAAGCTCCGAGATTGCATAACCCATGTCACAAATTTGTTTTGTTCGTTTACTAAGGGTAACGATAAGAAAGTTGAACGCTTACCCTAAATGGAGTTGAAGCTAGTTTTAAGAACTTATAACCCATTTTTAAATTAATTTATAGGGCGATTTGTAGATTTAAGATGGAATTTAAATTGAAAAAATACTGCGGATCCTTGGCGGTGGAAGGACTTGACATCAGAGTCCAGAGGCAGCTTGACATTCACAGCTGAGCTGACATTGATTGACATTAGTCTAAATCTATAAATCTATGAAATTAGTTGTCAAAAAACACAAAAAATACTTTCACCATAGACTACGGATTTCATTCTATATTGAGATGATTGGAGGCATATCTCCAGGGTAGGGAGGTCATGTGGGAGAGGGACGGACAAATGTTCCGGCGTCGTGTCTGCAGAGGGGTGCCGCAGGGGTCGGTCCTGGGGCCAGTCCTGTGGAACATCGGGTTTGATTGGCTGCTGCGGAGCCCGATGCTCACGGGGACGAAGGTGCTCTGTTATGCAGACGACACCCTCGTAACGGCTCGCGAGAAAACATTCGAGGAAGCGGCACGTCTAGCCACTGCCGCTACATCGCTGGTGGTGGACAGGATCGGGAGGTTGGGCCTGAGAGTCTCTGTTTCCAAAACAGAGGCTCTCTTGTTCCATGGCCCACGCAGGGGACCACCTCGAGGTGCACATATCACCATACGGGGCACAACGGTAGAAATAAAGCCCTATATAAAATACCTGGGCCTTATGCTGGACGGTCGGTGGAACTTTGGTGCTCACTTCCAACGACTGGCACCAAAACTGGTAAATGCCGCCGCTGCTCTCGGTAGGCTCCTACCAAATGTCAGTGGGCCAGATTCAGTCTGCCGGCGACTGTACGTCGGAATAGTACGGAGTATGGCACTGTACGGGGCGCCCATATGGGTACAAGGCTTAACAGCACAAAATAAGAGCCTACTTCGGAGACCGCAAAGAATCATTGCGGTCCGTGCGATTCGAGGGTATACCTAGTACAGTGTCATGGACAGCCGCCACAGTCCTGGCGGGAGATCCTCCGTGGGAGCTTCAGGCTGAGGTGCTTGCCGAAGTATACTAATACAGGACGGACGCTAGGTCACGAGGGGAGCAACTGGGAGCAGAGGAGTCAGAGCGGATCAGGGCCCTGGCTAACGCGGCGGTGATTGGCAGGTGGGATGTGGACCTACAGTCTCCCGCTGCTGGCACCTGGACGGTGGAGGCGATCCGGCGTAACCTTGAAAGATGGGCCAAGCGACGGCACGGGAAGCTGACGTATCATCTGACGCAGATGCTTACCGGACATGGTTGTTTCGGTAAGTATCTCCATCAGATTGCGAGACGAGAACAGACGCCAGCCTGCCATGAGTGTGGGGCGACTGAAGACACGGCATTTCATACATGGGTAGAGTGCGCAGCGTGGGGACCACAGCGGCACCCATTGATGCACATCGTGGGGACAGACCTCTCGTTGTCGAGAGTGGTTAACGCCATGCTCGGCAGCGAGAGTTGTTGGAATGAAGTGGTGGCCTTCTGCGAAAGCGTCATGTCGCTAAAAGAGGCAGCGGAGCGTGACAGAGAGCAAGACCCAAATGCTCACCCACTCCGCAGGAGACGAGCTGAGCGACGAAGGCGCCAATATGCGCGCCTGCTCCCCCCCGCGCTGTAAGTAAAAGGATAGGTTAAAGGAGGATAAACGTTTGGAAAGCCACAGTAGAAATGCCACTGAGTGAACCTGTGGCTTCCCAACTAAGCGCGGCCGGATCCGTTGGGTTTTAGTGGGTATTTTGGCAAGAGCCAATGAGTCCCACATACCCGCCCTTTTCATGGGCGAGATGCCTAAACGCATTTCCCAACGTTAAAAAAAAAAAAAAGGTAACTTTAGGAATGCATCAACGTAACACGAGGACGACGCGCGACTTTATGTGACGGTATGTTGTGCCTTGGAGGAAGTTCGAAGTTCAATGTCATTAACATAATATTGGAAATGAGTCTAAATTAAAATAAAATCGTTCTGTACTATGTTTTACTATGAAGTTATTAAAAAAGAGATCTGACATATTTTCTAATTTATGATTTTAATATAAATAGGTACTTTTGGACATCAATGCTGTAATATTACTATATAAGAATGCAATAGGTGCCTATTTTATGTTGTTGTAATTTATTGATTATGAATTATTCATTTAATCTATTAATTACTTTGCACGTCAGTGATATTATTATATACGTACGCGGTACGCAATATATATTTTGTTCCAATGCTTAGATTATTAGTTACCTAATCTCAGTTCTAACGTAAAGTTTGTCTTCCAAACTTACCCGCATCGTGTTTAAGAATAATTAATATTGCAACACTGAAATGCGCGCGCTGATGCAACGGAAGTTTTGTTTATCAATCAAGCAAACTGCGTGCAAGCTGCGAGCGCCGAGCAGCAGTATGAAATAAAGCGATCGCGGTAGTGTTTGTTGCTTGAACCGTTTAACGTAAACGTGCTTCGTAAATCGATTTAAAAAAAAATTTTTATCGGTTACACTCACGTGACTTTGGATCGAAACAATCATCGCAATCGTATTTGATACGTTTCTGAACCACTGGGTGAGTACCAGACAAAGACTTTAATTTAATCTCATTTCAATATATAGTCATTTTTAGGGTCTTGTAGTAATAAACAAGGGACCCCTTATACCTATATAATTTCGTCTATGTAGTCTGTCGCTTCGTCTGTTTGTATCAGTCATTTTAAAAATAAATGATTTAGGTAGGTACCTCATATTTACTTATCTACTTACTACTTAGTTGACTTACTTTATATCTATTCTATTAAACTTACTACTTAGTAAAAATATATTGTGTTAAAAAAAAACTTATCGTCTAAAAACAAATGATTCTGACCCGTGTAGCCTTACCTTCCAACCTGATCAATGGCCATGTTCATGGTTCATGTTGTTCCAAATAATACAAAAAAATTATACATAGGCGTTCTAAACTAGTAGCTTTAGGTATAGCAAAACATTTCATTCACGTGTCCTCCGGGCTCCGGTAAGTACTGACACAAGTAAGTTCGAATTATCCAAATTCAAGTAGGTAAGTAAATAAACAAAATTACTATTTTGACACCAAGTAAAGGTAGCTACTCATCAGTCATCAACTAACTACTTTCGCTGAGGTACTAGATGGTAATTGGTACCTATACCTAAGGTTTAAAGGCAGGTGTAACATTCCAATCAAAAATTCAAAACTCGAATGTTGAATTTCAACCCTAACAACGGACAATAAAGTTTGCAAACAACAGCAAAAACTTAGTTTCTTTAGAAATATTTTCGAGAATACCTATATATTATGTAGGTAGGTACTTGAATATGCTTAGCCTAAAGTGATGTAGGAATATATTGTTTAAAATAATAATATTTTATATCAGGCATCAGGCAGGTTTTATCTCGCGTGCCTACTTAGGTAGGTATCTCTCATCTATACTTCTATACAAATATTATAAAATTAAATATGAAAGTTTGGTTGGATGGATGGATGTAGGTATCTTATCTTACTAATATTTTAAATGCGAAAGTTTGGATGGATGTATCGATGTTTGTTACTCAATCACGCCTCAACGGATCTGGCAGCAGAAATACCTAGATTATAGTCTGGAATAGGACATGGGCTACTTTTTATCTCGGAAAATTAAAGAGTTTCCGCGGGAACAAAAAACCTCAAACCACGCAGACGAAGTCGTGGGCATCCGCTAGTGTATTTATATGGAGGGATGGATGGATGTTTCTTACTCCATCACGAAAGAACGGCTGAACAAATCAGGATGAAATTTGGCACAGAGATAGATTATAGTCTGGAAAAGCACATAGGCTACTTAGTACTTATTATCCTGGAACCAAAAATCCTAAATCCACGCGGACGAAGTCGCGGGCATCAGCTAGTACCTACATAATTATAATATTCATATTGCATGCTTGTATTCCGACTCCACTAATAATTAATTAATACTTATTTACAACTTGAAGTAGCTAAAGACAATTAGTCCGTGGGTAAATTCGGTTCGTTGGAACAATCTGTACTCTATTTAATTATTAAGTAAAGAACCTAACTATCTCTGAACCTAAGATACCTATGTAGGTACCTGACTAATAAATACATAAATGTTACTTACCTGATTAGGCACAGTCTTTAGTTCTACTATGCAAATAACCTAGGGGCCATAAGACATCCCTGATTTACTCTACTACACATAGGAATCTCCGTGAGGTTGTGGTGCTGACTTCATCCAAGGTTGCTGAACTACCTACCTTTGCCAGTCATATTTTCGTCGTGAAATTGCCGCACTTTGTTCGTAAATCTTGTTTATTTTAAGTCTACCAACTTTCTACAGGATTAATTATTAGCGGAACTCAATAGAAGGCCTTTATCAGATCCACAAACATAAGTACATATTTCGCCGTTGATCAATGTTGTCGTTTTCAGAATAAAAATTACTTCAGTAATAATTCGCGATTACTCGAAACTCGAAATCCACACGTTGAATTCCATCCGCCTGTTCGCGTTCACAGCTGGACATAAGAACCTAATCTTTTCGAGAGAAATCCACACATTGGCTATTTCAGTAGGTACCTACAAGTATATACCCACCTAGGTATCTAATGTGCGAGCTGATCTAAGCTTTGAAATACCTATATTACGAATAATGAAAACTGAAACGCAACAGTTGTGTATTTCCGCGTCAATTTACTCGTTTCAATGTTTCGCTGCGAAATTGAATTGAATTTATAATAATAACACGATGATTCGCTTGTTTTTTTTTGTGTAACGTTTTTGCGCCAGGGGATTCAATTGTTTCATTCACATTAATTGCAATTTGCAAACCAGTTTGACGAGTTTTTTATGTTACTTAATAATTTTACCCAAAGCTACTAGCTAGGTACCTAGTGACCTAGGTACTTACTTAATATTTCAGGAAACTCTACTTCTACTTTTTCCTTTATATCTAGGTACTTACTTATTTAATTCATATTTTCTTTAACTTTTAAAATTTTGTTTCCTACAGGAGTTTTAAATTTTCAAATGCAGTACTTAGAAAACAGACCACCGTGATCCATGGTTTGAGTCATTTCAAAATGCTCAAAATTAAAAAAAAATTCATCAGCGCGGTACTAAAATAGGAAGAACATTAGTGCAAATACGAACTTTTACCAAGTACCTTCCTACCGACCCTAAATGTTCATAACTTTGCTCATTAAATGGGCGTAACAACAAATTGTTTCTGCGTAGGTTTTGTATTCACAGACTACTGCACCTACACCCATTGAAATAATAGTACTAAAGTACCATTATACCTCAATGCCTACACCTCCTAAACACAAAACAGCAATCATAACAATATGATGCAGCGCATGTGTCATAAAACTCGTATTCAAACACGCTATTGTAACAAGGAACCACAAGAAACTAATTTAGATAACAAATGTATGAATCAATTCAATTCAGTTTACACTTTTCAATAACCTACGAGTGATTTGGCCGTTCGCAGAAAAGATTAGAATAACTAGCGTTTGTTTCCATTCATCATCAGTTGCCTATTATATTATTACATAACTAGTATGGCGCGTGGGTGCGTGGCCCGCTAAAGCGGACCACGTAGTGGACCGTGCGGACCACTGTCTACTTACTTGCTCTCCTTCTGTCCTAGTGTTTGCTACCTACGTGTTCTAAGTAAACAACACACTGCTATGCTAGCGAGCACAGTGGAAGCGCCAGCGTGCTAAGCGTCCGACGTAAAAAAAATCTCTTAAGAAAACATAAAACACTCTAAAAGGGTATTTCAATGTAAAATAACTTTCCAAACATGCACACAATTAATTAGGGTTCCGTACCCAAAGGGTAAAAACGGGACCCTATTACTAAGACTCCGCTGTCTGTCTGTCTGTCTGTCTGTCTGTCTGTCTCCAGGCTGTATCTCATAGACCGTGATAGCTAGAAAGCTGAAATTTTCACAAATGATGTATTTCCGTTGCGGCTATATCAACAAATACTAAAAATAAAAAAAATATATATATTAAGGGGGGTCCCCATACAATAAACGTGTTTTTTTCGTATTTTTTTGCTCAATATTAAAAACGGTAACAGGTAGACGGTTCAAATTTTCACAGAATATTAACTTGTATATTACCTTTCAAAATAAATAATTAAATATCAATAAAGTAAATATTAAAGGGGGGCTCCCATACAACAAACGTAATTTTTTGATATTAACAGTAAACCTCTACAAACAAAGTTAGTTTTGCGGTTCATTAACAAAGGTAATTATACCTACTTCTTGAGTACGGAACCCTCGGTGCGCGAGTCCGACTCGCACTTGGCCGGTTTTTATTATACCGCTGACGATCGGGTACCTTTGGGTGCCATTGAACTTCGCCATTTTGGCTTTCCTAACGGCAAACCGACAATTCTTCCATACAGAACAATTCTTGTAAAAAAAAACCATATTAAAGTCATGTCATATTTCCTACGTCCACTCTTCCATCTAATACACTTTCTGAAATAAACACCTATGAAATTTTGGCCGTGCTCCTCACCCATCTTTCAAACCCTCGATCATCATCGCTCACCATAAGTAGGTATATTTTTTTCTCCAAAAAAATATGGAAAGTTCTTCTCTAAGAACAAATTTTGAAAAGGAAGTGCAAAGTCTTGCATAGTTCAACACTAAATTGTAGCCTCTTCAATATTCGCCATACATTTTCTATAGAAAAATAAATTCCGCCATCTTGAATTTTTTTTCTGTTCATCAAGTAGATCTTCATGTCTTGATCATCTTTTGCCAAGAAACCACTCTTCCATCTTGTATACTCTCCGAGATAGACACCGACGAAATTTGTATGGCGGCCATCTTAAATCCGCCATTTTGAAATTTTTTTTTAGCTTAATGTCAATTGGATGAAGGTTCGAATGACATTTGGTCGAGCACCCCCCAACTATCTTCAATGCCCTGGCTGTGCTCTACATCCGTCTTCGAAATCCTCAATCATCAGCTCTCTCCGTATTTTTCCTCTGAATGAATTTTAATCTTCTATACGAAACGATAAGTAAAAAAAAATTATTTCATACAAAATTTTACAGGAGAGGTGATCAATCAGTGAATCAGCACAAGCAGCTATAAATATATTAATATTAATATTCCGGTAATTTTATTACTTACTAGATGATGCCTTCATCCGCGTAGATTTACGTTTTCTTCAAAACGGGAAATCCTTAATTTTCCGAGACAAAAAGTTAACCAACAAGACAACCGGCTATCTATGCACCTACCAATTTTCTTCAAAATCGGCTGAAAAGCTGGGCTGTTTAAGTGTAGACAAACATAACACTTAGCGCATTTGTAATATTAAGTAGTATGGATTAAAATGTTACAGCAAGCTAATAAGCACTAAATAACACACTGAAATATTTGACAAGTATTTGTAGGTTAGAAAGGTAGGCTTGAACAAATACAATGATAGTAAAAATCGATAAAAGTTCGTCCTCATAATTTTTTCGCTTTATATCTGGATGCCTGAAAGCAAATCTTAGGTACATCACACATGATTAGAATACGTATCACTTTACAATCAGGCGACCTATCTGTTCGTCTACTAATTGTTTAATCATTGATTGCGTATTACTTAAGTAGGTAAATACATAACAGGTTAGATACAAATGGTGCGTAGGTGTGTAATACCAAAAAGTATAATTTTACTAAAATTATAGTACTTAGTTACTAATAGCACTAGGTTTAATGAAGTTGAGGAAGTTGGAAGTAAAGTATGTAGTTATGTTTGTAGTGTCGTGATTGTAACTTAAGCCTAAGCTACTATAAAGGTCGAGTGGGATAAAGCTTGTGTGTGGTCATAATCCGGGCAATATTTTAAGCCGGTTAAGGCATTTCTGGCCCATATCTGCGGTTGAGTTTACCTGCGCAGTAGAACAGGTAATCCTGTTAGGTGGCCGTGACACGTTGCCCGGCTTCTGCCTGAGCCATTCAATTCAGTTTAGTTCGGCGCGCATCCGTACACGCGATGTGCGACGCGAGAACTCGTAAACCAGCACCTGCCATACAAGAGAAGCTCGCCATCTATGAAAATGGTACAGCTGCCAAACAAAACAAAATATCTTCAACTATTTTAGCTTATCATCTGTCGGTGTACTCCTGTGTTTGGTAGCGCTTCGTTTTACGATCGAAAGTGTCCAAGCATATTTTATAATAATTATGGTGTGGCTATTTATTTGGATGTGCGTTTGCGTTTCACTGTGGCTACTAGCTAGTTGTAATTTGGCGCACGTGCTATTAACTAGTAGAACAAAAGAGTGTGCCAATGCTCAGGGTGCTTTCACGCCTTGTGGTTTGCGACATTGGATCGTTTTGACATACTGCACCGAGTTACACCTGATATTCTTTGTGATATCCATCCTCACAACAGTCCCAACAAACAAACGTTCACTTTCATTGTTTTGCTATTAATCTTATACGACCTGCTTTTATACTTTATAGCATATTTCATCACCCAAATATAATCTGCAGTTAAATAAACTACATCCTTTTAATATATTTATAAGTAATTTATATAAGTATTATTAATACTACTTACTTACTTAACTACAAGGAAATCATTGAATTCATCCTGTTTCGGTTTCACTAACCTGTACTCTTCCGACTCTAGTGACCAATAACTTTTTAATGTTGTTACCTATTTCTGCAAAAGGTGAGAAACCTATTGCAGAAATGAAATCGACCAGGAATTTTGAAGCCTTTTCGCCAACACGGTCCAAAAAATATTTGGTTGGTACGTAAAGCTCTATAAAACAAGAGCAGAGCTTTTGAATAAATGTATGGATATTATTAGAATATTCTATTACTACTCTATTCTGTCTCTTAAATATAGAAGGATAATACTTCCTAGTTCTTCACACTTGGAGTCTAAACTCTTCTATTATGCAGGTGTGGTGTTGCACGTTGCACCGTTTGTCGGCAAGTTGCCTCATTAGCTTTGTGCACAATGATGCGTTGTTCAGGTTGTTCTCAAGTCACGTACGCTCAAGCGATTAGTCTCGTTTCTTCTTACCGACAGTGGAGCACAA
Organism: Erebia epiphron; assembly: GCA_963932025.1. Taxonomy (NCBI): domain Eukaryota; kingdom Metazoa; phylum Arthropoda; class Insecta; order Lepidoptera; family Nymphalidae; genus Erebia; species Erebia epiphron. The sequence goes on along the minus strand of OZ009952.1, from coordinate 17,216,997 downwards.
CATAGAATTCATTATATTATGTTATCATTATGGTAAATAAGGTCTGTTTGTAATCTAGGTCCCGTATATAAAGAAACAAGGATCTGAAGGCGTATTGTATATTTTCTCTTATAGAGTTAAAAGTTCAAATAATAACTTAACAAAAGATATCGTGAAGTACTTTTTATTAATGATTTAGATAGTTATTAGCTGATTTATGTAATTGAATAAGAATAGGGGTAAAGTAATATCCCTTTAATGAAATCACATCCCTTGTTACTACTTTGAGAGAAAATATGAGAAGTACCTAAATACTTTTTCTGTATAATTCATGTTAAGTAAGTAATGTATTCATTCAAGTTTTCTTCTTTACTTTTCAATTACGTACGGCGTCATAAACGGTAGGCCTACAGTAGGTGTGACAAAGAGACATTGTTTATTCTAAAGAGTCGTGTAACATTACGTATTGTATGTTCAGCATCACCTCGTTACATATAATTAGGAACTATTTGCGCAGAATGGTGTAATATTTACGGAACTATTTAACTGTTGCCCATATGCGCCACTACAGTTACTCTTTTGCGCACTGCATGACAAACTTGCTGCATTAGGTATTCATCGCGTAGCGTGGTGCACTGCGTACGTACTGAAGGAATTGTAGGATAACAACGCCTTGGGTGGTTCCTTGTGAACCTATGTATCTTGATCTTCGCCACCCACTTCCAAGCGGTAGAGCAGTGCAAATCCTCTTATGAAAAACTTATGTTTAGATTTTCTACTTCTCTTTTAGGAGGGTTCAGTCTCAAGTCTCAACTTCCGCACTTATACGTAACTAGATGTAGACCGCGACTTAGTTCGCGTGGATTTAGGTATTTTAAAACCTCGAAGGGAGCGTATCTCCTTCCCTGGGAAAGGGATACATACCTTCTCCGTACCGAATTTCGTCAATAAATTGGTTGAACAAATGGGTTGTGAAAATGTAGCAGACATACAGACACACCTTCGCATTTATAATATTAGTACGAACTAAACGCATTGGAAAGATAAGTATCAGATGGGAATCGCACGCCCACGCCTTAGCGTTGGTCTGGGTCGAAGCGCGGAAGTAAAGCGCCAAATGTGATGAGCGATAGAAAATATAGTGTTCTGTGTTACCCACTGTGACTTTGAATCCTTCGTCTAAGAGTAATTTAGAGACAATAAAAAAATTATAAGATAACTTAAGAAAGTGGTGGACTTATAGTGATTACGACACGGCTATTACGCATTTCTCGTAATTCCTTACGAGAGCGGAGCTAACCTGCTATCCGAGATAATCACATTAGTTCAAACCTGTTGTACCCAACTACATAATATTTTATTTGTCGGCAAAATACAACTGTCACTTTGACCGCTGTACATTGTGTTTTTATGCTCGTTGCACTCTAAAGATAAACTCTACACAGCAAGCAAGGTTATTCGCACATTTCATCATGGCCTAGATGTGCTAAATGTAGAGAATACAGATTCTTTTAAGGTAAAGGATGTACATAATTTCTCGTACTTCAATAATTTCACTAATAACAATAATAAAAGAATATTTTATTTTCTGATCACCTTACTTGTTCCATTAAAAATTGAATTTGAATTTCGATTGTAGATAATGACTGGGCTTTCCATTCAAAACAGAAGCCTTTGAATAGAGTTATGCTAAAAAGGCTCCTTTGAAGTTCTTTTGAGGCAAAATTCCAGAAAGCTAATAATATTAAAGTGAACAATATTAACGAACCACTTGCTTGGTTTTGATTTGGAGAAGTGAATTAAAAAAAAACTTATCACAACACAAGTCTGCAGGTCTAGTAATACTATAAGACAAATATATATCTGTGTAATTTCTTGCTTCAAAGGAAGAAGTTGGTACCATTCGTAAAGTTACCTTAGTACCTACAGTGGTACAAGTGTCTAACAAATCACAACTTATGGAATCACTTATCACAATTCGGTCCATAGATTAATTATAATTTATATATTGTCTTTGATTCGGTCTAATTGTTAAGGACTATCAGATTGTATCTGCATTTTTGTTGAAGTAGTATCTACATTTTTGCTGTCGAAACGATGTAAAATTGCAAACGGCAAAAGATTTCGTGATACGAAACTAAATTTTCCCCGCCCAAATGTTACAAATTCACATCATAGTAATACTTACTATGCGGTAGTGAACTAATAAACGTAATATGTGGTTAATGTTGAAAGCGAAAGTGCAATCGCGACCAAACCCGCAACATATACCTGCCCGTAGCCACCATGTTTTGGTCAGCTTGACTAATACTAGTATTTTTTTATTGCTGGCGTCTTAGTACCAATAATGTTATAGTAATGGGCAAAGCATACCTGCTCCAGGAAGTGACAGCAAGCAAAGCAATGCTTGGAAGAGAAAAAAATGTTGTTTTTGTAACGATGAGTTTTCAAGTAAATATAAGTGAATACTGACGGAAATTAAAAGTAATAATAAATTATTTAAGTACATATTTCCAAGACGTGTACCTACTTATATTCATAACATCCTCGGAAAATAAGTCACTGCGATACACAGTTGGTTAAACATTGTAAAGACGTTTAAATTCAGTTTTTTTTGAATAAATTGACTCTATTATACCTATCCATGACAATGTTATCTTTACAAATTATACGTCTTTTAAGGGTACCTTATCCCTATAGAATAATAACGGTACAATTTTAACACTGGCGCTGAAGCACATTAGTAGGTATATCAGTTTCAGTACAGTACAGATTTCATATCGGTCTAGATAAGATAATTCGATTGCAAATCCCAAATATAATGACATATTAAAATAGCTTCAAATGGCCCCTGTGTGCAGCTGAGTCCAAATCCAGGTTAAAGCTAGATTAAGATAACTGTTGATCCCTGTAACTTGAAATTATTTTGATAAGGTCCATTTGTCTAATTCTTTGGCCATCAATATAGATTTAATAACAGGAATAAAAGATTAAAAAACAGCAAATAAAAATGGTCTGCCGCAGTAAAAAAAGTTATTCGAAAGCATTTCTACCGTACAACAGCTTCATTCAGTTGCAGGACGCATATAAGTGCCAAGGAGATGCGTGATTCTAAAATCCACTTTCATGTGCGCAATTTAACACGTGGACGGATGTAGGTATTATGTAAAAGTCTCTTTTCACGAGGATCACTTTAAAGTAGAGTGTTCCGCCGCAGCAAAGTCCTTAAGCACGGATTTTTGGCAGCTGACGTCACTCGAAATGATTTCCACTAATTAACTAGCAGGTAGTGATTACATCCTCGAGAGAGAACCGTGAAATCTTTAATAACTATCTGACAAGATTTTTAAAGCCCAACATTTCTAATTTTCTATTGACGCTCGAAACAACTTTCAATAGTAATTATAAGCATTTAAGTACTCTACTGGTTTTGAATATATTTTTTATGAGATTTTTAGTAGGCCTAGGAGCATTTTTCAGCATTTCATTTCTATCGTTTCTGAAAATCGCGTTTTGGGCGGGCGGCATGTAGGGCGAGAAGTGAAAAGCTCCGTCCGTCTGCCTCACGGGGTCAACGGCCTCCCAGCCCTGCCCGTGAACGTGGTAAGGGATGCACCCAGCTGTTATCGATACTGTTTGCAAAATGTAGGGTAAACGCGTAATTCGTTCAACTCCAATTTCCAATCATTGATTAACTTTATGCGGATCTATGCTGTCTATCTATATAATCATAATTCATCGATTAATTATAAGTTTATTTTATTATTTTTTATTATATTAGTACTTTAACTGAGTGATATTTTTTTTAATTTGAAATTAATAGATTTGAGAGATATTTGTTACTTTATTATTAGTATTGTTTTACATAAAAATAAAAAAAACATAATATAACGCATAAAAAGCATATATATATAGCATAATAGCTAAGCTAAGGTTTAAATTTTCTGTATTATGAAATTTCTTGAATGTTAACCGTTCACATTAGTTTGCCGTCGTAATTGAAACAGGAAATTTTCTAACATATTCCATTTCTTTTCTTTCATTTTCTCCCCTCGCTACGTTATTACGGGAAAACTGAATTAATTTACGGCATAAGTACAAGTACAATAATTCTACCTTCTTAAAATAATATGATCTCGCTTTTTTCCACTGAATTTTCCACTGGCACTTTTTTCACATCGATAATAATTATATTGTTTGAAAATAAATTAATTTATTTGAGGTACTTATATCTGATTGGCAGTCTTACTGCATATTGCAATCAAACGTGTAGATAAGTTCCTATAAGCCAAGTGTATAGGTACATATGCAACACAAATGCAATAAGAGCTATTTGTACGGATTACTCGGTACACTGGGTACCGGCGAAGGTTGGCCATCATTGTGGCAACTTGAGCCTTGCACCCAGCTTCGCATGCAATGACTGAGATTTAGTTGGCCAGTTTATTTGGTTAGGAATGACGTTGTGACTATTCAACACACAATTATTTACTCTGTAGCCTAAGATGCCTTAGTTGATAGATGAACACTTCTAAAGAAGGTCCTACTCAGCGCCACACACTCCAATTTACTGTTATCATACTTAATATTATAAATGCGAAAGTGTGTTTGTTTGTTGGTTTTTTGGTTTGTCCTTCAATCACGCCGCAACGGAGCAACGGATCGACGTGATTTTTTGCATGGATATAGTCGAGGACCTGGACAGTGACATAGGGTACTTTTTATCCCGGAAAATTGAGGAGTTCCCGTGGGAATTGAAAAAACTTATTCGACGCGGTCGAAGTCGCGGGCATCAGCTAGTTTTTGATAAAAAGAACATTAATTTTTATTTTTGCCTAACACGTTTGTTTCTCCGGGAGTTCTTGCTTCCAGCTTTTAACTTGAAGCGAAGTTAGTGCGAAGTTGAACATATTATTTTATAGATATCGATGTAAAAAACGACTCCGTTCTATATTTATATTTTAATATAATTTGGCACACTAAACACGCAATGAGCGGTGCGAATAACACTAATTAGTAAAAAGTGATTTACGAAATGAAATGATTTGAAGCCGTGAATTAATACGAGTCACACCTATAATGGGTCAGTGCCCAGTTAGAAACGTTATACATGTTACGTAGTTTATTTAAGTAAGTGGTAGGTCTCAGTAAAATGGTTACAGTACCTACTTAATTTTATATAGATAATTGTCGTTAATTATGTAGACTTACCAATTACCATTACCAACACTTTTTCTAAGTACGACTTAAATAAAAGAAGCTATGCGTGTTTTCAATTATTCTAAACTTGTCGATTAAACGTTCTAGTGGAATGATTACCATAAGCAAACGACGCAAAACATACAACTGGAGCACATTTATCCTAAAGCACATTATTACCGAATTAGGTAGTGGTTTTATCTTGAAGGCGGTTTAAGTATCTATCGTGTCGGTTTGCAGCATGACAAAACCTAGGTACGACTATTTCATTTTCGCATACCTTTTTAAATAAATAATGATATCTGAGAACAAAAAGTACCATTACAGCTATGTACTGCTAGATTTCAATACTGTGGTACTGCTATTGAATTGATGTGCTTTCATTGAACAGGTACATTAGCTACAAAGAAACGGTGTAACTTGTATCCTACTCGTATTTACAGGTGACTTCAAAAACAATTGCAAAGTATGCGGCTTCAAGCGTTCGCTTGCTGCACCCATTAAGTGTTCATAAACATGCATTTGGGTTACGGGATAAGCATTGCTGCTGTGACGCCATATTTGGATGCTTTTCTCGCTGCCAATTTAAAACGTCTATAATTTTTTACTATAGGTACCTAAATTTAAACTTAATATGATAAATGTTGGATGAAGGCTTTTCACATAATTTTGTAATTGTTGAAGCACATAAAGTTTGTATAAGTACAGATAGACTAGGATAAAAAGTCAAAAAAGGTACACAAACAGTCAACATATTCCAACTATAACTCATTTTAATAATTTCATTAAGTTTATTAAATCTCATAGATGACTAAACTGTGTAACGTGTGCAAAATCTGTGAAATCGGTTTACGGGACGGCTTCTTCCATGTGGCCATTTTTATCTCTAATCCGGTTAGCTTTACCTATCTCTCATTATTAACGTTATACTATATTATTTACTTACTATCTCTACAAACCTTGAAGGCGAAATAAGAATATTTACGCAGTAGGTAGTAGATACTAGATACCTACTACATAAGACTAGGATCACAACATCCATCGCCGGCCTACTACTGACTGAGGCACGGGTCTCAAGGTTATGTTATACTCCACCCTGGCCAAAATGTGTATTGACTATTGGCAGACATTACATTTACATATCTTTGAGACCATTATTAGAACTCTCAGGCATTTAGATTTTCTCACCATATTTTCAAACTTCGATAAGTAAGGCAGAGTAGAGTTGTGTTCCCGGGACTCGAACTCTGGAGTATGGACTTCGGGCCTTCTACACACATTCATCAACAACATTCTCTGTTATCACCACCATTATGTCCCTTAGAAGCCGGCTAATGCACGCGGATGAAATGAAAAGTTAAATTTGATCAATATTTTAAAATCCCTTTGATTTGGGTTGGGTGACACACAATAATATGTGTACAACGGTTTTGAACAAATTTAAGCGTAAAGTAGCCGTCGTTGTAATCGGGTACGTCCCCCAAATAGTTTCACCCTTTTCTGTTTACACCCCACTTGTTTTTCCACCGGACCATTAACATTCAGTTCTCAGTACTGACACCCTAAGGAAAATTATGTATGCAAACTGTAACAACCCTTTTGAATTTAAAATTCGTGTAACATATCGATTGAACAATAAGCATAAAAAGCTGTCTACTAACATAGTTAGGAAATTAGTAGGCCCACGAAATATCCAAATAACTTAGATCAGTGCGCGTGCCAACTTTAACTTTACGCAAAGTTGTATATGTCACCGTAAGATTATAAAAACCGTTAGTTTATAATCTAACTCGCGAAATTGTTAACTGTCGAATGATTACAATATGACGGATTATTTTTCGTTAGATTGTAATCTGTTAGGTTTATTAACCCGTTAGAACCTAAGTGCCCGGCCGCAGGGCACTACTTGATTATTTATGTCGAACCCTAACCTAACCTACAAGAAAAAGATAAGAAAACGTAAATACAATGAATATTTAAAACTTAAAACATTGAACGGTTCACAATCTTTCGACTGTTTACAATCTATCGAAAAAAAAGCGTTAGATTACAATCTTACGGTTTTTACAATCTTACGGTGACATATATATAACTTATTCTCAATAGGGAAGCTTAATTTCAGACTTCTACCTAAATGAAACTTAAATTATAGAGTAACCTAAAAACTTGTAAGTTCCAATTAAAACAATAGAGTTCTATTAGTTTTATTGGTTTCATTAAGCGTCGTGTGGCAACGTCTCGTGGACTGATTATTTGACCTCTAGAGGACCACGGGAAAATGGAGTATGAAAGGCGTGACAACGTGACTGTCATCATGTTAAATTAGCTTATGTGCGCCCGCATCAGGAAGTGGCTTATTGATTGAATGACATGCCATCTGAGGGGATTTTAACCGTGATTGCTTTACGTCATCACCTGCTTTGTACTTTATTTCTTTGTCAGTATAAAATTTTAATATATCTCCACTATTACGACCAGTTACGTGATACGCCAGGTACATCACACCACACGGCTTTTTGGGACATTTGTTATTGCATTCTCGTATGTATTTCAAGATACGTAAAGTATTGTTTAGCGTTAAGGAGATACTGTTGAACAATCTTCTTAAGTGCTACTTTTAAATGCTCCCCATATCTTAAAATTTTATTACCTGTTAACTCACGTCTGTACTGCCGCGCCATACTGTCTTTTGAACCGTTCATCAAAACAATAATATCTCTTGACGATACATTCCTGTTAGGATATGCATCTGAAATAAGAATAGACATGTGCCGTTGCTTTTGTTCACTTAAATTGGTTTAGTATCGTAGCTCATGTAATGTCTATGCACGATTTTGAATAAATATTGAGCAACTAATATTTGAGAATGTACTCTCGGTTGCTTTGCAATCATAGTAGGACTTTATGAAGAAAGGCGACAATAACAGATATTCTATTACATTCATCTTTAATAACGAGCAGTTCTTAACTGTATATTATTTTGATCATCTCGTTTTTTGAGATAATATTATTGTTAGCTATTTTTTGAGCAAGATAGTTTAATTTAAAAAGCTTCTTATTCATGCTATTACTTAAAATACATTTCAAACTACATAAAAGGATGTGTAAAATAGCCTGTTTCGCAATGACTGCTTTACCGAAACTGTAAACGAGATATTATAGGAATCCCCATTAAAGTGACGCAATACGAAATGTGGAGCGATTGAAGTTTAAAAGAAGGTTGGCCCACATCGGCTTTGTTCCAGTTCTCATGATTTTTTCCTGCTCTTGCATGTATTGCTTTGTATTGTTAAAAGTAACAGATATAAATCGGTATATCAGAGGTGCGCGTAATAATAACATCGACTGATATTGGATAGAGGTAGGCGTTACTTTGCGGAAGTCCATAACATCGACTGGTTAAAAGGGCAATAGTAAGTAGTTGAAATGGCTTCAATTCTTCGGACAATGACATGTCCTATTATCCATACTAATATTATAAATGCGAAAGTGTGTCTGTCTATCAACTACTTCACTGCCCATCTGTTCAACCGATTTTAAAGAAATTTGGTACAGGGATAATTTGTGTCCCGGGGAAGGACATAGATAACTTTTTATACGGGAATATTCAAAGGTTCCCGCGGGAATCATCTAGTTTATTATATTTACGAGTATCAACTTGCTGATGCCCGCGACTACGTTCGCGTGGAATTGAGGAATTAGGTTCCCGCGGGAACTCCTTAGTTTTCCGGGATAAAATGTAGCCTAGGTATTCCAGAGGTATATGTGTTATTCCAGACTACAATCTATCTCTGTGCCAAGTATCACCCTGATCCGTTCAGCCGTTCTGGCGTGATTGAATAACAAACATCCTTCCTTCTATCCAAACTTTCGCATTTATAATATTATTAAGTATGGATCAAGAATTAATAAAAGTCGAAAGTGATGTGGATCTCCGATACAAGCAATTTATTAGCTATAAGCAAACTAGGAAATACCTACTCGTAACAAGGGAGCGCTTCGTTGACAATGGCACTCATTCAATTAATCAACGCAAGTAGGTACTTACTACCTACTTATAATATAATAAAGATCAAACGAGCACATTTTATATTTACATACATATTTATATTCCATTAGAGACGTTCTTGTGGAACATTAGCTTTTTCAAAAGAAAGTAAATAGTGAAAAGGCATAAATAAGCTGAACACATTAAAACTTTTACTTTATCGTATTTTATTAGCTGTACACAACCATTTTCCGTTGTAATCGAATCGAAATGCGGTTAAGGGATCTTGTTTATGGTGTCTGCTCACAGAACTGTTATAAATTACTTATTATTATTTATTTATATGACGTGTAGGTATAAAATAAACAAATATATAGAGAGATACAATCATATAGTTATAGGTACAGTTTGTTGTCCACGTCCCATCATGTAATTTAAAGAATTTAAATAAGTAAAGGGGTGCGAGTGCGACTCTTTATTTCATTTGGTCAGTAGTCCTGGTACGATATGCAAATGATCTCTTTTCTCTGTCCACGTCCATCCAACATAATCCCCTACACTGCTAAAACTGATAGGGGAAATATGTTAATCTTTTACAAAACTCTCAATTCATTGGAGTAGTTTTATTTATATCTTTTGTACAGATAGTTACTTTGACATTCAAATCGAAATAAGATAATTTAAGTAAATCGGGTACCATACCAATATCTAAATGGAGCACAGATATCGGACAATGTTTGGCTGAAAATAATGTGAATCCGATAAGTTCCGTCGTCAGCACAACACAAAACAAGAGGAGAATTTTAATAAGAATTTTTTTACAGATGCAATTCAAAATAATTGTTCGATAAGGCATTCAATTTAAACTCATAAATTATTTGTTATATTACTTATACTTCGATTTTTCTCACTAATGTTTCAGTTACTTTTAATTCATAGTAGTTTTTGATGCGTATATGTTATGTATGTATCTACTTAAAGCAGAGTAGTGTGTAAATGAAAATACATAAACTGAAGTCTTAGGTATGTTTCTTTTTCATATGTTGCATAATTTGCATTACATTTGAAAAGAGGGAAAAATGGAAACTTGAAGAAACGAATTCAAAGGAATTTCATCTGGAAGAGAGCGGACTGCGGTACAATAGCTTTCAGTCTTTTTCATTAAGTATTGTAATTTCCATTTAACGTGTGGCGAAGTCCCACGAGACCTACTGAACCCTCGGGAATTTCCGTTCCGACTCGCTTTCGGTCGGGATTCTCCCGGGCGTTCGAATCAGTGAATTCTGAACCCCGACGACGGGAGGCCGCGTACACGCATCTCATGTCCGGCTAATTCACTCAATTCAATCAATTAATTATTATATTTGTTATATCGTACATAGTCCGTAATTAGTGTTTTAAATCGTTTATCATAATATATCAATAGACTTTGTAACTAAATAAATAATCAACTTTCATAATATAATATTCGTAAATTACATTGGGTTTGTTTAACTTCAATCCTAACATTCCCATAACTGGTGACACCCGACGTTCCCATAAGTGGTGAACCGGCGACGCGTCCCGAACTCTCAAGTGCTTGCATATTTCGAACATTCTTTGTGTGCATAGTGACGAACTTGTTTTATTCCGAAAATAGATTCAGTGTAACAAAAGTTTTTTATTTTAAACAATGGCTGAAGACAACAAATCTCCCGCGGTAGAAACTGTGCGCGTAAAAGTCCCACCTTTTTGGCCAGACGAGCCAGCTCTTTGGTTCGCACAGCTAGAAGGGCAGTTTGCTTTAACAAATATAACAGCAGACACGACTAAGTATAATTATGTAATTTCAAATTTGGATTATAAGTACATAACCGAAATAAGAGACGTTATTAAAAACCCTCCCGATAGTGATAAATATAATAAGATTAAGACAGAGCTGGTGAAACGTCTTTCGTCGTCACAGGAGCAACGAGTACGTCAATTATTAACCCAAGAGGACATTGGGGATCGTAAGCCGTCGCAATTCCTGCGACACTTACAAGGTTTAGCAGGTCCAAGCGTACCCGACGACTTTATACGTACCCTATGGACGGGCCGACTACCTACTCATATTCAAGTAATCTTGGCGTCGCAATCGAAGAGTAGCCTCGACGAGTTGGCTACACTTGCGGACACAGTTAAGAATGTGATTGGTACTGCGCCGCAAGTTCATCAGCTGTCCACGTCGAATGATGAAATTAGCGAACTCAAGCAATCAATCGCTAATTTGTCGCGCCAAATCGACGCACTTACATCGTCATCGCGATCCCGTTCGAGATCGAAAAGCAGCACGAGGTGGCGCCGACGTTCCCGTAGCCGATCCAATGATTCTGCGACTGATGCCCAATGCTGGTATCACCGCAAGTTCCAGAGCAAAGCTACTAAGTGCCGTGAGCCGTGCACTTACTCATCGGAAAACGAAAAACGCAGTCATTGATGGCGGCTAACGATGACTGTCGTGACGTCACACCGAGTCGCGTATTTGTAACGGACAAACACTCTAACGTTAAGTTCTTAATAGACACTGGTGCTGATTTGTGTGTGTTCCCAATTAGAAATGTAAGTTCTAATAAGACAATTGTTAAGAAGACTGACTATAAACTTTTTGCCGCTAATGGTACAGTGATTAATACATATGGAACAATAAACTTAAATTTAAACTTCGGGTTGCGGCGAGATTTTCGCTGGCGTTTTGTAATAGCCGACGTAACCCGACCGATCATAGGCATAGATTTTTTATCATATTATAACCTACTCGTAGATGTAAGGAACCACAGATTAGTTGATAATACGACTACGCTTATTGTAAATGCTAAACCCGTGTTGTCTTCCTTAGAGTGCGAAATTAAGACTGTTACAGGTAATTCTCGTTATCATCAGTTACTCAAACAGTTTCCTGAGGTCACGCGACCCTCTGGTGAGCCAATGGTGCGCGAAGTTAAGCATCAAACGCTGCACTACATACGCACTACGCCCGGTCCACCAGTGTACAGTCGACCTCGCAGATTGGCACCGGACCGACTACGCCGAGCTAAGCGTGAGTTTGAGGATATGGTAAGAGCAGGTATTGCACGTAGATCCGATAGTCCGTGGGCAGCGCCTCTCCATCTAGTTCCTAAAAAAGACGGTACTGATCGACCTTGCGGAGACTACAGAGGTATCAACGCTCGAACAGTACCCGATCGATACCCAGTACGCCACATCGCAGATTTTTCCCATAATCTACATGGCTGTACTGTGTTTAGCAAAATTGATTTGGTGCGTGCTTACCATTTGATTCCAGTCAACCCTGCGGATGTACCCAAAACTGCCATAACTACGCCGTTCGGATTATTCGAGTTTCCGTTCATGAGTTTTGGTCTTAGAAACGCCGCGCAATCGTTTCAGCGGTTCATGGACGAAATCTTAAGGGACCTGGATTTTGCTTTCCCGTATATAGATGACATATTGATTGCGTCACGCGACCACAACGATCACGAATTTCATCTCAAACAGGTTCTAGAGCGCCTTCGAGATCATGGTGCTGTTTTAAACTCCGCTAAAAGCGTATTTGGTGTTCCGGAAGTCGAGTTCCTCGGCTACTTAGTTACGGCAAACGGCACGAGTCCTACGCCAGAAAAGGTAAGTAGCATCCAGAACTTCACACAGCCCAAGACCTTGAAAGAATTAAGGAGATTTCTCGGTATGATTAACTTTTATAGAAGGTACCTACCGAACGCTGCGAAAATCCAAGCACCTTTACACCAACTACTTAGCGGCACGGATACCAAGCCAAACACTCCAATCACTTGGACGGTTGAGCTGGAACAGGCTTTCAACGAATGCAAAAAGAGCCTCGTCGATGCAACACTGCTTGCTCATCCCGATCCTACAGCGGATCTGATGTTGGTCTGTGATGCGTCCGATATCGCCATCGGCGCCGTATTGCAGCAGAAAGTTGAAGGTAATTGTCAACCCCTTGCTTTCTTCTCCAAGAAACTGACCTCAGCTCAACGTAAGTATAGCCCTTTCGATCGAGAGCTTCTCGCAATTTACGAAGCCGTGAAATATTTTCGTTTCATGGTCGAGCTGAAGCCATTCACGATCTGGACAGACCACAAACCTATTGTTGCTGCGTTTCGTAAAGCGTCTGAAAAATGCTCTCCACGTCAGTTCCGATATTTCGATTTCGTATCACAATTCTCGACCGACGTGCGACACATTTCCGGAGAGGACAACGTCGTTGCCGATGCGCTCTCTCGGATTGAATCTGTTACTGATAGCATTAATTTAGATAAACTCGCTTCTTCACAAGAGACGGACTCCGAATTGAGACATCTTTTGCACGCTTCTTCTTCGCTGGATTTACAGAAAATAAGAATTTCTGACTCTAGTGCATGTAAAGTGTATTGCGATGTTTCTGGTCCAAAACCACGTCTGTATCTTACGCCCGAATTTCGCAAACAGGCTTTCGACGATATTCATGGCTTGAGTCATCCTGGTGCTACGCCTACCATCAGACTGATGACCGAAAGGTACGTATGGCCTAGTATACGAAAGGACTGCAGAGCATGGACAAAAGCCTGCCTCGCTTGTCAACGATCAAAGGTTACACGGCACACCCAAGCTCCAGTTCACACTTTTACTCCTCCATCTTCGCGTTTTGATCACGTTCATATCGATCTCATAGGGCCGCTTACCATATCGCACGGCTACCGCTATTGTCTTACTGCAGTCGATCGATTTACGCGTTGGCCCGAGGTGATTCCTCTAGAAGATATCACAGCAGAAAGAGTGGCTCGTGCTTTCGTAAGTGGTTGGTTAGCACGTTTTGGCTGTCCTCGTAAAATAACGACAGACCGAGGGCGCCAATTTGACTCCCATTTATTTAAAGAGCTGGCAAAATTTACTGGTTGCCAACACCTCACCACTACGGCGTATCATCCCGCCGCCAACGGTTTAGTAGAGAGGTTTCACCGGCAATTAAAAGCAGCAATTACGTGCCATGACAACGAGAAATGGGTTGAGGTACTTCCTCTTGTGTTACTGGGGATACGCAACGCCTGGAAAGACGATATTGCATCTACCTCTGCAGAGCTGGTATATGGTGAAAGTCTTCGCTTGCCTGGAGACTTATTCTTGCCATCCGCACCGGAAGTCGTTGATTACAGCGATTTTCTATCTCGCCTTCGCAATCACTTCCGCGAATTGAAGCCGACTCCGGTAGTACGCCACGGTAATGCAAAAACGTTCGTGCACAAGGATTTATCCTCTGCTACTGCTGTCTTCCTGAGACAAGATGCCGTCCGAAGACCACTACAACCACCTTACTCTGGTCCGTATAAGGTAATAGAGCGATCGGAGAAAACTTTCAAAATCGACATAAACGGTAAGGTCGTCACGGTTTCAATCGATCGTCTCAAACCAGCGTACTTTGTACACGAATCTCAACCTTCTTCGTTCACGCCCATCACTTCAGAACCGCCTGCCACCAAGCATGATACAGTAACTCGCTCTGGCAGACGGGTAAGATTCCTTAGGTTTATGTAATAAACCCACATGTCATTAGTATGTAAAACAATTTTTAGAGAATACGTTTAGCTATTAATATTGTACGTAAACTTCTAATATCGCACTGTATCGTTTATTTTTTGTAAACATATAATAGTTTAATTAATACCTAATTAAGTTTTATGTTTAATTTTAATTATAATACTTACTTTTGTAACGAGTGAAACGAATTGTGTAAAAGAACGAATTCTTTATTCGTCATGATCGACCTAAAGGTCTCCGGGGGGGCTGATGTGGCGAAGTCCCACGAGACCTACTGAACCCTCGGGAATTTCCGTTCCGACTCGCTTTCGGTCGGGATTCTCCCGGGCGTTCGAATCAGTGAATTCTGAACCCCGACGACGGGAGGCCGCGTACACGCATCTCATGTCCGGCTAATTCACTCAATTCAATCAATTAATTATTATATTTGTTATATCGTACATAGTCCGTAATTAGTGTTTTAAATCGTTTATCATAATATATCAATAGACTTTGTAACTAAATAAATAATCAACTTTCATAATATAATATTCGTAAATTACATTGGGTTTGTTTAACTTCAATCCTAACATTCCCATAAACGTACCAATTCCTAGCAATGCCTTGGATTTAGATCGTCTCCCTGAGAAATTAAACGGGGTCCATAATTGACATATTACTGTAGCTAAGTTGTCTAGGTTAGTAAGTTTTACTCCTGCTTCACCTCACTCGAAAATATTTTTTGAACATTACTGGGGGGGCCTATGCATACTTTCAAAACCCTCACGTTCTTTTTCATTCCGTCAATCTACCTGCCTGTAGGTCTTCCTCGGCTATTCCTACTTTGATGATGATGGGTGATGGGGAGGATGGGTTGTCTGAAAGAGATCACTTTAAGTGATAAGGCCGCCCTTGCGCACTTTGTTTTCTGTACTTTTTAAGTGTTTACTTTTAAATATCTTTGCTTGTGTGGCAATAACGAATTTATCTATCCTAAAACGTTAGCAGAATTTTGTTTGTGGCATCTTCGCTTACTCAAGTGGATGAGATTATAATCAAGCGCATAGAAGAAGTATAATGTAAACAAGGCGCCGTTAACAAGATTGACGTCACAACACGTCTAAAGGCCACAACGGCCTTTAGACGTGTTGTGACGTCAATTGTTCCAGCAAATGAACACTGAAATGACCTTGCTGAAGCAATACGTTAGGGTTCTAAAAATAGTCATAGGTCAGGGGTCAGCCGGCTGCGGCTTGCGATCCATTATTTAAATGAAAATTAAGATGGCATTAAAAAGCTATGCTTATGTAAATTATTTGACAAAGTGATCTTAACGAAAAAAATATCCTGGTTAAGCTCATGATAAGCTAACGTTTGATAACATGACTAATGACTATCCTAGTATAGGTTTATATATATCGGACTTCTAAAAAAGCTGTATGATTTTGCCGGTCTACTTTTTTCATTTCAGAGTTTCAGACACTAAACTCTAATGTCGAAATGTTAAATTGTACTAAAGTTCCAGGGCCTCCTTTATCTGCCATCTTATATTTATCTTTTAAACATTGTATTACTTTTCTTATCATGCGGAGTACCTAGAGAAGATAAAAATATTAGTACTGCGCAACTGTATACTACGTTCTTAGCTAAGCTTTTCGTATAATATTTGACTTCTTATAAGTTTATACGGTATGAGTACGATTACTTCATCGGTTATGTATTGCTCAAGCTAATCATACATAGCTAGCTACGTTAACGTTGTATGTAGAGCCAAGATATACATACTTAGAGATAATTTGTAGGTGCCCCATGTTTACTCTGCTATCATCTTCCAAGTAATTTTACCTTTAAGGCCCGATATACAATCAGGCGGCAACCAACTGTAGGTATAAAACTCGCCACACTACAGCATATATCTGTACGCATATATAGCACTACGCTCTACGCTCGATTTTACAGCCAACTAACCAATTTTGTTACTTGAAATATTTGATTATTATTTATTTACTACATTACATACCTAATATCTATGCCTCCGCGCCACATTATTACAGTAAATACTAGCGGACGCGCCCCTGCTTCGCTCGGGTGAAATTTTTAAAAATTCCTTGGGGGTGAAATATCCAAAAATCCTGTAACACGTGTTTCTTTATATTTAATCGAAAGCCCAAATACCAATTTTCATGAATGTAAACCGAAAAATAAAGAACTTTCATACAAACTTTCCTCCTATATTTCACCCCTTTGCGGGTCGAATTTTCAAAAATAGTAACACACGTACTTCTTCATATTTAACCGAAAGCCCAAATGCCAAGTTTCATGGCTACCTAAAACTTGAAAAATGAAGGACTTTCATACAAGCTTTCAACCACTATTTTACCCCTTTGGGGGTGGAATTACCAAAAACAGTACACACACGTACACACGTACCCACTACAGCCCATTAACGTCCCACTGCTGGGCACAGGCCTCCACTCTCATAGGAGAGAGGGAATTAGAGCTTTGACCCACCACGCTGGTCCAATATGGGTTGGCGGGCTTTAACGACTATTATCATGTTAGTCATAATAACTGGGACCGACGGCTTAACGTGCTCTCCGAGGCACGGGGGTGAAACACCGCCAACTTCCTAATTCCGGGCTAGTGCTGAGAATTTCTAGTCAGAAAAACCCAACACTTATTATGGCCCGACCCGGTACTCGAACCCGGGACCTCGTCAGCCGCAGTCGACTATGCTAACCACTAGACCAACGAGGCAGTCATGTACACACACGTACTTCTTTATTTTTTACCAAAAGCTCAAACCCCAAGTTTCATGGATATAACTTGAAAGATGACGGACTTTCATACAAACTTTCACCCCTATTTCAACCCCTTAGGGGTGGAATTTTGAAAAATCCTTCCTTAGTGAGCGCCTACATCATAGAAGGAACCTACTGTCAAAATTTCAAGTTTCTAACCCCAGCGGTTTAGGCTGTGCGTTGATGGCCAGTCAGGACAAACGATTTTATATATATAGAATAGATAGAAAAAAGATTGACATCCTACCTACTTACTAATATAGATAGATTAGGTATGTATGCGCCCGATCATTCACAAACGCTAGGTACAGTGTTCTTCTATGTACCTATAGTACGCGCGCGAGTTGAATGGAGAGCTAATATTGTACGGTGACACACGATGCATTCAACTCGCGCGCATACTATACATGTCAAATGTAAAACTAAATGGTACGGAACCCTTCGTGTCCGACTCGCACATGACAGGTTTTCATTGTGGTGTATTTTTTTTTATTTGGTGTATTTTTATGTGGTTTACCTACAATAAAAGTGTAATTTCATTCATTATCATTCATACGATTCATGTGATACCTACTGCCCGCTGACAGACAGACGGACAGAGAGCGCAGGCTTAGTAATAGGGTCCCGGTGGCACACTCTGGATACGGTACCCTAAAAAAGAATAATCGTAAAATATAAAAATAGAAAAGTCCGCCGGAGTGACCGCGGCATGGCCAGGGTTGCCAAATTTGGTTTTGAAATCTACCGAACAAGGACGAGACCGTTGATAGGAACAAACACAACTGATAATAATTATTTTACACAATACTAGCAGATGCCCGCGACTTCGTCCGCGTGAAATAAGTTTTTTAAATTCCCACGGAAACTCCCAAATTTTTCGGGTTAATATATAGCCTATGACACTCACAAACTTTACCTCTTTATAATATTAGTATAGATTTATTTTATAAAATTACACATATTATGGCAGTAGGCATTAAAAGTTACAGGTATGCATAATTTAGGCTTCACCATGTCTACGCTTGATTTGAAATCAAAAATCACAAATGACTGACCTTCGCTCACGTTTCGACACGATTCGAAAGAAAGAAATGGAAAACGTCACGATCTGCGCGTGTACGAACCGGCAACGTCACTTATTATATATATTGCGGCAAATCTTATACTTCATTATGTATGAAACTGAATAAACCGAACCACTCATACTTCGGCATTTTTGTTATACTTGCTAAAATACCGAACACCTGGCAACCCTGGGCGCACCACTGGCGACGACGCGCTAAGTAGGTAAGTTGGTAATTCGCGTCGCTGCCAGCGTCGCCGAATCAGAGATCCCGCCCCGCGCCCCCGCGCCCCCGTGGCTCTCGTACACAATTCATATTTGCATTTTTCGATACAGCCCATTAGTAAATAATCAAAGCTGTCTCTAGGCATCCATACTAATATTATAAATGTGAAAGTGTGTCTGTCTGTCTGCCACGCTTTCACGGCCCATCTACTCAACCGATTTTGATGAAATTTCGTAAAAGGTTAGGTTGTATGTATAGGTGTAAGGACATAAGCTAGGTACCTACTTTTTACCCTGGAAAGTTAAAGAGTTCCTGCGGTAATCAAAAAACCGTAATCCACGTGGACGAAATCGCGGGCATCATCTAGTACGGAAATAATTGAAAAACTTATCCGGGTCACACACAGTTTTTCACATAAAATTGTATAATACACGCCATCTAAATACCTGTTTCTTTTATGAAAACCTAAAACCGTTTACCTATACCTACTTCTTTTTTGCGTTTCAAATATTATATAATAAACTAGATGATGCCCGCGACTTCGTCCGCGTGGTTTAAGTTTTTTTTTATTCCCGAGGGAACTACTTAATTTTCCGGGATAAAAAGTAGATTATGTCACTCTCCAGGTCTTCAACTATACCGATGCCAAAAATCACGTCGATCCGTTGCGCCGTTGAAGCGTGATTGAAGGACAAACCAACAAACCAACTGACTTTCGCATTTATAATATTAGTACCTATGATGATAAATGAAATCATACTAATATTATAAATGCGAAAGTCAGTTGGTTTGTTGGTTTGTTAGTTTGTCCTTCAATCACGCCGCAACGGAGCAACGGATCGACGTGATTTTTGGCATGGGTATAGACGAAGACCTGGAGAGTGACATAATCTACTTTTTATCCCACAAAAAATTAAGTAGTTCCCTCGGGAATAACAAAAAACGCGGACGAAGTCGCGGGCATCAGCTAGTATGCTATAAAAGTTCTTATCTGTATGAAATAGAGGTGAAATTTTAAGAAACGGTCGAACGAAAACGTTTCTTACGAAAAGCACCTACCTAGTAGGTAACTATAGTAACATAATCATACTAATAAAATAAATGCGAGTGTTTTTGTTTTTTGGTTTGTTGATTTGTTGGTTTGTCTTTCAATCACGCCGCAACGGAGCAAGGGATCGACGTGATTTTTGGTATTGGTATAGTTGAGGACCTGGAGAGTGACATAGGCTACGTTTTATCCCGGAAAATTAAGGAGTTCCTGCGGGAATCAAAAAAGCTAAAACCACGCGGACGAACTTGCCGGCATTAGCTAGTCTTACTAATCAAATAATATAATAATATAATATATACTTAATAATAATCAAATAAATATTATAAATGCGAAAGTTTGGATGTATGGATGGATGTTTGTTAATCACGCCAGAACGGCTGAACGGATCTGGATGAAACTTGTCACAGAGATAGATTATAGTCTGGAATAACACATAGGCTACTTTTTATCCCGGAAAACTAAGGAGTTCCCGCGGGAACCAAAAACCTCAATCCACGCGGACGAAGTCGCGGGCATCAGCTAGTAATAATATTATAATTATTATGAATGTGAAAGGAATTTTTCAAGAATTGAACTTGAAGAGTTCAACCGATTTAGCTGATATTTGAAATATGAACACATGACCAACTTCACGGGTGAACTCATGGTGGAGAACTCCTCAAATACTCATCGTAACTCCTTCGTGTTTGAGCTCATCGGATTTGTCTTATCGTGTAGGTACTAAAGACCAAGAATGTACTTGGCGTCCAGGGTATCATGATGGAATCGGGAGGTCGTCACAGGACCTCTTCAAATACTCATCTTAACTCCTTCGTGTTTGGGCTCATTGGATTTGTCTTGCCAAGTAGGTACTAAAGACCAAGAATGTACTTGGCGTCCAGGGTATCATGATGGAATCGGGAGGTCGTCACAGGACCTCTTCAAATACTCATCTTAACTCCTTCGTGTTTGGGCTCATTGGATTTGTCTTGCCAAGTAGGTACTAAAGACCTAGAAAGTAGTTGGTGTCCAGGGTCTCATGATGGAATCGGGAGTTGGTCAGAGAAACTCGGTTGATTAAGTACTTTGGTTCAGAAATATTTATGAAACATTTCGTGAACCTCGATCTTTTACGAAAACTGGTTTAGAAATCTCGTAGAAATCGGTATACCTACCTACTTGCTTTGAAAAAAGAAAAAACTCGTCGAATTCAGGTTCTCCTACTTTTTTGAAGTCGGTCAAAAATAGTTGTTAAATTGTACATAGCTTTTCCAAATAAATTTTGGTGTTGTAATTACTTTTATTTCGGTTCCAAATAAAAATATCAATTTTTTCCATCCGCAGTATACAAACACTGCACTCGCGAAATCGTAATAAAATTTTTGACAAAAAGTGATACACCCGTCCGTTCACGAGCGCGTTTCAGCGCAAACTGAGGCGAAAAATCAAGTCCTCGGATATTTTCCTTAGAAAAAGTATGAAAAAAATATGGTGGGACGCATAAATGACTACGTACTTCACTTGGACGCACAATGTGGCATAGTTTAGATAGAGGACTATATATGCCATCATTTTTTTATAAATTACTAATTAAAATATGCAGCGGATACATAAATGAGGGTTCCTGAACAGACCCCATTTTTCGTCATTTTAAGCGATTCATGCGTTCGATATTACGTATTTATGCAGAAAATTTGTATGGAGTGTGCATTTTTTATATGGTCAAACGAACGCTGAATACATGACCTTTAATTTGATACCATGATATCCCCACAGCTAGAATTCCTATTTCTTTAAAGTGTACCTGGAAAAGTATGAAATTTGTATAAGGCGCCTTAAGAAAGTAAGTGACTATATTAATATCCTATTGACCATTTTTATCGAAGGACTTCTTTTTATAGAATATTGCGTGGATAAGGTTTCATTACAAGTTTTATTATAACGCGAAAGAAGTGCATAAGTAATTAGTAACCCAATGTATAACTTATCCCACGTTAGCTATAACTTGTCCCATTGCATCATTTAATTGATATTAAAATAAATAAATAACGAATTCTTTGTTTTCAGGTAAGATGCCATATTCCTCGTTTTTCATTTCGCTGCTTGGTATTTCGCGTGTTTTAACAAAAATTACTATAATATTGTGTCGACAAACGAGTTCATGTTAATAGTTTTATGTAGTCCACGACCAGATAAAAATATGTCTGCCGTTGCGTATCATGGCGGGTCAATACTCAATAGGTTTCCGGGGATTTTGAGTAGCAATGCCACAGTCTCACAGAATACTAACTATTACTAACTACTATTAGTACGTAGCATTCTCACAATTTAACCATTACTCTACTTCAATGTCTGAACACCAATAGGTATTACGGCAAGTTATTTCGTAGCACATAATATTCCAACTACTACTATTAATTACTAAAATATATTTTGAAAGGTAAAGTAATCCGACGTAGATACATAAAAAATGTCGATAAAGCTTTCGTGACAGAGCCCCATCAATAAAGAACATTTACTGAGGTTAGAGGTATTAAACGCTAACATTCTGTAATTCTTTCAAGGACCTTGAACGGGATTCTCTATAGGTATTAGGTACCTACTAGGTCTAGACTCTAGGTAGTTAGGCACTAGTCGACCTTCGTCAAAGTCTAGTATCAACACGCCCTATGTTTGTATTATAGCTCTAAAAATATCCTTAGAACATTTCAGTTTACTTTGATAAAAACTTTTGATAGGGTCTGATCTGAATAATCTAAAAAACCGGCCAAGTGCGAGTCGGACTCGCGCACCGAGGGTTCCGTACAAACCTGTAGTAAGTTTTAAATTAAATGTTTTTTTTAAATATTTGAGTTGATTGAATGAAAGGTAAATTGCGATTTACGATTAATGACGTATTAAAAAAAACTACTTACTTGATCTCGTTCAAACCAATTTTTGGTGGTAGTTTGCATGATAATGTACAACATATATTTTTTTTAGTTTTATCATTCTCTTATTTTAGAAGTTACGGGGGGGGGACACACATTTTACCACTTTGGAAGTGTCTCTCGCGCAAACTATTCAGTTTAGAAAAAAATGATATTACAAACCTCAATATCATTTTTGAAGACCTATCCATAGATACCCCACACCTATGGGTTTGATGAAAAAAAAAATTTTTGAGTTTCAGTTCTAAGTATGGGGAACCCCAAAATTTATTGTTTTTTTTCTATTTTTGTAAGAAAATCTTAATGCGGTTTACAGAATACATCTACTTACCAAGTTTCAACAGTATAGCTCTTATAGTTTCGGAAAAAAGTGGCTGTGACATACGGACGGACAGACAGACAGACAGACATGACGAATCTATAAGGGTTCCGTTTTTGCCAAATTTGGCTACGGAACCCTAAAAACCGGCCAAGTGCGAGTCGGACTCGCGCACCGAGGGTTCCGTACTCAAGAAGTAGGTATAATTACCTTTGTTAATGAACCGCAAAACTAACTTTGTTTGTAGAGGTTTACTGTTAATATCAAAAAATTACGTTTGTTGTATGGGAGCCCCCCTTTAATATTTACTTTATTGATATTTAATTATTTTTTTTGAAAGGTAATATACAAGTTAATATTAATATTGAGCAAAAAAATACGAAAAAAACACGTTTATTGTATGGGGACCCCCCTTAAAATATATATTTTGTTAATTTTTAGTATTTGTTGTAATAGCGGCAACGGAAATACCTACATCATTTGTGAAAATTTCAGCTTTCTAGCTATCACGGTCTATGAGATACAGCCTGGAGACAGACAGACAGCGGAGTCTTAGTAATAGGGTCCCGTTTTTACCCTTTGGGTACGGAACCCTTAAAATGAAAGATTTTCATAGCTTGAATAAGTACTTAATACTTATTTTTTCCATGAACATTTATCTCACAGTCTCACGTTTTGCTATAAATTAACAAAAACTTTACATGGTAGATTCCAAAAATTGACTGGTATATTTTGTTATGCAAGAGCGCAGACATAATATTATGACCTCAATTTTGTATCTACCCATTTCATGCTTGAGATTGGAAATTTATGAAGTCGTGATAATTATTCGACACTTCCAGAACAAACAATCTTGTGCCTCAACGAAGTCCAAACCATCAAACATTAATTCTACATACGTCCACTTATCACATTTGTCACACACTTCCGTTTATTCCGTTCTGGCACACAATGTCCGAGCCGGCGCGGCGGCGTATTTTCCTATCGCGATTTACTTACCGCTAGGGTTGCCACCCTCATCATCAATTTTATCAAGATTAGCTTACAAAACATACTCAATTTTCAGTAGGCACCTGAAACAAGTAAGGACGAGTGGCCTAGTTGCGACTACGCATATCAGTCGATTGCGATTGTTTTAAGCAACGTTGACCCAAGTCGGTAACTAGATAGGTGACTGAATGTGGAAGTCCAAATTGGGCCTTTTCGTTTGATATTAATCTGTAGAAACCTAAGAGTTGAAATAATACCTACTCTTAGTCGAGTTGTATGCGAAAGGACGTGGGAACCCACCGCATTATTGTCCCAAGAATACCCCTGCCGTTAAGTGATTAATGGAAAGGGGTCACGACCCTCAGCAATGAAGAATACTACTAAGAGAGAGACACACATAAAACAAAATTAAACCTAGACCCTTTACTTACTAAGTAAAGCAGTAAGTATGCCTAGTTTTTAGTAAGTAGCACGTCCAAAATCACTTTACAAGACAGGTGTTACCCACGCTTGCTGTAGTGACCAATAAAATTGATCCAAATCTATCAAGCGAAGTCCAAGTTTTATTTTTGGAATAGGAAATGTAAAGTATAAACCCTACACGAGCCGCACGTGGTAATAGTATAGAGTAGTTGTAATTTCACACTTTAATGAATCTTACTTTATTAGTTAAGTGAAAGTAACAAATGACTTTTATGACACAGTAAATGGAGTCACATTATTCCGCTTGTTAAAAATAAGTTAAAGAAACTTAAAGAATTCCACATCTAATATTTTATAGAAGGTCTTCCTAAGTTTTTAATTACAATAGACATGTGAAACCTTTGACAAAATGACTTGATCGATCATGATGACAGGAGTCAGGACTCAGGAAATAATAAAGCAATGTTGATTCCCGAGTCCCGACTGAACCAAGTGGGTATATGATAATAATGATGATAACCTGCAATCGGTTTGTTGACTTCAAACATAGACGACTAAAAATCATAGATTTTATTTCAAAAAGTAATCGTTACAAATTCAAGGCTACTATTCATTAACCGTTAAGAATCGAAGAATACTAAACTAATTGGGTAAGTATCTAACTTTACCAATAACTCCGAGCTAAAAATTACTTTTCAATCGTGAAATTTCAGTTAATTCCAATTTACGAATTTCATCGAATGCCCAACTTTTCTAGTTACCAACTGAATTTCAAAAGTTTGCAACTTTAGCATTTCCATTGAACCAGAATGCAGGAAACGGGGTCATTCATGGCTGACGATAACGAGCTCCAACGAAATATATTTATGCTACCATACGAAAAATATTAAGGTTGTTAAAACCCTTACATTTTAAGTAACCCAAAACATTCTATAATTCATCTGAAATAAAAAAGTAATTTTAGGTAATCTTTTTAACATAGCTAGGCAAAAGTTGCAAAGAAGGAATGTCAGCCACTAGCCTGTCGTGCGCTGATAAAAAAAATAAGCATACAGAGCTAGCAGTGATACCTACTTTTAGGATTGTGTAATAAAAAATAATTAATTGCATAGAGTTAAGTTAATTGCAAGACCGGTTTCAAGTTAACTGTGTAGCTGTGGACCAATTCAAATCGAATTGCAAAAAAATCATCCGTTTCAACTTACGCAAACATAAGAAGGTCAAACGATAACATTCCAAAAGAATACAACGTCTGAGGAATAATAAGTAGAAATGATTACTGCATACGATGTTGAACCGTTGCCAACTAGGAAGGCAAAATAAAAAGCTGATTTGGATTACAATGTATATTTGAAACTATGTGGAGCAGAAATCCCAACAATGAATATAATATTTATGACAGGACAGCGTCGTAGTGAACAATATTTTGCATTATTTTTTCAGATGTTTCATTAAAAAAATTGCGCTATTTTCGCTTTTATTATCCATCTAAAAGGTAAACATTATATGTTTCTTTTGAAACGCAATTCTGGAGCTGACCAATACTCTTAGGTTCCAGTTAGTGGAACAGCTAAAATGCACCCGATCTTAATAGTTATGGGAAAAACTATGAAAGGATCGGAAGTAAAAACGGTCAATTTAATTGAAACAAATTTTAATAAAGTACCCCAAAATAAGTCTTGAGCCCTGAATTGATGCTTAAGTCAGCTGAGTATAATATTCATTCAGGCTTCGAAGAACTACAAAAAACGGCTTTGGGCTATTAAGGAATGCACATTTAAAAGTAACAGGTATTTTGTTCTGTTCGTAACACGGATACATATTATAATATGTAGGTAGATAAGCTTGAATACAAATTAAAGTCTTTGATAATATTTGCCTATATTGCCCACCCCGGGCTACAAATTATCAAATTAAAAATCTTAATTTTGTCATATTAAGTATATATCAGATTAAACAGAATATAAATTAAGCTATAAAAATACTAATATTATAAATGCGAAAGTCACTTTGTTTGTTGGTTTGTTGGTTTGTCCTTCAATCACGCCGCAACGGAGAAACGGATTGACGTGATTTTTGGCATGGGTATAGTTGAGGACCTGGAGAGTGACATAGGCTACTTTTTATCCCGGAAAATTAAGGAGTTCCCGCGGGAATAACAAAAAACTTAAACCACGCGGACGAAGTCGCGGGCATCAGCTAGTTTTACATAGTTTCAAATGCTGGTGTAACACAACGTTTAAGCAATGCGAATCCCAAGTGAGGTGATATCATCGCTGATTCATGAGATGCTTTTCGTAACGTAATTGTTTGTTTTACGTTTAAGGTAATCGTGTATTAAAGAATTTTCCAATGTCATTGAAGGACTTTAGTACCTACTAGGATACTTGCCAATGCCTGCGACTTCGTCCACGTGGAATAAGGGTTTTTAATTCTCACGGGAACTCCTTAATTTTCCGGGTTAAAAGTAGCTAAGTTAACTATACCCATGCAAAAAATCGCGTCGATCCGTTGCTTCTGTTGCGGGTAACTGAAGGATAAACCAATAAACAAACACACTTTATATAAGTATAATAACTAGCAGGCCCGGCAGACGTTGTCCTGCCCTGAGTCTAGGCTGCAGCGCCCCCTACCGAGTCCAATTGTGAATATAAACCATCCCTGGACCCACTAAAAACAGCACACCAAATTTCATCTAAATCGGTCAAGCCGTTTCTGAGTTTAAGCGAGACAAACGAACAGCAATATATATAGAGTTATGATGTACCTACCTAGTAAGTAACTAATAAGTAAGACTATTTAACAGGAAGAAAATTACTTCTGACAAAAATTTGGCACAAGTGCTGTTTTGAGTAAGTAAAGTAGGTACTTACTGATTCAATACTTACTTAATTACTGTACAAGTTTAGATCATGTTGTTCACTTATGTTGTTTAGCAAGATACCTACCTATTTATTATTTACGCAAGGAGCAATATCTCAATTCTCAAGTCTCCTCGTAGCGTTTTATTGTGTGTTACAATGACGTCTAGAGGTTAAGGTTACATTGTGAACTTAGATCTTTAGATCTTTACCAAAGTTCTATTTTCTGCTAGTTTATTATAAAAATATTTTATATTCTAATAACTATGCAACAGGTGCTTATTACTCAATCTATGCAGGAGATGATCGATTGATTCTTTTATTTGATTCTTCTCTCTAATTTATAATCACTACGTTCTATTAATGGGCAATAGCTGTTTACTTGCTTGAGCTTGAGCATATCAAGTTGTATTTGTACGTTTTAGGGCATTCCTTATAGGCACATTGCCTTTTCTACTTTATTCTTTTTCCTCTCTTGCTTCTGAGGTTTTAGGGAAAGCCATAATCTTGACCAGAAATCAGACGCATGACGCTTGTTTATTACAACCATTATAATTTTGTCCACAGCTCTGGCAGTGACCACGATAAACGAGTGCAGCGTGGGTGTTGGACCCACGCTGGTCCCCGAGCTAGGGCTGACAGCCGTGGCGATGGTGCAAGAGGGCGAGGGCGCGGGCGACGGCCTCATAGCCCCGCGCCGGCTTCCCAACCCCTGCATCGAGAACCCGCTGCGTTTGGACCTGCACAGAGAACTAATGTTCAACCAAAAAGTGTGAGTTAATCTCTAATTTATATAACTATTTATCCCGACATAAGATAATGGATATTTATTGTAAACTGGAAAACTAGGTGGTGCAGTAGTCATTGCATGAATTGTTATCATGAACTATGCTATATTTTGTTCCAATTCCTATACAAATATCAGGGCAACTATTGGCTAGTTATATATTTTAAACTGTGAAGTAAGGTAAAGTAAGTTTGCACGAGTCTTACATCACTAATGTCTATCATGTAGAGTCAGAGATATTGGTGTAGCCTGTCCATATTTCCTCATGTATTTAAATTTATTGTATAATCATCTACTTAATATATTGCTTTATTAAACAATGCTACACCTTCTTCAAGAGAAGCCACTATCTTCTGAAATCTAGGTATTAAAACCAAATAAAAATATTGTTTTAGGTAAGCTATCAGGTTGATAAAATCGTCGTATGAATCTGATACCAGGGATTTATCAAAAATTAGATTGTGAAGTGTCAGTGAAATCCCAAGTCTATTAAATTTTTTCGGTACCGAATGTAATCATTTTCGTCTAAATCTTAATACTAAACAGATAAATTAATGTCTTTAAATTAGGCGAAATTTGCAAAGGTTTCCATCGTTAATCGTAAAACGTTGTTGAAAGAAACTAATTATTTTTTTAAAAATAGTAATGAAGATTTTAACTCTAACGTAATATCTCGCACAATTTAAACCTTGAATCTAGCTAACTGAGTTTGGAAATATACCTATTCAACTGCCTACATTCTTGTTGTTTCTTAAAAATATAGTGTTCTTTAGAGGCATATTTCATCATTTGACATCTCGTTGATACCGATCTTATTGCCTCAGTCACAGCATTGCTCGGAACATTAAAAAATAAAATCTTATTCAGGTCTCAACGCTGTCGGCATAGCATAAATAAATTTAAAACTTCGATCGTATCTGATGCCGTATACAAAATTCTATTAAGTACGCATAAAATTAAACCGAGAAGAAACTATTGGCTCGTCGCTTTCTTTGTACTTAGTGCCTAATGGTTACAAATTTTATAAAGATTTGCGAGTTGAATAAAAGGTCTTTTTTTTAATTGAAAATAATACAATAGAACTTAATGCTAACTTAACTAGCTAGCCTAACCTAATTACTATATATAAATCATGCCCGCGAGGAATGGTGGCAAGAATGCTAGCTGCATTTCCGCGCTGGACAGCCAGGCTGATCCTGAGAAAAAAGAGCCAGCTCTTCTGTCACCAGATGAGGCAATTAACCGCGGTGAAATATCTCGTAAAAAATTTTCAACCGACTTCAAAAAAAGGAGGAGGTTCTCAATTCGACTGTTTTTTTTTTTTTTTTTAAGTTTGTTACCTCAGAACTTTTGACTGTGTAGACCGATTTCGATGAATCTTTTTTTTATTTGAAAGAGCATACTTCCCATGTGGTCCCATATAAATTTTATCGAAATCGGTTGAGTGGTTTTTAATATATCAGCAATAAAAGTTGGCGCGGGAGTTTGAAGTCGGTTGTTTAAAAAGTATTTTTTATATTATTGGCTAAAGGTTTCTACTTTTTATTATAATGACAAAATGACATCTTAAAGATTGCGGCAGACTTAATATCTAAGTAAGTACCAAAAGCATTTCAAAAATGTTGTCTACTATAACACTATAGTGTTGTTTGTCGAAGTAGGCTGCAGTTTGTACCCAGTAGATATTTTATGTGTAGATATTTAGATACCTAAAGTAGGTCAAAATACTTATAGGAAGCTAGCCATTTTTCGGTTCTAGAGAGCGCTGAGATGTTTTAAAGTGTACCTTTCGTCTGACGCCAGCATCTTTGTCCATTGTAAGACCCTTCTGAAAGCACTTTGTGCCTGCCTCAAAAGGTTCTTCAGAGATCGCGAGGTGACACGGCGACGTGTTATATCTTTTCCAAGACAAAAAAACTTGTACTACCTATACTTGGGCACGTATAAAAATAACATTAGGCATTATAATATTTTATATCTAGCATTTTCCTATATTTTCTTTCTATAGAACCTTTTTAATCTAATGAATTTTCGACTAAACTCTATAAATATCTACCTATCTCTATCTATAACAATATAATCTACTGATTAATTATCTAAATATAACAAAAGGAATAGGTGACAGACTGACTGACTAATCTGTAAACGCACAGCTCGAACCACTTGACGAATCGGGCTGAAATATGGCAGCGTAGATACCTACCTAGCTATTATGTCGTAGACATCCGCTAAGAGAGGATTATTGAAAATTCAACAGGTAGTCAAATAGGGCTTTGAAATTTGCGTAGTCCACGCGGACGAAGTCGGGGGCAATAGCTATTAAAATAATGGTAATGCGATGAGTTCGTTCATTTTGCTAAAGATCCATACTAATATCCATACTAATATTATAAATGCGAAAGTGTGTCTGTCTGTCTGTCTGCTACGCTTTCACGGCCCATCTGTTCAACCGATTTTGATTTTGATGAAATTTGGTACAGGGATAGGTTGTATCCCGGGGAAGGACATAGGCTACTTATTCCGGAAAATTCAAGAGTTCCCGCGGGAATTGAAAAATCTTCGATTCTTGAAGATTCGACGAAAGAAGATTCGCGGGACGAAATCATCTAGTTTTAAGTAAAAGCCTTCTTTTTATTTCATTCTTTTCGTCGCTTTTCCTACGAAAGGACCTAACTGACATCGAGTTAATTGTTCAGGGCAAGCGTTTTTCGGTTTCGTGCTCAACTATATTGTCCACAGCTTGCTCAAATAAAGCTATATTAAAATTAAAAAAATATTCTTATAATCTGTGAATCAAGGCCTTTTGCAAGTAGGAATTGTCTTATTTAAATGTGCGTATTCATTTAAGTAAAAATATTTAAAACAGTTACGCCACTTCATAAGAACTTTGTTTTTCTGAAAAATTAATTACTTAGGAGATACGACTGTATTTTTTACTGAATAATTAAATCACATTTAATTCAAAATAATTTGTTTTTTTTTTTCTTTATATATAATAATAATTAGGAAGGTTTTAAATCATTTTTTGACTGAAAGTTTTTGGATTCGTACTATTTTGGATTTTTTTACTGCCCAAGGTTTTATACATTTTTTGTCACCAATTTACATAAATTTTTAACTCTATTAGTTAATGTCTAAGGTATTCCGTCGTAATCAAAATTCAGACGTAAGTGAAAACCCCATATTTATTCAATATAGTCTAGTTCACACTAAATGACGTATTTTCAGTTACGTCATAGTTGATAGATTTTTATTTAGCTGATCACTAAATAAAAATCTTTCTAATAGCCCTTAGTATAAAATACGCCACTTAGTATGATTTCCTTTTCGCAAATGAGCATATACGCCATACTTACCGATTGTCCTAGCCAGTAAACGGTAAAAGATATGAAAAAGTCGATAAGACAGATCGACAGAGAATCAAAAGTACATTATTATGATGTATTTAGTGCAGTTACGTCAAAAGTGTCAGATAGGTCCTTTCGTAGGAAAAGCGACGTTTTGATCAAATCTCTTGCAAGCTATAATGTTCTGAAGTACTTACTTATAGAAAAGTCCTGAAAAGGGGGCAAGACGCTAACTAGTTGCAGAAATGCACGATGTATTATATTCCATACCTGTTCCATGTTATATGTACCTACATAAGTAGGTAATTAGCATACATCTTGTAGTGTAGTAAGTTCAATATTACGTATAATTTTATGTTTCAGAACGTTTTAGCTCGATGTGGAAAAATCGCTTTTAACAGATCCCTTTTGATCTCATTTTATTCAGGTACCTAATGGTCTTAACTTAAGATCATTAAAGGTCAAAAGTATTAAGCCTCTTAAGACTTATGACCATGAGTATAGGTAGACAGGCATGCAATGAATTCGTGATAATGAATAATGACGTATTTTCTAATCACTTTATTATGCTAATAATGTTGCTAATATCAAAGACCATTAATGACTAGAAGGAATGTTTCCAAATATATTTGTTAATTATTAATTATTTTTATCAGTAAATGAATTTTTGCGTTGTCAATAATATGGCAATAGGTATTTTACCTACTAACTCAACTGTTTTTGGGTTTTTGCTTATTTTTTCCTACTAAACTAATCTTCTAAATATACCTATAGGTACCTAATTACCTACCTATATTATAATAAAAGCGAAATACCACTCACTCACTGACTGACTAACTAATCACGATGTCTCAGGAACTATAAAACATACAGACTTGAATTTGGAAGGTAGGTTCCTTCTATGATGTAGACAGCTAAGAAACGGTTTTGAGAAAATTCACCCCTAAGGGGTTTAAATGGGGGTTGAAGGTTTGTATGAAAGTCCTTTGCTTTTGAAGTTAGACACATGAAATTGGCAATTAAGTCATAAAGAAAATAAAAGTAAACCTTAATCAAAGCGGAAGAAGTCGCGAGCATCATTATTCTGCTTAGTAACACATATATAAATTAAGTAATCTATTTCTTACTTAAAATAAATAAAACAAAAATAGTGAAGTTTAAGCCAATTTAATGGCAAGAATTGTATGGAGCATTATGTTTTCGCTCATACTTTATCCGGATTCATGGGACTCATACTGTTCACAGGTGCGCGACATCCTGCCGCGGCGCGGCTGCTAAACTTGTAGTCCAAGATACGGTTGTCATACACTGTAACTATTTCTGCATCGTATTCCTCTTTGCTAATGCTAATGCTAAGGGCTTACGCTTGAGTCTTGATTCTTTACCCCACGATTGATTGATGAATTGCCTCCCCCGTGGTATATCATTGGTAGTTTTCTTGGGATAAAAATACAGTGGGTTCACGTCACCGATCCTTGCGCACACACTTTAATTACAGCTGTTATAATTAGACGTTAGTTATCATTATTACCGGGACCGACAGCAAGGAGGAAATAAAAATGCCAATATATACCTACCTACGTACCTAATACCTACCTGCCAAATTAAATCCTCAGTTAGGTTACCCTATGACTGAAAAATTAGCGTAATATGTGTACCCAACTCGTCTATCATCGTCTATGCTGTCATTGCTTCCTGGACTGCTGATATGATTTTAAATCATATTTTATTGAACTACGAAATTTAAAATTCAAAAGTCTTAAAACGTTAGTGATGTGACTACCTCATAAAGCAGACATCTAGAGGGAATTGGTGTCGGTTTGCTTATTTTGACTCTAAAAATTGCAATCACAAAAGATTGAGTTGGTTCCAATATTTTGTTAGTTCCTTACAATCTCTTGGTCTATATCGGTATTGAACATCTGTCGCTAACTGCAGTATTGATAGTGTGCGCCTACACTTATTCAAAGTAACAAAACAAGTATCAATATAAACGTGAGTCGACATCTGCAACTAGTAATAATACACGCACGCTGTATTATGTGTTATGTTGTAGGTACTCTTTAATAGAATTTTTGGTATGATTACATTACAACAGAATGAAAAGAATTATAGATAAATTCATTATTGCACATAAAGAACGACTATCAACAAAAAAGGTCTCGCCCAGATCACCTTATCATACTAATATTATAAATGCGAAAGTGTGCTTGTTTGTTGGTTTGTCCTTCAATCACACCGCAAAGGAGCAACGGATTGACTTGATTTTGGCATGGGTATAGTTAAGGACCTGGAGAGTGACATAGGCTACTTTTTATCCCGAAAAATTTAAACCACGCGGACGAAGTCGCGGGTATCAGCTAGTTTTCAATAAAATTATGTAGGTGCACAATACAACACTCGCAATTTTAAATAACACTGTCTGGGCCTAAAAATATCGTCGTCAGGGAGAGTATGGGGATAGCTGTCGAGCAGGTAGACAGACTGTGTTAAAACTTTGGTTACGGTACGATTGTTAGGGTGGCTTCTGCGAAACGGAGCCTGTTAATTCGTTTCTTCTAAAAGTATTGTAAAGCCAGTCGTAATTCTTTGTTACATGTCAGCCACCACATTTTAAAAATTATGTCACAATGTACGGTTACAACATAGCCTAAATATGTACATAGACAGTAGAATTGCCTACTGATGAAGCATTTGTATAGAAAAGGAGTACCGAGTGGACCACTGATTTATTTATCTGCGAATGAAAATTATATTCTTGTATTACATCATAACGGAGACTGCACCACCAACTTGTGTCACATCACATCAATTATCATAATAGGTGAGGAAAATAGCGTTAGTAATAATAATCATTAGAATGCAATTAGCGCTAGAACTAAAATTCACGTGATGGTAAAGGCGTGCGACTCTAGTAATGTAAACAAGATAAACAATATCGCATTGGTAAATACTTTGACGCAGCTGATTTGTAGACGAATCCATAAATATTAAACTTTATGGAACTAAAATTCAAATGTACATGCTTGTACTTAGGATAAGTATACCTAGGTACATTTCCTAACATTTTCCTGCTGTAGGTACATATAAGTATATTGGTTACTTAGTGGATTTAATAACATTGATTCGGGATTTAGCTAATGATCTACGAGTATAATAGTTTAAAATCACAGACCATTAAGGGTCCTACCCTTGGCCGATATCTAGGCGTAGCTGTCAGCCGCTGTCAATTGTTTCTATACACATACAACCACAGTCTACGCAGGCACACATAGAAGTATTCAGCCCCTACCACGGGAGCACACAATATGCGATCAACTATCTCACTATGGCACAAATAGGTAATATTATTTATTGATTGATAGCTAGATGATACTTACGGCTTCGTCTGCGTTCGTTAATTTTTTTTATTTCTGCGGGAATTTCTCAATTTTTCGGGATAAAGGTAACTTATGTCCTTCCTCGGGATGTAACCTTACTCTATACCAACTTGGTTGAAATAATGGGCCGTTCAATTACACGTCTTTGGCATTTTTAATATCATAGTATGGATTGTAGAGGTGCTTCTTGATTATATACCAACCGGCTGATTCCTGCTAACTGATTTATAACTATGAGTTGTATGCTTAGGTAGAAAAATAAATTAAATTAATAATCGCGCTTAGTATTAGTAGTAGTTCTGCATGAATAGTATAAAAACGGTGTAAGACAGCACTAGGAGATTCCATTTCCATCTGAGATGTGCGATGTAGATGAAGTGGTTTGAGAAGTAACTAGTCAGCTTCTGTGTTCCTTAATTCAACTAGTATAATATGTAATGTAGGGAACATTATGAACGTAAGTAAGCTGCGTGACTGTCATGCTGTCATTCCCTCTCTCGTAATAAATACTTAGAAGGACGTGTTTCCTTTCCTCATTATGTGAAAAACTTCGTTGCTTAGTTGAACCCCTTTCCCCTAGAGCTAAGCTATGAAAATCAATTGATGCTGGTGGGTTTGAGACATATCCGTAACAACTAACGTAGCATCAACTGATGATTTTCCTAATGTTGCATGGAAACTATCCACTAACAGCCCACTAAATCAGAGTAATACTTGATACATTATGTATGTACATATATTTATGTAGCTCTCTATATATTGTGTATTATTTTCTAGGTACATTATTGCAATTTTTTTTCTTTTTATAAACTGCTGAGTTTTTGTCATCTCTCCTCAGTAGAATCTCCTTTTCAAGCTGGGTAAAGTCCCGTTGATTCATCATAAATGACACAACTCATCCTAAAAAACCTATTTCCATTATTTATTTAGTTTTTGATGTGAAACTTTTATAGCACTTTGAAATGGAAAATAAAACCGCAATTTATTACTACAATATAAAGTTTATTAGTATAAAGTACCTAATATAATTGATATAAATAAAAATTATCCTTGTCAGATTTTGACAAACCGAAGTTTTATGACAGCAAAATAACGTTTATAATATCATGTAGGTACTGACTATGAGATAGCTGCACTTTTGGTAACTATCGCCAGGAAGGCTGATTCAGTATTAGGTGGGTGTAGGGCTCTCCACTGATGACGATAGTGAAGGTCTGCCTGCATGCAGATCAACCTTTCACTAGATATGGCCGCTCAAACACGTACTATGGTTACCAAAAATGAACCATAACTAGGAAGGCTGATTCTTGTACAGTATTAAAGTATGCGCAGTACCTATGTAAACAGTATAAAAACTGACGCTATTCATCGGGCCGTTCACTAGACATGGCCGCTCAAAGATGTGTTAGCCTTCCTAGTCATTGTTAATTTTAGGCAACCATAAGACATCTTTGAGAGGCGATAAGTAGTCAGACCCCATCAGCATGCGGGCAGTCCTTCACTATCGTCATAAGAGGAGAGCCTACACCTACCTAATACTGAATCAGCCTTCCTGGCGATAGTTACCAATAGTGCAGCTAGTTTGAAATAAATAAAAGGTACTCTTTTATTTATTTCAAACCTTTATAATTGTAATTTTACCCATCAACTAAACCGACAGATATAATTTGGAAACAACAACAAAAAATGAGGTTTTTTGGTTCCCTTAATTTTCCGGGATAAAAAGTAGCTGTTTTATTAAGTAGTAAGTAGTATGTGTTATTCCAGACTATAATCTATCTCTGTGCCAAATTTCATCCAGATCCGTTCAGCCGTTCAGGCGTGAAAGAGTAACAAACATATATACATACATGCATACATCCACTCATCCATACTCACAAGCTTTCGCGTTTATAATATTAGTAAGGATAAGGATTTATACCTAGTTTTGTAATTTACCTACCTTTTAGTTATTTTTGCCGAATGCTTTTTACCTTGCTGTTCAGAGCTCTCCAATTTATATTCTATAACTTGATCATCGTTTAGAATTTCAAAGCTGCAATACGTAAATAACCAAAATGTTTAGATAGGAAAGATGAATGTCTTTTGTTGGTATAGTCTACTAATTATAAATTAATATTTTTTTACTAGTGTACAGACTATGGTGAGAGTAGGTACATGAAATGGTAAAACTCTGATGCTATGATAATTAGCGGAAAAGTGTTGTAGGTACAATGAAATGAAAATTTAGTTGATTTGTATTGAGAAACGAATAATTGCATTTTGCGATAAAGCGCGAAACTTGTACAGAAATTATGTAGGTAACTAATGCATTTATTTGCTTCTTCTCTGCAATCTGCATGTTATGTGGAAGTGATATGGGATGACAGCTTTCAAGATTTCAGGAAATAAGAGTATACTTTTTGTTTGTTTTTTTCCAATGCAACGGCTTATTTTCTTTTTTTTAATAGGCAGACCTTCTTTTATGTTTTTCCATCTGCAAAAATAATGAATCACAATAAATCATTCTAGATCATGTCTAGATAATTTAAAAAATACATGGACTGATGAACTTTGTTGAGCTTTGATAAAAGCCTCATTCAGGTATGTTTATGTCATTATGTCAAAAAATTAAAGTGTCGGCACATGGGTTTTACTGGCGTTGCACTCTCCATTATATTATGCGCTGGCTGTAAAAGTACGTGGTGACGTGTCTGTAAAAGTTTTACTTCAACAAACGTCAAATTTGAAATCACACAATGATACAAAACCCAACAATCAGCGCAACAATACGAAAATCACCGCGGCCGACGCCATATTAATTTTTTTTTGAAGGGATCTTTTATTTCAAATATTACAAATAATCACACTGACTATTACTGTAGGTAACTAATAAAACAAATTATACTTACTTTTTTACATAGTCACACACTGCAGAAGTAAATTGTTTTTGTACTCGACAGAAAGCAAGATTATCACTTCAGATCAGACGAAGCTATTTTGACAGCCTACGTGCGACTGAAAACTGCGAAGCAAGTTCTGCGCGTTCAGTAAAATATTGGATGAAGCTAGGCGGCGTGAGGATTGGAAAAAATGTGCCTTTATGAGGACTTTTGTTTTGTTTATGAGATGTTTCATTCTATCTATCTATATAGGTACTTATGATAAATCTTTGGAGTAATGTTTATTATGTATACAGACCCCAAAAATATTTATATAGAACTAGATGATTCCCGCGACTTCGTCTGCGTGGATTCATATTTTTGGATTCCCGCGGGAACTCTTCAATTTTCCGGGATAAAAAGTAGCCTATGTCCTTCCCCGGGATACAACCTATCCTTGTACCAAATTTCATCAAAATCGGTTGAACAGATACATTTTTTTGATTCCCGCGGGAACTCTACAATTTTCCGGGATGAAAAGTAGCCTATGTCCTTCCCTGGGATGTAACCTATCTCTGTACCAAATTTCATCAAAATCGGTTGAGTAGTTGGGCCGTGAAAGCGTAGCAGACAGACAGACAGACAGACTTTCGCATTTATAATATTAGTATGGATATGGATATTTTTATATACTTAGGTACTGCTACAAAGTTAGCCCTAGTTTCCGATCTCACCTGATGGTAAGTGATGATGCAGTCTTAGATTGTAGCGGGTTACTACACGGCATGTTACCTGAACGCTAAATCATTTGGCGGTACATCTTTCCCGGTAGGGTGGTAACTAGCCACGGCCGAAGCCTCCCACCAGGCCAGACCAGGGAAATTCAGAAATTATAAATTTACAAACCCTGCCGGGGATTGAACCCGGGACCTCCGCACGTTAAGGCTGCGCAAAGCACTGCGCCGCACGGAGGTCGTCAGACCTACTACACACATATTATACTTAATCCATAATATCCATAATCCATACTAATATTATAAACGTAAAAGTGTGTCTGTTGGTTGCTTGTTTGTTTGGGTGTATGCTTTCATGACTCATCCGTTCAACCGATTTTGATGAAATTTGGTACAGGAGTAGGTTGCATTCCGGGGACGGACATAGGTTATTTTATCCCGGAAAATGAGACTTTCTGCGGAAATCAAAAACCTTAATCCACGCGGACGAAGTAGCTAGCATCATTCAGTCCATACTATAATACTATAAATGCGAAAGTGTGTCTGTCTGTCTGTCTGCTACGCTTTCACGGCCCATCTGTTCAACCGATTTTGATGTAATTTGGTACAGGGATAGGTTATAGTCTGGAATAACACATAGAGTACCCGGGGAAGGATAAAGGGTACTTTTTTCCTGGAAAATTAAAGAGTTCCCGCGGGAATCAAAAATCCACGCGGACGAAGTCGCGGGCATCATCCAGTTTTCAATTATTTATTGGTCGTGGACCGTCATAATTTCAACTTCTTTGAATTTAGTTTTGTATATGGCACGAACAGCCCTTTTCTGCGAGACCAAAACAGAATGAACATCAGCATTAGGTACCCCATAGACCCGAAATTGATATTTCGCCAGTTTCCCCCTTCGGACGACTGTTATAAAAGAAAAAAATCTACTTAGACTGAGCTATAAGAACCAAAATACCCATTCAAAGTTAGTTTTAGTGGAGTTCGTGCACAAAACAGGCAAAATAAGACAGAGAATAAAATACCGTTTTGGGCTCAGTGAATAATAAAATAACCACCAATTAAATTTTCAAAATAAATATTTTATATACAGAAATCGTCCAGTTACATTTTTTTTATACGTATAAATATCGATGATTAGTTTTGTTCAATGGTAGTGGATGCATTGACGTTTGTGTACGGATACTAACAGTGACAAACGTCAGTTCAGGAGCAACGGGACGCAACCTCACCCCTTGAGAGCCCGCAGGCGTATGGGAAATGACTGCCGTATTTCATGAATATATAACGAAATTTTGTGATGCGCGCGCCCGTACTAAATTTGTATGAAAAATTCGTGCTGTAAAAATGAGGGATGTTTGGAACCAGATTGTAAAAAAACTATAAGTTTTATTGAAAATATTATTTATTTAAAGTGTTTTTTGATCTTTTACGATCAATTTAAAATAACTTTTGTCTAAATAATGTCTCAAATTAAATCACAATTGTCGGAACGCGATAAGACCTTTTTTGAGATTTCCATGAATTTCCCAATAATTTTCTGCCGTTACTATACGATTTTTTGACCACTTTTTTTTAATTACATCATACTATATCTCAATGAGTAGCGAATGGTATTTATTCGATAATGAAATTTTAATTTTTGCTATACTAAAATGTCGGAACAGAAAAGGATGTTTCCCCCTATTACAGTACATCCGTCCTTAAAATAAACCATTTTCAATTTATTGGAGTTTACCTCCTTAAGAATCGATTTTCATATAATATAAGCCCCCCGGGCTATAAAAATGTAAGGGGATTAAAATCAAACTTTCTCCGTTACGTTCATTGACTTATATACGTTGTTTCAATGGAAACACTTTTCGTTCGTAACGAATAAACTCCGGTCGTGCGTCGAAGCTGACACACAATTTTTTGAGTTAATACGAGTAAATAAGAAAATATTATGTAATGTAATACAAGTTCTT
This sequence comes from Erebia epiphron, assembly GCA_963932025.1. Lineage (NCBI taxonomy): Eukaryota > Metazoa > Arthropoda > Insecta > Lepidoptera > Nymphalidae > Erebia > Erebia epiphron. The sequence continues at coordinate 17,176,577 of OZ009952.1, read as the reverse complement.
ATTTCCCATGCAAATATAATATTATTTCATTGCATCAACCTGTTGACTCGTCCATTTCCCAGTCATTTATTGGATTGTAGCCTCCTGTAGTCCCGTCACTGATTTCCGCGTCGTCGCCCGCCCGCGCCGGGGCGACGGAAGGAAGCAATACAGAGTACTACCGGGACTGCTCTTCATGTTTACTGCTCGCGTTTCTATACTATATGGAAACCAGAGTTTTATACTTTTAATCAAAATACTTACAAGCTTGCAATCATACTAATATTAAAATACGAAAGTTGTTTTTGTTTGTTCAACAGAGCAAAGGATCGACGTGATTTTTTGCATGGGCTGAGGACATGGAGTGTAAGTAACATAGCATACTTTTTATACCGGAAAAATAAGGAGTTCCCGTGGGAATTTGAAAAACTTATTCCACGCGGACGAAGTCGCGGCAATTAATCAGCTAGGTGAAACTAAATCAGTAGGTACCTGGATTTATCGATGTTCTTAGCATTAATCATAGATGAAAAACATAAACATTTTGCATTATCTTGTGCCTAAAAGTTAAGCAGATAAATAATGTGATGTATGATAAAATCAAATAAAAGTAAGTAGTATGTTTCACGTAGTTTCAAAAACCGATTCGAGAAAAATAACACTTGAAACTGACCTTTCTAACTTACATTATTTTATCAACTCGTATTTTTAAAATTCATATCATACTTTATTCCACAATTTGGTACAGGGTTAGTTTGATACCCGGGGAAGGACATAGGCTACTTTTTATCCCGGCAAGAGTTCCCGCGGGAATCAAAAAAGATTATCTCTTCAACCAATTTTGATAAAATTTGGTATAGGGTTAGTTTGATACCCGGGGAAGGACATAAGCTACTTTTTATCCCGGAAAATTGAAGAGTTCCCGAGGGAATCAAAAAAACCTTAATCCACGCGGACGAAGTCGCGGGCATGATCTAGTATTTAATAAAACCTTTACAGTTCCAAGCATCGTCAGATACATCGTCGCTTTTCCTACGAAAGGACCTATCTGACACTTTTGACGTAACTGCACTAAATACGTCATAATAATGTACTTTTGATTCTCTGTCGATCTGTCTTATCGACTTTTTCATATCTTTTACCGTTTACTGGCTAGGACAATCGGTAAGTATGGCGTATATGCTCATTTGCGAAAAGGAAATCATACTAAGTGGCGTATTTTATACTTAGGGCTATTAGAAAGATTTTTATTTAGTGATCAGCTAAATAAAAATCTATCAACTATGACGTAACTGAAAATACGTCATTTAGTGTGAACTAGACTATATTGAATAAAAATGGGGTTTTCACTTACGTCTGAATTTTTATTGCGACGGAATACCTTAGACATTAACTAATAGAGTTAAAAATTTATGTAAATTGGTGACAAAAAATGTATAAAACCTTGGGCAGTAAAAAAATCCAAAATAGTACGAATCCAAAAACTTTCAGTCAAAAAATGATTTAAAACTATCCTAATTATTATTATATATAAAGAAATAAAAAACAAATTATTTTGAATTAAATGTGATTTAATTATTCAGTAAAAAATACAGTCGTATCTCCTAAGTAATTAATTTTTCAGAAAAACAAAGTTCTCATGAAGTGGCGTAACTGTTTTAAATATTTTTACCTAAATGAATACGCACATTTAAATAAGACAATTCCTACTTGCAAAAAGGCCTTGATTCACAGATTATAAGAATATTTTTTTAATTTTAATATAGCTTTATTTGAGCAAGCTGTGGACAATATAGTTGAGCACGAAACCGAAAAACGCTTGCCCTGAACAATTAACTCGATGTCAGTTAGGTCCTTTCGTAGGAAAAGCGACGACATGTGATTAGTGATAGAGATCGAACTAAAACCACTGCCAGAAATATTTACGATACCAATTCCATCTTTGTAGCCGGAGAAATAGGTTGATTGCTTTTCAGATTAAACTGAACGATGCGATATTTGCTTTGAATAGCCTAACATGTTTGTTAAAGATATAAGTATTATGTTCCGATTAAAGAAATAGTATTTCTGAGCTATAATAGCTAGAATTGGGGATATCGCTATCGAGCCTTCTAGGCCAGTCAAATTAAATAATTAAAAATAGTTTGCTTTATTGTGATACATAAGCTTAAAATAAACCGGCCAAGTGCGAGTCGGACTCGCGCACCGAGGGTTCCGTACTCAAGAAGTAGGTATAATTACCTTTGTTAATGAACCGCAAAACTAACTTTGTTTGTAGAGGTTTACTGTTAATATCAAAAAATTACGTTTGTTGTATGGGAGCCCCCCTTTAATATTTACTTTATTGATATTTAATTATTTATTTTGAAAGGTAATATACAAGTTAATATTCTGTGAAAATTTGAACCGTCTACCTGTTACCGTTTTTAATATTGAGCAAAAAAATACGAAAAAAACACGTTTATTGTATGGGGACCCCCCTTAATATATATATTTTATTTCTTATTCGCTGCCAGGTTTTCGGCTTATCCGCAACGATCGTGTTGGTAAGGGAGGTGGTGGAGTAGCGATCTATTTGCGATCTTATATTCCTTTTTTCGGGGTGTTTTATTCCCCTCCTTCTCACCCTAATTTCTTTCACTCTTTTGAAGATCTATTAGAAAAGATAATCCCCTTGTACAGCCAAACTATTATAATGGGAGATTTTAATACCTGCTTACTCAAGGACGATCATCGTAGTAAGAAACTTTTGAGTGCAGTGGAATCATGCAATTTGCATATACTGCCCCTTACCGCTACGCACTTCTCTCCGGGCTGTACTCCCTCCCTTCTTGACCTAATCATGGTCTCTTCTCCAGACCTTGTCTTTAAACATGGGCAGTGCCCTGCTGACGCATTTCCTTATCATGACTTGATTTTTCTCTCCTATAAAATACGTCCTCCTAAAGTAAAACCGAGAATTCTTCTGCAGCGTAACTTTGCAGGGATTGACAAGGATCGTCTTTGTGATGATGCTAGGCTTTTGGACTGGGATGCTATCAGAGATGTTGACTCAATTGATAGTAAAGTCGAGATTTTTAACACTTTAGTGACACAACTCTTTGATACACATGCACCTATTAGGCCAATTAAAATGAAACACCTCCCAGCTCCGTGGTTATCAGATGAAATAAGGATCTTAATGGATAAAAAAAATTCTGCTAAATATAAATATAAAGTTAACGACTCTGATGCCAATCGGTTAAAATATAATAAAGCTCGGAATCGCTGCAATACATTGTGTAGAGATGCTCAACGACGCCACATTCACAAGTCAGTCGAAAATGGCGATACCGCCAAAACCTGGAAATTTCTTGAGTCACTCGGAGTTGGTAAATCTTCCCATAAACCTTCCATTAATATTGATATTGAACTCCTTAACAACCACTTTTCTACTTCCGATGCAATTGATAGTGTCGAGAAAGAACACACTCTTAATATTCTTTCATCCTCTTCAACTCCGGACTTTTTACCGTTTACTTTCGAGTCTTTCACTGAATGTGATGTTAAGAAGAACATAATGTCCATAACATCGAATGCGGTGGGTACTGATAGCGTCAGCCGTAACATGATCGTTCCTATTATTGATATTGTAACTCCTATTCTAACCCATATCCTGAATTATTCTATTAATACTAGCAAATTCCCTGAAGATTGGAAAAATGCTCAAGTTGTTCCTCTTCCTAAAAAGTCTAACCCTTCTGTAAATGATTTTCGTCCCATTTCTATTTTGCCATTCCTTTCTAAAATCCTTGAGAAGTTGGTCTATCAACAGCTAAATTTATTTCTAAATAAGAACTTACTTCTCAGTCCGTTCCAGTCTGGATTTCGTCCCGGTCATAGTACGGCTACAGCGTTAGTAAAAGTTACCGATGATATTCGGTGGGCGATGGACAATAAACAGCTCACAATTTTAACCTTGCTTGACTTTAGTAATGCGTTTAATACCGTGGATTACGACATTTTGCTGAGCCTGTTACGTTCTATTAACATAGCTCCATCGGTGATTGACTGGTTTCGGAGTTACCTCAGAGGTCGTCATCAGCGCATTAAAATTGATGAGACTGTTTCATCATGGTGTGATGTGACGGCCGGGGTACCTCAGGGTGGTGTGTTGTCTCCTTTACTGTTTGCTATCTTCATTAATTCTATTACTCCATACATTTCTTCTCTCTATCACATTTATGCAGATGATATTCAAATTTATCGCTCTACAGCCCTAGGTGATCTCGATGCTGCTGTTTCTGCCATTAATAGCGATCTAGCTGCAGTTGCGGAATGGAGTAAACAGTATGGGCTACATATTAATCCAGCAAAATCACAGGCAATTATCATTGGTAGTCCCGGATACATTGCAAAACTTGATTTGCGAGGCCTATCCCCAGTCTGCTTTAATGGCTTCATCATTCCGTACTGTGATTCTGTTAAGGATCTTGGTATATATTTAGATTCACAACTATCCTGGTCTGTGCATGTAAAAGAGTTGAGTAGGAGGACTTTTGCAGCGATGAACTCTTTGCGACGGTTGCGCTCTGTCTTGCCAATCCCAACTAAAGTTATGTTGGCACATTCTCTCCTTCTCTCTATTCTCGATTATGCTGACGTAAGCTATCTTAACTTGACTGAGGACAAACTTAACAAGCTTGAGCGACTCCAAAATCTTGCCATACGGTTCATATTTGGCTTGCGTAAATATGACCACATATCTGAATATCGTCAAAAGCTCAAGTGGCTCCCTATTCGCCGTCGCCGGGATTTGCATGTACTTTCTGTTCTGTACTGTGTGCTATTTCACTTAAAAACTCCTTCCTACCTCAAGGAGAAATTTAGTTTTCTTGGAGTGCAATCCGACATAAGGCCGTGCCGAACTTTAACTCTGAAAATCCCTCCTCATAAAACGAAGTTTTATACAAACTCGTTCGCTGTGCAAGCTACTGAGCTTTGGAATGCACTTCCTCTGACCATTCGCCAGTCAAAGTCACTAGAAATTTTCAAAAATGCTGTAAAAAACTATTATCTTTCAAACTGAAGACATCATAAATTTAAGTATAATTTTTAACTTTTTATTATTTATATATTAACTGAATTATAGTATATTTATTAGTCTATTTATATATATATATATATATATATATATTTTTTAAAATATTGTTTTATTAATGTTTATTATTAGTTTATGTATTAGAATGTAGCTATTCGAATGTATGTATATTATAGGATGTCACCACCTGCAATCCTTTTTTCCTCATTTTTTCCTATTCTGGTTGCCTGGTAGAGATCGCTACCTAAGCGATAAGGCCGCCTTTTGTATCGTGTTTGTGTTGTTTTCTTTCCTTCTTTTTGGTTTTTTGTAATTTTTTGGTGGTACAAATAAAGAGTATATAATAATAATAATAATAATATTTTTTAATTTTTAGTAAGTATTTGTTGTTATAGCGGCAACGGAAATACATCATTTGTGAAAATTTCAGCTTTCTAGCTATCACGGTCTATGAGATACAGCCTGGAGACAGACAGACAGACAGACAGACAGACAGCGGAGTCTTAGTAATAGGGTCCCGTTTTTACCCTTTGGGTACGGAACCCTAAAAATCTGCAGCTATTTGTAGAAAGTCTTTATCAGTATGCATAATTTAGGATTGATCTCTATGTTAGTATCCTATCCATTTTGTTTTTGCCACAACTGGTTCCAAAATATGATGTTCCTAAGGAAATACATTTTCTAATTGAGGCTAGGTGACTTTTTCAATATTAACTGCAGTTGAGAGTTGTTGCAGAATTGAAAGCAAATCATACTAATTGATTATAAATACGAAAGTGTCTTTCTTTGTTGGTTTATTGGTTTGTTGGTTTGTCCTTCATCACGCTGCAACGGAGCAACGGATTGACGTGATTTTTGGCATGGGTATAGTTGAAGACCTGGAGAGTGACATATTAAGCTACTTCTTATCCCGGAAAATTAAGATGTTCCCGCGGGAATCAACAAAATTAAACCACGCGGGCAAAGTCGCGGGCCTCAGCTTCATAATATTATAGACACCGGTGAAGTTCCCTTAAACTGCAATTAGGTTGAATTTTATCTCGCTGATGAGCCTCAGAGCTCGTAATGGCGTGGAAATTACATTTGAGCTGTCGTCACTTCAACGGAGCGACCGCGACACCCTTAATTTTATAATCGCAAAAATCGTATAAAATCTAGTTTACAATTTACTTCTGTGACTTTGTTTAGTTTGAATTTGATATTTTTATTCCCATCATTCCCTTGAAAACTCTGAGATTTGCTGAGACTGAAGCTATCTTTGTGCCAAAATTTAAAATTGGTTCAACTGTTGAGCCATGAAAATTTTACAGGGAGATTGAAATGTAGACACTCTTCGCCTTGCCGTCATTCCATTGCCCACAGAACAGGCATACTTTCGCTTTCCTAAAATAAAGTATGAAATCACACACCTATAATGGTAAAATGAATACGTCTGTATTCGTGCTAACTCTACATTGAATAAAAAATACGCGCCGAATCGAAAACCACCTCCTTTTTTGGAAGTCGGTTAAAAAAGTTAAAATTAATATCACGGTTTTGTAGAAAATTTTCAGAAACGACAAAGCAGCTATCTCTAGTGTCTTTGATCTTACAGCGAATGAAGAACTCAAGAAGGCCTTGCCCTAATTTACTTCTTTAAAACTAAGATAAGATGAGAAATGCATATAATTAACGGAACCGTGAAAATAATACCTACCTACGTATTTCTGTATAAGCTTTTACTATAGTTAAGTACCTAGTTCACATTTAATATAAGACAAGCTTTAATAATATACCTAGCGCGTAATGTGTTATTATACATAATAAGTGAACAAGAAGCGGGATGCTGTAAAGGAAACGCAAACGTGCTTCAAAAATAAACACGTGCTCATAGAATGCACGTGCTATTCGCAATTTGGCATTGACGCTTTTAGTATTCCTACGGGAGGCGTTGCCTCACTGGAAAGTCAGAAAACGAACAGGAATACAGTTTGTTTATGTTCATGTTCCTAGTATTACGTACATTACTATATATAGGTTTTGTATTTTATATCGTTTTGAAGCACCTAATTGGACATTCGAATTTCACACAAATGCTTATGCAATATAAAGGAGCTGAATCAAAACCCATTTACGTCTGAAGTTCTAAAAACAAGCGCAGGGCATGTAGGGTCGGTTCTGTTTGATCAGACGAATCGTTGTCGCTCGCCATCTATGTTACCTGCCCCCCAATTATGTAAGAATTGTCGATCAAATCGTCTAAGTTCGGCTTCAAAGTAAAATAAACCATAACAGGATTGAATTAGAGCTCAATTTCGTGTATCCATTCGTATACGATTAGCGTATCGTACATACGTATGAGAATGGATACACGAAATTGAGCTCTAATTCAATGCTGCTATGATTTATTTTACTTTGAAGCCGAACTTAGACGATTTGATCGACAATCCTTACATGATTGCACCTCTGATACTGATAGCAGATAGAGTATAGTAATAATACTATACTCTATCATAGTAGTTAAGTATAGTATAGTAAGTACCTATTACAAAAGCAGCCATTGTCGTATTCATACTAATATTATATCCAAATCTTAAAAACTTCTCATGACTGGAATAATAACAAAAATAAACAACACCATAGTGCAACAGCTGCTGTGCAACAAAACACTTGACGTCACACAGTCTAAATAGTTCACACATGCAGGTACCGTGCGTGGGAAAGCTATGAAGGAACTGCAGTTGAATAAAAAATATCGCGTCACTTAGGCCGGCCATACACGGACTGCTCGAGCAGTTAGCCAGTGATCAACATACACGGACCGCTCCTGCAGTTGAACAGCTTGAAGCTACCATTGATGACTGCTGCCAACCGCCCGAAGAAGTCGCACCTGCTCAAGCGGTTCCATGTATGTGTGTACGTATAGAGCACTGTAGTTCTCTATGCAGTCGCAGGTTGAAGCAGTCCATTCTGCTTCAAGCTGTCCGCGTATCCGAGGCCTTTGTGCCTTACCAATTTGTCATTCAATTACTCTAGGCTTGCATAACTCTTCAACTCGTTTAATTAAAACCTAAGCGACTTGGATTTGGATAGGCATGAAGTGCAATTCGGAATATGCAGACTCTTGACTTTTATAGCTTATGCGGGAAAAATGTGTGGCCCAGTTGCGACAACTTATATTACACGGTTTTGACTTTTGACCGCATTTCAAGCACGGAATGATTGCACGAGTTCTTGTGAACGGCACAAAGAAGTAGATTGAATTCATTCAGGCAGGGTACTTTTTCAGGTCAATTAATAACAATTATACAATTACAATAACTAATAACAATTTTTCAATGTAGGTACATTAGTTTTTTTTTAAGTAAATATTCACAACCAAATAATCCAAACCATCAAGGAAAGGTATTTATTTTATGTACTTTTAATGGCCGTCTGTACTTAATCTGATATACTTAATATGTATTATATGTATAAATACACTTGAAAGTTGAAACCTGCTGAGCAATGACATATTTTGTTATCGTTTAAAACAACATTGCCTTATATGGTAGTGAAAAACAAATTTGATAAGATTACCTACCTATGCATATCAAATCTAATACTCGATGTTCTTTATCTTTATCTATCACGATTCACGTTTTATAGTTCATTTTATTTTGCATTGTAATTACTTATTACGCCATCATATTCGCATTCCTTTAGGATTATTTTATGGAAGCGTTATTGTTTTCTCCAGTACGTAACATTGATTTAAAATAAACTGTTAAAGCTAGTAGGTACCTACTGTACTTTTTGGCGCAGTACTAGGAAGTAGAACATCTCACATAATGTTGCGAAAAGAAGGTATACTTTCAGGGTTTCTGTTTTAAACCCCAAAATAGTAGTAATCTCTCAATCTCTAACTCTTAATTCCTAAACTAGCATTTATAATAATATATTGAAACCTGAAAAGTTCTAGAATATTGAACTGCCTCGTTGGTCTAGTGGTTAGGTTAGGTTAGTTAAAATTTCTGATATATCGTCTGTAAAATTGTTTTTCTAGCTTTAGCCACAGTAGTTTTTCGTACTCTCCTGTCTTGGGCCGCGGCATAGTTCAATTTACGAAAGTCCCACTCTTTTTAGAGATCGGCTTGCTCTCTTTCAGGTGTCTGTTGATCATCATATTGTTTTAAATGATTTTGTTAATTGTAATGTTATTTAGCAGTCGACATTTTTTTTACCAAAAAACTTCGTATAATGATGAACCAACAGAAAATGATTGAAATTGTTTTATCTATTTCAGAGGCAAAAATGTTCTCAATCAAAAAAGCGAGCTTGAAAAGGCGCTTTCAAAGCACAAAGAGAAGCAGCTCATGAACCAAATAAAGGAGAACAGAGAAACGCCAGGTAATTTATGTATTTTTAGTAAATTTTTAGGTCATATATATAATCCTATATTTTATGGGAAACATTTTAAATTCTTTTTCACTTTGATAAGTTGAGTGAGGTTGAGTGTTTATATTATAGTTTTGTGAATATTCAAACACAATCCCTGGTAATAATCCATACTAATTTTATAAATGCGAAAGTGTGTCTGTCTGTCTGTCTGCCACGCTTTCACGGCCCATCTAATGAAACGATTTTGATGAAATTTGGTACAGAGATAGGTTGCATCCCGGGGAAGGATATAGGTGTTTTTCATACCGGAAAATTGAAGAGTACCCGCGGGAATCAAAAAAACTAAATCAACGCGGACGAAGTCGCGGGCATCCTCTAGTTTTTAATAATTACTAAAATGAGTAACGAGTAATTATATCTAGTAATATATTTTATGCTGCGTTTAATTAATTTTGTAGTTAAATTTTGTAATATTTTGACGGACAATACTCCGAACGTAACGGTAACCTTTGCCACGGCACATTTGTATTTCGTAACAAAGGTAAGGCTTCATAGCGCGGTTCGCTTACTGCATTGCTGGTTATGTAAATAGGTATAAATGCTATTATACTTCCTTGTATGTACTCTTGCATCAGGTTGGAAAAAAAAATGTCTATTAAACCTCTCAAGATCCTGTATGATCTTTCTGGCAAATTATTATTCCGGAAACTTAACCTGGGTCTATCTAAAATTCCTGTTTATTTTACTTGATAATCCTATTTAGTTTTTTTTTCTTTTTCTATTAAAACTTAAAAAGTTGACTAAATTTGTAAAACTATGCACGTATTGGGTACCGTTATAAACATTGTGGCTTTGTGTAAAATTATATGTAGGTACTTAATTAGGTAGTCATAGTTATGTCTAAAGCTATTTTATACACAAAAATATACTAACATGGTTAAATAAATTCATTGATAAGTATAAATTTATTAGGTAGGTATGCTATCAAATAGAAAAAATGCGATAACCTCGCCTGTAGCGTCGAAGTTCGCGAGCTATAATAACTTTATCACTGAACAAATTGGAAAGCATAATTTTAGATAATATGATTAATTAGAGCACAAATATGTTATCGCTGCATAAATAATAATTATTATAAACACGAGTAGGTTGGTAGAGTATACAGGGTTAATTTAAAAATACTAATACCTTTTTGTAAGTAATGTTGTTTTAAATTTTGATTAATTTATTTTTATACAAAAATAAAAACATTGAAACTGGCTTTTCGAAGAAGATTCTACGCGACGCGAGTTTTTTTCAGTTTCAAATTCAAATTCGTTTATTCGCAGAAACATGTTTTATACAAAAGGTGGTAAACAGAATGATGGAGACAATGGTGCAAAATAATAAATAATCATAATATTATCATCACTAAAATTTGATTACAATAATTTCAGTCGACTACTTCCTACTATAAACACAGAGCTGCGAGATACTGAACGGAACAACGAAAACTTTTATTTTATTTGGCTGGCATTTAAAAATAGGTAGCTATTTAGCTAACTACCTGCGTAGTACGTACTACATCAAATTGCAGTTTGCAGGACGGGCACGACTAATTTGTTATCATATTAGATGAATGACCGGGTTTTGCGAACGATATGTCCGGTTTAATTGTGTTTCCTATAGACGTACCTACGTGTAACGTTACGCAATCATATTTATTTTCTTTTATTTATTGTGTGTTACGTTTCATTGTGTTAATTGACCGAGCATTGTATTTCCTAGTCAGCCTAGAACTTAGTAACTTCTTGTTGGATTATCTACTATGTACATATGTATGTAGGTAGGTATGCGCTAATTTATTTGTGCGCTGGCAAACACATAAAATAATATTACTTATTTTATATTACGGATAAACATTACGTAAACACCACGTACACAGTATATTTTTTGTTTAGAATTATACAATCATTACACAAAATTATTTAAATAAAGGCAATATTTTTAAATAAATATCTATTAATGTTTCCGATTTATTAAAAAGAACAATTATACAAGATTAAATTTGAAACGACCAACTGCTCTATATTTTGCATGGATATCGCAACAATTTTACAAGTCTTATTAGAATATTTTACTTACAATTTACAACGTACCTACTTACAATTTTGTTCATAAAGGATATTATAAAATATAATAGAATATGTAAAAATGTTGATTATAACTGCTAACCCTCACGAGTCGACGTATTTTAATAATCACCAAGTATTGCTCATAAATAGCTTGCAATAATTGCAGTAAAGCAAGTTTTTGTTGTTTATGATGGAGAAGATGAAATGTCCAGAATCCATCTGTCTGACGCATTAATATTTTAACAAAAAAATTGTAAGTAGCAAGTTTTTATCGCATATTTGGTGGCCACTGGCCACTTTATCCGGTTGTTAGGTGCAGGTGCATCGGCCGTTCACCCCGTCAATCATTATCGTTAGGGTTGCCATCCGTGCATTTATGCCTTGTTTATATTTTACGAAAACACATTCTGTCTACATCTATGATTGACCGTTTCCCGCAAACTGTCAGTCTGCTGTCGTCTGACTAACTAGCTCCCCAGTCGGTAAAATTATTGCTGCAGTGCAGTTTAAAAGATCGCAATGACCTCTGATTGGCTAACACTCTTTCACTATAATGCTCTTCTAGTGTCTAGGAGGCCCGGCAGACGTTGTCCTGCCCTGAAATTAGAACCCGATTGTAGCACGACCTACCGGGAATATAAGCAACCCCGGGGATCCCCTCAAACACACACAAAAATTCCCTCGGAATCAGTTCAGCGGCCATTCTGAAGTGATGCGCTTACATACATTTGGCAATGGATTTTTATTGTTATAGAAGAGATAGATAGATAAATAGATTATAGCCGCAGGATTACCAAACATTCAGGTGACAACAACATTACAACAATAATTTATTGAGATTGAGATGAGTGATGCAGTTTTTACAGAATTTTAGCCCTATTGAAAAACCTGATTGATCAGAAAAAGTTGCAGTAATCATTTTTGACCTGGCTTTGTTCGGTTGTTTTTGATAATACTTTTAATAGAATCTTTGTTAAGGAGATATAGGTTAATGTTAATTGTTAACCAACATGCAAAATCTTAGGTTTTTAGAGCTGATGAATTTTAATCTGATTAACTAATGTTTGTGTGAGTAAAGCACCGCGAAATGTGTAAATTATGCAGGAATGGGTATGGGAAGGTACATACATTATAGCATGTCTTATATTATGATCATTTCTCATTATATTAATGACTTTAAAAAAATCTACAACTCTTTACAAGTGTCTGCTTTATAATAATTTGACCTTCATCTTGTCGTCGTCGTCTCAACCTATAGACGTCCACTGCTGGACGATGGTCTCCTGCATGGATCGCCACAGATCACGGTCTTGTTCCGCTTGTTCTTCTCCTTGTATCTAATATTTATTCTGTGCCTTCACAGTTCACACCCATAGAGCTTAGCTTAATATATTATGAATTTATAAACTTAATGAATCTAATATCAAAACGATCGTAAACTCTATCAGCAGTCGAAGGTGAAACACGTGTAATTTTTTAACATAAGAATGTCAACAAGGGTCACTACCTTATTGACATAATAGGCCGTTCGCGATTAGTTACAATCCAATCATCGCATTATCGTCGTAATTGTAATCTTATTATTAGTTTGAAAACAGTTTCTCGGGTCTTCTTCGCCTCGGGCATATTGTAATTTGTAAAGGTGAGGTATTCCTAATTTCCTACGTCTATGAAGACATAGTTAGGGTATTATTGTTCTGTGGACCATAGAGTTTGGATATGTCAAATAAAAGGAGGATTCCGTGGCGGACACTTGACAGTGACATTAGTGAATATCCGTTAGAAGATTTGTGAAATAATTTTTTTCAGATTTTTATATTTTATTGTAAAATAAGAACAATAGAAAGGTAACGGCGAGATAATAAAGTTAATTGTCGTTTCTCTCTTTTCAGGTAAGATAGTATGTTATTTTGATTACTAAAAACATAATGCATACATGTAAAAAGTTTCAAAATAAAATCTCTCTTTTCAGAGCAACGCAAGTTTTTATTTCGCCTTAATAAGAAACATTATAAAACGACAATTCTTTAGCTGTGTTTAACACAGTGCTAACATGGAAAAGTTGAGATTTGAATTTAAAGTGTTGAAATCGATCGAAGACCCGAAAACAAATGTAATTTGCATAACCTCAATAACTGATGGCAACGAGCATACCTATATAATCCCGGAACAATTTCAACCGGCAAAACTGCATGATTCAGTGATAAAAACTCAAACATTTCAAAGAGAAAAACCACATTACAAAAGAGAAATGATAGAAGACAAGTTTGGATTGCATTAACACCAGAGATAGTTAACACCTATATGGATGAAGATGGAAACATGCAGTTTAAAGGATATTTGTTAGAGGAGTTAACACAAGAAACACAAAAACTGGCTTCTACTTCTGGAATTTCAGAAGAAGCTTTGAAAAGAATCTTGGAGAATTTAGCTGAAAAGAAGAAGGATGCATCGAAAGCCGACAATATTAAAAAGTTGACAGAAAAATTTGTTATAGAAAAATTCAATACTAAAAATTCAAATGTATTACAGTGGATGGCTATTTTTGAATCAGAGTGTACTCGTATGGGAATAGAAGGAGATGGAAAGAAAATTGAGGCACTGAGATTGTTCTTAGGAGATTCATGCCTTGATTGGTACAGTTCAATGCTTATAAAATATACAATTAACTCGGAATGGTCAATATGGAAAGAAAACTTCTGTGAAACATATGCGGATAGAGGATGGTCGCCGGTCAGATATGCAATGCTATTCAAATATAGACAAGGATCATTACTAGAATATGCATTGAAAAAGGAAAAACTTTTATTAGAAATAAATAGGTCAATGGATAATACCACCCTAATTGATTTAATTGCGACAGGGCTCCCAAACTTCATTGCCGATAAAATCGATAGAAATAGCTTAAAAGAAAGTAAGGATTTATTTAATAATATCAGGGGCTTGGAACATTTAGTGAATAAGAAGAATTTGGGAAGAAAAGTGGGAGGTTTGGAAAATAAAATTATAGAAAAAGACGGAAGCTACAAACCGTGCAGAATTTGTGAAAAAGAAAACAAAGGCAGCCGCTATCATCCTGAATCCTTGTGTTGGTTCAAAGACATGAATAAAAATAGACAAAAAAAAGATCAGATTAGAACGGTGAATAACTAGAATTGGAAACAGAATTAAAAGAAATAAACCCAAAAAACTAGTGATCCCGCCATTAATCAAAATTAAATTGTTATTAAATAATACTTTAGAAACAATGGGGATTTATGACTCAGGATCAAATGTATCTTTAATAAATTCTAGATTATTATCCTTGAAAAATAATCCCAGTAACACTAGTATTTCTATGGAAAATGCAAACTTAAAAACGTTTAATGGCATGAAAAAAACTAAAGGAATGGTAACATATTCCTTTAGTAAGAAGCAAATCTTTTTGTAATAGATGATGAAAACTTTGATTATGACTTTTTAATTGGACTAGACTGTATAAAAATGTTTCATCTGATTCAAAATGAGAAGTTAGAAATTACTCAGAGTATCCCCAACCTCAAAACAGAAAATAATAAAGAAGAAATAATTATCAAAAACAAAAACATAATATCGGACTTTTCAGATGATAAAAAGGATGAAAAAATGTACAATACAAAAATGGATGCACACAATGAAACAAAAAATAAACTTTAACGAACACATAGAAGAGACTGGCTTCATTATTTCTGTAAATCATCTAGACCTTCAAAGGCAGACAGAAATTGAGGAATTAATATACAAATATAAATCACTTTTTGCTAAAGACAAGTATGATATAGGTACTGTAAAAGGCTATGAAGCACATATTGATTTAGTAATTGATAAATACTGTAGTAAAAGACCTTATAGGTGCACTATTGAAGACAAAAAAGAAATTGAACAACAAGTGTCAAAGTTACTACAAGAAAACTTAATTGAAGAGTCCTACAGCCCTTTTGCTGCGCCAGTAACTCTAGCCTATAAAAAAGAAGAGGGAAAGAGGTCAAGACTGTGTATAGACTTTCGGGAGTTAAATAAAATTGTAGTCCCTCAATCACAACCATTTCCACTTATCGAAGATTTGATGATTAAGACAGCTAAATGCAAATACTTCTCAACACTGGATATAAATTCAGCTTTCTGGTCCATTCCTTTGAAAATTGAAGACAGGAAAAAGACAGCGTTTGTTACCCAAGAAGGACATTACCAATGGACATGTTTACCATTCGGTTTAAAGACATCACCTGCTATTTTTCAAAGAATATTGAGTAGTATTATACGAAAGCACAAACTATCAGATTTCACCGTTAATTACATAGATGATATTTTGGTATTTTCTGAGACATTCGCAGACCACATTAAACATTTATCACTTTTGTTGGAAGCAATATTAAAAGAAGGCTTTAGATTAAAATTCACTAAATGTAATTTTGCACAAGACTCAGTGAAATATTTAGGTCATATTATCAAAAATAATACAATCACTCCACTGAAGGATAATTTAATTGCTATAAAAGATTTTCCTGTCCCAAAAACACAGAAAAATGTAAGACAGTTCCTAGGTAAGATAAACTTTTATGGGAAATATGTGCCAAAAATATCAATCATATTAGATCCTCTACATAATTTGTTAAGAAAAGGACAAAAGTTTATTTGGTCAGAAAAATGTCAAGAGTCTTTTGAGACAATTAAAAGACTACTGTGCTCAAAACCAATTTTAGCAATCTTTGACCCAGATCTTCCAATACATATTTATACAGATGCTAGTATGCAAGGCATAGCCGCAGTATTGAAGCAACCTCAACACAACGGAGAAGAAAAACCTTGTGCATACTTCTCAAGGAAATTAAATGATACACAAAAAAAGAAAAAGGCCATTTATCTGGAATGTTTGGCGATTAAAGAGGCAGTACAATATTGGCAATATTGGCTTATAGGCAAGAGATTCAAGGTTTTCACTGATCATAAACCTTTAGAGAAAATGAATATAAAGGCAAGAACCGATGAAGAACTAGGAGACCTCGCATATTACCTATCACAGTTAAATTTTGAGGTAAAGTATTCGCCAGGAAAATACAACCTGGAAGCAGATAGTCTGAGCAGAAATGCTGTATTGGAGCCATGGGAACAACAAGATGAAGTCTTAAAAATTATAAACTTAATTAAACTAGAGGATATACAAAATGATCAGGGAAAAAATGAACATATAAAACAGAATAAAAATACACTGACACTGAGAGATAACATTTACTATTGCAAGGATAGGAACAAGGAAAAGATAATACTAACTGAGGAATTTAGTGAAAAATTTATTGAGAAAATACATTATGCATACTGTCACATTGGAATACAACAAATGAAAAGGAAAATTAATCCATTCTATACTGCGAAAAATTTAACATATAATATCAAAAAAATATGTGAAAACTGTGAAATATGCATAAAAAACAAATCTAGAGGGAAATATGATTATGGACTAATGTCTCACTTATGACTTGACTTGACAATGACTTTATAAAGTTGATTAAAAAAGTAACACACGAAAACAAAATTGGGCTGATTCTGTCAGATCAATATCCAGGCATTAATTCGAAAGATTTTAAAAACTTTTTAGATAAAGAAAATATACCCATTATCTTCACTGCAGTAAATGCACCGTTTTCAAATGGTCTGAATGAAAGGTTAAATCAGACATTGGTTAATAAAATAAGATGCAAGATAAATGAAAGAAAAGATAAATTAGCCTGGACGACTATTGCTCATCAATGCACTGAGAAGTATAATGAAACGGAACACACTGTCACAGGATTTTCACCAAAATATCTACTGTAGGGAAAAAATATTGATATTTTACCTGAAGAATTGAAACAGGATAAAACCCATACTGATTTATTACAAGACAGAAAAAGAGCTTTGGAAAACACTTTAAAATCACACAATTATAATAAACAATACTTTGACAAGAACAGGAAAAAATGTGAATTAAGAGCTGGAGACTTGGTATACGTTGAAAATGGTAATCGCTTAAACAGAAAAAAACTGGATGAATTGAAAATTGGCCCTTATGAAGTTTTAGAAAAAATATCTAACTCAATTTATCGAATAAACACAGGACATAAGAAGAACGAATCCAACCTTTTCCACATAACAAAACTGGTTCCCGTTTTGAATGGGCTCCTGTGGGGGGAGATGTAAATGAGTATTCCTAATTTCCTACGTCTATGAAGACATAGTTAGGGTATTATTGTTCTGTGGACCATAGAGTTTGGATATGTCAAATAAAAGGAGGATTCCGTGGCGGACACTTGACAGTGACATTAGTGAATATCCGTTAGAAGATTTGTGAAATAATTTTTATCAGATTTTTATATTTTATTGTAAAATAAGAACAATAGAAAGGTTACGGCGAGATAATAAAGTTAATTGTCGTTTCTCTCTTTTCAGGTAAGATAGTATGTTATTTTGATTACTAAAAACATAATGCATACATGTAAAAAGTTTCAAAATAAAATCTCTCTTTTCAGAGCAACGCAAGTTTTTATTTCGCCTTAATAAGAAACATTATATAAAGTATTAATTTAAATGGATGGAATATATTAATTTAAACCGGCTGGTACAGTTTAGTAACGCATACTTTATACCTATTAAGTAAGTAATTTAGGCGAAAGCGATGATTACCTCATGGTTAAGTCCTCGACCTCCTAATTCGGGGGGCTACCGTCAACTTTTCGGAGGTCTGTGCGTTTGCAATTAAAATATTATATATCACTTCTGTAATGGTGATGGAAAACACCGTAAGACTACCTGCATAACTGAGAGTTCTGCGTAATACTCTTAAAGGTATGAAGGTATAATATAATCTCTATGGTTCTGTAGGAAGTCTGCCAATCCGGACATAGCCAATATATTGGACTGTAAATCCTTCTAATTTTGAGAGGAGACTTGTGTTCAAAGGGAGATGATGAATGAATGAATGAAAAAACTTTATTGCACACCAAAAAAGTTACATGAAGAATAACAAAGTATATATTATCAAAACTAACTTGGTAGTATGCAAAGGTATCATGATGATAATGAAGTAGTAAGTAGTTCATCTGATATGCACGTTCCTTATGCATACCTATTCACAGACTCATCTAAGTAATAAATGTTCGTAGGTACAGCTACGTAGATAAGGCGTCTGGCCTATATTTCCACATTTTCTTATCTATTCGGTTTCGCAACGTAATGAACCGTTTAGGTAACGACGTCATTTTGCTCCCCACACATACCAATATATCTACTGAAAAATGCAATGCCCTGAAACCAGCATTCTTAAAAGTTTAGCCATACTAACATACTCGTACTTATGTTTTATGTTATTTTTTTTTTGTAATTTTGTAATCTTATTTGAGTTAATTGTAATTTTATATGACATTCGTAAGAGCATTCATAATCATACTAATATTATAAATGCGAAAGTCACTTTGTTTGTTGGTTTGTTGGTTTGTCCTTCAATCACGCCGCAACGGAGCAACGGATTGACGTGATTTTTGGCATGGGTATAGTTGAGGACCTGGAGAGTGACATAGGCTACTTTTTATCCCGGAAAATTAAGGAGTTCCCGCGGGAATAACAAAAAACTTAAACCACGCGGACGAAGTCGCGGGCATCAGCTAGTAATTCATATTCTGTCTTCTCTGATTAGATAATAAACATCATAAACGCAAATCGCAAACCTATTCAAGCGTGAATGATAAATATACTAGCAAGTTATTATCGGATCCAAAGTTTATTTAAGTCCGACCTAGCAAACATTTTCCGATACGTAGTCATTTTTCTTTTCCTATATTAGTAAATAAAACGGTAAACGTATACCTATAATGATTACATTTATTTTTGTTCAAGCATATAGAAATTAGCATTCTTGGGGAAATCGTTAATTTTCTTCCGACCCTAGATGTGAACGACCAAGGTTGGATGAAAGTGAAATAGCAAACTCGATTCTGCGCTTCCGATTGGTCAATCGACAGTGAAATTGGTTGTATGAATAACAAGGTGCATTGAATGCTGCAAATGCATCTGCATACCTACCCAAAGTTTGTTGTACGAGTATAGGGATAAAAATAGCTTTACTTTACTTGCTATAGCAGCGATAACAATACGATATATTCTAATAAATCAAGGTTTAGGTATAGTAAGGCAACTACCGAGTAAAGTATCTATAATATTGGAAATAGAGCAAGCAAAAAATCTTGCAAGTTTACCTGTAGATATTAGATAGGCAGCTGAGTTAGTGAAGTATGAAATCACACATGCTCTACAATATCCTACATGCGTAGTTACATTCTTGTATTGTGTAATTTAGAAATTGCTTAAAATGTTGCGTATTGATTCATAGGGCATAATATGATTATAATCATAAAATTAGACTGGCACATACCTATTGACCGAAACCGCCTTGCCTCGCCTGAGCATCTAGCGTTTCTTTCAGCTACAATCCATATTACAGAATCTTTAAAATAGCTAGGTTACTTACTCAATTTAAATGCTGTTCTTTTGGATGACCAAGTCGCCTCCGAACGTTCGATGATAACCTAAACTGCAAAAATCGTAAACGCTCAACTGCTGAAAAAGTGCTGACGCTCAGGCGGTAGGTAGCCTGTTGGTGTTCAGTAGACTTGTAAAACCTAGAGGCAATTTACTTTGTATGTGGAAGGTAGCACATTTCGAAAAAAAGAAATGTTTTTAGCCGTGTCTAAACTCCAAAGTAATTAATTTGTGTTATCTTGAACAATTAAAACGAAGGCTAACTTTGTAATAATAACTTGCAATGTGGACCTTGATGCTTCTTAATTGATGTTTGTCGAGATACTCATACCTACTTACTCTGCATTCTAGCTATTAACTTGGTTTACATTACCTGACATTAAGAAATGTGCTAAACTTATAGCAGTAGGTTGGCAGACCTAGGTACTCTTTCAAAATAAAAAACCGCAACATTATTATTACTATTACAAAAGAGGCTGAAATGTGGTGGTTGAAATTTTAAAGTGGGTTTAAAAAATATCGCCGAAGATGAAGCAAAGTGAAAAAATCTGAAATAATTTGAGTTAATAGAAATTTATGCTAATCTTACATGAAAATATAACGAAGTTTCTAGCTAGGGCAGTTTTTGAGAAATCAGCAAGAAATGGGTGGTGGGACCGTGGGGGTCAAAATTTTAAAATCACTATATCGGATGGCGTATCAAAGTAATGAAAGGGCTTCATTTGCACATTCTAAGTGTAAAAATATGCAAAAATAGCGGCATAAACGGCCGTATCTTTTGAATGCGTTCACTTAGCAGCGTATTTGATATTGATTTCAGCTTGATAGGTACGTGGTTTTCGAAAAAAAGCCAAAGATAGTTGACAGACAGACGGAAATCGAAGTGATCCTATAAGGGTTCAATTTTCCCTCTTGAGGTACGGAACCCTAATAAATAACAACTCATTTGAAAAATGGAATTTACCGCACACGTTAAGTTTTACTTCAACCGCGCGTAAAATTTTCACGCACAATTTTTTTTGTATATTGTTATTAATAAGAACCTCTTTCCTTTATTCCAGAACTAGAACGGGCAATCGCAGAACGTGCTAGGCGGCTCGAACAGGCGGAACAAAATACGGAAGAAATCGAATCCGGCACGAACCCCACGCTACAAGAGGTGCGAGCGCGTTTACGACACGCGGCGCCAACGCCATCGCCCGCCGCGTCCGCGCATTAAAATTATCGTTTATTTTTCAATCAATTATTATCCTATCATTACTGCAACTTAGTTACTGCAACTTAGCGTAAGATCACATTTAGCGACACAATGGTAAAATTGGTAAACCACTTTGTGTATGTAGGTAAGTATGTATATGAAAAATTATTGCTGATGTTAAAACATTAGCATTTATTTCTGACTTAGTGCCTGTGTATTCATGCTAGACGGTTGGAATACCTCCTTGTTCTACTTTCACTTAAAAGTCGCTATTTGGTCTTACGCTAAGGATCGTTCATTATCGACCTGCTGAAAAAATAATTACCTATTTCATTGATTTCAATAGCGCCATCTGTTATTGTGTAGGAAAACACCAAAACAAATGTGTAAAAAGTAGTAACACTTCATGAATTTGGCGCGTTAAATCAACTATCAAAGAATATTTTGAAACGTAACGTTTTGTTGGTTTTAGTTTCTTTGATGATACTGTTTAGTATTTATGGAAAGGAAACGAGTGTGCGTTGACGTACCTATATAATATGAAGGATATGCTTTTATTGCAAAGCTTGTAATAATTGTTTGATTACGTATTATTTATGTACCTAAGTATAATAATAGGTAGCTAGGGTGTTTGTTTTTATTGTTTGTCATCGAAACTAAGTCACTATAAGTGTCACAAAAAATGTTTAGTTTAATTATTGTGTATATTAATAAATTTAGGAACTAATTATTATTTGATTCATTTATATTGTTCAGATATAATCATTGGATGGTTTATGTTTATAAATGTATGTGTTTAAAATATGCTGCAGTTACGGAACGAAAGTGACCTAAGTTTGAAATTTACATTTTAAAAACTTTGCAGTGACAGCGTATATTATTTAATTAATAAACTATAATAATGATATTCCATTGATTTAATTTTTGAAAATTTTAATAGGGTCACTTCCATTCGTACGGTGTATTGCTTTAAAAGTATCTAAGTAGGTAGTTAAGATTGACGTGTTATCAATTTGTTTAAATGATAATATTAATAATTTTGTTGTAATGTAATACTTTGACGTATTATTCTTGAAATAAACCATTGACTGAGGAATCGACTGCTTGAGATATACAATAAGGGTGTCATCGTCTTCAACAAGAGAAATAAATATTTTTCTAAACTTTTTGACGTCACACACATCATTAAACTCATTCGTAGGCGTTATATTGTTAAGCACCTCATTGATTCTGTAGGTCTTTCACTAAATATAGGTTGTCATCATACATTTTTCATGACTATTTTATATCAATAATTACTATTGTAGTAGTTAGATGTTGGGAACTACATTATTACTTAGGAATAGAAGTTAAATTAAAAATTATATCATATTTATCATAAAACAAAAGGTAGGAGTTGTATTATAAGTAGTAACAAAAAAGATTACTTCTACAGATATATTCCCATACCATTTTTAATGTTATTCTCCCGGATTTATTAAATAGTTGTCCAGTTTGATGATTTGATATCGAAGTGTTCATGAAAGTGATAGAAATGAAAACATATTTTTGTATTTTTATGTAAAACCTATAGAGCCTATTTCTCTAATATTTCTAAATAGTGTGTAGTCGTTCCCATGAAAAAGCAATAATATTTTTATAACAGAAGCTGTAGTCAAAATAATAGGTATATTTCATACCAAAAATTTACGAGCATTGGTCTAAAATATATTAGAATACTAGGAATATAGAGAATGTATATTTAATTAATGATATAATTTAAAACTGTTATTGGATAGAAGAAGGCGTTACTTTGCGGAAGTCCATGTCGGATCTAATTGTTGTGGTAAGTATAGCGTGTAGCTTGCACTTGTAGCTTGTGATATTCCCCACCCAGTAAGCCAGCTATTGGCACTGGCACAACACCACACCTCATTACACAAATCTTCTAAATTATTCTCAACGTACGTAGTCAACATCTGAAAATGCTCCGGTGTCGGCCGCATCATTTTCAGGAGATGTTGACTCGACAACGCACGATTGTAAAGTGACAGTGAGTCGAGTCAACATCTGAAGATGCTCCGGTGTCTGAGTGAAACGTACGTTGAGATTTAATTAATTTAATTTAAAAGATTTGTGTGATGTGGTGTTGAA
Source organism: Erebia epiphron (assembly GCA_963932025.1). NCBI lineage: Eukaryota > Metazoa > Arthropoda > Insecta > Lepidoptera > Nymphalidae > Erebia > Erebia epiphron. The sequence goes on along the minus strand of OZ009952.1, from coordinate 17,153,185 downwards.
CCAGTGCGAACTGCTGGCTTACTGGGTGGTGAATAACACAAGCTACAAGTGCAAGCTACACGCTGTGACACATAGATTTTTCTGCTTTGGCGGATTATAGCGAAAACTGTTAACCAGCACAACACTAAATACTTCCTTCTTAGGCGCGCGCCACTGGCGTGCCTCTAGCGCGCCAGAGGCACGCCAGTGGCGCGCAAGTGGCGCGCAAACGGCGAGACTGTGACGTAGTAGTGGGACGTATTTGGGGCATACTAGTGTTTCTCATCATTATAAACTAGATGATTCCCGCGACTTCGTCTGCGTGGATCGCGTTTATAATATTAGTATAGATGCGAAAGTGTGTCTGTATGTCTGTCTGTCTGCTACGATTTCAAGGCCCATCTATTCAAATAACAGCGGTAAGTTACGTCCCGGAGAAGGACAAAGACTACTTTTTATACCGGAAAATTGCTATTAATAGTATGTTTTATTCGAGACTATACTTAATTCCAACACAACCTGGAATGGGTGTACAGCTCAGGTTTGTGCCCAGCATTATACCTACAAACTAAAAAAAGCTAGTCGTAAAGTTCTAGGTGTTTTCCCACTAACTGGCAAAATCGATATTAAATTCCGTATCGTCGCGCATTTTCAATCCGGCCCTGTGCGTTTCGAGCGGCGTGCCACTGGCGAACGGGCGCGCCGAGTGGCGAGGAAGCGTCGCCCCGCCACAACCGCGCCGCGCCTCTTGTGTATACGCGGCGCCACGCCGCTTGCATACATTTTGTATGAAATAGATAGAAGCGGCACGCCAGTGGCGCGCGCGCCCTCGCCACTCACCGCGCCGCCGCCACTTCTATTATGTCCCGCGCCTTAACTGACCTCAAACCGCAATTTCTACTTAAATAGCTGAACAAAAATAACTGATAAGTGATTATGGTAAGAGACCTAAGTCATCAGATAACTTTATTTTTCTTTTACCAATTATTTATTTTAAAACTGCGTACGCATTTTGACTGCAGCATCTGTGTTTAATGATACCGTATGTACATCTAAGTAGAGAATCTCTAATAACACTAAACAGTCTAAACTCATAATGTAACATAACTCTTCTTTCTAGTCTGTAAACTCTTAATGATTCTAAGGTGAACTCATCAATCCTAACCATTTATAAATATTTAATAACCAACACATTCCTTTACGTCTGATTTTTATGCATATTTTGTCTCTTTCCAATCGGTAAAACCTTGTGTTAGAAAGGGGCAAAAATATGACTCTATAGGGCTTGAACCAAATTTTCTGCTTTCTGTTTGGTATCAATACTTGCAGAAGAAACTTTGGTCTAGCCTGTTAAGTCGCCATAAAAGTTCAAGTATCAACTTAAGTACTACTTTCTCTCTCCATTGTGCCTATTTATTATAAATGTTGTTGAGAACTTTCAGAGTATTAGTTAGGCATAAAAGTAGAATTGTATTTTGTAGGATGATGATTCTCACTGGAACGAAAATTTCAAAAAGTAGTTTATCCCACTTGTTATCTTTTCACTCCCTTGTCTTCATTACTCTGTTTCTTCAATTCTTCAAGGTTAACTTTTGTTGTTATATTTAGATGACTTAGTACAAAGTGGTATCGTCATGATTTGAAGAATTCGCTTGAAACTTGAAAGCTGTGTGTCGTGGCCATTTTTTTGTTTGATATTATGTTACTAAACTAGCCTTTAAGAGATTACAATGAAAATGTGTAATAAACATAGACCAATAAAAGTGTTTTAGTACATTGTGCGTTTGTTTATAATTTCTTCACGCGCAGATATCTTCTTTGAGATCTTACCTAGATTCCTGATTTATTTTTTATAAAACACAAATTGGCACATCATTAAAATAAGCAATTTATTTTAATAACGTGCATTTGTTTTACTATCTAACTACTTTCACATAGTTGATTATAGTAAAAGCGATCGTTAATAATAATAAATAAGGAAATAATTATTGCCTGCCAGTACCTAAATTAAAGGGTTCTAGGTTATTTATAAAGGTGCTTATATTTCCGATAGAAACTGGAAAGGAACTAAAGACGTTGTCACGATTAACGGCGTGAAAAATATGTGACAACTGACAACTATAGAATATAGATAGATACTAGCTTTTGCCCGCGGCTTCTCTCTCGGTAGTTTTTATTTTTATACAGACTTCAAAGCCCTATTTTACCCTCTTAGGGGTTGAATTTTCAAAAATCCTTAGCGCATGCCTACGTCATAATAGCTAACTATCCTGTATGCAAAGTCTCAGCCTGATCCGTCCAGTGTTTTGAGCTGAGCGTTAATAGATCAGTCCATCAGTCACCTTTTCCTTTTGTTGGTAGATAGGAATCTATCTATACTTATAATAAAACTGTAACAGGTCCAATTCTGTACATTGAAGATATTTTGAAAACTTTTTTTGGAGGGCACTCATTATTCGATACTGTAGCCAAATCTGTAATTTTTTTCATTTTGTCTGTCTGTCTGTGTCTGTCTGTCTGTCTGTCTGTCTGTCTGTATCTTGGCCGCGCATCACGCCGAAACTACTGAATGAATTCAAACGAAACTTGGCACGATTTGAGCCCATACTACGAGGTAGGACATAGGATACTTTTTATCCCGAAATTCTACCCCCGAAGGGGTGAAATAGGGGTTGAAAGTTTGTATGAAAGTCCTTAATTTCTCAAGTTATAGCCATTAAACTTGATGTATGAGCTACAAGATGAAAATGAAAACATATGTGTTTCACAGTTTTTCAAAATTCCACCCCCGAAGGGTTGAAATAGGGGTTGATATTTTGCATGAAAGTCCTTAATTTCTCAAGATATTCTCAAGTTAGATAAACGATACTGGGTATTTTAGCTTACGTTAAAAAATAAAGAGTTATGTGTGTGTCACAGTTATTCAGAATTCAACCCCTAAAGTGGTAAAATAGGGGTTGATAATTTGTATGAAAGCTATAGCTATGAAACTTGGTAGGTATATGAGCTAAGAGTTGAAATTAAGAAATACGTATTTCACCGTTTTTGAAAATTCGACCCCCAAAGGGGTGAAATAGGGGATGAAAGTTGGTATGAAAGGCCTCCATTTCTCAAGATATATTACAAGTTATATCAACGAAACTTGGTATTTTGGCTAACGGTAAAAAATAAAGAAGTATGTGTTTCACAGTTTTTCAAAATTCTACCCCCAAAGGGGTAAAATAGGGGTTGAAAGTTTGTATGAAAGTCCTTCATTTCTCAAGTTATAGCCATGAAACTTGGTATATAAGCTGCGAGTTAAAAACGAAAGAAATATGTGTTTAACAGTTTTTCAAAATTCCACCCCCAAAGTGGTGAAATAGGGGTTGAAAGTTTGTATGAAAGTCTTTCATTTCTCAAGTTATAGCCATGAAACTTGGTATATGAGCTGCGAATTGAAAATGAAGAAATATGTGTTTCACAGTTTTTCAAAATTTTGTCCCCAAAGGGGTGGAATAGGGGATAAAAGTTGGTATAAAAGGCCTTCATTTCTCAAGATATTTTAAACGAATCTTGGTAATTTGGCTTTCGGTAAAAAATAATGAAGTACGTATGTCACAGTGTTTAATATTATCACCCCCGAAGGGGTAAAATAGGAGTCGGAAATTTGTATGAAAGTCCTTCATTTCCCAAGTTATAGCCATGAAACTTGGTATGTGCGCTACCGATTGAAAACAAAGAAATGTGTGTTTCACAGTTTTTGAAAATTTGGGGGTACCCAAAGGGGTGAAATAGAGAGTTGGTCCTTCAATCACGCCGCAACAGAGCAACGGGTATTTTGCACGGGTAGTTAAGGACCTGAAGAGTGGTATAGGCTACTTTTTATACCGGAAAATTAAGGAGTACCTGTGAGGAAAAAAACATAAACCACGCGGACGAAGTCGCGGGCATCTGCTAGTGGAAAATAAAAATTAGAATCCCATTCACAAGACTCGCTAAATACAAATGTTATTAAAGAGGAAGCCACATGTGCACGAAAAATTAATCACAGGCATAATAACGACACTGAATTATTTAAATGCATTCAATATTATTAGCAAACAATGATAATGATCGGGGGGAAAATTGTCTGTTTCTTGAAGCGTGAACGCTTTCGTTTTCGTAGGACTGAGAGTCACGTCAATGGCGGCTCCGGGCTTCGCACCCCCGATGTGGACCGACACCGATCAACGTCCTATTAGTTCAGTCGCTACTCGGACACCAGCTGCTGTCCACGCCTGCGGACAATGCGAACAGCGCGTATTCCGCACCAGTGATCATCATGCATATCAAGTTCATCTGCATATCCCTCATAACATTTGCCTTGCTACACGACGCCAGTGGGAAGAAAACAAAGAAAAAACACATAAGCCTTGAAGCTACCGAATCTACCCCGCAGCCAAATGTTGTAACGTATTCCTCTTTCGGATTCAAGGATGTTGGGGCTTATAATGGATTTGTACCAAGTTCGCCCGACTATGCTAGCTTCTTGACGAGCAATAGCCGAGACTCTTCCACCCGGTTATATGCTCCAGCTTTTCCATCGTCCATAGATTCCACGGGGTTGGGCAGTTACTACGATCCTCAGCCGGATGCAGCTTCTCATACTATTACTAGTGACGGCTATGAAACGCACGTGAAATCTTACCAACCGGTATCAATGAACTTTTTTACATCTCCAAGTTACGATACAAATGGTGATCAAAATAAGAATACTGTTACAAAAGAAGTCTATGAGATAAATAATTATAACAATAACTCTCCAACTTATGGAACTAAACTCGGCTCTAAGAGTAAAACCCAAAAATTTAATCATGTAAATCACACGGATTATAACATTTATAATAGTGTTTCTTCGGTCATCAATGGGAATACTGCTATCGCGGATAACGTGAGTAACAATAATTATCCTATCGTTTCATTCGGGCAATCTGACGATAAAAAAATGGTAAAAATATCACCATCTTTGGATTCTACGCCGCAAAAATTTCCAAGAATAGTTGATTTCACCGGTGTAAAAAATTATTATCCAAGTAGCGTAGAGTCTAATAAGTTTACAGAATCCATGCATAAACCATTTAACTTGGATATATTTGGCAGCGGAGCTGGTAATGTAAATTTTAACCCAAACGAAAATAATAAGTATAATGTGAAAGATAAGGAAGAGCAATCAAATAGCAATAAGTGGAACTTGAAGGAGGAAAAATCTAACTATATGAAATCAGACGAAAAAACTACATCACAAGTAAACTCATTCAAGAATGAAGATATCTCTGAAAACTACCCCCTAACTTTTAATAATTTTAAGAAAAATAAATTCAAAAATAATTACAAAGATAATGTTAAAATCAAACAAGTGAATATTGATCTAGAAAATAATTTAAATAATAAACACGGTAATCCGATGAAAGGATATGAGTATTCTACAAATTACAGTAATACTAGCTTTAAGTATGAAACCGGATTACCAAGAAGACCTTTTGATAGTAGCATAGATGAAATAGTACCAGCTGGCAGTAATCTGGATTTCGTTGATTATCAATTCCCGGAAAAAGAATATTCAGCTTTCAAAACATCCAACATAAAATCCCCATATAATTACGATACAGACAACACATTTTCTATACCAAAAAACAAATACAAACTATCAGAAGACTACTTGAATTCCTTTAGGAACTCATTCACTACTCCGTCAACGTCCTCCCAGTGGGGAAATATATTTAAGGACAGTGAGTTTTCATCATTCAAAAGCCATCCCAAAAAACCCTCGTTCGGGGACGATGGTAGCGACGATATCGTACATATTCCTAAAAGACATACGAATATCGACTTAGAAAAGTATTTTGATAATAAGCCAAGTGATTTGAGTTTTGTTGATAGTTATAAACCATATAAACCCGTAAGAAGTAGAGATCCATACGATTGGCCTGCAAAAGATTCAAGCACCAGATATAAATCGGAAGAAGATTTACTTGACCTGAGAAATCACGATACATCGCATCCTTCATACGTGCCGTCCTTTAAACCGAATTATAAACATTTTGACGAAGATTTTGATTATAAAAAACTTGCAGCCAAGTGGAAGCAAAATTTTTTGAAGGCAAAGTATAGAGATTCTTTGCGTGAATATGAAACATATGCATCAGAACCAAAACCTGTTCACGTTCCATTTCCGAAGCCTTACCCGGTAAGTTACATTTTGTGTCTTTTGGTATGTTAGAAATACACTATTGTGCACTGGCTTGGAATCCTTCACTGCATGATCATGATTTATGTAATTAATCAATAAAAAAGAGAAGTCGGAATGCGGATCGTGTGGAGCCGAACGTCGCGCACTATTTTTCCGCTACTCGTGGTCAGTCGGATGATGCGCCTATTTTACACCGCTCGGTGAAATCATGAAACTTGAAACTCCGTGATCTAGTTTGATAATGTATAATGTTACGAATTTTCTTTACCTAGGTATAACATTTCTTAGTAACGTAATTCAACTTCAATATGAATTTTATTATAATGGCAGGAAATTCAAAGCAATATTTACCTATCTATGTTTATAATACACCCGAGGAAGAGAATAAGATTTTTTTTTTATCGATGTAATTGTTTTACAATTAGTAAAAGTTTCAGCTTCAAAATCCGATTAAAAATAAGTAAGTTTTTAGATATGCTAAATATGCAGAAAAAATCTGTAAAAGATGCAGAATAATGTAGGTATCTATGACTTACACCATACCTACCTACTCATCTTTTAAAACCATATTATTTTATTCTTGTTAAAACTAAGTACATACTTACTTAAAATTATTATAAGCTTATAATATAGATAGATACAAGCTTATAATAAGCATTCGTGACGGTGGGAAGAGGAAGATAGTAATTAATGATTTTGCTAATGAGTTATGTAAATGAAGTTCGGAATTTATGTCACATGATTTTCTTGGACTTCGCGTGTTACTTAATTGCAAGAAGTATGCGACAATATTATAGTACCTATTTTTCAATTTTACCTCATTAGTAAGTTTGAAGGGGCGTAAAGAAATTAATGCATCATTCATATCATCATGCTTTTGCACTTTTTATATTGCATACCCTACTTGACATTACTGTAAAATATTTTGCAAGTTTATAGATTCACCGTTCTATTTTTCATTTACTCCTTAAGCATAGGTGTGTGGTTCTTTTGCACTTAGTTTTCGTTTGCAAATCAAATTACAGATAGAAGTTCCGCATCCGGTAGTAGTACCGGTGCCGCAGCCGTATCCGGTTAAAGTTCCGATTCCCAAACCAGTGGCCGTGCCGGTTATTCGAGAACTAACCGTGCCGATCGAGAAGCCCGTGCCGTACCCGGTCTACAAAAAGGTCCCTTATCCTATAGAGAAGCTTGTTCCGGTACCTGTAGTAAAACAGGTGCGTTCAATAGTACCTACTTCCAACATATTAATATATTAGAGAACATACTTACATAGCACTTGAATTAGTAATTTAGACCTTTGCCTAACCTTTAAAAATATATTTAGATATTAGTTATCAACATAGGTAGGTATTTTGACAAGCTTTTCGTTATTAGTACCTACTAGTTATTATTCTGTGGTTATACGCACCATCGGCACTATCCGATGATTACCTAGTAAAATTTGTAATTAAGCCCATATCAACCGTTTAAAATTATTAACAAATACTCGATTAGGATAAAAAGAGTAGACCTTTTACTTAGAGTTTATAAAAATAATTCGATTGGGATAAACGACTTGGCGACCGTGGCGCAGTGTGTAGCGCTGTTGTCTTAGCGTGCGGAGGTCGATCCCCGGCAGGGTCAATTTGGGAATTTACAATTTCTGAATTTTCCCTGGTCTGGCCTGGTGGGAGGCTTCGGCCGTGGCTAGTATATAGGGGTATGGGTTTAATATAACTGTCATGCCCCTAACAGGTTAGCCCGCTACCATCTTCGACTGCATCATCACTTACCATCAGGTGAGATCGCAGTCAAGGGCTAACTTGTAGTGGATAAAAAAAAAAAGTCCCTATAATATTTTACCGAAATAAACGAGTAAATATTGTAAATATTGCACTGTACCTATTTAAAAAACTTTCTTCTCACTAATTGCATGATATGTAATTAACATTATTAAAATCTTGCTTTAAAACTGCTTTATATATTGTTTTATGTCAGCATCAGTTATTTGGCACTGCTAATAATTAATAAAAAAAACAACAAATGTTTGAAAATATAGCTATATAGTAGTAGATACTACTAATTTAAAATATATCTGATTACAGTAGGTATTTACAAAAAAGGCGCTACCTTACTTTTATTTTAGCCCTTTACATTAAACAGTCCATAGTCAAAGTTTTCATTAATAACCGACTTCCAAAAAATGAGGAGGTTCTCAATTCGGCGCGTATCTTTTTTTGAAATGTATATTCCGAATTCTCCGAGGTATCTTATCCGATTCGTTTTTTTTTAGTATAGCCATAGTTTTAGGTATGTCGTTAAATTGTGGTATAGCCATGTGAGCAAGAAGTGGATGTTCCAACGACACTTACCTATTTAAGTTTTTTATTTCAACATTTGACAGGTTCCCGTGCACGTAGAGAAACCGTACCCAGTGCATATTCCGCAAATCCGACCCGTGTTCCATCATACGAAACCTCACGATGAAAGGGAGATAGATCCCTATGAGGAGGAGTATATTCCACGACCAGACGCCAAGCGGCCAAGCAAAAAAGGACCGAAGCAGTAAGTACTAAGTAGACATTAAAATTAGCTTAAGGTACTAAGCTAACTTTATGCTACTAAGTTACACGATTCATTAACACATTCCTAAACTTAAGGCAGCAGGATCGAAGTGAGATCACATTTTTTATTTGTTTGGAAAACAGTCGTTAAACAAGCAAGATTCATCAACTTCGTAAACATTTTGATAAGAACCATCAGCTGATGCAGGAAAACTTTAACTATCACAATCAAAATACATATTAATATATTTTATGATGAAATACCAATAATCCTGACACCCTTATAAGATGGTGCTGACCATTTGCCATGTAAAATCTAATCTATATTTAGGTATATACATAAAATCGTTATCTAATCAACGCACAGCCTAAACCGCTGGGATTAGAAACTTGAAATTTTGACAGTAGGTTCCTTTTGTGACGTAAGCGCTCACTAAGGAAGGAATTTTCAAAATTCCACCCCTAAAGGGGTGAAATAGGGGGTGAAAGTTTGTATGAAAGTCCGTCATTTCTCAAGTTATATCCATGAAACTACTACATGAAGCTACTGGTTGAAAATGAAGAAATACGTGTTTCACAGTTTTCAAAATTTCTACCCCCAAAGGGGTGAAATAGGGGATGAGAGTTTTCATAAAAGTCCTTCATTTCTCAAGATATTCTCAAGTTATATAAACGAAACTTGGTATTTTGGCTTTCATTAAAAAATAAAGAACTACATTTGTCATAGTTTTTCAGAATTCAACCCCTAAAGTGGTAAAATAGGGGTTGAAAATTTGTATGAAAACTATAGCCATGAAACTTGGTATATGAGCTGCGAGTTAAAAACTAAGAAATACGTATTTCACAGTTTTTGAAAATTCAACCCCCAAAGGGGTGAAATAGGGGATGAAAGTTGGTATGAAAGGCCTTCATTTCTCAAGATATTTTACAAGTTATATCAACGAAGCTTGGTATTTTGGCTAACGGTAAAAAATAAAAAAGTATGTGTTTTACAGTTTCTCAAAATTCTACCCCCGAAGGGGTAAGATAGGGGTTGGAAGTTTGTATGAAAGTCCTTCATTTCTCAAGTTATGGCCATAAAACATGCCATTAGTATATGAGCAGCGGGTTGAAAATGAAGAAATACATGTTTCACAGTTTTTGAAAATTCGACCCCCAAGGGGGTGAAATAGAAGCTGAAAGTTTGTATAAAAGACCTTCATTTCTCAAGATATTTTAAAAGTTATTTCAACGAAACTTTGTATTTTGGCTTTCGGTAAAAAATAAAGAAGTACGTATGTCACAGTTTTTCAAAATTTCACCCCCGAAGAGAAGAATAGGGGTTGGAAGTTTGTATGAAAGTCCTTCCTTTCTCAAGTTATAGCTATGTAACTTGGTATGTGAGCTACCGGTTAAAAACAAAGAAACATGTGTTTCACAGTTTTTGAAAATTCTACCCCCAAAGGGGTGAAATAGAGAGTTGGTCCTTCAATCACGCCGCAACAGAACAACGGGTATTTTGCACGAGTAGGTGAGGACATGGAGAGTGGTATAGGCTACTTTTTATCCCGGAAAATTAAGGAGTGCCTGTGGGAAAACAAACTTATAGCACGCGAACGAAGTCGCGAGCATCCGCTAGTCTCCTAAAAATACCTACGCAATTCATAAAATAATTAAATACAGAAGAGACATAACGAAACCACGTCGTTATCTAACTATTATATTTTCAGTTCCCGCAATCGACAGCGTCAATCACCCAGTGCCAAAAGACCATCGCACGCTCCATATGATATGGAGTATCGCAGTAGAAGAAGAATTCCAAACAGAAGACCGACCAGTTATCCCGACCAACGACAGAGAAGACCATACGCTTCAGAATCCCATTCTCCTCATAGATACAGGGAAGATTTTGATGAATTCGACAGTGATAGTGATTTTGAACGTTATTGCAAAAGAACTGGTAAATGTTAGTAACATTTATGGGACAAAAAATTATGTTAGTCTGAAATGTTAGTGCATCTGAAGCATGGAACCAATAGCTGTATTAGTATCCTAGTAGGTGTCTACTTATTACATTCATGATCTGAAGAGAAAATGAGAAACATAAGGCAACGTCAACTAAAACCACTGAAGCAAGAAATATTAAATCAAAGTAGCTTACATTTAAAATTTATAATACGGATTTGGAAAGTTTTACAGTGAACATTTTAACTTCTTTTCTAAGAAAATATTTGAAACAAAACAAATTATACACATAAAACGACATCGTTTTTATGCGATTATGACGTGTTTAAGGCTAATTCTAGCTAAGCTTTGTAGAGATTAAAATATTTATACAATTTAATCAAAATGCATTTCTGTAAATAAACTTAGTTATGTAACTATTAGGTAGTAATTTACTGTGTTCTTTACATTTAACTGTTTCGTAGACTGTTTTAGGAAACTTATTATGTATTTTACTAGGTAATAAAGGTATAATATTATGAATAATATGTATTTTCGTACGAAATAGATTGGAAGTAGGTAGGTCCTACCCATGTATTTGATCGTAACAAAATTTGTTTTATTAAGTACCCATTCTTGAAAACAAAATCGTTAAAACTTTTTTAATACCTATGATAATTGTGTCCATATTTTCTCGATATGAATGCCCGGGTATGTTAATATGATTTCAATTTTGTACGTAAATAAAAATAATATTATTATGTACTTAGGTATAATAAAGTAATTAACTAAAATTAAATTGTAAATAAAATAATTATCGTATGCTATTTATTATACTTAATTTAAAAAAAAGTAGGGGAGACCGGGGATGGTTGGCTATAGGGGCTGGTAGACTAATCAACAATAACTCGCCACGATCACGTGTTTTTGATCAACCAATCACGAGCGACGATGCCTTTTCGCGACACGCTAACATGTGCGAAGTGAGCCGCCGCAGTAGCGCGGCGTTCGTGAGTGGCATCAAATTTTGTATTTTTGGTCTTGGTAAGTAACTTTTTTCGTTCGTACTTTTTTTGTTATTGTGTCTATGGATCTGTTAGAAATACTGTTGTTGCTATGCCAAATGTAAATATGATGGTTTTATTCTATATTACACAGTATTGCTTCCATGTTATTGCCCGAGTCTGCGTATGATACGCAGTTAAAATTTAAAATAGCGTCAGGGGTTGGTTGACAAATTTTGTTCGCGGTAGGTAGACTAATTAGTACTAATTAAAACCAACCCTTTTAAAATAATTAAGTATAACATTTTATACTTATTTTAAAGAATTGTGTGGGCTAATGGTTAATGTGTATCATCAATGTATGTTTACACTATTATGGTTTTCTCTCACATACTAAAGTTGTATTTATACAGAAAATGAGGACGTACATAAGAAAATCTGAAAGGCGTGATATACCAAAAGATATCATATAGAAAGAGTAATCTTCGATAATAATAGCATAAACACCACATCAAAGAAATATCAAATTCCATACAAACGTTGCATCGTTATGTAACTAAACTTAAACAAAAGCTAGAAAGTTATAAGTTTGTTAATAATGAAATAAAAAGTTTCTATCATTTTCCCACAGGCACTCCTTACTTTTCCGTGATAAAAATTAGCCTAGGTCCTCAACTACCCGTGTTAAATACCCGTTGCTTTTTTTGAATTTTCAAAAACTGTGAAAAATGTATTTCTTTATTTTTAACCGGTAGCTCACATACCAAGTTTCATGGTCATAACTTGAGAAATTAAGAACTTTCATACAAACTTCCAACCCCTATTTTACCCCTTCGGGGGTAGAATTTTGAAAAACTGTGACACACGTGCTTATTTATTTTTTGCCGAAAGCCAAATTACCAAGTTTCGTTGAAATAACTTGTAAAATATCTTGAGAAATGATGGACTTTCATACAAACTTTCTCCCCCTATTTCACCCCTTTAGGGGTGGAATTTTGAAAAAATCCTTCCTTAAGGAGCGCCTACGTCACGAAAGGAACCTACTGTCAAAATTTCAAGTTTCTAACCCCAGTGGTTTAGGCTGTGCGTTGATTAGATAACGATTTTATATACTCGTATACATATTATTTAGGGATTACTGCCTAGGTCAACCTACCCCATGCTTATGGCCAACTTACCCCGGATATGGGGTAGGTTGACCAAGCGTCAGGGGTTTAGAAAATCAACTAAATAAGTATTATAATCATAAATATATAGGTTATAAATTAGTATTTTAGGTACCTGAATAGTTCTTCTATCTGTATCAACTGTTGTTTTTGTTAAATTAAGTTAAATATCAGAGATATACTGGCTTAAGTCAAAAGTTAGTCAACCATCCCCGGTCTCCCCTACTGAACACCTAGTAGAGTACATACACCATCCTAATATGATTAAAATTTGAGAGTTAGCAACATCGGAGCGAATATTATTATTATGCTCCAATTTTAATGTTTTTGGTAGGATCTTATTTTCATCATCAACATTATTTTCGTGTGGCCGAAACGAATCTCTGTCTAAAGCTGTTCATGGATATAGTTGAGGACCTGGAGCATTCTCCAGGTCCTCAACTATACCCATAGGCATACACTTGATTTTCGAGTGGCCAGTATGTATAAACTTGACAGGGGATCCATGAATACTTAAAATATTATATAGTATTAAAATATATCCTGTTATCTCCCCCGGCCTAGGGAAGACACCAGGACTGAAAAATCCTAATGTCATCCTAATGTAATGGGCAATCAGGGGAGACATGAGTCCGGGACCGTTCTATGTGGGATAGCGCAGCCCTCAGCCTCCAAGGCTCCAATGAAACCACAGTTTACGTCTTTGGCAGAAGCACTGCAATTACCTATTTACAATCACATTTTATCTAGTTATATTATATTAGGGGTAAAAGTATGAAATTGCCGATTTGTACTGAAAAATTGAAATGCGTTTTTTTTTAATTTAACATATTTATTTAATCAAAATAATTAATTACCATTAATATATATATAGCTGCTCGTGCTGATTCATTAATTGATCACCTCTCCTGAACAATTTTGTATGAAAAAATTTTTTTCACTGACCATTTCGTATAGAGGGGAAAAATTCATGAAGAGGAAAAATACGGAGAGAGCTGATGATTGAGGATTTCGAAGACGGGTGAACAGCACAGCCAGGGTATTGAAGATAGGTGGGGGGTGCTCAACCAAATGTCATTCGAAACTTCAACCAATTGACAGTGAGCTGAAAAAATTTTCAAAATGGCGGATTTAAGATGGCCGCCATACAAATTTCGTCGGTGTCTATCTCGGAGAGTATAGAAGATGGAAGAGTGGTTTCTGGGCAAAAGATGATCAGGACATGAAGGTCTACATGATGAACAGGAAAAAAATTCAAGATGGCGGAATTTATTTTTCCATAGAAAATGTATGGGGAATGTTGACTGGGAAATTATGCAAGATCTTTTCAAAGTTTATATCTTCGTATTGTCATTTTGACTAATGATTCGGAGAAAAAATATGGAGATCGAGGGTTTGCAAGATGGGTGAAGAGCTAGCGAGCAGGGTATAAAAGATGGAAGAGTGGTTTCATGGCAAAAGATAATCAGAACATGAAGTTCTACTTGATGAACAGGAAAAAAATTCAAGATGGCGGAATTTATTTTTTCATAGAAAATTTATGGCGAATATTGAGGAGGTGAATTAAGTGTTGAACTATGAAAGACTTTGATGTGGTTCTTTTTTAAAATTTCTTTTAGAGAAGAACTCTTCATAATTGTATGGAGAAAAAAAATATACTTATGGAGAGCGAGGATGGTAGAGGGTTTGAAAGATAGGTGAGTAGCACGGCCAAAATTTTATAGGTGTCTATTTCAGAAAGGTCTTTTTCTCATAGGAATTTCTTTTCACAGGTGTTTTTTTTTCATAGGTGTCTATATGGCATGGATGGGAAAATTGTCGGTTTGCCTTTAGGAAAGCCAAGATGGCGAAGTTCAATGGCACCCAAAGGTACCCGATCATCAGCGGTATGATATTGATATTAATCAACTAAGGGAGGTTTCTTTGTGTTTTACTTCAACAGTCTCCTACACTGTATGATGCATGTCAGGATTTTTTTTTCATTTAAAGGCTCTTTTAGATTCTTAGGGGGTCTCTGTTTTATGTTTTCTTATGAGATTTTTTTTACGTCGGACGCTTGGCACGCTGGCGCTTCCACTGTGCTCGCTAGCATAGCAGTGTGTTGTTTAATTCAGAACACGTAGGCAGTAAACACTAGGATAGAAGGAGAGCAAGTAGACAGTGAGCCGCGCGGTCTTCTACGCGGTCCGCTTTAGCGGGCCGCGCACCCACGCGCCCTACTAGTTATTAATATATAATATATAGCTGCTCGTGCTGATTCATTGATTGATCACCTCTCCTGAACAATTTTGTATGAAAAAAATTTTTTTCACTGACCATTTCGTATAGAGGGGAAAAATTCATGAAGAGGAAAAATACGGAGAGAGCTGATGATTGAGGATTTCGAAGACGGATGAAGAGCACAGCCAGGGTATTGAAGATAGGTGGGGGGTGCTCAACCAAATGTCACTCGAAACGTCATCCAATTGACAGTGAGCTGAAAAAAAATATCAAAATGGCGGATTTAAGATGGCCGCCATACAAATTTCGTCGGTGTCTATCTCGGAGAGTATAGAAGATGGAAGAGTGGTTTCTTGGCAAAAGATGATCAGGACATGAAGGTCTACTTGATGAACAGGAAAAAAATTCAAGATGGCGGAATTTATTTTTCCATAGAAAATGTATGGCGAATATTGAAGAGGCTACAATTTAGTGTTGAACTATGCAAGACTTTGCGCTTCCTTTTCAAAATTTGTTCTTAAAAAAGAACTCTCCATAATTTTTTGGAGAAAAAAATAGAAGTACTTATGGTGAGCGATGATGATCGAGGGTTTGAAAGATGGGTGAGTAGCACGGCCAAAATTTCATAGGTGTCTATTTCAGAAAGTATAATAGATGGAAGAGTGGAAGTAGGAAATATGCATGACTTTAATATGGTTTTTTTTTTTACAAGATTTGTTCTGTATGGAAGAATTGTCGGTTTGCCGTGAGGAAAGCCAAGATGGCGAAGTTCAATGGCACCCAAAGGTACCCGATCGTCAGCGGTATAATATTGATTGTATGCATGTCTGGAAAGTTATTTTACATAAAGGCCCTTTTAGATTCTTAGGGGGGGTCTCTGTTTTATGTTTTCTTAAGAGATTTTTTTTTACGTCGGACGCTTGGTACGCTGGCGCTTCCATTGTGCTCGCTAGCATAGCAGTGTGTTGTTTACTTCAGAACACGTAGGCCGTAAACACTAGGATAGGAGGAGAGCAAGTAAGTAGACAGTGGTCCGCTTTAGCGGGCCACGCACCCACGCGCCCTACTAGTTATTATCTATACATTGTTGCCATCTACTAGGAATGTTATTTATGCCTTTACGATAGAACCCTGGTGATCTAGATTCGACAAACTGTGTGAAAGCATTTTGTACTGCCTCCTGAGAAGAAAACTTTTTATCACGTAGCAAATTGTCCAAATCACGAAAAAAATGGTATTCCGTTGGAGCAAGGTCTGGCGAAAATGGAGGGTGACGAATGGTTTCTAATTGCAATTTTCCTGTAGAGTTAAAACGGGTTTTTGTGCTGATGAGGTCTCGCGTTATCGTGGAGCAGTAATGGTGAAGATCGATTCATGAGTCGGGGCTGTGTCACTGCTAGTTTTAATGACGTTTTAGCTGACGTCAATGCTTGACCAGATCGGAGAAAGCTATAGTGAATAACAAAATGCTGAAACCTCCAAACAGTAACCATTACCGTTTTATTGGTAAGCTTGGCTTTAGAACACAGTTGCGGCGTTTGACCTGGGGTCAACCATTGCATTTTTCGCTTCCGTTTATTGTAAAGAATCCACTTTTCATCACATGTCACAATTCGATTCGATATTCCTTAATGTATCGATTCAACAAGGCAACACAAGTTTCAACACGCGTTTCTTTCTGCACATCAGTCAAATCATGAGGCACCCATTTTTCATACTTTTTTTATTTTATTGATTTAGTTCAAATGAGTCAATATTGTTGGTAAGGTAACGTTAAACCATGCCACTAATTCCTGGGTAGTTTGACTCGGGTCGGCTTCCACCATCTCTTTCAATTAATTGTAATTCACCTGTGTGGGCGGTCTTCCACGTGGTTCGTTCTTCAAATCAAAGTTTCCATCACGAAAGCGTTTAAAAACCAAAATCGCACGGTGCGTTCATTAGCAGTCCCCTCTCCAAAGGCAACATTGATATTGCGAGCTGTTTCTGCCGAGTTAGTTCCGCGTCGGAACTCGTATGTTCAATAATCACTCGAATTTTCCAAGTATCCATCTTTCTTGTTTTAAGCTTGTCACTATGGTTTAGCTAACTATGGATCTTTAGTAGTACTGGATGGAGGATGGAGTACTGCCATTCAATAATCCATACTTAATATTATAAATGCGAAAGTGTGTCTGTCTGTCTGTCTGTCTGCTACGCTTTCACGGCCCATCTGTTCAACCGATTTTGATGAAATTTAGTACAGGGATAGGTTGTATCCCGGTGAAGGACATAGGCTACTTTTTATCCCGGAAAATTCAAAGGTTCCCGCGGGAATAAAAAAATTTATCTGTTCAACCGATTTTAATGAAATTTAGTACAGGGGTAGGTTGTATCCCGGGGAAGGACTTAGGCTACATTTTATCCCGGAAAATTCAAGAGTTCCCGCGGGAATCGAAAAAACTTGGTCTACACGGACGAAGTCGCGGGAATCATCTAGTAATAAATAAATGTTGCCAGTCGAACACATGATCACGACAAGCTGAATAAAAAAACAACTGAAAGTCGATAGTCGAATGTTGCACATTTTTAAAAGAGGAACTACATAGGTACCATGTGAAAAAAGTTTTACTCAAAAATCTGAAACCATGAAGGTTCTATGTCAATTCGAAGTACCTTTTTTTTTTTTTAATCCACTACAAGTTAGCCCTTGACTGCGATCTCACCTGATGGTAAGTGAAGAGGCAGTCTAAGATGGTAGCGGGCTAACCTGTTAGGGGCATGGCAGTTATATTTAACCCAAACCCCTATTCGGTTTCTACACAGCATCGTACCGGAACGCTTAATCGCTTGGCGGCACGTCTTTGCCGGTAGGGTGGTAACTAATTGTCACGGCCGTAGCCTCCCACCAGGCCAGACCAGGGAAAATTCAGAAATTAGAAATTCCCAAATTGACCCTGCCGGGGATCGAACCCGGGACCTCCGCACGTTAAGGCAACAGTGCTCAACACTGCGCCACGGAGCTCGTCAATACAACCTACCTATACAACCTATAAACCTATATTGTAACCTATTACAATAAAACGGCAATTTCATACTTTAACCCCTATTATTTTGTTTAATAAATAAAATGTCAGGATTACATCAATAAACCTCAGCTTAGCTACAAACTATCGGTTATGTTCATAAATGATCAGATAATATTAAATTATACTTACTTACACAGAGATAGTTATTAGCTGCGCGCACGCACAGAGATCAACGCACGGTTGCGCTTGGACGCGCGCTTTTACTCGCCCGCGCTCTTACAGCAGATTCCTTTCTAGGTATAGTACACAAATCCATACTTATATTAATACTAGCTGATACCCGCGACTTCGTCCGCGTGGATTGAGGAGTTTTAGTTCCCGCGGGAACTCTTTAATTTTCCGGGATAAAAAGTACCCTATTATTTAATCCGGACTTCTAACTTTACGTCTGCAAAATTTCAATGCAATCGGTTCAGTAGTTACGGCGTGAAAGCGGAACAAACATACAAACAAACTCACTTTCCCATTTATAATATTAGTAAGGATAAGGATAATGCGAAAGTGCGCCTATATTCCTGATAGTATTTACCACCCTACCAGCAAAGACGTACCTACCGCCAAGCGATTTAGCCTTTCAGTACGATGCCGTGTTGAAACCGACTAGGGGTTATGGGTTTAATATGACTGCCATACCCCTAACAGGTTAGCCCGCTACCATCTTAGATGGAGCTAAATGCAAGGGCTAATTTGTAGTGGAATAAAAAAAAACTGTCTATCTATGTGTCAGTCTATCTGACGAAACTGATTTTGACGAAATTCGATACAGGTGTCTACTGAGACAGGTTGCAGGGGCAGGAGTCGGGACATGGGATTTTTCAAAAACATAAATCTGGTGAATATCATCGACATCATCTAAATTGCGATTGCGAGAGTAATATACCTACTTACCTAGAATTATTTTTTTAATTTTTGACGACCTCCATGGCGCAGTGTGTAGCGCTGTTGCCTTAACGTGCGGAAGTCCCGGGTTCGATCCCCGGCAGGGTCAATTTTGGGAGTTTATAATTTCTGAAATTTCCCTGGTCTGGCCTGGTGGGAGGCTTCAGCCGTGGCTAGTTACCACCCTACCGGCAAAGACGTACCGCCAAGCGATTTAGCGTTCCGGTACGATGCCGTGTAGAAACCGAATAGGGGTATGAGTTTAATATAACTGCCATGCCCCTAACAGGTTAGCCCGCTACCATCTTACACTGCATCATCACTTACCATCAGGTGAGATCGCAGTCAAGGGCTAACTTGTAGTGGATAAAAAAAAAACAAAAAACAAGGGGGCAACGACCTGGCTCTGCCTTAATACAAAGACCTAAATATTATAGATTATAGAAGGCGTCATAATACCTAATATCTAATAGCGGAACTGGGATCGGTTGCTTGGTTTATGGTTCCATAATCAATAATCTCAGCTATGCAGACGATATGCTCTTTCTGAGCCCATCAATTAACGCACTCAAAAATCTCCTCAAGATATACCGAGTCCTATGCTGCGTCACATGCCCAGTGCTGCGCAACGCAAAGGGTAGGTACAATGTAAATGGCATTCCACATGTTACATACTTACATAAGTTTTGAGAAACTCCACAACATTAATAAACTACCACACCTACCTACCTACCCACATGCTACACTATACGCTGCAAAATGGTAATTTTAAGACATTATAAAAAACTAGCTGATGCCCGCGACTACGTCCGCGTGGATTGAGGTAGTAGGTTCCCGCGGGAACTCCTTAGTTTTCCGGGATAAAAAGTAGCCTATATGTGTTATTCCAGACTACAATCTATCTCTGTGCCAAATTTCATCCAGATCCGTTCAGCCGTTCGGGCGTGATTGAGTACCTACCTAACAAACTTCCATCCATCCGTACATCCATACATCCAACTAAACTTTCGCACTTAAATAATATTTATTTGATAGGGTAACTATCACAACAAAACAACGTACATGCAAAAGTTGCCGGCAAAATAATAAATTATATCCCGCGCCTGACAAAAACATTATAGAAGTGCAATTAAGTTCATTATTTGATTAGTTTTAATTCAGGCGTCTGTGGTAAAGGAATTCAAAATAAAAATTTGTGTTGCATTAATTAGTGCTCAGGTCATGGCTAGCGGTTGGTTGTCACGAGTTGTTTATTGTGATTTTGCTTCTATTCTCAAGTTAGGAATACCTTTCCCACGAGCAAGGTTGCGCCAAGACGAATTATCTGGATCTTAGACACTAATTATATAGTTTGGACACACATCTGCAAGTCTTCTATATTATCTAATATCTTGTTCAATCCTCTCACCAAAGATTGCCTGGTAGAGATTGCTCAGTAAGCAATAAGGCCGCCTTTGGGCTTTGCATACCTTGTTTATAGTTAACTTTACCTACTTTGTATTTCTTTCATGTGTGCAATAAAGTATTTATCTATCTATCTAGTTAGAAAAATATTACGAAGGTAAGAACTGAGTAGGTACGTCTAACCATGATTTTAATATAGTTTTATGTTTATAAATGAACACTCATAGTCTCATACCTTCATTAATAGCGTAATGCAAAATATGACAAATGCGGATGGCAGATCCAGCGAAACCAACCCTTTGTGAAAGTGTGTTTTTCTTACGAACCGAAAAAAAGAATGTTTTATGCTCGAAATGTGATGGCTTATCGCTTACATAACATTATGCCTAAAAATATTATAATTTCAAATAAAACCCTTCAAAATCTGGGCAATCTTCTTTGAACCTAGGTTTTTTGTCGGTCTGTTGTATGAACACGTCTCCAATGTGTTTACGCTTAGCTATACATATTACATGTACCTAAGCAAAGTTGACCAGAAATAAAAATTTAATAAAAACCGAAGATCACAAAGATAAAGAAAGGTCTTATTGTAGGCTAAATCTAAACTAATATTATAAAGAGGAAAGATTTGTTTGTTTGTTTGTTTGTTTGTTTGTTTGTTTGTTTGTTTGTTTGTTTGTAACGGATAAACTAAAAAACTACTGGACCGATTTTAAAAATTCTTTCACCTATAGAAAGCTACTTTATCAGCGAGTAACAAAGGCTGCATTTTATTTTAAAACTAGCAGACGCCCGCGACTTCGTTCGCGTGGCATAAGTTTTTTAATTCCCATAGGCATTCCTTAATTTCCAGAATAAAAAGAACCCATGAAAAAAACCCGTCGATCCGTTGCTCTGTTGCGGCGTGATTGAAGGACTATTTAACGTCCTTTGGGATAAAATTTATAAAAACTGTGGATTATGTATTTCATAATTTAAACCGGTAGCCCAAATATCAAGTTTCACGGCTATTTAACTTGAAAAACGTTGGCCTTTCATACAAACTTTCAACCCCTATTTTACCCCTTTAGGGGTGGAATTTTGAAAAACTGTGAAACACGTATTTCTTTATTTTTTACCGATAACTCATATACTAAGTTTCATGGATATAACTTGAGAAATGACGGACTTTCATACAAACTTTCAGCCCCTATTTCACCCCCTTAGGGGTGGAATTTTGAAAAATCCTTCCTTAGTGAGCGCCTACGTTACAAAAGGAAGCTACTGTCAAAATTTCAAGTCTCTAACCCCAGCGGTTTAGGCTGTGCGTTGATATATAAGTCAGTCAGTCAGTCAGGACTTTGAATTTTATATATATAGAAGACTAGCGGACGCCCGCGACTTCGTTCGCGTGGCATAAGTTTTTTAATTCCCATAGGCATTCCTTAATTTCCGGGATAAAAAGAACCCATGAAAAAAAACCCGTCAATCCGTTGCTCTGTTGCGGCGTGATTGAAAGACTTTTTAACTCCTTTGGGATAGAATTTATAAAACTGTGGATTATGTATTTCATAATTTAAACCGGTAGCCCAAATATCAAGTTTCACGGCTATTTACTACGTGGATCGAAAAGTTCTCGGCCTGATATACTTACGTGTATTTTATATTTACAACTAGCAAACCCGGCGAACTCCGTTTCGCCACCAGATGGCTTTCCCGCTAAACAGATTTTCCCGCTATTCTGTTGAAATTTTTCCTGAATTTTCTTTACTATAAACCTCACGGAACCCGAGACCTTTCCAACGAATGCAAAACCGTGGAAATCGGTTCGTGCGTTCTGGAGTTATAGCGTCAGGAAGGAAAACCCGACTTATTTTTATATAGTAGAAAAAATATTACCCTCATTAGGTCTACACACTCTTTAGCTGTCACAGTATAAAAATTTGTTATCGTAGTATTCGTGGTTTCTGAGTTATAACGTGCTAAACGAAGCCAAACGTGCAGTTTTTTGAAAATGGACAAAATTGAGCAACGTGCGGTGATCAAATATTTGTTTAAGAAGGGATTAACGCCAAAACTGATTCATGATGATATGACGAAAACATTAGGGGAATCTGCTCCATCGTATAGCACTGTAAAAAAATGGGTAGCAGAATTTAAACGTGGACGGGAGAGCGTTGAAGATGACCCTCGCTCCGGCCGCCCTACAACGTCTACGACCGAAGAAAACATCCATAAAGTGTGCGATCTCATATTGGAAAACCGCAGATTGACTATAAGGGAGATAGCAGACACTATAGGCATTTCATATGAGCGAACACAAAACATCATTATCAATGAACTCGGATATTCTAAGGTATCCGCTAGATGGGTGCCTAGACTGCTTTCAGTCGAGCAAAAACGAGTTCGTTTAACAATTTCTCGCGACTGTTTAGAGATGTTTGAAGCTGAACCGCAGGACTTTTTGAACCGTTTTGTCACTATGGATGAAACCTGGGTTCACCACTATACGCCAGAGTCCAAACAACAGTCCAAGCAGTGGAAAAAATCAGATGAACCGACTCCAAAGAAAGCAAAGACAATTTTATCGGCTGGCAAGGTGATGGCGTCTGTTTTTTGGGATGTTCGTGGAATAATAATGGTAGACTATCTTTCAAAAGGCCAAACAATAAACTCAGCGTACTATTGCACCTTATTGCGTCGTCTACGTGAAGAAATTAAGGAAAAACGTCCGGGATTACTGAGGAAGAAAGTGTTGTTTCACCAGGATAATGCACGCGTTCACACGTCTGTCGAAACGATGGCTCAAATTCGCGACTGTGGTTTTGAACTGCTGCCCCACCCAGCTTATTCGCCTGATTTGGCACCTTCCGACTTTCATCTGTTTCCTAACTTAAAAAAACACCTTGGTGGGCAGAAATTTTCTTCAAATGAAGAAGTTGAACTCGCTGTGAACCAGTATTTTGCAGACCTTCAAGAATCATTTTTTAAAACCGGTTTAGAAGCCTTGCAAACCAGATGGAAGAAATGCATTGAGTTAGGTGGAGATTATGTTGAGAAATAAAAATGTTTTTGTAAGTAAATTATTTTGTTTTCTTCTTGAGGCCGCGAACTTTTCAATCAATTGAAAAACGTCGGCCTTTTACACCAACTTACAACCCCCATTTTACCCGTTTGGGGGTGGAATTTTGAAAAACTGTTACCCACCTACTTCTTTATATTATACCGAAAGCCAAAATACCAAGTTTCGTTGTTATAACTTGAAAAATCAAATAAATATTATAAATGCGAAAGTTTGGATGGATGTCTGGATGGATGTATGGATGTATGGATGTTTGTTACTCAATCACGCCACAACGTCTGAACGGATCTGGCTGAAATTTGGCATAGGGATAGATTATAGTCTGGAATAGCACATAGGCTACTTTTTATGCCGCCAAATTGAAGAGTTCCCGCGGGAATTAAACAAATGTACTTATCTGTTCAACTGATTTTGATAAAATTTGGTACAGGGATAGGTTGTATCCCGGGGAAGGACGTAGGCTACTTTTTATCCCGGAAAATTAAGGAGTTCCCGCGGGAACCAAAAAACCTCAAACCACGCGGACGAAGTCGCAGGCATTCGCTAGTATGTTGATAAATGAAGGACATTCATCCCCTTTCATCCCTTTGGGGGTCGAATTTTCAAAAATGGTGAAACACGTACGTCTGCATATCTAACTGAAAGCCCAAATGCTAAGTTTCGTCAATATAACATGAGAAATCAAGGACTTTCATACAAACTTTCAACCCCTATTTTACCCCTTTAGGGGTGGAATTTTGAAAAACTGTGAAACACGTATTTCTTTATTTTTTACCGATAACTCATATACTAAGTTTCATGGATATAACTTGAGAAATGACGGACTTTCATACAAACTTTCAACCCCTATTTCACCCCCTTAGGGGTGGAATTTTGAAAAATCCTTCCTTAGTGAGCGCCTACGTTACAAAAGGAAGCTACTGTCAAAATTTGGAGTCTCTAACCCTAGCGGTTTAGGCTGTGCGTTGATATATAAGTCAGTCAGTCAGTCAGGACTTTGAATTTTATATATTATATAGATAAATTAGAAATCCCTTCGAAAATTACAATAATGTGAATTAAGTCGGAAAAATTCACCTAATTTAACTTTTTACGTTAAACTTCTATTCGTCTATTAATTCAGACTGTCTTTTATGTCATATTTGTCAAGACAAATATAATAAATACAAGAGAACTTACTTACTAACATTTTTTTAAACATTTTAATATCTAACTGTTGTAGACACACTGCGAAATGCCTAAAAGTGCCAGGTCTCAACTTAGTTGTTAGTTCTAAACATCTAGTTCCCAGGCGAGTGAAGCGAAAATACGTCGTATTGGAGACTCAAGTGCCAAGCGTTCACAGCGGTTTGTTGAACCAAATTTGAGAACGTATGGTGGAGTTGTTCGTCTCAGTGCCGACTGACCATTATTGGGTCTTATTACTGGGTACTATTTTGATCAAGTGCTACCCGTGCGAAGCAGGGGCGGGCCGCTAGTACATTATAAGTTGATTAGGACCGTGATTGCGTGATGCATAAAGTAACTATGAATATGATCATGTTTCGTTTAATTAAACTCTTACATAAAAAGCTAATAACGAACATCAATTAATTTTGTAAATTAAGTAATTAGTGTGTTCCTTGTCACGTCAATGTTCAGAATAGCATCGAAATCAATCATTGGGCAATGGAACGCCTGTTTATAAATTACTGGCACGCATTTATTTTTTAAATGCGTTTACATTCTACGCTTAATTTATTGTTTCCACAATCTAGCGATGGTTAAAAGTTCAATATTCTTTCAACAAAATATATAGGTGATATTGGTAAGTCCGCCAACCCGCATTAGCCCGCCAACCCGCATTGGAGCAGCGTGGTGGGTCTAAGCTCTAATTCCCGCTCTCCTATGAGAGTGGAGGCCTGTGCCCAGCAGTGGGACGTTAATAGGCTGTAGTGATGATGATGATGATTGGTAAGTCAATGAGGTGATTAAGCAATTTTTTTTTTGTTGAGAAATTGACCGTTAATTCGCAGAATATATGCCTCTACAGTTAAATTGTTTGAAAATATGAAAAACTCTCTAGCACCAGGACGTACCTAGGTCTTATGTTAATTTTCCTAAGATCTGATCAGATTCTGATGAATCAATCAATCAATCAATCAAATCATTTATTCAATATAGGTACACTGTAGGTACACTTATTGACGTTAAAAATTACTTACTTATAAAACGTGATGGTGATAATCGGTTACGGTATCTTAAAACTAAAGCTACGAGTAAGTTACGGTAAGTTATTCGGAGCTGGCAGGCGGAACTCCTCAACGGGTATCACCAAATTTTTACCCCACTCCAGCTGGGGCGGTTCAGCTAGTAAGTAATACCCACGAATTCCATATAGAACATAGGTAATACTACAATAAACTCGAATCATAAATATCTGCTAGGCGTTAATACTGAGGTTATAGCATTAACGTTGTCATATAATATACGGAAAATCGGGTGTCCTGGCACAAATATTCTCCTAATTTACGTAGGAACGTAACTTAGCTAGCTGGAAGGTTATTAAGTACCTGTAGTAATACATGATTTAAAACTTATTAAAATTTCTATTGCAATGTTTAAAAAGAAAAGTCCTGGCTCACTCACTCATTGACTGATCAACACCCGCCGCAAACCCTTACCTAGGGTCCAAACCTCCAAGGGTAGGTATACGGCGACAGACTTGCTGCTCCATACCTTGATTCAAAAAAAAAATCGGTCTAGTGTGAGTCAGACTCGCGAACAAAGGGTTCCGTACCACCACACAATATAAATTATTATTTATTTTCGTAAATAACAACAAATATTTCATAACAACACATAATCAGCTTAGAAAAAACTGCCTTACGTATGGCGCTAAAATGGTAGCGCCTGACAAACAAATTGACACTCTACGAGTACGGAACCATACCGATAACGTTTTAACGATTTTCAGAATTTTCTTATGCTTGTGCTTTGAGATCTTGCTTCTCGCCATTCGTTCATGATTCTAGGTCAATGGGAAGTACCCTAGATAGGTTTTGATTTATTGGAGAGTGGCAAAATATGCGGCATAAACGACCAAAGGAACCTATATTTTGATTGCGTTGACTCAGAAGCTTATTTTTACAGCTCCAAGGGACCATAGACCTAAGTAGGTATTTGATATTGATTTCAACTCGATACCTCCACGCTTTTTTGAGAAAAAGGTGGTTGCCAGACAGACAGACAGCATAATATAACGAAATGATCCTATAAGGGTTCCATTTTTCCTCTTGAGGTACGGAACCCTAAAAATACGTATAAATTATTTATTTAAGGATATAAATAAAGTATTGCGACAAATTAACATCCAAATGCGAAAATTTACCTAGGTAAGTATATTATGCAGGTGATAGAGCTGAAACTAACTCCGTTCAGAAAATACTATGCAGTCAGCAGTGCATAGTATGCACTTCCTTGAGCGGTTTTGTGAGGGGTGGAGTTTCAGTTTTTAAACTAGGATATCTTTTCATTTTTTTAAAACATTCAATCGACTTTGCATGGTCATTCGATTATTAAAAATTCATAGCGGTAAGTAACTTAGCAATATACCTAATACTATTTATTTATCTTTTCGTACCTACAGGCTACAAGCCTATTGTGATTCAACTATTTCACGCATTCCTATTGATCGTGTAAAATGGACAACGGACAGCGGATACGTGGATCACAGTGATGAGCCTTGAATTATCCAAATCGAATTCACAACCGTGATCGCGCAATCGGCTCTTTAAACTTGACATCATTCCTAAAATTCTACATCAATGCTTGTTTTGACGACCTCCCCTGGCGCGGTGTTGAGCGCTATTGCCTTAACGTGGGAGGCTCGGGTTCGATTCTTGGCAGGGTCAATTTGGGAATAATAATGTCCTCCCGACCGAATTTCGGCCACGGCGGCCTATCTCTAGAGAGATTAGCCATCTGCGCGGGAGATATATAGTGCACAAGTGTGTGCGCATACACAGGTGCACTCACTGTTCCTTTACTCTCATAACCCGATGGGACGGAAAATCCGACACGACCGGAGAGAGATCAGGCGCAGGACCGACGGCTTTACGTGCTCTCCGAGGCACGGGGGTGAAACACCGCCATTTTCCTAACTCCAGGCTAGTGCTGAGAATTTCTTGTAAGAAAAACCCAACACTTTTTATGGCCTGACCCGGGACTCGAACCCGGGATCTCGTCGGCCGCAGTCGAACATGCTAACCACTAGACCAACGAGGCAATTTGGGAATACAGTAAAAGCTCTTTATTCGCGGGGTAGGTATACGTTCCGTAAATATACCGCGAATATAGAAACCGTGAATATGGAATGGTAATTTGTATGGGATTATAGGGGATACGTTCCTAGGTGACAAAATAAAAAACAAATAAGTATATGAAAAATTCTATTTAATTGAAGTTTTTGACCATATTGATTAATTATTATCAAGCTGCTGAAACCATGAAACTTGGTATTTGGGCTTCCACTAATGATGAAATACGGATTTTACAGTTTTTGAAATTTCTATCCCCTAGGACGTCAAATAGAGGGTTTGTCCTTCAATCACGCCGCAACAGAGCAACAGCTCGACGTGATTTTTGCATGGGTATAGTTGGGTACTTGGTGACACAGGCTTCTTTTTAGCCCGGAAAATTATGGCGTGCTTGTGGGAATTAAAAAACTTAAGCCACGCGAACGAAGTCGCGGGCGTCCTCTAGAATGTCACCGTAAGATTGTAAAAACCGTAAGATTGTAATCTAACGCTTTTATAGATTGTAAACAGTCGAAAGATTGTGAACCGTTCAATGTTTTAAGTGTCAATTTTTGAAATATTCATTGTATTTACGTTTTCTTGTCTATTTCTTGTAGGTTAGGTTAGGGTTCGACATAAAAGATCGGGTAGTGCCCGGCCATCGGGTTAATATACCTAACAGATTACAATCTACCGAAAAATAATGCGTTAAATTGTAATCTGTCGACAGTTTACAATATCGCTAGTTGGATTACAATCCAACGGCTTTTGCAATCTTACGGTGACATATATATAGATAATGGTAATTATTTTCATTAAATAAATATGTTTAATTAAAAAAAAAACGCATTTCAATTTTACAGTACAAATTGGCAATTTTATACTTTACCCCCTACTAAAAACATCGCGTTTCAATTTTACAGTACAAATTGGCAATTTCATACTTTAACCCCTAATAAAAACAAACGCAGTTGAAAAAAATTGACAAAACTTACTAACTTCGGAGCTATTTTTGCGGCACCTACTCGTTATTTCAAAAACCGTCGGCGCAGCGCCGTAAGCGCAACTGAGGATGGGAGGAGAGTTGAAAACTGCATATTTTGGTGATACAGCTTTCAGTGTAGCCAACAAAACTCGTTCAAAAACTCTTTTGTTACGTTCATCCCGTGTTACTTTCATACCTGTATGGCTAGGATGCGCACTACGAGTAAAATTATGTCTACCCGTTATCTCTCTCTGTCTACCGAAGCTAACATGGTTACTTGTCTCGTTACGTCATAAGTAGAGATAAAAGTAATATTTCTTATTTGTGGTATTTTTCTCTACGAACCTTTACGTGTCGATAAATTTTTTCTTGTAATATACTTACCGCTTTTTGTGCATGTTAGGGTAAATGAAAAATTTGCCGGCAACGACAACATCTCTCTCACTCGTCGCGAGATAATCTCGTTGTGCGCATGCTAAGCACACTGGTCTCTCCAACGTCTTAGAACATCTTAGACTGCATCATCACTTAACATTAGGTGAGATCGCAGTCAAGGGCTAATTAAAGCTTAGCTACTTATTACTTATAGAACTTTAGGTTCTCCGCTGAGTTTGTCTCTTGGGTATCTCAGAATCTGCCGTATTGATTTTGATGCGGTTTACATCAATCAATAGATAAACGGATTCTTCGAGAAAGTTTAGGAGGATAAGGTGTTTATTAAAGTTTATGAAATATCAACATCCATTTACCTACACGAGAATGAAACCTACATGAAATGTTTTCAATCCTGAAAATAATTTGACCTGCTTGCTCCATAGTTACCTAATGCCTTTTTGTTTAAAGCTTAGCTACTAATTACCTACAGAAATTTTCGTACCACTTGCTCAAAAAAGTGACATTCTATGCCACAAAAAGCGAACCAATAGTAAATACAATTTTTAATCTGTTAAAAACAGGGAAAGAAAGTTGTACTGAATTTCATTCACCTCTAGAGGGAGAATGTGATTTAAATTTGGAATACTTACTGAAATTTATACTGACCTACCATCTGTGTTTACAGTTTACACCATTGAGTTTGTATGTAAAGCATTAAACATCTTTTTGAAAAAGGAATACGCATTAATTATGCAGTTATGATTATATTAAATAAAATTACGAAAACCGACGAGGCCGTACATGAGCTTGATGCCTTTGCTTTTCCGACAAAAAAATATTAGTCTAGGAATTTGCCGCGTTTTGTTTTCTTCAAATACATAAACGTTAAGTTTATTTTAATTTATTTTATAAATAAGTTAATGTTCTAAACAGTTCCTCAGACGCAAGGCCAGAGAAATACTCAAATCAACTCATCAACAATAAATGTACCAAACAAAAATGTAACTCTCTCTATCAATAATTGGACCAATGTTTCGAATGTTAACTTTTACTTTTAATTGTCATTCACTATAGCCTATTAACGTCCCACTGCTGGGCACAGGCCTCCACTCTCATAGGAGAGCGGGAATTAGAGCTTAGACCCACCACGCTGCTCCAATGCGGGTTGGCGTGCTTTAACGATTATTATCATGTTAGTGATAATAACCGGGACCGACGGCTTAACGTGCTCTCCGAGGCACGGGGGTGAAACACCGCCAACTTCCAACTCCGGGCTGGCACTGAGAATTTCTTCATTGAAAAACCCAATACCTAACTTTTATGCCCGACCGGGAATCGAACCCAGGACCTCGTGATCCGCAGTCGACTATGCTAACCACTAGACCAAGGAGGCAGGCAGTTTAATTGTCATTATTTTTAATAAATGCTTATCTCATATTATTATTGTGTTAATTTTTTCGCAAATGGTACGAAAGGTAGAGTATTTTCCTCGGTGATAAAGCTGTCTTAGTCTTGGGTGAACTTAAATCGTCACTCGCGACAGAAGACACTGCTTTATCCCCTTGGTTAATAATCTACTATTAGGTTCTCCGCTGAGTTTGTCTCTTGGGTATCTCAGAATCTGCCGTATTGATTTTGATGCGGTCAATCAATAGATAAACGGATTCTTCGAGAAAGTTCAGGAGGATAAGGTGTTTATTAAGGTTTATGAAATTTCAACATCCATTTACCTACATGGGAAAGCTTAGGAGGATAAGATGTTTATTAAATTTCTACATTCATTTATATTCTGATTAGTTACATATAGGTTAGTAGCTATATTATTATCTAAGTTGAGTCTCATTGTGAACTTAGTAAATAATATTATCATAATTCTTTTGTGATGGTAGGTTGGATATCTGATCCTGGGGTAGGATATCCTTTTCTAGGATCTGGCAGTGTCACCAAGAAGTTAGGGATTTGAAATACAAATCCTCGTCTTTTATAAAACGTGTGTGGTAAATGGATAATTACCATTCATCACGCGCTCTTCGGTGAAGGCAAACGTCGTGAGGAAACTTGCACGCCTCACGAGAAATTAATGTTTTACATCGGTTAAAATAATAGGACAAATTAAGTACACCTGATTCAAAAATATATTAAAACTTTTAAAATTATCAGTGTGATCGCAAAATAGGAACTCAGTGTGTGTGTGAAAACGGATTGCATGTTTATTTGAAAGCTCTGTTTGGAACAGGTATGTACTACTCTACCTACTACTACTTAATTTTTGATACTTTTCTAGTATCATCATCATCATCATCACTACAGCCTATTAACGTCCCACTGCTGGGCACAGGCCTCCACTCTCATAGGAGAGCGGGAATTAGAGCTTAGACCCACCACGCTGCTCCAATGCGGGTTGGCGGGCTTTTCTAGTAAGTAGGTATAATTAATTTTTCTGCGAAGTTTGCGGTCAAAACGTAAAATTATACCTACCTACCTAGGTAACCTAATAAATAAATAATTTATGTAAAGCATTGAAGTAGAGTAACAAAGTCTTGAACAAAGTTACAGTGCCTATATAGTTAAAAAGATGTCATTTCAGATTTTTCCATGAACTGCCATACCCCTAATAGGTTAGCCCGCTACCATGAACCATCTTAGACTGCATCATCACTTACCATCAGGTGAGATCGCAATCAAGGGCTTACTTGTAGTGGAATACATTTTTGGTAACTACAGTACCAAAGATCGTCCAATAAAACGGTGACTCAGCGTATTTTTCGCGTGTCAGCTGTTGTCACCCAGTTGAGACAAGAATCTCGTGAATGGAATAGAATGTTATTTCTTGCATAATCTCATTATAAATTAGGTAAATCCAGATATTCTAGAAATGCCTTTATATTTTTTCCTAGGAACGTAGGAACATTTTTAAGAGCAAGCAAATAAAAAGCTTGCGAAGGCCTCGAACTGTTTAGTCTGTGAACGCGGCCCCGCTGAACCGGTCGCCATTGACCTTACGCGGTAAACCTATAGATATAAATATATGTAAGTTATTTATTATTTATTAAACTATCATCAAATAAATATGTTAAAAAGTAACGAGTCTCAATAGAAAATAACAAGTGTTTAATTTATAAATATTTCAAACATGGTACTCTACTCTACTAAATTCATATTCCTACGAGTAATATTTTGTAGCCCTTTGTTATCGTCCTTTCAGTTCAGCGGCACAAAGGTTAGCCGGTTGGTGGAAATGTGGTGATCAATTAATAAGTTAACCTATATACAAGTACCTACCAAGTAAAATATATAATATCAACATCGTGTTCACTACAGGTGTAGTTAGACAGTTACAAAAATTAAATGAAGATTTTTCAACGTTTAAAAAATAATCGTCGAACCGAGCGTTTATTCACAGTAACCATACGGCGCGGCGCAGCGATCCTAAATACGAGTACCTAGGTATATTATTTTAAGAATGGGATTAAATTTTTTAAAAGTATTGCAGATACCATATCTCAATGCAAAATTAATTCAATCAACATTGTTTCAAGTGACACTGAATTGTACTGTATGTATAATGTACCTATCTATAGTCTATTCTAAAACTAAAGTAGAGTTAGGCTCTGCATTAAACTTTTAAAGCCTATTATACCTACTTAACTATAATTTAAATTACTAGTCTATACTCTGCAATACATGATCTGTGTTTGAACCGCTTAAGTATAATATAAACACTAAGACGTGAATTAGTATGAAAATAACTGGAAATTTCCTATTTTTTTCTCATCAAATGATTAGATACCTACTTACAGAAACAGTTTTAATTCGTTGATCAGGATATTATAATGTTAGGCCATTAGATACAAACAGTTTTAATGCGTTTCGCTGATCAGGGCATGTTGAGTCTGTCTCAAAGACTACTTAAGGACTAATTAAGCAAATTTTTGTTTCTGAATTGACATTGTGTAAGGTTTGAGAGTTCGAACTTGCTGTTTTTGCTTGAATGCTTAATTCAGAAACCGGCCCAATATCAATTCTGAAACAAAAAATAGATTAATTAGTCCTTAGGTAGTCTTTGAGACAGACTCAACATGAAATTCTCAATTCAGAAACCGGCCGTTAGGAGTCTAAACTCCTGACGGCTATTTTTATATCCTAAGATATAAAAATATTAATGACATACAACTTTATTATTTATGTATCTAGGATATTGATGATATATAATTAATTAATTTAAGGAGTGCAATATTGATATGCACGTATAGGTAAAATATTCAAGGAAGTGGCTTTTTGTCATACACACCTATTAGTTGGTCGAGTAGTACCTACCTACCTACGTCCTACATATCTGGGTATTTAACAGAAACCTGCATCAGTGATCAGTGCAGGCAATAGGCATGTACTTAAAATCTACGACCTTAATAATCATTACTCTTAAATATACATATTATGAAATATTGCGGAACCGCAATTTCCGCAATGGAACTGCCGGTTCCGCAATTTTTGATATGTATTTAAGAATAGTTTAGGAAACACTATACCTACATAATAAAAAATGACAAAGTTAATAACTATTTCTACCTAGTACCTACCTAAGTATACGGGTTGGAAATCGATCAAAAATCTTTTCAGCATTTGCCAAGTTAGGTCAATAAATTGTCCTAAACCAAATATTTTCTATGTTTAAAAGTTTTATGGAAAGTGCAATTCGGTAGGTAATAGTTTTCCTGCAGGTTTTTAGGGTTCCGTACCTCAAAAAAAAAACGGAACCCTTATAGGATCACTTTGTTGTCCTCCGTCCGTCTGTGTGTCAAGACCCTTTTTCTCAGGACCGCATGGAGGTATCAAGTTGAAATTCATATCAAATACTCAGGTCTAATGTCCCTTGGAGCTGTGAAAAAATCAAACTTCTAAGCCAACGCAATCAAAAGATACGTTTATGCTGCAAATTTTCGACACTCGCAATCAAAACCTACAGGGTACTTCCCGTGAACTCAGAATCTTGAAATTTTGTACGAAGCAATGTCTTATAGCACAGATAAAGGAAAAATTGCGAAAAGCATAAATTTTTAGTTAAGTACATCATATTATAATAAAAATATTTTTATGGAAATTTTATTTGACGACCTCCGTGGCGCAGTGTGTAGCGTTGTTGTCTTAACGTGCGGAGGTTCCGGGTTCGATCCCCGGCAGGGTCAATTTGGGAATTTATAATTTATGAATTTTCCCTGGTCTGGCCTGGTGGGAGGCTTCGGCCGTGGCTAGTTACGACCCTACCGGCAAAGACGTGCCGCCAAGCGATTTAGCGTTCCGGTACGATGCCGTGTAGAAACCGAATAGGGGTTTAATATAACTGCCATGCCCCCTAACAGGTTAGCCCGCTACCATCTTAGACTGCATCATCACTTACCACCAGGTGAGATCGCAGTCAAGGGCTAACTTGTAGTGGATAAAAAAAAATCGACACTTGCAAGGGAATCAAAACCTACAGGGTACCTACTTCCCGTGAACTCAGAATCTTGAAATTTGGTACGAAGCAACGTCTTAAAGGAAAAATAGCGAAAAGCATTTTGACACTCGCAAGGGAATTAAAACCTACAGGGTACTTCCCGTGAACTCAGAATCTTGAAATTTGGTACTAAGCAACGTCTTATAGCACAGATAAAGCAAAAATTGCAAAAAGCATAAATTTTTAGTCCCATCATATAATAAAAATAAATATTTTTATTATATGATGGGACTAAAAATTATTAATTTTAAACTTACTACCCCTTTCCGCATGAACGCGTAGAGGTATTAAATTGAAATTAAAATAGATAGTATACCTACAGGTTTGTACGGAACCCTCGGTGCGCGAGTCCGACTCGCACTTGGCCGGTTTTTTTTTTCGGGATACAAGGTAGCCTAATTATTAGGGTATATATTAAGCTATTTCCCTTCCATCGATTAAGTCATCGTATTGTAGGAAGGAGTGAAATTAGTAGATTATTAACCAAGGGGATAAAGCAGTGTCTTTTGTCGCGGGTGACGATTTAAATCGCGAGCGTAACGAAGGACTCCAGGTTTACTCCCGAGCGTAGCGAGGGTGTTAAAAACTTAAATCACGAGCGAAGCGAGGGATTTAAGACGAGTCCTGAGTGTAGCGAGGTATTTAAGTTCACCCAAGACTAAGACAGCTTTATCACCGAGGAAAATACTCTACTTTTCGTACCATTTGCGAAAAAATTAACACAATAAATATGAGATAAGCATTTAATAAAAATAATGACAATTAAAAGTAAAAGTTAACATTCGAAACATTGGTCCAATTATTGATAGAGTTTTTTTTGAGAAATTTTTTTGGTACATTTATTGTTGATGAGTTGATTTGAGTATTTCTCTGTTCTTGCGTCTGAGGAACTGTTTAGAACATTAACTTATTTATAAAAATAAATTAAAATAAACTTAACGTTTATGTATTTGAAGAAAAAAAAAACGCCGCAAATTCCTAGACTAATATTTTTTTGTCGGAAAAGCAAAGGCATCAAGCTCATACGGCCTCGTCGGTTTTCGTATATTATTTAATAATCATAACTGCATAATAAATGCGTATTCCTTTTTCAAAAAGATGTTTAATGCTTTTTATACATCAGTTTTAAACAAACTCAATGGTGTAAACACAGATTAAATTTCGGTAAGTATTCCAAATTTAAATCACATTCTCCCCCTAGAGGTGAATGAAATTCAGTACAATTTTCTTTCCCTGTTTTTAACAGATTAAAAATGACTATTGTTATGTTCGCTTTTTGTGGCATAGAATGTCACTTTTTTGAGCAAGTGGTACGAAATAGTATATTAAGTACCTACTTATTATACACTTTAAAAGGAAATTAAAACATCAAGATCTATTCAAATACTTAACGATTAAGATTTTATAAGCGAAACTAGTTTAAATCAGTATTTTTTCATAGATTGCTTTTTTTATGAAAAGCCATTTATGTGCATTTAGTAAAGGTCAACAAACAATGTGCAAAAATAGCCGGCATAAGTAGGTATACTTAGGAAGTCACTACGTTTTAAACGCAATCACGTATTCCGCGAATTTAATCATGGAGAACCTTATTAATGTCACAATAACGGACAAATACCTCGAGGTTATAAATAGATGTATTGATATCCTTGTATACCTACCTATGCTTTTTGAAATGAAACTTTGAACAGTTGTTGCAGGCACTCGCGTGAAAGTTTCTGGCATAGTACGTACTCTTACCTTTAGATAACAAGTCTTGTAATAAGACAATAGGCATGATGACTGATTTTGAAAAATGGTCAGATTATGTTCAGAAGTATCTACTATTTCGAAAAAATATCTTATTTCAGCAGAAAAATAAGGTTTGGTAGATAAAATTGGCATTTGAAATTTAATTTTTAAAATTCACGCCAAAACGTTCGGCGGTGTCATGGCGTCGTTTGTGACGTCACTATTGTTTTTACCAATGTACTCTGTGCAGTGTGCAGTAAACAATAGTGTGATTGTCAAAGCTCGAAAGCAAACAATTGTGACGTCATTCGCTTATTGGTGTTTTATCCAATATGGCGGATTGCTGTATTTTATAGTTCTATTTTGTCAAAATAAATAGCAATCTCCCTCGAAATAGAAAAATAAATACGTTTTTTATAATCCATGAATCCTATTTCATTACATAAATTCAAAATTTCATTGATTCTTGGTTACTGTCATCATGCCTATTGTCGAGCGAGTGGTGTGAAAATACGATTAGCTACGATAGCCAACAGAACTTGTTGTAGGTACATCTATACTTATCTACTTATAATTGATTGAAGAGTAGTCGTACCTACTCTTCAATTAATTATAAGTAGTGATATCAGTCAGTGAGAGACTCCAAGAAAAATCTCACATAAGTATTTTTTGAAACATCAATACAATGAAGTTATGAACACTTTCCCAAACCATTCATGCTGGGAAACCGTTGTCCGATGGATAACTAATTACCCCAATTTCACATGCACCTTGTAATAATTGGTATGCAAATATATCTATACTAGTGGTTCGCCCCGAACTGAGACCTCGCGGTATCGCCATAACAGAGCGCCATCTATTGACATCATTGTGAGGTTCTGTTAAAAAAACTGAAAAATAATTTGTCGTTCAAGTACCTACAGGATATAATTCAAATATTATTGATCAAGTTTCAGGCTCAGCCTTTCAGAAAATTGAGAGTTCTGATGTCAACTTTGGACGTTAGGAAATCTCCACTTTGAAAACCCCCCATTTCGTCAATTTTAGGGGAAAAATTAAAAAAAAATTTTTTGGACTCTAATTATCTTTAAAATGATATGCCGCAATCTCATGTAGCGCTATAAAAAAAATTTACTTCGCATTCGCTTCCATGAGAGCTCCCCTGAAATAAAGATTTTTATAACTTTTTAAGCCATATTCGGCTGGAGGCCATCAGTTTACACAAGTAATTACGTTCGGCAATTCAGAAGTTATAAGGCTCTGACAGACGGACGGACGGACAAGTGCAAATTCACTAAAGTAGACTCGGAGACCTTCGCTTCGCTCGGTCAACTAATATACTAAAATGTAGTAGTATAAATAAATAAATACTAATAATAATGTTATTAATGCGAAAGTTTGGATGGATGGACGGATGGATGTATCAATGAATGGACTGATGGATGTTTGTTACCCAATCATGCCAGATCGGCTGAACGGATCTGGATGAAATTTTGCGCAGATTGGATTATAGTCTGGAATGACACATAGGTTACTTTTTATCCCGGAAAATGAAAGAGTGACCGCGGAAACCAACAAAACCTCAATCCACGCAGATGAAGTCGCGGGCATCAACTAGTAATTCATAAATGTGTTTCTTTAACTCCTTGACAGTTTACAGTAACTGTAACACCTAATTATCCATCGCCCATCTCTATCAATCTGATTGTACTGATTATACAAATTCGATTAAAATAGAGCTGCCTGCGCTTTACTTTTACAATAATTGCTTTAAGGTTCATAATAAGTATTGAGGTACTAGATTGCGTTCTATTAGTACTTACAACTTTAGACCTTGAAAGAGGTGAGCCGTGAGGCAAAAAGTCATTACTTATTTAAACATTCCGTTCCCCTATAATTTGTGACACAGTTGAACCTGATGAATTATGTGAAACAAGTTTCTGCCCGCGGCAATACGTAGAATTGAAATACTGTATCCTCTTGTTCAGATTAGTACCTATTAACTAATAAGCTAACGCTTGCATTCTTTCATGTTTCGACTATTGAAGCCTTTCTTATTTTGGAACAGACTTCTTTATTCATTTTTATAATAGGTAGGTATTATGGTAACGGGCCTCTGTGCTGCGATCAAAAATGTGTCATGCGAGTACAAATGTTATTTCGTAATTTTGTTTCTAGCTGGTTTCTGTTTAAAGTACCTACCAACATTTTGGGTACTAAACTAAAAGCAATACGACGCTGTAAGCTCTCATCGGCCACAAACATTCTGTGTGGCTTGCTCTTGTCACCGTAAGGTTAACGTTTCCTAAGTTTACAGAAAGGTATGTACCTAAGTCCATTTCAATAAAATTTTAATAGTGTTTTTTTATGTTCCTTAAAAATTGATTTCACCCGGAAAAAGTTACATACGAGCATAGAATTCCTTCAAAATAGCGATTAATCGACTCACGAAATAGCGGTCATTTTATTTTTCGTGTGCTCCCTAGTTCGTCACTACCGAATCAGGGATATTCTAGATCTACATTTTTGTAGCTTGTGTATTTATAAATTAAGATAATATAAATGTATATTAAAAAACAAATAATGTATTTAATTAAGTTTCTTATGAGCTAAATTCGGTAAGTAGGTACCTATATGATTTGTTCATTAGGGGAGACCGAGGATGGTTGACTAACTTTTGACTTAAGCCAGTATATCTCTGATGTTTAACTTAATACTTATAACAAAAACAGCAGTTGATACAGATAGAAGAACTTTTCAGGTACCTAAAATACTAATTTATAACCTATATATTTATGATTATAATACTTATTTAGTTGATTTTCTAAACCCCTGACGCTTATTCAACCTACCCCATATCCGGGGTAAGTTGGCCATAAGCATGGGGTAGGTTGACCTAGGCAGTAATCCCTATACATATATGTATACGAGTATATAAAATCGTTATCTAATCAACGCACAGCCTAACCACTGGGGTTAGAAACTTGAAATTTTGACAGTAGGTTCCTTTTGTGACGTAGGCGCTGATTAAGGAAGGAAAATTCAAAAAAAGCAACGGGTATTTTACACGGGTAGTTGAGGACCTGGAGAGTGGCATAGGCTACTTTTTATCACGGAAAAGTAAGGAGTGCCTGTGGGAAAATGATAGAAACTTTTTATTTCATTATTAACAAACTTATAACTTTCTAGCTTTTGTTAAGGTTTAGTTACATAACGATGCAACGTTTGTATGGAATTTGATATTTCTTTGATGTGGCGTTTATTGTCGTTTATTATCGAAGATTACTCTTTCTATAGGATATCTTTTGGTATATCACGCCTTTCAGATTTTCTTATGTACATCCTCATTTTCTGTAAAAATACAACTTTAGTTTGTGATAGAAAACCATATTAGTGTAAACTTACATTGATGATACACATTAACCATTTGCCCACACAATTCTTTAAAATAATTATAAAATGTTATACTTAATTATTTTAAAAGGGTTGGTTTTAATTAGTACTGATTAGTCTACCTACCCCAAAAAAATTTGTCAACCAACCCCTGACGCCATTTTGAATTTTAACTGCGTATCATATGCAGACTCTGGCAATAACATGGAAGCAATACTGTGCAATATAGAATAAAACTATCATATTTACATTTGGCATAGCAACAACATTATTTGTAACAGATCCATAGACACAATAACAAAAAAGTACGAACGAAAAAAGTTACTTACCAAGACCAAAAATACAAAATGTGATGCCACTCACGAACGCCGCGCTACTGCGGCGGCTCACTTCGCACAAGTTAGCGGGTCGCGGAGAGGCATCGTCGCTCGTGATTGGTTGATCAAAAACACGTGATCGTGGCGAGTTATTGTTGATTAATCTACCTGCCCCTATAGCCAACCATCCCCGGTCTCCCCTAGAGTAATTATAATTAATACGAATTTGAAGGTGACCTGAATTTACATTTTTTAAGGTAATTTTGCATGGGTTCGCAATTTCGCACTTCCAGCATAATTTTATTTGTTATTCGATTTTATGTATTTTTCTATATTTTTTTTATTTAAAGGGTAGTTTTAATAGTTAATTTACATCCTACCTAATTTAAAAATAATCAAAAAATTGAGTGCGGGAATTTCTAAAAATCAATAACACGAAACAAGGGACACGATTTCACGAACTTAGAAGCAGAGCCAAATTTTATTACGAAAGAGGGTTCAAACAAGAAGTAAACAAATAAATTAATATTAAAAAATCGAACTAAGACTATATTATTATAATTCATGCATTAAATTACTGACATAATACAAAAATTCATCACACAAAAACTTATAAACTGATAATCATGTTTAGGAATATATTTAAAAAATCTTAAAGTCTTATGATTCTTAAAAGATGCCGAAATAGGGGACACTTACGTTACATACTAGATGCGACCTACCAGGTAGGTATTAAATGTTTCTTAGAGAATCACACTGCAGAGTGTGATTCTCTAAGAAACATTAAATTTTTCTAGCATCGATGCGGTCTGCGATGTAACATCGAAGAGATCGATCTTGACTGCAACGGTTGCATTCACACCCCTGTAAGGACTCAGAAGGGTCAAAATGGTTAGGAAGCCCCTTTTATATAAAACCTAAATCTCTATTTATTAAAGTAGGTAGTACATACATACACATAATAATCTTTTGACTGATGGCCGGCTAACCGTAACAATGCTTTAAACTGTATTAATTAATTAAGGTAGGTATATCGTTAAGTCTTTGTTACATCTCGTTCAATACGCTGTTGTGCAACCGCCATCGTCACAGTTCTCATAGTATCTGCAGACATAACAAGGCAGATGTTAGAGATAAGGAAGGCTTCTCGATCAACCAAGCGTTTCCCAATAATAAGACCATCTGCAAAAACGTGAGCGAATAATAATTATTACTTTTAGACTGGGGCGCTTGATACTGTGATTACAAGTTGCTTAACCAACCAATTCTAGACTTTAGTATAATTACTAGACCTCTGCCTCCTAGCGAAAGGCATAAACCATAAGGCACAAGCCTAAACAAGAGATGTAACCCTTGTTTCTAACAAAGGCATTTAATAATAGAAATACAATACTTTATAGCTACAATCTTTCACAAGACATGTGTAGGTAGTTAGACGTTTATGTACTTACATTCAAATAATATTGTGAGCTTATGTGCTGTCAAAAAACCACACGGGGAAATGAATGACATCACTATAGGCATATCTACATAATTATAACATGGAAACTTGATGATGATTTTTT
Organism: Erebia epiphron; assembly: GCA_963932025.1. Lineage (NCBI taxonomy): Eukaryota > Metazoa > Arthropoda > Insecta > Lepidoptera > Nymphalidae > Erebia > Erebia epiphron. Next base: position 17,111,587 of record OZ009952.1, on the reverse strand, counting down.
TGGTAAATTACCCAATTTTTTTTGCTGTGCCTTTATGGTTTGTCAAATTATATATGTAGGTATTGCTTGCTTTCAAATTTTAGCAGCTCCCACCGGATGTGCCAACATTATTATTGACGGCATAATATAATAGGCGAAATTGTCACAAGTCTCTAATAAAACTGAATTCATTCATAGCACCGTGATCATGAGCACGTGGGAACTTCATAATGGCGTGAAAATTAGGTTTATTATTATCTTGTGAACATATAACAAGAAATATTTGTAACGTGCATGTTATGGATTTCACTTTTCATTGTTACAGGCCAAAATGGGGGCAATAAGCTTAGTTATTGCATTGATAGCAGTAGTAAGCTGTAGAGCAGCAAATCCACAACTACGCTTTGCATGGAAAGAAATAGATTTTGTTTGGGATTCCCCAGCACAGAGAGAGACTGCCATAAAAGATGAACTCTTTGTTCCTGCTAACAATCTTCCTCTAGGCTTAGCAAGATGGAAGAACAAGGTCTTCGTTACTGTACCCAGGTGGAAGAATGGAGTTGCTTCTTCACTAAATTACGTCGACATCGATGGACCACAAGATCAACCATTGAAACCATACCCATCTTTGGCAGATAATCTCGTTGCTGATTCCGCGAAAGAAAAACCATCAAACAGCTCTATTATATCCGTTTTTAGAGTTTATGTGGATCCTTGTGACAGACTGTGGGTTATGGATTCAGGATTGGCTGATATTTTTGGTAAATTATGCAAAGTTGTTTCATTAACTAGCTTTTATCGTTCACGTACATATCTGCTCTGTAAATCTACCAATGTTTAAGGAAATCATTTTGTATAAGGAAAAGTAATGATACGTTTCTTGGAGAAAGTTTCACTTTGTATACAAAGAACACCTTATTGAATTCCTTTGAGCATATAACCAACTATATACCTACTCAAAGTAGAAATCTGTCAATTGGCAACACATCAAATCCTTTCGCAAGTTACAATTTGTGTATCTATTTTATTATAGGGTCTCCGAATCAAATTGCTGGACCATCTTTAGTTATATTCGACTTAAACACTGACCAGTTGATCCACCGTTACTATTTAAAAGTGTCTGACATGAAAGAGGATTCTTTCTTCGCTAATGTGGTAAGATTTGGCAATTCGTATATTTTTCTTAAGGTACTCGAACTTTGTCTAATTTAGTTATGTATTTATATCATACTTTGTTCTCAAAGAATATCAGTGGCATGCATGTAGACGTACAAGTGTTTTGATTTTATGATGATATTAGCTCTAACATATTTTGTGAATGTCAGCGTTTTGATGAAACTGGTTGCAAAATTCAGTAACAAACGAACGATTGCATTAGTTGATAAACATAAGTCAAGCTGGTGACACAATTTATATTTACTTATGTGGCAAGATTTATTTTTGAAGCGATATTATCTTTGGTACACCCACGTGAAAAACTTTTGCAACATTCAACTCGTAAATGTTTTTTATTTATTTCGCGAGGAAACAAACAATGCTGTAACGTGTTTCCAGTTTTTATTTGAAGTGTGGATGATTTATTAAATAGCTAATTGGCTCTGACAATGTCATATTATAGGCTGCGTTTTCGCTACAATAATTAATTATTGTGGTATGATACTTTCATATCCACAACCACTACCGCATTACGAGAATTTATGGATACTTTTCCCTCAGTTTACAAAGTATTTTGTTTTCTGTTTAAATTCTTCACTTGGACTATTTATAATTAATACTTAATTTAAAACTTACACCTGTACTATAATAAAGACAATCAAAAACCTACTTAAATATTTCTAATTAGGTATACCCTACTAAATAATGACGATTACTCCTCTTCGTACGTTTCTCATTTTAATAAAGTTATTTTTTCCAGGTCGTCGACGTAGATAAAGACACGTGCGACAATGCGTTCGCTTATATACCCGATTTGGGAGCTTATGGTGTTGTTGTATACAGTCTAAAGCAGGACGACTCCTGGCGCGTAAGCCACCACTACTTCCACTTTGAACCACTAGCTGGCTCATACAATGTAGGTGGAGTTGAGTTTCACTGGACCGATGGTGTGTTTGCCTTAGCGTTGTCAGAGCCTCGAGAGAATGGGTAAGTGGATCACGTATCTTCGGACCTTGATGGCTTCGTTCGTTATACATTTTGAGTTTCGACCATGTATTCGACACGCTCTACTTACTTACAACACCAAAGCTTACAGGATAATCTTATCTTTGTTAGTTATTATAACGCACAAAACATATTGTTACTCAATTCTTGGTGAACTTGAGAATTAAGTAAGAATTTACAAACATTATTCAGTATAAAATAAGAATTGCATGATACTAGTGGTAGCAACTTCCTTATAGCAATAGTTTTAAGCATGTGTTTTATACTTTTCAAACATTGTGTTACAGTTTCCGCACCATGTTCTTCCATGCGTTCTCCAGCACGAAGGAATTCTGCGTATCCACTGAGCTACTTAGAAACTATACACACATTGACAAAAACGAGGCATTCCACGATTTCAAGGTTTGAACGCTTAAGTTGTCTATAAAGTACCGTTGACGGGTGAACTTTGCAAATTGCTTATGCAAATATTTATAATGAAACTGTTATTTTATTAGCATCTATCAATGACTTTGTCAACACAAATAAAGTTGGTAACATTTTATACGAGTGTCTAATGTAATGCAATAATATCTAGAGGACTTGCTAGCACAGAAGTAAGTGCACACACATTAAAAATTAATGTTCTTATAAGGTTATAAAAAAACATCATAATCATAGAGATAATATATTCTTACTCTGTGATCATAATATTATGTGTATGTGTGTCGGTTTGTAACAGCAGATCCTATACATATTTTAAATATTATAATTCAATCATTGGGCACGAATACGTAATCATATATTATAAAAAGAACTAATTTTAATGATGATGAAAAATTATTCACTTTTAAAACTTGTAAACCTTAAAATATCCAAGATAATTGATAGCTCCCTAAGCTCCGTGTCTACGAATATGATTTATGACTGAATATATGAACGAGTTTTTATCACATTTTCCTTAAAATAATATGATTTCTTTTTCAGCTTTTGGGTGACCGAGGTAATAATACTCAGTCCTCAGCCAGCTTCTATGACACGAACACCAGTGTCCTGTTCTACACACAGGTAATTGTTCCTCGCTTCTAAATCGTACCTTTATCTTCGTTTGTAGTTTTTGGTCATTTGCCGCTGTTAGATTGCGCTCGTCACGAAACTGCATAATTAAGTCTGCATATTATAAAGTAATAAGTAAGTATAAATTCAAAAGTGTCCGTCCATCTGTCTGTAACATTTTCAAAGCTTGAAAGGATAGAGCATTGCATCCTGGAGATTTAATCACGAAAAATGAAAGAGTTTTCACAGCATTTTTACTAATCCTAAATCAACGCGGATAATGTCGCGGGCATCAATTATTAGCATAGTTAATTACGTATTTAATCGATTAGTTCTATGTATTTATTAGCTATATTTAGAATCTGAGGAGGTAAAAAAATATCTGTCATATTGTGCGGTTCTAGTAAGTTAGTAAAATATCATACAAAAAACCGGCCAAGTGCGAGTCGGACTCGCGCACCGAGGGTTCCGTACTCAAGAAGTAGGTATAATTACCTTTGTTAATGAACCGCAAAACTAACTTTGTTTGTAGAGGTTTACTGTTAATATCAAAAAATTACGTTTGTTGTATGGGAGCCCCCCTTTAATATTTACTTTATTGATATTTAATTACTTATTTTGAAAGGTAATATACAAGTTAAACAAAGTTAAAGTCTTGACGACCTCCGTGGCGTAGTGTGTAGCGCTGTTGCCTTAAAATGCGGAGGTCCCGGGTTCGATCCCCGGCGGGGTCAATTTGAGAATTTATAATTTCTGAATTTGCCTTGGTCTGGCCTGGTGGGAGGCTTCGGCCGTGGCTAGTTACCACCCTACCGGCAAAGACGTGCCGCCAAGCGATTTAGCGTTCCGGTGCGATGCCGTGTAGAAACCGAATAGGGGTATGGGTTTAATATAACTGCCATGCCCCTAACAGGTTAGCCCGCTACCATCTTAGACTGCATCATCACTTACCATCAGGTGAGATCGCAGTCAAGGGCTAACTTGTAGTGGATAAAAAAAAAAAAAAAAAAGTTAATATTCTGTGAAAATTTGAACCGTCTACCTGTTACCGTTTTTAATATTGAGCAAAAAAATACGAAAAAAGCACGTTTATTGTATGAGGACCCCCTTAATATATATATTTTTTTAATTTTTAGTATTTGTTGTTATAGCGGCAACGGAAATACATCATTTGTGAAAATTTCAGCTTTCTAGCTATCACGGTCTATGAGATACAGCCTGGAGACAGACAGACAGACAGACAGCGGAGTAATAGGGTCCCGTTTTTACCCTTTGGGTACGGAACCCTAAAAACGACACTTCAAAGGCGCTTAAGTATGTCATCAACCATTTTTTTAATTATAATACTGGGAAGTCCATGACGACAGGAAAATCTTGCATTAATATTACAGGATATGACGTATTAAGCTGCCTGATGACCAGTATTGTTTAGGATAAGGTTGATTAATTATTATTGCTCCCGTCTAGTTTTTCCAAATGTTACTGTAACTTCTCTAATATATACTTCTTTAGAGGAGAAGAACTTCCTACCATCGAGTTAGACAAGGTTTTACTTATTTTACAGCTTGTTTACTTTATTGTTTAGGTTTAGAGCTATTTCATCTCAGTAAGTTAAGTTTACAAAGTTAAAACCTAAAGCGCACGAATTGCAACAGCTATCTTTATAGTTATAATTTAATATAAAAAATACTTTTTAAACAACCGACTTCAAACTCCCGCGCCAACTTTACAACAACAAGCACACGCTATACAAAGTACTTATTTTATTGTTGATATTTTAAAAACCGCTCGACCGATTTCGATAAAATTTATATGGGACCACATGGGAAGTATGCTCTTTCAAATAAAAAATCATCCAAATCGGTCCACCCAGTCAAAAGTTCTGAGGTAACAAACATAAAAAAAAAAAATACAGTCGAATTGAGAACTTCCTCCTTTTTTAGGGTTCCGTAGCCAAATTTGGCAAAAACGGAACCCTTATAGATTCGTCATGTCTGTCTGTCTGTCTGTCTGTCCTTCCGTATGTCACAGCCACTTTTTTCCGAAACTATAAGAACTATACTGTTGGAACTTGGTAAGTAGATGTATTCTGTAAACCGCATTAAGATTTTCTTACAAAAATAGAAAAAAAACAATAAATTTTGGGGGTTCCCCATACTTAGAACTGAAACTCAAAAATTTTTTTTTCATCTAACCTATAGGTGTGGGGTATCTATGGATAGGTCTTCAAAAATGATATTGAGGTTTGTAATATCATTTTTTTCTAAACTGAATAGTTTGCGCGAGAGACGCTTTCAAAGTGGTAAAATGTGTGTCCCCCCCCCCGTAACTTCTATAATAAGAGAATGATAAAACTAAAAAAAATATATGTTGTACATTACCATGCAAACTTCCACCAAAAATTGGTTTGAACGAGATCTAGTAAGTAGTTTTTTTTTAATACGTCATAAATCGTAAACCGCAATTTACTTTTCATTCAATCAACTCAAATATTTAAAAAAAAACATTTAATTTAAAACTTACTACAGGCTTGTACGGAACCCTCGGTGCGCGAGTCCGACTCGCACTTGTTTGAAGTTGGTTGAAAAGAAGCTTCGTTACCATTCCTAAAATCTTAAATTCTCATTCATTTTTCAAAACTCTTTTTTTCTCATTTTATATTTATAGGCGCCCATCCCCAATAATAATGGAATTTAACATCATCATCATTGATTTTTTATAGGTAAACCGTGATGGTATTGGCTGCTGGAACTCAAATAAGCCTTACACCCCAGAGAACAATCCACTACTCTTCAGCGACCCTACTTTGTATGAATTTCTGAATGACTTGAAGGTAATTTCACCTTTTTGTTATTCAAAAACAAGTTGCCGTTTGACCTCTCGCTTTTACCTTATAGTAAGTGACAGCGAAGTCTAAAATGGTAACCCACATGTTATGCACACCAAATCGTGTGATTCGTAAAAAATACTTCAAAACCTTTAACCAGAAGTGATGTCTATCGGTTAAGACAACGAAACCGATGACCTCAGAAAGACAACCACGACCATGATGCACATCAAGACATCCAGTGTCCAATACAAATGGATTTATTGACAAATATTGTTGCAAGAAATATTATATCTAGAGTTTTGAGCCATTTGTAAAATTGAAAGCATCAATGTTTACTTATTTGAAATTGGTAATCATCAAAACTATCTCCTGATATTTTGATACAATCAATATGTTCTATCCAATTGTTTGTCTTACTTCTGAAGTTTGGGCGTGGTCATCCCTCCGCGCGTATTTCGGATAATGTAACAAACTTTCATGGAAAGGCTGTCGAGTACCTCAGTATTGTCTGACACTAACCTGTTGTTTGATTACTGATTTATATTGTCTTATTTAACGTATTGCAGGTTGATGACGAAGGAACTCTGTGGCTGCTCAGCGACAAGCTTCCTCGTTTTCTCTATAAATCTCTAGACCCCAACGAAGTCAATTACAGGATATTCAGCATCAAAGCAACTGATGCCATCGCTGGAAGCGTTTGTGAATAAATAAATAAGTTATTAAGTAGTTTATGTAGTATGTACAAAATTAGAGACTGTTCCTTATCAAGACGGTGTCCTCTAGAATAGTGTTGTGGCCACTCCAGTGTCTATAGAACAGTGATTTAATCTAGATGTTTAACGATAAATTATTCATTGTTTCAGTATTTGTTATTATAGATTTTTCAAAAGTGAGTACCTTGATGATGATTTACTTAAATTTTTTATTTGTTACTTTTAATATACCATCCATTTAGCGGTCATATGAATTACTCTTATGTGATGCGTGTATATTACTGTATACTAACTACCTTTGTTATATATATAATACATAATATATAGAATTTCATCAACATATTTACTAAATAACAATCAAATAATTTTAAGTATGAATGTTTTATATAATAACTATAACTTTGAAGTACCTACATAGCTGAATTCTTGTCATGGACTCGTAAGCATCTCTTTATTCCTATATTCCTATACTTATAACATTCAGCGGCATTTAACCCGATAGACGTCCACACTCCACAGCTGGATGTCATGCACATTCATGGAATCATGGATTTACACAAGAAAGGGTTATGATGCTTTTGGCGTGGAACGCCGCGCACGCTATGAACCTACAGTTCGCGCGCGAATTGAATGCAGAGTAAATGTATGTATCACCACACATATTTTACGCTGCATTCAACTCGCGCGTGAACTGTAGATAGTAGTAACTAGTAATAATCGTTTGTACAAATACTAAAACTTAACATGACAATTTTTAATTTTAAATTAAAATATCAATCTCAGTATAACTTTTAACCTTACTATTAATAAATTGTGTGTTATTTTACCTACCAATAGGTACTGAAGCTGAAATAAAGATAACTAAAACTATTTAACAAGATTTTATTTACCGCTTGCTACCCACCCCAGCTTCGCTTTTCGCATGTCGTCACAGCCTTTAAAAAGTTAAATAAAAAATTTAAAACCCCCCTACAGCAAAAAATAAACTGTAAAAACAAACAAATAATAAACACGCCGGCATATTTAGCGGAACATAAAAAAAAAGGTTTGATATCAGTATCATATAAGGTTGCTGGCTGGTTTATACGTCATTTAATTTAAAAAGAAATATTTTCAAACTAAGAAAACAACTGAACATCACATTTTATGCAATTGTTTTAATTTTATTCAAATACACCTTATCTGGAGCGAACTTCGAGTATTTCTTCCTTCTGAGTTTGATTTAAAATTTCATTGAACTACTGTTTTTTGTTAGTTTTTTTTAATCGCGTATCTTTCTGGAGTTGATGACTGAATTATGCCTGACTTAGCCCCAACGGAGATTGCCAGGGCACTCGAAATGCGAAGAAATGGTCAAACCTACAGAGTGATATCCAGAGATCTTCGTCGACCAGTTTCAACGATCCATCGCAGTATCCAACGGTTCAGGGAGACCGGTACTTATGTGAGAAGAGCAGGACAAGGCAGAAAAAGACGCACTTCGAGTAGGGATGATCGTTTCATTCGGCTTCGTGTACGTAGGAACCCCCGTTTGACGGCCGTCCAAGCCCGACATGAGTTAGAAGCAGTGCGGGGTATAACCGTAAGTGAGCGCACGGTACGAAGAAGGCTCGAAGAAGCTGGTTTGGGTTCATTTGTGCCCGCCAAGGCTCCAAGGCTTGAGGTAAATCATCGTAGAAACAGGTTAACTTTTGCTCAGGAACATCGACTTTGGAACGCGGACCAATGGAGTAAGGTATTGTTTAGTGATGAGTGCAGAATTCTCTTAAATCAAATTGACGGCAGGCAAAGAATATACACACGCAAAGGAGAACGATACATTCAGACAAATTTTGAAACTACAGTTGCATACGGTGGTGGATCAATAATGGTTTGGGCGGGCATTTGTTTGGGAGCTCGCACAGACTTGGTAGTGATTGACAGAGGGAGTCTGACTGCAGACCACTATATCAGAGAAGTTTTAGAAGAAAATGTCGTACCGTTTGCCCCATATATCGGTGACGATTTTGTTTTTATGCAGGATAATGCTCGGCCGCATACCGCTCGGGTAACTCAAGCTTATCTTAATGATATGAATATCACTGTTATGGAGTGGCCGGCGAGATCACCGGATATGAACCCAATAGAGCACGTTTGGGACTTGCTGAAAAGAAAAGTTAAGTCCAGAATTCCAGCTCCTGCCAACGTGGGTGAACTGTGAATCGCCGTAGTTGAGGAATGGCGGAGACTATCCCAGGAGGCCATCGATAACATCATTCTCAGTATGCCTAGGCGGGTAGAAACTTTAATAAGAGCACGTGGAGGAAATACGCGATATTAATCAAAATTTATCTAATTTAATTAATTGTTATTTTAATATTAAATTTCACTTTTCCCGGTTACATGAAAAGTTCAAAAATGTACCATTGTTCACAAATAGCCTTTACTCGCAAAATCTGGTCTTAATGTGATCTCATTTTAAGTAAAACAAATGAAACTTTAAATAACAAAAGAAGTGTACTTAGTACTTAAGTAGATTTTAAAATAAAACCATATTTTTTTAATTATGGACCTTTTTTTTATGTTCCGCTTAATATGCCGGCGAGTTTATTTTAAACCTATTATAATTATTATCGTCACATAATATAATATGTATTAAGTAAGTTCGAATATTTTTATTTTCCAAGCGTCGCGTCGTCGCGTCAGAGTATAGTGAGTAGTTAGTTGACTTAGTACTCTGCCGCAGTGGTAATTGAGCCTAATTGATCTCATATTTTAATTACCCACCTTCGAAATCTAAACCTTACCATGTTCTTATAATATCATTGAAGTAATACGGAACCAAATTTCAAATCGATAGGACATATGGAAGGTAGTCAGATCCCCTCATCAACTATTAAAGAGCTGATGGTCTTCAAACGGCTGAACAGATTTTCATGAAACATGGCTAAGGAAACTCAGGATATAATTATCTATGACACAAAAAAACGACTTAAACGAAAATCGGTTCATCCGTTTGGGAGCTACGATACCACAGACAGATACACAGACAGACACGTTAAAATTATAACATTCCTCTCTTTTTGCGTCGGGGGTTAAAAATCATAATCATAATATTCATTTGCTGATTGTATGGCTTATGACTTATGACATAGGAAGTTCTTACAATGAAGTCATAGTATCGAGCCACAATCTACCGATCATAAATTATGGACTGCAAATTATCATAAAATACAATTATTCAAAAGTACCTAAATAATTTCAAGAAATTTAATACAATTTGCTACGTATGGTTGAATATTTATTTACTTTTTATAAAGCTAATACACTGATCACAATTGATTTCCTGTTACCAATTGGGGAGTGCCGCCCTGCATCTCTGAACTATTCAGACCTGACAGTTGAGAAAACCTTTTGTAAAAGAAAATTCAAGCCGTTTGAGTTTTGACGAAAGTATTGAGCAGAATTTATAAAAACTTTGTTCCCGAAGGAACCCAACTGTATTTCGAGATATAAAATCTATATATATAAAATTCAAAGTCCTGACTGACTGACTGACTGACTGACTTATATATCAACGCTCAGCCTAAGCCGCTGGTCCTAGAGATCTGAAATTTGGAGAGTGTGTTCTTTGTGAAGACGTATCCACTAAGAAAGGGTTTTTCGAAATTCTACCCCGAATTAAAATAGGGGTTAATGTTTGTATGAAAGTCCGTCGTTTTTCAAGTTATAACCATGAAACTTGGTATATGTGCTGCGAGTTGAAAATGAAGAAATACGTGTTTCACAGTTTTTGAAAATTTGACCCGCAAAGGGGTGAAATAGAGGATGAAAGTTGGTATGAAAGGCCTTCTTTTCTCAAGATATTTTTCAAGTTATATCAACTAAACTTAGTATTTTGGCTTTCGGTAAAAAATAAAAAAATACGTGGTCACAGTTTTTCAAAATTTTACTCCTAAAGGGGTAAAGTAGGGGCTGAAAGTTTGTATGAAACTCCTTAATTTTTCAAGTTATAGCCATATGTAGTTGCGCTTCTGGTTTAAAATAAAGAAATATGTGTTTCACAGTTTTGAAAAATTTATCCTCAAGGACGTTAAATAGAGAGTTTGTCCTTCAATCACGCCGCAACAGAGCAACAGTTCGACGTGATTTTTGCATGAGGACCTGGAGAGGGGCATATTTATTTTATCCCAAAAAATTAAGGAGTGCCTTTATGAATTAAAAAATTTAAGCCACGCGAAGTCGCGGGTGTCCGCTAGTATTCTATAAGTATGTTAACCCAGTGTATTAGATACTAGCGATCCGCCCCGGCTTCGTACGGGTAGCACTTATCATGATAAAATACATATACACAATATTTATAGCCCGTGGGCAATGGACAGTGGCTGGAGGGCGATTGGGTAAAAATGACAGCTAACAGTGTAGCAATCGCAATCACCTCTGTTTGGTTAATATTCTTCCACTACCTATTGGCCAAAATCCATTGATGCAGCAAAAATACAGTAAATTCAGCCAATCAAAACAATTGAGACTGTAACAATAATTGATGCAGGTTTTACACAATCGCCCTGCTGCCTTATCAAAATAAATATGTTAGTCATCTCAAGTATTTCATCCCTATGTTCCGATATACACTGAGAGCACTGTTCAGTGCTCTTACGTGTGATCATTTAGTGTAGTTTTATAGGTATCTGTGAAATAGACCGTGTGGATGCTCAATTTGAAGTTTTTCTGTCAAGATTTCAATGAGTTACTTGTCTGAACTTGATATTTTTTTTTGTGATATTGTGAGTGACAGTGATATTATTATCAATTACCTACAAGCATTAAGTATTTAAATAGCTAGGTAAGTATGTACCTAGTTGTTCAAATATTATGTCTGCAATTTATGAGTTGATACTTGGTACGGACTGATTGCTGATTTAAATTGATAATACATATCGAGTTTGTGAGTTTATACCTACTTTATATCCGCGCGAATGCCATTCACTCGCTTGACGCGACTGAGAGATATTGTGTTGTAATTTGCTAAATATCTGAAAAAAACAAATACGAACAAAATATGTCGGCAAAGTTTAAGACTGAGAAAGTTGGGATAGTGGGCAGGTAAGAAATTAACAATCCTATTTATTACAATCTTATAAGTAGGTATATTAACTGTAAAATCTAAAAATGTTGTTCTTTTTTTGAAGTAAGTATATGTGTCCTTATGTAACATAGAAGATATCTAGCTAGGTACGTCCTGTCCGGTTCTTAATAAATAATTAATTAGGTAGGTAACTATCTTTATTACGCAAGTAATTTAAATACAGGTCAAACATTTTTATTTGTTAACTTTATTGATATAAAATTATAGGTTATTACCACTTTTTTAAATTTGACAGCATTATGAATTTTAATTAGGTAATAAAAAGTGAAAAAAATGAGCGGGAAATTTGACAAAACGCAAGGCAGCGCTATTGGTTCGATGGACGAATCGAATCGAAGGTTTGACACAATTTTGTAAACTAGCTGATGCCCGCGACTTTGTCCGCGTGGAATACTTTTTTTAAATTCCCACGGGAACTCCTCAATTTTCCGGGATAAAAAGTAGCCTATGTCACTCAACTACCTATACCCAAGCAAAAAATAACGTCGATCCGTTGCCCCGTTGCAGCGTGATTGAAGGACAAACCAACAAACCAATAAACCAACAAACAAACACACTTTGGCATTTATAATATTATAGTATGATTTGTAACCATGGTACGCAGCAAATGCTGCTTTCAAAGACATAATGACAACCTCCCTCGAGCAGTTTTGAGCACTGTTACCTTAACGTGGGAGGTCCCGGGATCGATCCCCGGCAGAGTCAATTTGGAAATTCATAATTTCTGAACTTTCTCTGGTCTGGCCAGCTGGTGGTAGGCTTTGACTGTGACGAACCACCCTACCGGCATTGACGTGCCGCAAAACGATTTAGCGTTCCGCTACGATGCCGTGTAGAAACCTATTAGGGGTATAGGTTTAATATAACTGCCGTACCCCTAACAGGTTAGCCCGCTAACATCTTAGACATCACTTACCATCAGGTGAGATCGCAGTCAAGGGGTACCTAACTTGTAGGTAGGTAGTTGATAAAAAAAAATAAAGGTTGTGAGCCGTAGCGGATAGATATCCGCGCTGAAAGAGCTACGCTCCATTGTTAATCATAAATTCAAGGTACCTAGGTATTATTATAAATCAGGTTATCAATGTTGACTGAATACAATTGTTTTTATTATTATTTTTTTTATTTACTATTGATTGTTTGACATAGTTTCTGTTTTCTGATTAGGTAATTAAGTAAGGCTTGATTTAATCAAAATTGTAGATGATAAGTTTTTTAAACTAACGCGGAGATCACGCTATGTTTACCTACCTGTATTTTTAACAATTCGATTTTTCCTTTTTAGTTTTGTCCTCTTACATTACACCGATTTATAGGAGCCTCGATCAGTTCAATATGCTTAACGTGCTTCCAATGAGAGAAAGTTCTGTAGTTCGCGAATCCGGATGCATATATAATATTATAAGAACGGGACCAAATATGTACATAAGTATATCATTAATAGTATGTTGTTTGTCTGCCACCACAAAAGACCACAATAGTGGACTGTTTGGGGACCACAAAAGTGGGCAGCGGACATGCAAAGGTATTTGAAAAAAATGCAAGCATTGTCTGTAGTTTAGGACTATTTGGGTCTTTTGAACGAGACCGTTTACACAACATTTAAATTCCTATTTATTTATTTTTTTCAAAATAGAAGACTTGTGAAACTATATAATTTTACTATACTACAGTTTGCAGTTAAACTATAGTTTGGAAAACTTATATCTATGTAATTTAATGCAGATTGCAGACCACAGACCAATGAATGCTTTTAGGTGTAAACAAATCCTTTAGGTTGTATACAAAAGCATACAGGACGGAAAAACGTTACATAGGTAAGGTACAAAATTGTTCTGAAAAGCGTCTTGAAAATTTAAAATAACTTTTAAGTATATTGAAAATTTAAAATAACTTTTAAGTATAGTAGGAACTTATCTTTTTTCACCGGCTCACCAAAGGGCCCAAGGTCTCGGTCGCGTTGCAGCAGGGCGACCGCGTAACTTTTGCATCAATCATTGATAGGTACATCGCAATCACCTCTGATCGGTTAACACTCTTCCACTGTTGGACGAAATCCATTGACGCAGCAAGAATACCATAAATTCAGCCAATCGGAGGTGATTGCGATTTGCGATGTATCAATGATTGATGCAAAAGATACGCGGTCGCCCTGCTGGATAACACCTCTATAGCTGATAGTTTTCGAGGGTAGTTGGGGTACTCGGTACTCCGGTGAATTTTCAACATTCATAATGTTTCTTATTTTTCCTAAAATAACAATTATAAGTTTTCGAGAGAACCCCTGGGATACCCTTCTCGATTTTCAACATCCAGCTCTCTCTATAATTTTCTCGATCGAGAAATTTTGACTTTTATGCGGATGGAAAGTTTGGCGAAAAAGTTCCATACAAAATTGTTCAGGAGGACCGATTAGTCCGATAGCTCGAGCAGCTATAATATAGGTATATGTATAATATGTGTGACCGTGTGACGTAACGTACCTACTGTGTAGGTATAACGTGTGAGAGACGAATGAAGATCTTTTATAATCAATATGGGACAAGGACCAAGGTTAGGTCATAACTCATAACGTTTGACGAATTGATGATGATGACTGATGAAAGATACCTAAACAATATTAATATTTATATTATTTAAATAATAAATAAATGTATTACTTATTAACTATAAAAAAATTTGTTTCATTATGTTATTATTAGAACGTCTAATAATAATATCAGTCTTATATTGCTAAGTATATAATGCATTGGTAAGTCTATATGAGGTTAATTTAAAACGATAATGTTCAAGGATACCGAAGTGTTTTTATTAACAATGTATATATGTATGTATGTATGTTTAATGTATACCTATACTTTATTGTACACCACAAATATATAAAAGAAACATAATATTACAAACAAGAAAACAGCAATAAGTAGGTAGTTACGTAGGGCGGTCGCCGGTCTAAATCGCTAAATAGCGATCTCTTGTGAGAAACTGAAGAAGAGGATAAAGGGAGGTGGTGTAAAAATAATAATAAACTTAAATACTTATAGTACCAACAACAACAATGTTTATTTAGGTACCTACTTGAACTTTGAATCAATTTTTTTAGGGTTCCGTACCAAAATGGTAAAATGGAACCCTTATGGTGCGACTTTCTCCGTCTGTCTGTCCGTCCGTCACACTCGATTATTTCAGTAACTACCGAAGCTATCGACATGAAATTTGGAATAGTTGTGTATATTAGTGGCCCAAAGACATTTATAATTATTTTTGTTCTTATGTAAAAAGGGGGGAAAATCGGAGGGTTGAAATTTAAAAGTGAGATAACTGTACTGTGTGGGGTATTATATGAAAGGGTTTACTTTGTACATTATAAAAGAGATTTTTAATTATTTTTAGTCATGATAGTTTTTGATATATCGGGGAAAAAGTCTAAAAAAATACCGCCCCCCCCCCCCCCCCCCCTATCTCCGGAGTTTACCAATCGAAAAATCTGAAATAATTATGGTCAATAGGAATTTATGTATATTTTACAGGAAAACTATAGCCAATGCTCTAACTAGCATAGTTTTTTTGATATTAACAGTAAACCTCTACAAACAAAGTTAGTTTTGCAGTTCATTAACAAAGGTAATTATTACCGTCAAAGATAGGGTTAAACGCAAGTTCTTCTAAGTACTCGTCGTCAAATAAACATATTGGTTTTTGCCTGATTGTTTTGCTTCAGTACCTACTTCTTGAGTACGGAACCCTCGGTGCGCGAGTCCGACTCGCACTTGGCCGGTTTTTTTTGTTTCGGCAATGTAGTTCTTACCAAGGTTTTTTTTTTCAGTGGTTTGATCGGTAGATCGTGGGCGATGCTTTTCGCGTCCGTTGGTTATCAGGTGACTATCTTTGATATTGTACCACAACAAGTCGCGGATGCGCTGGAAGATGTCAAAGTGCAATTGAAAGCGTTCGAGAAAGATGGAATTCTTCGTGGAAACCTGAATGCTGATGAGCAGATTCAGTGCATAAAAGGTATGCATGTATAAACTTTCACTATAGTGCGCTTCTAAGGCAAGTGAAATATCCTTTACTAGCTGATGCCCGCGACTTCGTACGCGTGGATCGAGGTTTTGTTGTTCCCGCGGGAACTCTTCAATTTTCCGGGATAAAAAGTAGCCTATGTGTTAGTCCAGACTATAATCTATCTCTGTGCCAAATTTCATCCAGATCCGTTCAGCCGTTCTGGCGTGATTGAGTAACAAACATCCATTTGAGGTTTTTTGGTTCCCTAATAACTGGACTAGTTACAATTGCATGGAACTTAGAAGCAATGTTATTAGCTAACTTAACGTGTTTTAGCAAATCAGTAGGTAGGTAAATGAATTAAAATACGATTATCTAGACTAGATAAATAAGATTCATAGCATAATAGTAGGGACCTATATCAAACTCAGTTACTTATCTGGTTCTAGTGGTTTACGTACTACAAATAATTAATCTTCTTGCTACACGTGGAATCGCACTATCTAATAAAACGGATCAGTTATATGGATCGAACATAGACGCAATTTTAATGCTGGAACTATTATAGGTACATAGTACAATATACATTCTAAGAGTTATCGTCCAACTGAACATTAAGTAATATGGTAGTAATTAACTTTCCAATAATACAGTAATCAATGAACGCGCAAAACTGGCAGCTGCCTTGTGACAATTTTGGACTATATCCTGTACTATAATATAACTGTAGCCTGTACTATAATAGTACTGTAGTCTGGATTCTATTAGTATAAAATTAACCTATAGCCACAGAATATGTGGTAATTACCTATTATGTGGCTATAGGAAACACGTACGTACCTTACTAGCGAAGGGTAACATAAAAACGTAATCGAAATCACATTATACAATAAAATGCCGAAAGCGAGGTTAATATCTATTTATGGTCAGAAACTATGAAGAGTTCTTGCCATGTTATGAATTTACCATTTCATTTAATGCATTACCATATTTTCATTTAATGCATTTTTCATAATTTACTTGCAGGTTCGACAGATTTAGCAACGGCAGTAAAAGATGCAATTTTTGTACAAGAATGTGTACCAGAGAACCTTGAGTTAAAACAGAAAGTATTCCAGGATTTAGATAAAGTAGTAGGCGACAAAACCATACTTTCCAGTTCGACTTCCACTAAGTTACCCTCGTTACTTTCAGAGGGATTGAAGCACAAAGCACAGGTATACAACTAAAATGAATGAACATCGAGCAATAAAGTTACGATATATTAGCCTGGAATCATAGGTAGGTACTAAAATTCTACATCAATGCTGGAATCCGAGCCAAGAGAAAAAGAGCCCTTGATAACCTTTTATGTATTGACGTCAACTATGACAACTTTGATAGTAAAAATATAATCTCCACCGTATGTAATGACGGAGTCGATAGTGGAGAGTTTAATGTTGCCAAATAAGAATTCTACCGCGGAAGCAAGGTTTGCATGTTCCTAATTTGCATAGAAAAATATAATATATGCATAAATATAAAAATATAATATAGTCAAAGCATGCAAGCCATTGACTTACCTTGGTAACTTACATCGATGATGCAAGTATACAATCTACCTTTCCTACCTAAAGTATCACAACGTGAAAAAAAGACAGCGTCAGTATAATTAAGACTACACTAATTTAACTAGACTACCGTCTTGAAAAATTCGAGGAATTCCTGTGGTGCCAGACGTATTCGCTGTTCAAACGTGTTATATCTTACGTGTAATATGTAGCCTACGTCTATATTTTTTTTCACCATACTCGTTTTCTTTAATTTTGTACAGATATGTTGCCCTCCTTTCAACTACGTCATTTAATTGGCACAACATTATGATAATGTCTTCTTATGAAGAAATCCTATTTTAAGTTATTTTCGTAGAATTTCCCGTTCTGTTTTAAAATCAATTTCTTCCCTCGGAATACTCAGTAATATCGGTATGGTTCGAATTTATTTTCTCACTGAATAAAGCTCGTGAATTTTTCCTAACATGAAACCAATGTCAAAATTATCAATTTCTAGTTTCTTGGATTCATTCACCAAAGGAACTGGATTCTTCAATGTGTTTATCTTCATCGATAAGCTAGCATACAAATCGTTCACAGAATACATTTTATTTTGGTGATTTTATGTTTCCACATCTGGCAAGACTCGCAAAACCAATGCGTTCATAGGGCTATTATCTTATATCGGTTTAGGTTATGTAGGTTATGTAGGTTTAAATTATATCGGTTTAGGATGATATTATTGAAGCGTGTGTTGAAGCTTCTTTCAAAAGATAAAAATTTAAGAATCATCTCAAGCACATTACTTATCAGAGCTTTACGCATTTTATTTGCGAAACTTTTCACTACAAAATCAAACAAGATAAATAGAGAGCACTCACGCTAAACAGAATTGACAGCAGAATACTTATTATTTACAAATGACGGCCTTAGATCCAATTTTGTCCCACTGAACAGATAAGTTAGGTAGTATAGCAATGTACCCGTTTCCAACCTCAACCTCGGCACTTGAATGTGAACTTGCAATAAATTATGTTATATTAATATTTTAGGTTGTCGTCTCACATCCAGTTAATCCGCCATACTGCGTGCCATTAGTTGAAATTGTACCGGCGCCTTGGACGAATCCAGAAGTTGCCAAGAAGACGAGAGAAATCATGCTAGAAATCGGACAGGAACCTGTATTACTGTCAAAAGAGATCGACGGCTTCGTACTCAATCGTATTCAGTAAAATAACCACTTTTTATTTAATTTTATTTTGAACTCGGATAGGTATCTACACAGCTTCGATACCTACTTGTTGACTTTTAATATGTCAGTCATTCCAGTTACTGTCGCGTCACGTTGCCGCGTTTGTCGTTCACCTAGAACAATGGGTGGTCCTAGGTTCCTATGTCCCGTGGTCCAAGGTGAGCGACAGAAACGACTCGACGCGATACGACGCCATAGAAAATGACTGACGTACACGTACCTTTCTACGCGAAGCTACGGACCACGTGAAGTGGCGTCGTTTCTGTCGCTCACAACAACTGGTTACACGTGCCATTTGCAAGTTGCTTATGCAGCGGTGCACTGGAAAATTGCTTTTATACCAAAATTTTGTGCAATTTTGTACGCACTTCCGGCAAATAAAATTTTGATAGTGAATTCATAATATAGTAGGTTTGATACCTACTATATGAATTCACTATCAAAATGTCACGTGTATACAATTTAACTTTGAGTCCCAACTCCTCAACCCTGATGCTGCAGGGTACAGAACTCCTTAAAAATAGCGATTTCGAATATTTTTTATGGTGAATTCATATTTTAGGTGTCAATCAACGACATCATACTTAAACCCAAGTCCCCACTCCTCAACTCTGATGCTGCAGGGTACTGCACTCCTAAGCCGTGGGGATTTAGAGTACGTCGTCGTCGTCGTCAACCGATGGACGTCCACTGCTGGACATAGGTTTCTTGTAGGGTCCTCCACAAGCCACGGTCTTGCGCCGCCTGGATCCAGCGACTCCCTGCGACTCTCTTGATGTCGTCCGTCCACCGTGTGGGGGGTCTGGCGACGCTACGCCTTCCAATGCGGGGTCACCATTCCAGCACTTTGGGACCCCAACGTCCATCGGTTCTCCGAACTATGTGCCCCGCCCATTGTCACTTCAGCTTCGCAACTCTTCGGGCTATATCGGTGACTTTGGTTTTCCTACTGATCTCTTCATTTCTGATTTGATCACGTAGGGACACTCCTAGCATAGCCCTCGCCATCGCCCGCTGAGTGACTTTGAGCCTTCTTATCAGGCCCATAGTCAGCGACCATGTCTCGGATCCGTAAGTCATCACTGGCAACACGCACTATTCGAAGACTTTGGTCTTCAGGACACTGAGGTATTTTGGACGAGAAGACATCTCGAAGCTTCCAGAACGCAGCCCAGCCTAGTTGGATTCGGCGGTTGACCTCCTTCTCGAAATTGGACCTACCCAGCTGCACTGTGTGTCCCAAGTACACTTACTCGCCTACAATCTCGAGTGCAGAGCTCTCAACGATCACTGGGTGGAGCGGAACATGAGCGTTAGACATAACTTTCGTCTTACTCATATTCATTTTTAGGCCCATCATCATCATCATCATCACTACAGCCTATTAACGTCCCACTGCTGGGCACAGGCCTCCACTCTCATAGGAGAGCGGGAATTAGAGCTTAGGACCCACCACGCTGCTCCAATGCGGGTTGGCGCGCTTTAACGACTACTATCATGTTAGTGATAATAACCGGGACCGACGGCATAACGTGCTCTCCGAGGCACGGGGGTGAAACACCGCCAACTTCCAACTCCGGGCTGGCACTGAGAATTCTTAATTGAAAAACGCAATACCTAACTTTTATGCCCGACCGGGAATCGAACCCAGGACCTCGTGATCCGCAGTCGACTATGCTAACCACTAGACCAACGAGGCAGTATTTTTAGGCCCACCTGTTGAGAAACTCTGCTGAGGTCATTGAGCATTGCATTGAGGTCTTCCAGAGTCTCTGCCATGATGACTATGTCATCGGCAAACCGAAGGTGAGTGATGTACTCGCCGTTTATGTTGATGCCAAGTCCGTTCCAATCCAGAAGCTTAAAGACTTCCAATGCAGCGGTAAATAGCTTCGGGAAGATAACATCCCCCTGTCGCACTCCCCGCTGCAGTCGGATCGGCCTCGTAGTCTGGTCCTGTGTACGGACTGACATGGTGGCGCTTTCGTACAAACACTTCAGCACTTGGACATACCGATAATCAATCCGGCATCTCTGCAGAGACCTCAATACCGCACAAGTTTCCACCGAATCAAAGGCTTTCTCATAGTCCACAAACGCTAAGCAAAGTGGCCGGTTATACTCCTCAGTCTTCTGTATTACCTGCCGCAGCGTATGGATGTGGTCTATGGTGCTAAAGCCTTTTCGGAATCCGGCTTGTTCGGGAGGCTGGAAGTCGTCAAACCTACGAGCGAGACGATTCGTTATGACTCTTGAAAACAGCTATAGACATGACTTAACAGCGAGATGGGTCTATAATTCTTCAGCAGGGTATTATCACCCTTTTTGAAGAACAGAACCACCACGCTCCTGTGCCATGCCTCAGGCGTTGTGCCTTGATGAATGACGGAATTGAACAATCGCTGAAAGACTTTAAGTAACGGTTTTCCACCCGCTTTCAGGAGTTCTGCCGTGATTCCGTCCTCACCTGGCGCCTTGTTGTTAAGAGAGAGTTGTTGAGAGAGTGTTGTCGCCTTTACGAGATAAGTATGGCTCTTAAGCTGTTTAAGAGCCATACTAATCTCGTAAAGACTGACGTCCGGGATATCTTCGGTATAGTGTCGGGTCAGTTTGGCTCTGGGATCTCTTGCCAAATCTTCAACAGGCTTTTGTGTTGAGGTGTATAACTGTGCATAGAACTTCTCTACATCCCCCAAGATCTCAGGTCTTGAAGAAATGAGACTACCATCATCAGTTTTAAGACGCGTCAGCTGGCTCTGTCCGATAGCCAGATCTCTTGCGAACACTTTGGAGCCCTTATTTCGCTCGATAGTATCTTTAATATACTCTGTATTCGCATTTCGCAAGTCGCGTGTTTGCGCTTTAGAGATCTGTCTATTAATCTGCCGGTAGGCAGACGCGTCTGCTGAAGATTTTAGTCTCATCTCTTGTCTCTCCTCCATGAGCTTGAGAGTTTGGTTTGAGAACTTTTTGGTTCTATGCGTACGGTGGATCTTAAAGAACTTAGACCCCACCGTCTGGATAGTTTCCACCAGCCTGTTGTTTAGCTCATCCACAGAGTCGCAATCTGCTAGGCAATCGAAACGGTTCTGCAGTTCGAGTTGAAAGCTTTCAGGGTTTTGGACATGAACACAAGAAGGTCGGAGAGTAGACTTCATCAGTCTGACCCGCTCCAGTTTAATGTTGATATTCAATGTGCCTCTTACCATACGGTGATCGCTACCGGTTTTCACCCTATTGATCACTGAGACATCATTGAATATTTGCCGCTTGGTCGACATGATGAAGTCAATCTCATTTCTCGTGGAACCATCAGGGCTCAGCCAAGTCCATTTTCTATGTGGCGGCTTCCTGAAGAAGGAGTTCATCATAAAGAGGCCCTCCCTCTCCATAAAGTCGGCCAGCATTTGGCCCCTGTGGTTCCTCCGCCCATATCCAAATTGCCCCACTCTCACCTCTGCACCGCTTCGCTCACCCAACCTTGCGTTAAAGTCCCCCATCACAACATTGTAGTAGGATTTAGAGGCGTGTATGGCTTTTGAGATATCCTCATACAGAACCTCCACCTCCTCGTCGGGTTGTGCCGATGTCGGTGCGTAAACCTGTATAACCTTCAACGAATACCGTTTGGTAATTCTGAGTATAAGGTACGCTACCCTGCTCGACACACTCTCGGCTTGAAAAATATTGTTAACGAGGGACCTGTGGACGAGGAATCCGACACCACCCTGGGACTGTTGGTCGCCCTCTCGGTAGTAGAACAAGTTGCCGGATTTGAGGATTATCGAGTCCTCCCCCTCTCTTCGGACTTCAGACAACCCTATAATATCCCAGCGCAACCTGCTCACTGCTTCTTCCAGCTCGATGATCTTCTCGCCGATCCTCAAAGTGCGTGCGTTATATGTTGCCAGGTCCAGTCGTCGGGGTTGGCAGCGGAATCTCTGCCGGAGATTCTTAGCACCCCCTGCCCCGCCGTCACCATAACCGCTTCCAGAGCCAGGAATAACGGGGCCGCTTGAGACTAGGGGCCTTGGCCTTGTTTTTATACCAATACTAGGATATTATACTTAGACTTACTTATATTATATTTAGAGTACACGAAAAAGTTAAAAATAAAATTATTTCCAAAAAACCGACTTCAAAAGCCAAGTTGTAAAATAAAAAATATTTTGATTTTTACACACTATGTTGAAGTCGGGCGAGTACAAAGATAGGCAAAGTTGATGCGTAAGGCTCGCCCGACTTCAACTTAATGAGTGGAAATCAAAATTATTTTTTATTTTACAGTGGCTTTGGAAGTCGGTTTTTGGAAAGAATTTTTATAGATCCCTAAATTATCACTGTCAATAATAGCCCACACGATTTTTTTTGATTGTAAACTTTACTTACAACTACAGGTACGCAATTCTCAACGAAGTATGGCGTTTGGTGGACGACGGCGTTGTGGACGTGAAGGATGTGGACACGGTTATGACTGAAGGCTTGGGGATGCGGTATGCTATCCTCGGCGCGCTAGAAACCACGCATTTGAATGCTGAGGGGATGAAGAACTATATTGACAGGTAATCAATGGTTTTAACCGAAATTATTGTGATGATTTTTGGAACAAATAAATGAAATGAAATGAATCGGTGCTCACTACTTTATCATCTGTTGACTTGATCACTGAAAATCTAAACTCTTTTTTGTCTTATTTTTTTTATTTACTAGCTGATGCCCGCGAATTCGTCCGCGTGAATTGAGTTTTTTTGTTTTACCCTATGAGTTACTTCAGACTATAATCTATCTCTGTGCCAAATTTCATCCAGATCCGTTCAGCCGTTCAGGCGTTATTGAGTAACAAACATCCATCCATCCAAACTTTCGCATTTATAGTATTAGTAGGTAATAGGTAGGTATAGATGATTCTATGTAACGTATATATTATATGACTAGAGGACGCCCACGACTTCGTTCGCGTGGTAAGTTTTTTGATTCCCACAGGCACGAATTGATTTTCCGGGCTAAAAAGAAGCCTGTGTCACTCTCCAAGTACCCAATTATACCCATGCAAAAAATCACGTCGATCCGTTGCTCTGAACAAGTGCGGTGTGATTGAAGGACAAACTCCCTTTATGACCTTATAATTGGGGATAGAAAATTCAATAACTGTAAAATCCGTATTTCATGATTAGCGGAAGCCCAAATACCAAGTTTCATGGCTATAAGTATAGCATCTCCTATATCACCCCTTTAGCGGTCGAATTTCCAAAAACTGTGAAACACGTCTTTCTTCATTTTCAACCCGCAGCTCATATACCAAGTTTCATGGCTGTAACTTGAAAAACGACGGACTTTCATACAAACTTTCAACCCCTATTTTACCCCTTTAGGGGTGGAATTTCGAAATCCCCTTTCTTAGTGGATACCTATTTTTGACAAAGAACACACTCTCCAAATTTCATGTCTCTAGTACCAGCGGTTTAGGCTGTGCGTTGATATAAAGTCAGTCAGTCACTCAGCCAGTCAGGACTTTGAATTTTATATATATAATATGTCACCGTAAGATTGTAAAAACCGTAAGATTGTAGTGTAACGTTTTTAGGGTTTGTACCAAAATGGTAAAATGGAACCCTTATGGTGCGACTTTCTCCGTCTGTCTGTCCGTCTGTCCGTCTGTCCGTCTGTCCGTCCGTCACACTCGATTATTTCAGTAACTACCGAAGCTATCGACATGAAATTTGGAATAGTTGTGTATATTAGTGGCCCAAAGACACTGGAATTAAAAAAAATTGGAAATTATTTTTGTTCTTATTTAAAAAGGGGGGAAAATCGGAGGGTTGAAATTTAAAAGTGAGATAACTGTACTGTGTGGGGTATCATATGAAAGGGTTTACTTTGTACATTCTAAAACAGATTTTTAATAATTTTTAGTCATGATAGTTTTTGATTTATCGGGGAAAAAGTCTGAAAAAATACCGTTCCCCCCCCCCCCCCTTATCTCCGGAGTTTACCAATCGAAAAATCTGAAATAATTATGGTCAATAGGAATGCTCTAACTAGCATAGTTTTTTTGATATTAACAGTAAACCTCGTACTCGTCGTCAAATAAACATATTGGTTTTTGCCTGATTGTTTTGCTTCAGTATCTACTTCTTGAGTACGGAACCCTCGGTGCGCGAGTCCGACTCGCACTTGGCCGGTTTTTTTTTTTTCGATAGATTGTAAACAGTCGAATGATTGTGAACCGCTCAAAGTTTTTAAGTGTCGATTTTTGAAATATTCATTGTATTTACGTTTTCTTGTCTCTTTCTTGTAGGTTAGGTTAGGGTTCGACATAAATAATCAATTAGTAGTGCCCGGCCACAGGCCGGAGGTTCTATCGGGTTAATAAACCTAACAGATTACAATCTACCGAAAAATAATCCGTTATATTGTAATCATTCGACAGTTTACAATTTCGCGAGTTAGATTATAATCCAACGGTTTTTACAATCTTACGGTGACATATATATAGATTATTATTGATATTAATTCAGTACTTCTTGGAAAGACGGTTATTGTTATAGTTAGGATTAGTTGGTTGTTGGTTTGTGTCAAGGCCCTTTTTCTCAAAAACTGTTTTAGATATCAAGTTGAATACAGAATACTAAAGTCAATGGCCTGTAATTGCTGTATAAACAAGTCTCTTGATATTTAAAAAGTTAGAACCATTTTACGCGATGGAAACCAGAGCCAACCCTTCTGTCTGTCCCGATAAGGCTATTTTATTTGGCTAGGAAATATCTCGCCCCAGAACTCTCAAATCATCCACGACAAAGAACCATTCATGATACTTTTGTTTGTTTAAAGGTATGGAGATAATATTTACAATGTGAGCCTAAAATTAGGTGACACTCCTCGCATGACCACATCTAAGAGCAGAGAAACGGTAATCCAACAACTGAACGAGATGGTCCCGCTAGATCAGTTGCAAAAAAGGCGCGAGTGGCGCGACGCCTGCCTTGCGCGACTCTGGATCCTCAAGAAAGAGATGAAGGCCCAATATAAGTAGAAATACATTTTAAGTCTTATCCGAGATGGATATCAGTGTGAAGTGTGTAGTGTATTATTATAGAATTTATAATTATCTATGTCATACTTAGGTATCTAAAACAGTAGATTGTTCATCAAGAGACTTTAAATGAGCCATTTATGCTATAGAATCGAGAGGAATAGCTTTGAGTCCCGTTGTAAACAATCTACTTTTCACTTCGATTGAAGAAAATAAATGAATAAATAACGATTTTTTATAATTATTTCTTTGCCTTTCTGTTACATTTTCATATGAGGAGTAAGATCTTTATTTTCACTTGATGATAATAACAAACAAATAGTCACATTCACTTCACTTTACCATCGAAATTCGAAATGGATTAATTTAACATCCATAAAAATAAATGTAAGAATTACAACAAAATTTTTAGATTAAATTTCGCGGCAATCCGCAATACAAACTTTATTTTTCTCCTTAAGGGGCTTCCTTCAAAATTTGATCTAAAATATCTGTAATTCAACTTGATTCAGCTGGTTCAAATGACTTAATAAAATTCTGAAAAAAATATAATATGTGCTACTTTCGTTCATCATATTCAATTTTGTACAATTATTTTTTCAAAATATTATTTATGGAATTAAATACAAACCGTACCAAAAAAGCATTTTTTCACTAATAATGCCTTATAACTTTTATAGCTTTGCAGGTATTAAAACAAAATTTACATGAGTATAATGAGAAAATATTTGTCCTCAATTCTGTGGAAGCACTTTATTTAATTTCGATATCAAAGTTATGGTGTATTTATGATGTTTTTGTGAAATTATAGTGCAATGCGTCCCTGTCGCACCCACATAC
This sequence comes from Erebia epiphron, assembly GCA_963932025.1. Lineage (NCBI taxonomy): Eukaryota > Metazoa > Arthropoda > Insecta > Lepidoptera > Nymphalidae > Erebia > Erebia epiphron. The sequence goes on along the minus strand of OZ009952.1, from coordinate 17,085,083 downwards.
TGTGTTCGCAAGAGTGAGGAGAGGAAATGCTCAAGGTCGTTGGCGTGGGTATGAGCCTTAATGTTAACAAGAAGGAATTTAAAAAAATACCTACATTAAGACCCATAGACATTGATCTGTAGGTGACGATGGGTAACATTAACAATATACATACTTACATTCAACCAAGGATTGTGTGCAAATTATTTCAAAAATGGAACATGAAAAAGTAAATTCTGTGTGGATCGTATTAACATAGCGTAGTTGTATTTATTACATAATCAAAGTATTTATTCATTTCATACAGTGGGTCGATGCTCACACAAATGTCAAACCTTACTACCATCCATCATACCATGACAGTTTTAGCAGTCCTAGATGTGATGTGCCCCTGTCACCCCGCAGCTTTTTTTGACTAGATGCCTTCGTTAAACGACGGGTAGGAAAGAACGTATCTTCTTAGACATGTCTGTGACATTAGTTTGGGCTGTTGATATTAACCATAGACTATGAATTACTACCCATTTACTACCTTTATCTTAACGCCTGCAATTATTAAAAAATATACCTACTTAATCCCTAGGCCCTAAATGCTAACTTTAGTCCGCCTACGCTTAGCTATAATGATATCTTTTAAGAGCATGAGAGGTGCAAAAAACATTATATTAATTATTATTATATTAGATTGGCTCTTGGTATGGGGCTAAAGAGGCTTAAATCGTTCCATGGACTTATGTAACATCATCAATTTAAATAAAAATGTAATGGGTGTTTCACAATACAATTAAGTAGCAGTGTAGGTACTTACCTAAGTCTCAAATATTATCTGATTGTTTAATATAGTAAAAAGATTTTCTGTATAATATTCTGTAGCAAAAAAAAAGCCACTTCAACTTGCCTCGGGCGAATAAATTGCATTTTTCAGATGCGACATCCCTGGTTCACCTTAAATGTACCTATTGATGTTCGATTGCGGATGACGACGTGCCAGGTTCAATTCCCGGGTCGGGCCTTAATGAAGTACCTACTTGTTTGAACTTTATTTATTTATTAAACAAAGTGATATTATTATCAATTATGTATTCTTTAAATAGCTAGGTTAGTATGTAGTTGTTCAAATATAAGCCAATTTATGAGTTAGTAGGTACTTGGTTCGGATTGGTTGCTGATGCAAATTGATAATAACGAGTTTTTTACGCCATTCACTCGTTTGACGCGATTGAGAGATATTGTGTTGTACCTAATTTGCTAAATATCTGAATAAACAAATAACTACGAACAAAATATGTCGGCAAAGTTTAAGACTGAAAAAGTTGGGATAGTGGGCAGGTAAGTAATTAACAATCCTATTTATTACAATATTATAAGTATATTATTAACTGTGACATCTACAAATGTTGTTCTTTTTTGAAGTAGATTAACTATGTCCCTATAGATATCTAGGAACATCTTGTCTTGTTCTTTAAAATGAATCACTACAGTCTGAATATGCATGTAATGAAATACGAATTAAATATTTTTTTGATGACTTATTCATTAAGTATTTAATTAATAAAAAGTGAAAAAAATTAGCGGGAAAGGAGACGGTTCAGATTTGTATGGGGCGTAGGCCAAGTCTTGTACAAGCAGAGAAATGAAGGAAAAAAAAATACTAGCCAGCTGCCAGTTTTTATTGGTCAAATCTACGAATTCGTCGTAATTTTAGTGGTAAAATTATTTAATTTTTCCAAGGGTTGGAACACTAAACATGAGTTCGTAACAATGGCGGATTCATATTTTTTGACATTTCAAAAGAAAAACTCATTATTTTGACCGTGACTGTAAGAAATGACAGGTTACAATATCGCTAGTTAGATTGCAATCCAACGGCCTTTGCAATCTTACCGTGACATTATATACATTTAATATAAGAACGGAATCAAATCCATACTAATATTATAAATGCGAAAGTGTGTACATGTCTGTCCGTCTATCTGTTTGTCTGTCTGTCTGTCTGCTACGATTTCACGGCCCATCTGTTCAACAGATTTTGATGGAATTTGGTATAGGGATATTTTGTATACCTACCGAATTTCATCAAAATCTGTTGAGCAGATGGGCCGTGAAATCGTAGCAGACAGACAGACGGACAGCCTATTGTATGTTATTCCAGACTATAATATATCTCTGTGAAAATTTCACCCAGATCTGTTCAGCCGTTCTGGCCTGATTGAGGAACAACATCCATCCATACATCCATCCAAACTTTCGCATTTATAAAAATTAGGATAGATAATTGCCGCACTACTACTATACGTGTGTGTAGGTATAACGTGTGAGTCGAATGTCGGTCTTTTATAATCAATAATCAATATGGAACAAGGACCAAGGTTAGGTCATAACTCATAACGTTTGACGAATTGATGATGATGAAAGAGAACATATATATTAATATTGTATTGTTTAAATAAGGTATTACTTGTTATCTATAAAAAAATATTATTGGAACGTTTAATAATAATATCCGTCTTATATGGCTAATAATGTTCAAAGAACCGCATAGTGTTTTATCAAAAATATTTACTTACTTGAACTCTGAAGCAATTTATGTGATTTTTTCGTTTCGCCAATGTATAGTAGGTACTTACTACTTACCAAGGTTTTTTCCAGTGGTTTGATCGGTAGATCGTGGGCGATGCTTTTCGCGTCAGTTGGTTATCAGGTGACCAACTTTGATATTATACCACAACAAGTCACGGATGCGCTGGAAGATGTCAAAGTGCAATTGAAAACGTTCGAGAAAGATGGAATTCTGCGTGGAAAACTGAATGCTGATGAGCAGATTCAATGCATAAAAGGTATGCGTGTAGAAAGTTTCACTATAGTCCGCTTCTAAGGCAAGTGAAATATCCTTTATACACACGGAAGTATTGTTCCATTTATTAAATCGGAAAATATAGTAGAATTGCACGGTACTAAATTTGAAGACAATAGTAAGTAAGTAGGTAAGTAAATAGTCTAATTTACAAAAACCTACAAAATTATTAAGAAGTTGAAAATATCGGTAAATTGAATATTTTCAGCAAGTTTTCAAACTTCTGAATAAGCATTTAACAATCGTTCGCTTTCCCAAATTTCCTAATAGTACTGTGATAGTACTCTAGTTAGTTACTGGATTGATCTTAGAAACAGTGCTAACTGGCTAGGTAAATGAATTAAAATTAAAATACGATTAGACTAGATAAATAAGATAGACAAGATAATAAATTAGACTACGTAGATAAATCCACTAGAAGAAGACAAACACTTCTTAGGTTCTAGAGGATTACAAAAGATTTATCCGTTTTCTACACGTGGATTCGCACTATCTAATAAAACGATTCATTTAAATATGGATCGATATGAGACACAAAGAGAAAATTTTAATGCTAGAACTACTTACTTAATATAAGTACATCTTAACAGTTATCGACTGAAGTTTTTAAGTAATACAGTCATAATACAGTAATCAATGACATAATCTATGCGCAAAACTGGAAGATGCCATGTGGCAATTTTGGGCTATAGCCTGTACTATAATAGTACTGTAGCCCGTACTATAATAGTACCTACTGTAGGTTGTACTTTATTATATTGTGGCTATATTAGGAAACACACACCTACCTTGCTATCGAAGGGCAACATAAAAACGTAATCGAAATCACATTATAATACCTACCGTAAAAATTATTAACTGTCGAAACCGAGGTTAAGATCTACTTAAGGTAAGAAACTTTTAGCCATGCTATGAATCTTCTATATATATATGTATATAGCCTCTATAGATAGGCTTTTTGCAGCGAGAAAATTTCATAATCTCATTGGAAATCAGACATTGATATGCGGACCAAGTCGCGGGCGACCTCTAGTTGTTAATGAACGCATTTTTCATAATTTACCACTTGCAGGTTCGACAGATTTAGCAACGGCAGCAAAAGATGCAATTTTTGTCCAAGAATGTGTACCAGAGAACCTTGAGTTAAAACAGAAAGTATTCCAGGATTTAGATAAAGTAGTAGGCGACAAAACCATACTTTCCAGTTCGACTTCCACTAAGTTACCCTCGTTACTTTCAGAAGGATTGAAGCACAAAGCACAGGTTTAATATATACCTACTAAGATGAATGAACATCGAGCAATATAGTTAGCATATTACTATAAGTATTATATAATCCGAGCCAAGAGCAACGACTTATAACGACTTTAGTAGTCCAAGAGCCCTTGTATGTATTATGTACCTATATACCTTTCAACTATTTACGTCAATTATGCAGATTATGACAGTAAAAATTTAATCTTCACCATCTTATCTGTTCAGTTGAAAAATGAATTTTATTTATTTAAACTAAGCATAAATCATAAGTACCTACATAATTTTCTGTCATGCATATAATGCAGAATTTAACAGCTACAGTGTCAAACTTAAAAATAAAACAGCGTCGGTATATTTAAAACTATTTACCTAGGTATATTTTATAAAAAAATTATCCTGGAGTTCAACGTTTTTTACCAAAGGTAGAAATTGAACAACTGTAATCTTCAACGTTTTCATCTTCATTGATCAGTTTTCATACAAATCGTTTACAGAATAAGTAAGTACATTTTATTTTGGTGATTTTATGTTTGCCACATGGTAAGGCTCGCAACGGCAATGCGTTCATAGGGCATAGATAAAAATTTAAGAATAATCTACCGCATTATTTGCACTTTTCCCAACAACTTTCACAAACTTGGTTGATTAAACAAGAAATTGAAATTGAACTGTCATTTACAAATGATGGCCTTAGTTTCAACTAAGTCCCACTGAACAGATAAGTTGGTGGTACAGGGCACTGTACCCGTTTCCAACCTCAACTGCGGGACTTGTGAACTTGGAATAAATATAATTTTTATGTTAATATTTTAGGTTGTCGTCTCACATCCAATTAATCCGCCTTACTGCGTGCCATTAGTTGAAATTGTACCAGCGCCTTGGACGAATCCAGAAGTTGCCAAGAAGACGAGAGAAATCATGCTAGAAATCGGACAGGAACCTGTATCACTGTCAAGAGAGGTCGACGGCTTCGTACTCAATCGTATTCAGTAAATAAACTAAGTATATTTTTTTTTGAATTTTATTATGAACTAGGATAGTTAGACAGTAGACACAGCTACTTGTTGACCTTTAACTATAATACCAGTCATTCCAGTTACTGGCTCACCAAGAACAATGGGTCACCCGTTGTCCTAGCCACGCCACGCCACGCGACACGACTTGATACGACGCCATAGAAAATGACGGGTCACGGGACGGCCATGTGAAGGGTCAGCTACTGTTTGATAGTGTCGCGTCGCATGGCGTGGCGTCGCCTCTGTCTCTCACCTAGGACAATGGGTCACCTAGGACAACGGGTTACACATAAATTATTGACATAATATGCCATTTGCAAGTTGCGTCTACAGAGCGGCGTACTGGAAAATAGATTTTATACCGATATTTTGTGCAAATTTGTTCGCACTTTCGACAAATATTGGAGGTTTCGAACGTAGAGCATGGCCCAATAGTAGGAGTTATTTCACTCAACCTATTTTCATAAAAATTGAGAGATAACAAAGTACCTTCTTACCTAATTCTATAACAAATACTAACGTTTTCGCTGGTTTGTACAGTACGGTAAAAAAGTATTTTTTAGCAAAATATTTGGTTTCGCAGTTACCTAGTATTTTTTTAGAAGTTTATTATTTTGGAGGAAATTTTAGTACCCAATGACCTCAATTTACTTAGACGGGCCTTGTCAAACAAATAATTTGGACCTATTTTACTAACGCCATCTAGTCTGACAGCGCTATGGCGGGGACAAGGACAGGGCTATACAGGTTAGGAGCGTGCTCCAAAGGTTGGACGCCCAATTTTTTTCTATATAATAAATATATATTACCTATTTGTTAATTTATTTCTTTCAATAATTATTGTAATTTGAACTAGCCCTTGTTTGTTTGTGATATAATGTCGGTACTATATTCTGTTTATTTTTCAGTAACTCATTTTCAGTATCGCGCGTTTTACGAAGACTTTTGTCTTCGGCTTCAGGCACAGTCTCGAAATAAATGTATTGACTATTGTAAACTTTACTTACAACTACAGGTACGCAATTCTCAACGAAGTATGGCGTTTGGTGGACGACGGTGTTCTGGACGTGAAGGATGTGGACACGGTTATGACTGAAGGTTTGGGGATGCGGTATGCATTCCTCGGCGCGCTGGAAACCGCGCATTTGAACGCTGAGGGGATGAAGAGCTATATTGACAGGTAATCGGTGCTCACTACTCTAACATCTATTGACTTGGTCACTGAAAATCTAAACTGAAACTTTTTAGTCTTATTTTTTTACAATATATGATTCTTTATAATTATTTTAAGAAGATTTATAATTCTTGTGTAAAATAGTTCAGTACTTACTTCTTAATGGAAAGACGGTTATGTTATACTTAGTTAGGATTAGTTGGTTGACAATGTTTTTGTGTCAAGGCCCTATTTCTAACAAACGATATCAAGTTGAATACAGAATAATAACAATACAACATATATAATATCGTCGGCTTACTGGTAAAACCGAACAAATGCACTTTATGTGATTTAGAGTAAATCGCATTTTAAAGTTTGAGATAAAATTTAACTTACTTAAAACTTAAAAAATTATAAGTTAGTTATGCAGTGTCGTGCAATAATTATCCATCTTATAAGTTAAATATTCTTATGTTATGTGTTATTAAAGAATAACTATAAAATTTATATGAATATTCAGAGGGTCATGCATTTACTTGGTTTTACCTGTAACTTAAAAATGTACCCTATCTTCTATTTTACCTACTCTAGAAAGCTGATTTTGTTATTAGGGTTCCGTAGCCAAATTTGGCAAAAACGGAACCCTTATAGATTCGTCATGTCTGTCTGTCTGTCTGTCTGTCTGTCCGTCCGTATGTCACAGCCACTTTTTTCCGAAACTATAAGAGCTATACTGTTGAAACTTGGTAAGTAGATGTATTCTGTAAACCGCATTAAGATTTTTATACAAAAATAGAAAAAAAACAATAAACTTTGGGGGTTCCCCATACTTAGAACTGAAACTCAAAAATTTTTTTTTCACCTAACCCATAGGGTATCTATGGATAGGTCTTCAAAAATGATATTGAGGTTTGTAATATCATTTTTTTCTAAACTGAATAGTTTGCGCGAGAGACACTTCCAAAGTGGTAAAATGTGTGTCCCCCCCCCCCCGTAACTTCTAAAATAAGAGAATGATAAAACTAAAAAAAATATATGTTGTACATTACCATGCAAACTTCCACCGAAAATTGGTTTGAACGAGATCTAGTAAGTAGTTTTTTTTTTAATACGTCATAAATCGTAAACCGCAATTTACCTTTCATTCAATCAACTCAAATATTTAAAAAAAACATTTAATTTAAAACTTACTACAGGTTTGTACGGACCCCTCGGTGCGCGAGTCCGACTCGCACTTGGCCGGTTTTTTTGTTTTATGTATTCCAGTCAGTGTCAATATCGGAAATTGAATTTTATTGGACATTGACTTCAAAAAACCCTATTTTGTTTCATTTAGCTGGTTTTCACTGTAGGTTTTTAAAAAAAGTGAATGACATTTATTACGATAACTACTCGTACATACAAAATTATGAATGAATTAAAATAAAGGTAATTTTGGTTAAATCCATTTAACTGTTAACAAATAATACGAATTATGAGTTATTGAACATTAAGGTATTTATTTAAATGTGTAAAGCTATAATAAGTGTTACTTTTAAGAAGGTATGGCGATCAAAATACTGTTAAAGAAACTTAATCTTGAAGGTCGTCATTCATTCTTAAGCTCATAACTCTTCGTGTACGGCAGGGCTGGGTAAACGATCTGCTCTAGAATAAGTTGGCAGAGACGAATACCAGCCATGGTATTCTTCAGGAAAAAAATTGTTGTTGCATAAACCGAGAAGATCCTTTTTTTTGGCTGCACTAATGGGTAAAGGTTTCTTATAAAGTTGTTTCAAATGTATAAGAGCAGGACTTGCTTGAGGTGCACAAATCTTCACGCATGTTTTCCCCTCTTTGTATCTCTCTCTCTTTATTGCTCCCTTTGTATTTTGAGTGGCATCCAAAAGGCTCGTTGGACATCCATGTATAACAAGTTACCAGACATGTCATAATTAAAATAAATCTTCGAACATTCTTCCTTTAGATACTGCATTCTCTTAATTTTCATCCACTTCACTTGATTTCTATTACAGTCTTTAGAACGGTTGAACATTGTATCGTTAACAAGCTTTTTAAATAGTAAAATTCGTTGAATTTAAACTCGTTAGTTTTGTAGGGTGTATTTTGAAAGTTTTTCCTTCAACAGTAACGGTTTTCTTTGATCTAGCTTTTTTGAAAATTGACATGTAATCAGGCATGCAGTAGATCTCACTGTTTTTCTTTGCTGACTCAATGCTGCTATGCATACTATCCACTTCCATGTAGCTGTGTCCTGATTCAATAAACTTGTGTTCGATTTTTGTTATGTGAGGACTGTTTTGAACAGTAAACTGCAAATAATAGCAACGCAGCCACGTATTGGTTTCTATTTTACCCCCCGCACGTATCTGAATACCTACTTCCGTCACATGGGAAGGCACACACGTGGATAGATAGTGATACAGAATACTTCCAATTTCAGAACTGCCTCTTTTTCCATTCACTTCGGACCAATCAAAGCAAAAAACATCATTTGGCAGTACAGCTTCGTAAATTCACAGATTGTACACGCACAGCTTTCGACAATAGTACATCTGTCCCACTAATCCAAAGGGCATCTGTAATACAGCCTGCAAATTGAATGTAACACAGGAAAAGCCTTTATTATGGCTGGTCTTTCCTTGTCCTTCGCTTTTCCAAATTACAGGACTCCTTTCTTGCCAAATATTCCTCGAATTCCGTTTTTATCGCTGCTTTTTCGTCATCATTGCCTTTATTGTAGTTTGAGCATGTTAAACATTGATCCTCCGGGAGGGGAAAAAAGGTGAAATTGTAGTCATTACAAAATATCCTCCTGTAAGTTATTTCAGACACTGAGGTTCTGTTATCTTCGGTACACTTTCATATGTACAGCTGGTGCAATATCGTGATTGATAACGATGCATCTAGATACAGACGCTTGGAAGACTTTCTTTTGTTAGTGGGGCTCCATGGTAAGGAAAGATGCAATGTGTTTCCTCACAAATTTCACATCTTCTTTTATCTTGTTTAGGGGTTCATGTTTATCTCTTTTGTCTTTATCTTGGTAAAGACCCAAATCATTTGGGTCATCAGCACAGAAATGCAATGGCACAGAATATCGCAAAAACGAATAGATAAATAGCGACTCTTACCGCCACGCAATAAAGTGCAATTCAGCTCACACAGGTCTGATTCAACGGCAGGTGCCTCTCTTTCTATCTCGTCAAAGCGGGCTCATCCATAGCCGTCTCTATCTCCTACAGGGGATAGAGACGGCTATGGCTCATCTGGTACAGCCAGAACCACTTAAATGCATTTATTAGGTTCTTGCTGTAGAATAATAATTGTAGAACGTAGACCAAAAATTACAGGTCAAAACGCATAATCATTTTTATACTACTTTATCTGTACGATCTTGATTGGGTTAATGCAATAAGTATGATTTATGGTGTATTAGTAGTATGATTTTATTTTTCTTAGGGTATTTATAACTTATTCAAACTGGCTATCTCTGCAGCCGTACGTCGTAGCATTTATTCGGTTTTACCAGTCGATAGAGCGGAAAAAAATAAATATAACTGCATTTTTAAGTCAATTCCGCCAAAAAATGCATTTATACGGTTTTACCAGTAAGCCGACGATATATGGCCTACAATGGTAGGCCATTGACTTTATTGCTGTAGGTATAAACAAGTCTCATTATACTTAAAAAGTTAGAAACATTTGTTTTAGAGCACTTACGCGATGGAAATCAGAGTCAACCCTTCCGTCTGTCCCGATGAGGCATTGAATTATTATTAGTATAATAATTACTCAAAGCGATGAGGCTATTTTATTTGGCTCGGAAATATCTCATCCCAGAATTCTCAAAGCATCCACGACAAATTAACCATTCATGATACTTTTGTTTGTTTAAAGGTATGGAGATAATATTTTGAGCCTAAAATTAGGTGACACTCCTCGCATGACCACATCTAAGAGCAGAGAAACGGTAATCCAACAACTGAATGAGATGGTCCCGCTAGATCAGTTGCAAAAAAGGCGCGAGTGGCGCGACGCCTGCCTCGCGCGACTCTGGATCCTCAAGAAAGAGATGAAGGTCAAACTATATCAGTAGAATTATACCTACATTTTGAGTCTAATCCGAGATGGCCTGGGGGTCGATTACGACAAAATTACTTACCTACTTATCAGTGTGAAGTGTGATTATTATAGAAGTTATAATTTATAGTTAGCTATATCATATCTACGGTATTTTTTTAGACATTTTCCCCGATAAATCAAAAACTATCATAACTAAAAATAATTAAAAATCTGTTTTAGAATGTACAAAGTAAACCCTTTCATATGATACCCCACACAGTACAGTTATCTCACTTTTAAATTTCAACCCTCAGATTTTCCCCCCTTTTTAAATAAGAACAAAAATAATTTCCAATTTTTTTTAATTTCAGTGTCTTTGGGCCACTAATATACACAACTATTCCAAATTTCATGTCGATAGCTTCGGTAGTTACTGAAATAATCGAGTGTGACGGACGGACAGACGGACAGACGGACAGACGGACAGACAGACGGAGAAAGTCGCACCATAAGGGTTCCATTTTACCATTTTGGTACGGAACCCTAAAAACATTAATATTAATTAAGTACCTATATTGTTAGATAAACTCCATAAACGGGGCTAATGTGACTAAGATCGGTCCATGGAATTAAGTAACGTCAATTTAAATCAAAATATATTGGGTGTTTTATAATTACAATTTAAGTAGAAATAAGTCTGAAATATCTGATTGCTTAATATAATCAAAAAATATTTTCTTTATAATTATTCTGAACCAAAAATACAGCCACTTCAACTTGCGTCGGGTGAATAAATTGCATTTTTAGATGCAACAGCCCCGGTTCACCTTAAATGTATTGAAGTTTCGATTGCGGATATGACGCCAATCGGCAATCGAACAATCGACAACCCGCCAATTCCCGGGTCGGGCCTTAATGAAGTAGCCTGAAGTAGGTATTGGGTATTGAAGTATTTTTCTGTCAGTGACAAGAAATAGCCCTATACTAGCCCGGAATTTGGCGGTGTTTTGCACCCCCTTGCCTCGGAGAGCCCGTAAAGTAGGTAGTCGGATAGGCGCCTCATCTCTCTCCGGCCGTGGCGATTTTTCCGTCCCATCGTGAGAGTAGGGGAATAGAGAGTGCGCCTATGTTAGCGCACTGATGAATGATATTTACCTATATGATGAACACATAAAGGTAGTTTATCGGTACTTACTCAGTCAGCATTCAGAAACCTTCACTAACATAAAATCACAAAAATTAGGTATAAAGTCCCACAAACTTATATCTGGATCATTTGGATGATCTCGAAAATCATTTTTGAATTTTCGTAAATCGTAACTAACTGTCCCGTTCAATTTTTGAACAGAGACAGAGCCACAGATAACTATGCTCTGAGTTTGTAGCACAGGCTCGTAAAGTCCACAGATCACTCATATAGTACTAGTCCCTGTAAAGTCTTTCCACAGACATAATAAAGAAAAGTCTTTCGTAAATTAACTTGTCTTTGGTAAGGTTTTGGTTTTATCTATGACCTTTGATTATTATCGACCGAGCGAAGCGAAGGTCTCTGAGTCTACTTGAGTGAATTTGCACAAAGAGAATATAATCACTACGTTTTTAATTTGCACTTGTCCGTCCGTCCGTCCGTCCGTCCGTCTGTCAGAGCCTTATAACTTCTGAATTACTGAACGTAATTACTACAAATTTAAAAATTATATACATAAACCGATGGCCTCCCGCCGAATATGGCTTAAAAGTAATAAAAATCTTTATTTCAGGGGGGCTCTCATAGAAGCGAATATGAAGAAAAAATATTTTTATAGCGTTACATAGCGTTGCGGTACATCATTATAAAGATAATTAGGAATAGAGTCCAAAAATACATTTTTTTTAATTTTTCCCCTATAAAGTGGAGATTTTCTAACGTCCAAAGTTGACCCCAGAACTCTTAATTTACTGAAATGCTGAGCCTGAAACTTGATCAATTATTTGACTTATATCCTGTACTTGAACAACAAATACTAAAATTAGATAAATATTGTATGGAAACGAAATGATTTAATTTTTAATGAGCCTTAGTATTTACAACAGAACTTCACAATGGTGTCAATAGATGGCGCCGCGAGGTCTCAGTTCGGGGTGAACCACTAGTGTATAAATAAAATCAAAGTCTAGACTGACTCTGGGATAGAGAGAAAAGTTGAAAAAAAGAAAGAGACAGAGTTACTCTATGGCACAGATTTATAATATAATATGTCTGTGCTCTATGGTACTAAACATAGAATAATTATTAACCTCATAATATAATACACCTCTCCTTCCAATCTCCTCTCCAAAATCCTGACCTGGCTATTTTTAGATTAATTCATTAAAGGAGACGGTTCAGATTTGAATGGGCCGTGGGTCCGGTCTTTTACAAGTAGATAAATGAAAGAAAAAAAATACTAGACCAGTTTTGATTGTTCAAATCTACGAATTCGTCGTGATTTCAGTGGTGAAATTATTTAATCTTTCCACGATAAGCAACAGTAAGCATGAGTGGGTAACAATAGCGGATTCATATTTTTTGACGTTTTCAAAAGAAAAACACGTTATTTTGATAGTGACTGTCAGAAATGACATTTGATATATTTCTTGCCTACTGCCTTCTCTATGGCTGAAGGTTACCATCTTGGAAACGTATCGAAAACTTGAAATATATTTTACCATTGAAAATGGTTATCAGATGCAAATTGCCTGAGACGTATTTTTGGCCATAGCCCCGAGGATTTTGAGAGGATCGAGATGGGAATAGTACTTACCAAGAGTTGAGGAATAATTTATCGAGATACGTGCGTTTGAATTTTGAAAACCGGCTGGTAACTTTTTTGGAATTTTGAAAAATGTAAAAAAGTCGGGTTTTTTGGGGGTGTTTGTTTACTAAATTGTAATATTTCGAAAAAACAAACTGACTTAAGAAAAAATGAGAAAAAGGGTCCTTTTTTAAGGGTATTAGTTTAGCTACAAACTGGAGATTTTTTTTTGAAAATCTGATAATTCCGACCTGTATGTGGTGCCCTTTCTTTGATTTTCCATTTTATCAAAGAAAGGGCACCACACCACCACCAGGAGTGGAAGGAGAAGGGGAGGCCTTTGCCCAGCAGTGGGATGATATATGTATAACTCATCATAATAATAATTTAAAAAAAAAAGTACTAATTTAAAATACCAAGTATAGGCTTTTATAAATAAATAAAAATGTGGTGCCCTTTACATTTGGAATTGTAGAAAATTCCGTATACAGAATACGGGTATTTCCGTATACGGGTATTTCCGTATACAGAAGCAGAAAGAAAAGTTTTGAAGAAGAGATGTTTATTTTTTTAACCGACTTCAAAAAAGGACGAGGTTCTCAATTCGGCGTGTATTTTTTTAAAATCTATGTCGGTGCATATCTCCGTGGTTTCTGAACCGATTTGAAAAAAAAAGTCAGTCTTTATAGGAAGCTCTCGTGGTGGTCCTATAAAAAATTCTGACTCCAAATCCAAATCAACCTTGACACTAAAAAGATAAAAATAAAAATTCTTTCCAAAAAACCGACATCCAAAGCCACTGACTTCAACATAGCGTGTACAAATCAAAATTATTTTTTACTTTACAGTGACTTTGGAAATCGGTTTTTTGGAAATAATTTTTATTAAGAATCAACAAAAGCTGGAGTGATTATTGACCGATCGTCATGGTAATGGTGTTGAAAGATGCGGACGCAAGCGAGAAGTAGGTTCGAGTTTGAATTTTGAATTATTTAACTTGTAATGTGATATTCAAAAAAAAATCGTCAATTTTTGTATTCATTTTCAATGCTCCGATTCTTGCGGGGACTGCGATATTCGTAAATTTTTATTTTTTTTCACGTTATTTGCTTTTCTATTATAATTAAATATCTTTAATACTATCTATGTTCTATTCATGTACAAAGATACCACCAAAAATGAACCTTCTCTTTTGGCAACGTCGCTATTTCAGTTAAACTTTAAAACACTTTCATTCTGTAACACCTAAATTCCTGTAGCCTTTATGAATCTGTTTTTCAGTCCCTGTGGTGGTACCATCATTGGATAGGCGTAAAATTAAGCTTACGAATTGGCATTTCAGTATTCTTATTTTCAACCTTACACATCACAGGTTAGTATAAACTGCATTAATCTTTAAGTGAAACAAAACGTATAAAACTGTGAGTAACATGCAGCGTTGGTATTGAATATATTCTGAGCAGAACACGAAAATATTTTCTCGCTCTGCCACTCCTTGGCATTAGCGTATTACTTTAAGTTCCGCAGGGCGACCGCGTAACTTTTGCACAATCATTGATACAATATCGCAATCACCTCTGATTGTTTAATACTCTTTCACTATTGGACGAAAGCCATTGACGCAGCAAGAATACCATAAATTCAGCCAATCGGAGGTGATTGCGATGCATCAATGATTGATGCAAAAGATACGCGGTCGCCCTGCTTGGTTATTTTTGCGCTCCCTAGGGTGGCAGCACTGCGGCCAGCCGCCAGGGCCAGTAGAAAAAAAATGAAAAAAGTCTTAAGTCATTGCGATTGCGATGATGTTAGCATGATCAATGATGTTACTAGGGATCCGCAAATTTTTAAAAGTATCGATACCTACTCGATGCCAAGTATCGAATGAAAAGTATCGATACCGTTAAAAGTATCGAATCAAAAGTATCGATACTACTTGGTATCGAATAAGTATCGCGTAATATTTTTATGAAATTTGAAGTAACAAAAAATAACAATTATTAATAATGATTTATGTAGCGATGTTGTTTTTGTAAAAAGGAAGGGCTACGCCACAAGCCTCTGGCTTCGCGTTTTACCAAAAACAGTTTAAGGGTAGGGCAGAAAAGACTTCGTGGGGGGGGGGTGTAGGTATGCTGATTTACACTTACAGATTTTATACTTGGCCGCATGTTTATCAATTTTTGTAAAACTTTTTCACATATCACTTGATCCAGCCCCCCTAGCATGGGCCGGAGATAAAAATTTTATCCCCTCCGACAGTTTTATCCACTCTCCGAGTATGGGCACAGGGGTGGATATAATTATCGACGGTGATAAGGCGGGGAAAGACTAGTCCCCGACTAATGTCAAGGAGTCATAATTTTTTATCTGTGCTTTTGATTTTGCTTGTTTTCGTTACTCTTTAATTTTTATCCTTTCCTCGGGGAGAAAATGTCCCGGCCCATGCTAGGGGGGCAGGTGGCATTTTGACAAAATATAATTATAAATATTATGTGTTTTATATCAGACTAGCTGATACCCGCGACTTCGTCCGCGTGGATTGAGGAGTTTTAGTTCCCGCGGGAACTCTTTAATTTTCCGGGATAAAAAGTACCCTATTATTTAATCCGGACTTCTAACTTTACGTCTGCAAAATTTCAAAGCAATCGGTTCAGTAGTTACGGCGTGAAAGCGGAACAAACATACAAACAAACTCACTTTCCCATTTATAATATTAGTAAGGATAATATCATAATATTTGCACTTTCTGACCGTGCTTCGTCTATATATCAGTGTTTGAAATTTTTTTAAGAAGTAAACTAGATAGAGCCAGACCTAACTTTAAACTTAAAACCAATCAAACTACAACAAAAGTCAATTTTACCATTTAATTATTATATACTAGATTACCCGCGACTTCGTCCACGTGGATTAAGGTTTTTTAATTCCCGCGGGAACTCTTTAATTTTCTGGAATAAAAAGTAGCCTATGACCGAATTTCATCCAAATCGGTTGAACAGATGGGCCGTGAAAATGTAGCAGATTGACAGACAGACAGACTCACTTTCGCATTTAAAATATTAGTATGGATAAAAAAAAAACTTAACAGGCATAAATAACCTCCTCGTGAATTCAGATGTTATGCAGTTTGTTCGATTTAAACGATCACCATAAAAAAACATAATTGCTACTTTTACTTACGGTCACACAAGCAATCTATAGAGTGTATAATATAAGTACAGACTATAGTAGGGGTTTCCCCGAAAACTGTAGCCTGTTCCACTCCATCGAGGGAGACTACGCTATTCGTCGAAAATAGAAGTATTATAGAAATGATGTGTGTAATCCAGTGATGGACAAAAGTATCGAGTAATTGGGAAAGTATCGATACTTTGTAAAATACTAGCATAAACGTATCGAGTACAAAAATACTAGGTATTGAAACGAAAGTATCGATACTACTCAGGTATCGATACTTTTTGCAGATCCCTAGATGTTAGTATATTACTTCATAGTACTTGGTTGTTGGTTGGTTGTCTCTGGTTCCAGTTTTCGTAGTTTCCTATTTTTATTTACATTTGGTAAACGCTACTAAAAATTAAATTTTGTAAAATCTTTAGTCCATCATGCACGGATGGTGCATTCTTTTGCAGGTCTTTTGAGAAGACACGTAAATTAATTTGATAAACAGAGCTATACGTTTCGGCAGAAGTCCTTGTAGTTGTTACAGATTCACGGACAGTTTTACAAATGTGTTCTTTTGATAGATAATGGATCCAAGAATGTGTAGAAAAATCAGCAGTAGTGAAAGTCTTCCAGATGCAGAAAATGGGGAATTCGAAGTGTCGAACATTATCGCACCACAGGAGAGTGAAGAGAACTTTTTATTGGAAGGCAATCTCGAACGGCAATCCGTTACTTGGTTGGACGATGATCAAATCGAAGACTTAGATCTTAATTTAGACCAAACTAACCTATTTTTTCATCGAGTGGATAGTGCAGATATAATTTATAGGAGCAAAAAGAAAAAATGTAAAATGGTAGGCAAGTATGTGATGGGAGATGTCCTAGGAGAAGGTTCTTATGGCAAAGTGAAAGAGATGCTAGACTCGGATACACTGTGCAGGCGCGCCGTGAAAATACTGAAGAAGCGGAAGCTACGGAGAATACCCAATGGTGAACAAAATGTACAGAGAGAGATTCAGCTCTTGAGAATACTTAGACATAGAAATGTGATAGAACTAGTCGATGTTATCTATAATGATGAGAAACAAAAGATGTATTTAGTTATGGAATTTTGTGTTGGTGTGCTTCAGGTAATATTTTTTTACAACCTACATCTAACAATAGTTACTTTGTTTCCACTTATTTACTTGATACAAATAAATATATTCTATTCTATTCTAGAGCAGTATCTTTCAAAAATAAATAGGTATTTGTCCTGCTGCATGTCTGTTTGTTATTGTATTAATGTATCATTCAACTGGGTCAGTTGAAATGATGTACAGTTATTGTTGGACCCTGCACAAAGGTTGATGACTGTACCATCAACATACAATTATCAGTAATGCCTAAGTGCAGGACAGTTATATTATTATAGCTTGTTATATGTATTATAGAAAAAATTTGCATCCTTCAAGATTAAGTCTGTCTCCATCCATCAGGTGGATGGGCTGTGAAAATGTTATTGACAACCTTTCACATTCATAATAATAATATGTTGTGATCAAATAAAAAACATTTTCTTTTCTTTTAATATCAGTATGGATTTTTCATACAACAATATAGTGATAACCATAATATTATTATTGTCTCATCAACATTGTCCGTTGAGTGCAATGATAAAAAAATGGATAATTAATTATTTATGCGCATAATTTATGCCCATTGGCCAGTTTAATCTTAATAATTTCTTGTTATTTTCCTACATTAATCAAAATTATTATGACTCAACAAAATGTTGAGCTGACAAACTATTTCAGTTATATATTTACTAGTTGATGCCCACAACTTTGTTTTTGGTTCCTGCAGGAACTCTTTAATTTTCCAGGATAAAAGTAGCCTATGTGCTATTCCAGACTATAATCTATATTTGAGCCAAATTTCATCCAGATCCGTTCAGCTGTTCTGGCGTGATTGAGTAACAAACATTTATCCATCCATCCATACATCCATCCATCTAAAATCCTAAACTTTCGGATTTACAATATAGTATTGTAATATATAAATTTATTTCTCACTAGGTTTTTTGTGCCTGCAGTCTGATAAATGTCTCTGGTCTTGTTTCAGGATATGTTAGAGTCAACTCCTGGTAAAAAGTTTCCACAGCGCCAGGCACATGAATACTTCACACAGCTGCTGGACGGCTTAGAGTATTTGCATGGCCAGGGGGTGGTACACAAAGATATAAAACCAGGAAACCTACTTCTAACATTGGATCAAACATTGAAAATCACAGATTTTGGTGTTGCTGAAGTAATTATTTTAATGCTAATTGAATTTTTTCCTAAATTCACAGGAATGAAAATAGAATAGATTAAGGTATTGGATAGGTAGTCAAATCAGCAACTTTTTTTTCAAATGTCAAAATGTGCACTTAGTACCAGATTTTGTTTGAAATACTTTGTTTATTAGTTGATCCAACACAATTTAACACACATTATGTCTTGTCCAACGATTTATTTTACTTACATAATATGCACGTCTATGAAGTGTCATAATTTTATTGACAGGCAACCATCGACAAAAAAACTGCAAATACTCCATAGACGCATATCGTTTTTTCCAATAGTGAAGCGTCGTGCCCTTTTATCTGATATTTACTCGTACACTCGTAGTCATATACTCATCTAGTAATTACATTCCTTTTGTCTCCTATGCACCATACATCTTTGGCGATGGATGGTTTCTATGACCTGACGCATTCATGTACATTTAGTGTACTGGTGGACATAAATTATTGATTTTAATACATACTTTAATGTACTTAGTCATTTGAACACTTGGGTATATTTATAAAACAATAAAAAAAATTTGAGCAAAGGTAAATATCAATGTGTCAAATCGATTAAAACTGCTTCGTATAGAAAGTCGATTGTTATCAAAAATCGAATCAGTAACGTGTTAGACCATCATTGACTCCATCTGCCAATTGCCAAAAGTAAAATAAATGATTGGACAGACATTACATTGTCAGTTACAATTTTAATTTAAGTCAGCACTTATTTAAATTTTTATCTGCAACAATTTGCTGAGGTTTTGAGATCATGGAAAGTTGAAATAAGTACAAAGACCTTGACACCGTAGCTGTCTGCACTGAATTAAAGAAAAAACTTTCAGAGGCCTATTTTTGAGCAATAGATTTTATTAGTAATACTTTTTGTTTAGTACTAGATTGAATGAATGGTTCTAATTAGTTTTTAGTGATATTGTGAGATGGTTATAAACTTATTTTTCAACCGACTTCAAAAAAAGGAGGAGGTTCTCAATTCAACTGTATTGTTACCTCAGAACTTTGACTGGGTGGACCGATTTGGATGATTCTTTTTTTATTTGAAAGGGCATACTTCCCAAGTGGTCCCATATAAATTTTATCGAAATCAGTCAAGCGGTTTTTAAAATATCAACAATAAAATAAGTACTTTGTATAGCGTGTGCTTGTTGTTGTAAAGTTGGCGCGGGAGTTTGAAGTCGCTTGTTTAAAAAGAATTTTTTATATTAAATTATTTTGTGGTTATACAATTAACAGTATTTCAAACTTATATGCTACTTACTCATGAGCATCAAAAAAAGAAATTTACATAATTCAATATGATGTTACAGGCGTTAGACATGTTTTCTCCCAAAGACACATGTTACACTGGACAAGGCTCTCCAGCATTTCAACCGCCGGAAATTGCTAATGGAGCTGAACAGTTCTCAGGGATCAAAGTTGATATATGGAGTAGTGGAGTCACTTTGTAAGTCATTTCAAATCCTAATTTTATTTATATATAACCTAAAATTACCTACACCTAATTCATACAGGCCATACAGCTTCTTGCAGCTGAGAACAATGCATAAATAACTTGGCAATAACATATTATTTTGAGTAATTATTAGTTAATCAGCAGTGCATGATGAGTTAATAAAACTATTACTGTAGATACCACATGCTCTGACATAATTTTACACTCACTTTTTAGCAATCAAAAAATATACTGAATTGTACCAAATTAGGAATCGTTTGTAGATAAATAATTAAGCATCAATAGGTATTAATTTTATTATTGGTCACTCATAGCCCTTAATTGTACCAACATAGACCTACACGTTTTTTCTCACACATAATCTGGTGAAACAAGCGCGAGCGAAGCGAGCGCGGAAATAATTTTGATGAAGCTTTGCTTTTGAGGAAATACAATCAATATAACCCAATAGCTATTTATAATTTAATGTTTCTATATACTGGTTCGCACTTGGACATTGGACACTGCATTTTTTTGGATTCCCACAGGGAAGATACATACAAATTACCATTTCTACCACCAAAATTATACATCAATGATTTATACCTAATAATAATTCTGTAAACATCAATATAGTTATTATTGGCAATGACTCACAAAGTGCTGATTTAAATAAGAGATTGTCAACATAATAAACTGACCTAAATCCTTGTATAACAATGGAAAATTCCTTTCATGTTACAATACTTGTACAATAAGTACATGTTAGTATCTTTTAATGTATTCTTGGTATGAACATCAATAATAATATTAAATACTATACCTATAATATACAAAGCTATATTGAAAACTCAGTTTCCTTCACAATAGTTTTTCTTGTATTGTAGCATTTGGCTGTTTTAAATAATTGAGTAATTTTGTACTATGCGCAGATCAGTTCCATTCTGTCAAATATTGCCATAGGCAGAAATGTAGGACAGATTAATGAAATGGTTTATTCAAAATGATGTGAAAATATCCCAGCCCAGGCCTTTTAAAAGCCAGTGGTAGTAAATTCTACATTGGTGCATCTAATTGTATGCATCCATAGCCTCGCCATAGTGATTAAAGTTTTTTACGGTTCCTGCGCAAGGGGTGCCAAAAGGGACCCTATTATTACGCCTCTGCTGTCTGTCTGTCCGTCCATCCACCCATTCAACTGTCATAGGGGTCTACATCCACAGCCATAGAAATTTATATTGTGTACCCATTAAAAGCAGCAATATAGTCGAGGCGTATTATCAATAAATAACTCAGATACATCCACTACCAGTTTAAAAAAAGTAAAAGTAAAATATACTTTATTGTTCACCATAAAATAAAAGTAATGGATTAATGATAGGTATTTAGATTTCAAGAGGCTAGTGTTGTTTGCAGATACAATATGACTACAGGGCGGTACCCCTTCGAAGGTGATAACGTGTATAGGTTGCTAGAGGCAATCGGGCGAGGGGAGCCCGCGCCCCCGCCGCAGAACCTAGCCCCCACACTACAAGGCCTTTTGGTACACATGTTGAAGAGGAATCCCGACGAGCGACCCTCTGTACAGGAGATTAGGCGGCACGAGTGAGTTTATTCATTTACCAATTCTTACCACTTGAAATAAATAGATAAATCGTTTATTTTCAGGCAATAAACCCATAAGAAATACAAAAGATAAATACGAATTAAAACGTTATTCTAATATAAAATAAAAATAAAAATTAAACTTTAAGTCTAAAGCTACTTTTACTATTTTGAAACTGTTTTATAGCAAATATTGTTTTATGGATTGAAATGTTAAAGTAAATGTTTTTTACGCAGCTGGATTAGATCGCGGCCTGCGCTTTTGTCAGGCGAGACACTTGTGGGCCCTCGCTCGCGACGCTCGGACGAGTTGCACAGTTCCACCGTCATCCCTTACCTTGTGGAGCGCCATTACGCCTCTGCGCACCACTTCTACACCGAGCGAGACTTGCGGCACGGTAAGTGCCATGAGCAGTTTGATCCTAGCTACTCGTAGGTTCAGTCTCGAGTCTCGATCCCCGCTGTTGTCGGGCGAGACACACGTGGGTCATCCATGCTCGCGACGCTTGGACGAGCTGCACAGTTATCTCCTACCTCGTGGAGTGCCATTACGCCTCTGCACACCACTTCTACACCGAGCGAGACTTGCGGCACGGTAAGTGCCATGAGCAGTTTGATCCTAGCTACTCGTAGGTTCAGTCTCGAGTCTCGATCCCCGCTGTTGTCGGGCGAGACACACGTGGGTCATCCATGCTCGCGACGCTTGGACGAGCTGCACAGTTATCTCCTACCTCTTGGAGTGCCATTACGCCTCTGCGCACCACTTCTACACCGAGCGAGACTTGCGGCACGGGAAGTGCCATGAGCAGTTTGATCCTAGCTAGGTCCAGTCTCTAGTCTCGACCCCAGCTATTGCCGGGCGAGACGCTCGTGGGTCCTCCACGCTTGCGACGCTCAGGCAAGCTGCACGGCTATTTCCTACCTCGTGGAACGCCATGACGCCTCCGTGCACCACTTCTACACCGAGTCAGACTTGCGGCACGGTAAGTGAAAGGAGCAGTTTGATCTTAGCTGGGTTCAGACTCGAGTCTCGATCCTCGCTGTTGTTGGGCGAGACGCTCGTGGGTCTTCTACGCTCGCGACGCTTGGACGAGGTGCACATTTATCTCCTACCTCGTGGAGTGCCATTACGCCTCTGCGCACCACTTCTACACCGAGCGAGACTTGCGGCACGGTAAGTGGCAGGAGCAATTTGTTCCCAGCAGGATTCATTCCTGCCCCCCATCGTCGGGCGACGCTCGAGACATGTCCGGATGGTTCCATTTGATTTGGTAAGTGGAAACAGTTGAGTTGCTGCAATGATTTGCTCTCGATAATTGCGAAACTGGAAGTTGCGATATTTTTCGGCTTAAATGACAGCAGTTAATTTTAATTTAGTTTCTATCCAACATTCTGTTCAACTACAGACTCTATATTGACTGGAC
Organism: Erebia epiphron; assembly: GCA_963932025.1. NCBI lineage: Eukaryota > Metazoa > Arthropoda > Insecta > Lepidoptera > Nymphalidae > Erebia > Erebia epiphron. Next base: position 17,062,024 of record OZ009952.1, on the reverse strand, counting down.
GATCGCCTTTATGACAACTAGCCACGATGGACGAATTGAGACGGCCCCGTTGACCTAGACAAAATGTTTAAAAAACCGAACAATCTAAGAATCATACACACGATAGCTGGCGCATACTGCGTACAACCGCAAATTTTCCTTGTTCGAAAATAGTCAAATTTTTAAATTAAGTATGTATCATCCTCCTTATGTGAATCATTTGTTTAGTCAATCCACGAATAATAATGCGACATAACTTTTAATCATTCATTATCTGTATTCATCATGAAAATAATTCGTGAGATAGGCTTGCGCTTGACGACAATCATGCCTTGTGTGAAGCAATGATAAGGTCTAGGTTGGAACGCCTATTCACTCTTGCCTTGAAGGTATCTAAGTTATACGTGGCAGGAAACACGTGCGCTGGGAGGGTGTTCCACACCCTAGCGGTTCGTATCAGAAACGTCGAGCAAAAGCGATTCGTGCGAGCAGATTGGACATCAACCACATAAGGATGCCAACACGGACGGTGTCTCGCTGTTCTGTGGTAGAACGGGGAAGGAGGAACAAGGTTGTGAAGATAATAGACATATTATATTATATATTATATATTATTACTATAGATAATAATAAATGCGAAAGTTTGGATGGATGTCTGGATGGATGTATGGATGTTTGTTACTCAATCACGCCCCTGAACGGATCTGGCTGAAATTTGGCATATGGATAGATTATAGTCTGGAATAGCACATAGGCTACTTTTTATCCCGGAAAATTGAAGAGTTCCCGCGGGAATCAAACAAATGTATCTGTTCAACTGATTTTAATAAAATTTGGTACAGGGATAGGTTGTATCCCGGGGAAGGACGTAGGCTACTTTTTATCCCGGAAAATTAAGGAGTTCCCGCGGGAACCAAAAAACCTCAAACCACGCGGACAAAGTCGCGGGCATTCGCTAGTTATATTATATATTATTACTATAGATAATAATAATAATTTGCAGAGCCTGGCGAATTTCGCAAAGTGGGTCAAGTTCGAGCTCGTATTTGCTCTATGAGCTAGGTTCGTAGCATGAAGGTGATGACGAAATAAAAAAAATATCCTCTAGTGCGTGTAACCTTAACTCGCGGTTGAAGTAAAACTAAACGCGCGTGAAATTCCAGTGTACAAAGTTAAGTGGGCATAAAGTATTTTTATCATATTATAATAATACTACCTACTATATTATATACTAACTAAACGCCCCCGATGCTTTATAACGCTTCTCAATAGCGATGGCGTCTTAACAGCGTTCTGTTTGGCGGCCACTGGCGGCGGAATAACGTTTGATCGTTAGTCTCATCCGAGGAAATATCTCACAATTTGCGCTAAATAAGTTTTACTTCAAAGTTTCGTGTGCCCCAAAACCGCTTTTCGAAGTCCTAAGTATAATAACATGTCACTAGCACACCTGCATAGTAAAATAACATGTCACTAACATGCGACCAACTTACCACTAAATGAGTTGCTTTTATTTAAAACTTATAGTCACGTATCCAAAATATAATAATACATAAATAATGTTTTAGTGTTCCTGAAACTGAACCTGACCGCTTTAAACACTGAACAAATAAATAGTTCAGAACCCTAAGAACAAGTTTGTACATATCTCGACAACGTTGATAGATTTCGAATATTTCAGAGTGTAGACCCAATCCAGATTCTGTTAGGATAATAAAAATATTTTTTTTTTAATTTTAGGTTTATCTCTTTTCTATATATTTTATAACTAGAGGTCGCCCGCGACTTCGTCCGCGTACAATTGTTGATTTCCTATGAGATTATGAAATGTTCCCGCTGCAAACAGCCTATCTATTGAGGCTTTATATAGCTTATGCAGGTTTTTTTATTATTTAAAACTGATAACTTAAATGCTGATTTTCATGTTTATATACTTCAAAGTCATAAAATTTGTATGTAACCTTTTACCCCCATCTCACCCCTTTTGGGGTGGATTTTCGTAAAATTGCTTATACAGGTTATTATTATTTAAAGCTAATAACCTAAATCCCGATTTTCAAGTCTCTAACTTCAGAAACATAGGACTTTCATACAAACTTACAACCCCCATTTCACCCTCTGTGAGGTAGATTTTCCTAAAATTGCTTATGCAGTTTATTATAACTTAAAACTAATAACCTAAATCCTGATTTTCAAGTCTCTTACTTGGAACCCTTATGTAAGCTTCCAACCCCCATTTCATCCCTATTGGGGTACATTTTCGTAAAATCAGTATTCGTAAATACAGGTTTTTATTATTTATAACTAATAACTTAATTGCCAATTTTCATGCCTCTAACTTCAAAAACAAACGACTTTCATACAAACTTCCAACCCCTATTTTAACCCCTTAGGGGTGGATTTTCTCAAAACCCTTTCTTAGCTGGCGTCAACACTATAGAAGGAATCTACCTTCCAAATTTCAAGTCTGTACGCTTTATAGTAGATATCGTGATTAGTCAGTCAGTGAGTGAGTGAGTGAGTGAGTGGTATTTCGCTTTTTAGGGTTCCGTAGCCAAATTTGGCAAAAACAGAACCCTTATAGATTCGTCATGTCTGTCTGTCTGTCTGTCTGTGTGTCCGTCCGTATGTCACAGCCACTTTTTTCCGAAACTATAAGAACTATACTGTTGAAACTTGGTAAGTAGATGTATTCTGTGAACCGCATTAAGATTTTCTTACAAAAATAGAAAAAAAAAACAATAAATTTTGGGGGTTCCCCATACTAAGAACTGAAACTCAAAAAATTTTTTTTCATCTATCCCATGCCTGTAGGGTATCTATGGATAGGTCTTCAAAAATGATATTGAGGTTTGTAATATCATTTTTTTCTAAACTGAATAGTTTGCGCGAGAGACACTTCCAAAGTGGTAAAATGTGTGTCCCCCCCTGTAACTTCTAAAATAAGAGAATGATAACACTAAAAAAAATATATGATGTACCTACATTACCATGCAAACTTCCACCGAAAATTGGTTTGAACGAGATCTAGTAAGTAGTTTTTTTTAATACGTCATAAATCGTAAACCGCAATTTACCTTTCATTCAATCAACTCAAATATTTAAAATAAAAATATTTTTAATAATTTAAAACTTACTACAGATTTGTACGGAACCCTCGGTGCGCGAGTCCGACTCGCACTTGGCCGGTTTTATATATATATATAGATAACAGTCACTCGAGAGAAAAGGATAGAATGCTAACTGTCATTATACAGCCTCTGGTTAAGATAATGAAATGCACATTGACGTCATCTTGAATTTCTGACGTTCATGATTGTGCCGCTAGAATAAAAACAAAGTCCTATACCTGTAACCTGACCTGGCATGAAATAAACGGGGCGCGAGGATGTTTCTCGTATGTTATTCGTTACCCCCATCAGTTCGGCGTCATCTATAACAATCTAAATGTAAATATTATTGGTCGTTTATTTTGTACTACGCATTATTATTTCATATAGTTTTCATTTGTGGCGCCGGTTTTAAATCGATGAACGAACTCGAAATTTATCACACCGGAATTAGGATTTTACTCTGACGTTACAGTGCTTCGACTCTCGAAATCTTTAAACGTTGTTGTGGAAACTTGTACTAAACACAGGCTTCTGCAGCTTTCGGTTTATATATTTTAGCTCGTGTTAAATGCAAGAAAGCTCACATATGTTAATATTATATTTGCCAATATTAAGAGTTTGTTTATGTTACAGAATTAGGCGACGGCGGCTCCCGAACGCTATCTACCGCAGAGCTGTCGGACGCAGAGTCGACTCAATGCAAGAGGCGTTGGCATTCCTCCTGCGGCCGACTACCGTCTTGCCGACTTACGTGATCGTCACACAACTAACAACCGACCTTATTGAGCAAGTACATAAGAGCCGTTTTCCATTGTCACTCGCTGTCGTTTCACGTTTTATGGCCATTGAATTAAATTTATAGAACAGCTTCTACAAAAATCGTGTATTAGAAGCTATCAAACTTACTATGATACTGGCCATCGAGTTATGTGCAAAGCCGAGGTGCAGCTAGCAATTATTTTGTTTGAAATAGCCAATTTAGTGCGTCGTACATAAGGGATCCATACAATTGCGACCACGCCAGATCGTGGCAATACCTGGAGGATACAAAATATGTTACCTATGGAAAAAACTCACACTAAGTATCTGAAGGTGCCTAGAGAAAAGTATGTATGCGTCACGTAGCCCTAGTGACTAGCGAAATATTTTTGCATCGAATACATTAAAATTGTTCAATTTCTGCTGCAGAATCATTTCATGAATTTTGTAGGTACTTAATTTCTTAGTCTTCTCTTGTACGGAAATGTTATACCAATGTTTGTTAAATGTTCGTATTAGCTTTATGTCCAATGTGTAGGAACAGAAGTAAGGAGAACAGTGTAGACAGAAGGAACTTTCTTATTTCTTTGAGCCAAGAAACCATAGGACCAACGTGCTTTCGTAAAATTTAAATAAACCGTAATTTATTTGTTTGTGAATTCGAAATGCCTTGCCTGGTCTGGCCTGGTGGGAGGCTTCGGCCGTGGTTAGTTACCATCCTACCGGCAAAGACGTGCCGCCAAGCGATTGAGCGTTCCGGCACGATGCCGTGTAGAAACCGAATAGGGGTATGGGTTTAATATAACTGCCATGCCCCTAACAGGTTAGCCCGCTACCATCTTAGACTGTATCATCACTTACCATCAGGTGAGATCGCAGTCAAGGGCTAACTTGTAGTGGATAAAAAAAAAACTTCTGCATTCTCAAATTGCACGTAAATCAATGTATCGTAAAATTGACGTCCGCTAAGGTAATATTATCTTTAGATTTTGTGTGTTTTTTTAAGGTTATGAGGGGTGTGTGAGAAAAACGCATTTTATGTTCTCGCTCAATACAATAAAATAGTAGCAACCATATATTATATTTAATTAAAGTTTTGTTGCCAACTACACAAATTCATGCTGACTCTACTAAACTATTATAATTATTGTTTGCTAGATGTTCCATATTTTCAACTTGTTATATGCTTAGGAACTAAAAACTAAAAATGTAAAATATCATGTTTCTCAGTTTCTTGTAACTGTATAAGATTTCGTTTCTGATGTTAAATGACACATGCATGCTTTTTGACAAATTTATGCGAAATATTTTATAATAAACTTCTAGAAAGTCGGTAGAAAATCTTGCCACCAGGGCTGCAAAATTTTTCAGAACTGCTGTAAATTTAAATATGGATTTCTAAGAGCTCTTTAATAGAGAGTGCTAGAACATAATTATGGCCGTGTTAGAGCGTTTTGCAGAAGCGATTCGCAACGCCATAAAAGAGTCTCCGTTAAAGATACTTACTATGATTTCAAAATAACCTTGGTCGGGTGTTATTTGAAGTTGCATTTCGCTACTCGGCATTTATAAAAAGTTGATAAGTTCCTCTGAATATTATTTGATTCTAAATTACGAGGATCATGAATCCCACCGACGGATCATATCCGAATATTTTATATCAAGATCCTCTTCTGAAGCAGATAACTATCGATTTCCTGATTTATTCGTTGTAACTAATTGGGAAAGACATGATTCCAGTATGTATGTTTACCTTTGTTCATAAATATGTATTGGTATATTTGTACTATCTTTCAAAATAAATCTTTTTAAGCTTCAAAGCTTTCTTACCTACTGCTTATTTTGCTATACACATTTCATAACGAACTAAATTGACAAGTCCACGAAGCTATATAAAATAGGTTCTCTGTACTCCTTAATTTGAAGGAATACCTCCTTATTTACCTTGGGAATGTATTGGATTTCTCGAAAGATATTTACCTATCTAATAATTATCTATGCCTTCGTTGACATGTTCAAATATAATGACATCCTTTTCCATTATGTTCGTTGCTGAATAGTAAAGAATTAATTTTAGAGGTAGTGTACTTAGTACCGTAATGTACTTACTAACGCTTTGAAACTTGAAAAGGTTTATATTGAAGTGTTAGTAAAACGATGCCAAGACAAGATAAGAATGATGTTTATTCTGTACTAGCTGATGCCCGCGACTTCGTACGCGTGGAATAAGTTTTTTGATTCCCGCGGGAACTCCTCAATTTTCCGGGATAAAAAGTAGCCTATGTCACTCTCCAGGTCCTCAACTATATCCATGCCAAAAATCACGTTGATCCGTTGCTCTGTTGCAGCGTGATTGAAGGACAAACCAACAAACCAACAAACAAAGTGACTTTCGCATTTATAATATTAGTATGATTGATGAAAACCGGTACTTTCGTCTTTTAAAAATATTAACTAGAATCGTCACAATCGATATACACGTACATGCTGTAATTTGCTGATTAGGTTATGTAACTTTTTATATTGGGGAAATTTAAAATAAATATTGGTTGTAAATAATTATGTGGTAAACTTGAATGAAATGGTTGACTAAATGATGCAAAAGATGAAAAAAGGAACAAAAAATAACAAAGGAAAATAGATAAAGATCAAGTAATATTTTTCTAATTGCGACATGAGTAATATTTTTTTAATCGCTTAGACTTTTCTATAATTTAAGGTTAATATTGCATTAGTTATTATATATATAAATTAGGACAATAAAATTGTAAAATAAGGTGTAGTGTGCAATATTATTCTTAATATTTAGTAGGTGTAGTGAAATGCGACTTCTTTTTTTAACTACATACCTACTTATTAAATAATAAAAAAATGGTGACAGCAAGTCGCCGGATCTCAAAGTTAACAGCGGCAAATGCCGGCAGTAAAAAGATTATAACAAAAAATCTAAAATAAAATAAAATCGAAAGCAAAAAATCTTTGTAAATCAAGGAAGAAATATTCGTTTGTATGACTTATCCATGAGGATTGGAAGAATCGAAGGGGCTATATTATCAAGAATTAAAGAAATTTTAATATTAACAAATTATTATCTTAAACAAATAAATTAATGTAGTGTGAAATTCTTTAAAAAAGTATCCTAACATGTACTTACTTAAATAAGTATAAAATAGTTTCTAAACTGCACCGATTAGATTTACCACTATAACTAGCTAACATTATGTTTTATGAACGATATAGCCCCAACTATGGGTTCTAAAGACTTAAGGGCTGGGCAAATGAAACGCGACGGCTGCGACGCGGTGCGTTAGTGCAGATAGGACCTTTCTTGAACCATTTCCAGGTTTTTTCCATTCGTGCGTTGTGTTTAAAGTGAAATGTACACTGACAAAGTATAATGGATCCGAGGTACGTCTTTTTTTTATAAAAGCTTAAATCGGGTTTATTTATTTTAATATACAATTTGTTATGAAAAGTATACAGGAAGGAAATTTAAACGATCCCAAAGAGAATTAAGCTTAGTTTGGTTTGTTATAAGAAAAGACATCGCGTCTCGGCTCCACTCAACTTGTACTAAGTATTGGTTTGTTGCGCCTAGGCCTTTTATTCCTCGGCCAGAATGTTAGGCTAAAATCTATAGAGCGTACTTTGACTTTTCTCAGATAAAAGTACGTCTAAAAATGCGCTCTATGTATCTCAGCCTTAGTGTAAAAGTTTATTTTTATAAATGAGACGAACTACATGAGTTATTTTTAAACGCGGAATATTTCAACTAATTTAGAGGACTATTCAATTATTATTTTTATATACTTTGTAGATCTAGGGTAGTTAATCCCTATTATTATGTACTCGTAGATTTAAAGAAATGTATGTTTTCAAATAATCTGTTGTTATTCCACGTTTATTAATAATAATGTTATGTATAATTATAGTTAATAATATAAACTTTGGTGTTCCCATTTTGTGTTAATCGTTAGATAATATTTGTTAAAAAATAAGTCAAGTTTTGTTCAAAAGCATCATCTTACGAGTTTGTAGTTTAAAATTATGTGGGGCATTTACTGTTTCAATATTAAATCACAATGATGTCTCGCTTACTGAATGTCCTCACTTTTTCTTAACCGAATTCTACACTTTATTATTTTATTATTAACTAGCCTATGTCACTATCTAGGTCCTCAACTATACCCATGCAAAAAATCACGTCGATCCGTTGCTCCGTTGCAGCGTGATTGAAGGACAAACTAAAAAACCAACAAACAAACACACTTTCGCATTTATAATATTAGTATTATGCGGTACGATAAATGACGCGTAAGTGTTCTATCTGATCTGTTTTTGTGTAAAACTGGCTAACGTGAATTTGGCTAGCATAAAATGAATGCAAGTCTCATAGGTACGTTTAAAATTATAACCCAGATTCAATAAATGTAATTGAGTAGAATTTGTCAGGATTTAGGTTTTTCAAAAAAGGTTACACGAATGGGCGTTGAAGAGATAACAACTTACATTTATGAATCTAAAACGTATGTACGTACCTAGCTTCATTGATAGAATTGCAAGGGTAGCCAATAAGATGACACAAACAAAACGTGACGTTTAAAAAAAGCTTAAATAAGGAACCGTCCAAAAGCTTTCAAACAGTGATCTGGGCGGCTACCGCAGCGCGCTGTAATGTGACGTGTTTCATACAAATAATACACAAGTACGCGCGCGTTCAGACTAACGTCTTGCCGCGCAGTTTCCGCCTAAAAAGTTGTATTGTTTTATTGTCCAATAATTACTTATACTGAAGTTTTAATACTATATTATATCAAACCCGAAGTGTTATCATTTATGTACCTACCTGGAGCCTATATTGAAAGCCAAGTTTACGAGATTTATCATGCCGGCGATCTCCCTTCGACAAAAGCCGTTAAGTTTGTATTTTTGTCTAGATTTTCTTTGAAAAAGTGAGGTCTTGAATACATATTATATTGTTTTGTTGTAACTAAATGTTCTGTGTGTTGTTTTGACGGATGCGTGTGCACAGTGCCTGAACTGATTATGAGCAATGTAACACAGATTAAATACAAAAATACAGAGAATATTAATATATTGTAAATAAAATGTCAAAGAATTTTATTTGGTGCTTTTATTAATATTATAACCTATCCTAAAAGTATATGGTAACCGCGTCGCATGGAAGTAGGACCTATACGGCACAACCTGTAACTTACGTAGGTACCTATTATAGTCCGTCAAACTTATCTGACCGTGACAGCGTCGCTAGTATTTATTGAAAATAAAATAATAGTAGATTATTCACCACGGGGGTAATGCGATTTATTATGTCACGGGCGCCGGGATAAATCCCAAGCGGAACGAGGGATTTTAGAGTAACTCCCGAGCGTAGCGAGGGTGTTGCATCTAGAATCCTGAGAGTAGCGCGGGAATTAGGGGCGCCCAAGATTAATACAGCATTACCCCTACGGTGAATACTCTACTTTTCACACCTCGCGATACAACCACTTCTTTCAGCTGGCGTGGCCTACTCGATTTGACAAACAAATGTCGTCAGTGCGAATCTAGTGGGCCACGGCTTCGGTTTTCGAAAATCGAGTTGGCCGCGCCTGCAGAGAACACATTCTGTTTACCGAAATTAGACTTTATGAATATAGCAATAAGAATTATGAATAAAACCTCGTTGGAATGAATAGAATTTCCTTCAGATCTTGCTTCAGATGCGCGATGATTCTAAATTCAAATCACATTATAACCCTAGGGAATAATGGTTTTCAGTACAACATTATAACCCTAGGGACTTAATGTCTTACTTTAACCTTAGATAACAGGCCATGTAAGAAGGCGTTGTTGAGCGAGTGGTGTGAAAAAACAAAAATTTTACAGGCATAAAATTAGTTCCAATTTTGGCCACCGGGAAAGTTAAGTTTGACGGACCGTACCTTGGCGGAAGTACCTTGATTGTCAGACTGGTAATGAAAATAATTAATTTATTGACGTAACCCAACTTATAGTAAGTAGCGCAGTTAAGTATATCTATCACCAATTCTGAAATTACCTGTTCTGTCTCTGTGGGCAAGAACGCACACACGCAAGCACCACAGATATAACGAAAAGTTGTTTCCATGTTCTTTTGGGTAGGAAGAGTTGGAATCCTGTCAATTTGCCCAATACTCACCAAATATTATTAGTCATCATATTGAAGCAGTTTTTAAGACCATCGCAGAATGAATTATAAATTATAATAACTATGTTGATCTATCTATATAAAAATGAATCGCCGAAATGTATGTACGCGCATAACTTCCGAACGACTGCACCAAATTAGATAATTCGATATTTGTTTTGCGTTCGTTATTGTCAGGACAAGGTTTGTATTAAAAAAAATTTAGTTCCGCGGGACCAAAAAAACCTCAAATGGATGTTTGTACTTTGTTACTCAATCATGCCAGAACGGCTGAACGGAGGCGCAGAGATTATAGTCTGGAATAACAGATAGGGTACTTTTTATTCATTCCGCGGGAACCAAAAAACCTCAATCCACGCGGACGTAGGCGCGGGCATCAGCTAGTTATGTTGATATAACCTGATTGTTGAGGCTTGTATCACCGAAACCACAGGATGCGCGATGGTGTATTTTGCATTTTCCACGACTAGAGGCTATCATGATTTAATTTACCAACGATGACCCAGTAGGTACCAACTAGTGTGATCCAGCTATCCTGACGCTCACAACGTTGTCGCGTCTTTAACCCATCTAAATATTGCACCTAATATTTTACCTATGAGGTACCTATTAAGTACAGATCTACATCATTTTAAATTCAATATTGATATAGGTTTCACACTAAATCGTGAACCAATAAAAATATATTGTATATAAATTGCGAGTTGCGATCTACTATGTAGATTGCAGGCGAAGCTCACAACAACGTTTAGGAGGTGACCAGCCTTATACCTGGTGACAGCCTTGGTAAATTCGAATATTCACTCATTCAGAAACAAGACGACAGTGTCGCAAGTCAGTCACGACACCATTCCCAGCTACAATGTACGGAAGTGCGCGAACGTGGCCACAAAGGCACCTTCCGCCATATCAGGCGTCAGGCTTTACCAACTAGATCACTATGCCATTTCTATGCGTTTCAAATGTGTAGAGCATCGCCCCATTTCAAACTACATATACCTATGTGCTTAGTGCTCGCCATGTCGCCAGGGTGGATATAGGTTTCTAAAAATTATTTGGGAACTTTTTGATTTTTTAACAGCGGAATAGGTAAGACTTCACTAAATGAGGCATAAGAAAATCTTTGTTATGGTTTTACTATCTACATAGAAAAAACCCGGTCATGTGCGAGTCAGACTCGCGCACATAGCCGTCTCTATCAAAGGAGATAGAGACAGCTATGGTCCTTACCTACCACCACAACAGCACACGTAATCAGCTGTGAAATAACTGGTTTCACATTTATGGCACTAAACTGGTAGGTACAGCCTGACAAACAATTCGGCACCCTACCGCACGTGTATATATCCGACCACCAGAGGGGAAGCTTCCTAACAAAGTCGAAACTACTCTGTGACCCTACGTGTATACGGAATCCTAATTATTTTTTTTCGTTTTTTTTCCTATACCTACTACTTCCTAACTACTTGAGCTACGAGACCTTGCTTCTTGCCAAATTTCATGATTCTTCTAGGTTCCTTCTGGGTTTACCTAGAATCAAATTGCCTTTATTGGTGAGTGTCAAAATATGCGTCATGAACGGCCGTATCTTTTGATTTCTTACTTTTCTAAGGTACGGAAATCGTATTTCAGGAACTAAAAGATTAGGACGTTAAGACCACAATACCTAAGGCCGGCCATAGACGTACAGCTTGAAGCAGTCCGTGCCTCAAGTGCATTGGACTGCTTCAAGCTGCGACTACATACTGAACTACAGTCTTCTACATACACACATACATGGAAACGCTTGAGCAGTTGCGACTGCTTCGGGCGGTTGGCAGCAGTTTTCAATGGTAGCTTCAAGCTGTTGTCTATGACTGCAAGAGCGGTCCGTGTATGTTGATCACTGGCTAACTGCTCGAGCAGTCCATGTATGGCCGGCCTAATAGTATTGAATCATCAATGTTATTGTATTAATGACGTACCTATTAAGTATTTAGGTACATAGATTAGGTAGAGTATAGTTTTAAAATTAAAAGCCTCCAAAAGTCGCTAAATTTTCTGAAGTGTTTAATGTTTATTGCCAACTTCAAACTTGCCAAGTCAAGGACTAACGACTTATAGCCGATATCCTCGGCACATCCTTTCACGACCAAAGTAGGTACGTACCTACCGACCTACGTAACATCAATATATACTTAGCAATTGGCATCGGTTTTAAAACAATAAGTTTATTGAAAACACAATTATTACGCAAGTTAATAACCAAGCTTTATGATACTTGTTACTTCAGTGTTTTTCAGTTCGAGATCTTGCGTGACTCTTCGCTAGTTAGTTTTTATCCACTGAAACTGAATTACTTACTGAAATTACTGGTATTCTAGGTACTTGGGGGCCTTCTAAGTTCTACTAGTAGGTAGATATATTGCGTGCAGCACTTTACCAAGTCATTGACGTTCCACTCTCAATGGTCTGGAAATTTATTTTGACAGCATCTTCTGTATTGATGTAGCTATATAGGTAACGTGTAAGTACTTACTTTGTATTATTTAAGCGTGTCTATCAATTGTTCTTGTCAAATATTAATGATGTTAAAAGTTCAGAAAGACTGATCAATAGTCGACGACCCATAGATAGCGCGGTGAAAGTGCTAGCTAAGTACCTACCCATTATGAAATTCTATTGTAATCTACAATTTGATCCCGAACGGTAACTCACCTTCTGTCTTGATGCCTATTGTTCTGCGCTTCTTAACCATTTAGTGATTGGCATTTTGAAATTGAACCTGTTTAGGTTGAGGTAACACCTCTTATACAGATTTGTTACCGATGCGTTTTCTTTACAACAATAGTTTTATTGCGTTTTTACGTAATGTACGCGAGGTTTATCGTCAATCTATTTGATTATAGTGCTGTCCGAACCGAGCATTATGTTCTTTTTATTACAACATTCGAAAATTTAAAAGGAAATGCATCTTAGTTGTGTACAAGTAGGTACCTTCACTACAGCCTATTAACGTCCCACTGCTGGGCACAGGCCTCCACTCTCATAGGAGAGCGGGAATTAGAGCTTAGACCCACCACGCTGCTCCAATGCGGGTTGGCGGGCTTTAACGACTACTATCATGTTAGTGATAATAACCGGGACCGACGGCTTAACGTGCTCTCCGAGGCACGGGGGTGAAACACCGCCAACTTCCAACTCCGGGCTGGCACTGAGTTATTGAAAAACCCAATACCTAACTTTTATTCCCGACCGGGAATCGAACCCTGGACCTCGTGATCCGCAGTCGACTATGCTAACCACTAGACCAAGTAGGTACCTTAGTACACGTTAAATACCTACTTATTTCTATAAGACACTTACGTTATATACTTACAATGTGTAGGCGGGTATACTTGTGTATAAGACACAACTATGCTAATCGCACGTTCCTTCCTTATCTACATACCATTTGCCCTAAGCTAAGTGTTTGAATAATAAGTAGGTAAGGAAGTTGGCGGTGTTTCAGCCTGATCTTGGACCTGCGCCTGATCTCTTCCCGGTTGTGTCGGATTTTCCGTCCTATCGGGCTATGCGAGTAAAGGAACAGAGAGTGCACCTGTGTATACGCACACACTTGTGCACTTTACCTAATATCTCCCGCGCACTGATGGCTAATCTCTCCGGAGATAGGTTGCCGTGGTTGAAATTCGGTCGGTAGGACATTAGGACCTATTACTCTGTTATATACTAAGGGCCGGTTTCTGAATTAAGCATTCAAGCAAAAACAACAAGCTACAACTATCAAACCTTTACACAATATCGATTCAGAAACAAAAATTTGCTTAATTAGTCCTTATGTAGTCTTTGAGACAGACTCAACGTGAAATTCTAAATTCAGAAACCGGCCGTAAGGCACTAAGAATTGCGCAAGTTGAGATGAGAGCATCATCACGACGTGTGCATGAGCTTGCCTAGTTCCTAGTGATTTCTCGTGACGCGTTTGAAAAATGTTTCTAGAGCAATACCGTCTGCTAATAATAAGCAGAATAATTCTGTGCAAAAATCTAATTTGCATTAATGATAAGTGTGAGCGAAAACCTGCTGAAACAGCAGACATCCATGCTTAGGTATTACCTATCTTTACCTACCTATAAAAAAAAATATTGAACAAAAAACCTGGTAGGTACATAATACTAAAAGTAATTACCTGGGTAGGTACTATAGATATCCAAAACTAGTATTTGGTAGTAGTGTCTATTAGATTATTCTATGGAAATTGGAAATACAATAAATACCTACCTATTAAAACGTCTGTAAGACGTTCCTAATTCTATGGGAAATGCAAAGTGGCTTTGTTATTTCCCATTTGTGTAAGACTATTGAGCTGTATGGTTTGGAAATGTCTGCATGCAACACAGTACGCCTTATTGTACATACGTTTTAAGTTTTCATGTTTATATTCTGTTTCTTTTGTGTTTTTGTGGTGTACAATAAAGAATATACATACATAGGTACCTACATGCATATTCTTATCTCGATAGCGCAAAAAAAAATCTTGTCACTTGCTTGCGGGATAACGATCTAAGCATCATAAGAAGTCTAGTGGGTCAAAATCAGCATGCTTATCTTATTTGCGTGCAATCAGAGTCTGAAACGGTTACGTTGGGAATTGGGATGTTCCACGTTTCATGTTACGCAACTGACGCCTTGCGAGTTTAATTTTCGTGCCATCTATCCGCGATCACTTTAACCTTTTGCCTCAGTAGTTATAGGTAGGTACCTGTAACATACTGGGTCATTGATATTAGGTATCAGCGTTACTTACATAAGCGGTAGACGTGAGTGACTGGTTTGTCATCACACAGCGCGAACCGCCTGGGTCTAGGACTAGACACTTGAGATTTTGTTAAGGCCCGTATTCATAAAGGGATATCGGGATGATTTGACAGCTTAAAACGTACTCGAACTGTTTGAGGAGCTCATACATGCTTTTTGACGTGCAGGCATCTATGAACTCCTTAAACAGGTCGAATTAGCACCATTATGTGGTTGATGTCCAATCTGCTAGCACGAAACGTTGTTGCTTGACGTTTCTGATCCGAACCGCTAGGGTGTGGAACACCCTCCCAGCGCACGTGTTTCCTGCCACGTACCTATAACTTATAGGTACCTTTAAGGCAAGAGTGAATACCTACTGAATAGGCATCTTATAGGCAAGCGCGTTCCATTCTAGACCTCATCATTGCTTTGCACTAAGCATGATTGTCTTCAAGCGCACACAATAAAAAAAATAATGTTTAATATGTCTAATAACATGATTTTTTTATGTATAGGTTTGTGTGAGTATTGATTTCATGCTATTACTTACAAACCGGCAGAAGGAAATAGCGTGATCTTCGTGCTACGTACATTTATGGGTCATGATCATGGGCACTGAACTAGAACTAGGTATTCATAACATTGCAAACTAGGTATCGGAAATTCCTGCTAAGTAATAATTTAACTAGACACAACATAGGTAGGCGACAAATCACGAGACCAGGCAACGCATTTTCAATAGTAAAAACTGAAAAATTGGTCAAGTGCGTAATTACGCACTTAATTACTTATAGTAGGTACCTATTACAAGTAAAGTGGTCATAATTATCCAGGATAATGGGTGTTTGATGCATTCCTTGAAATAATTAATTCCTATCTAGATATTCCTTTTAAGTTATAATCTTAGATCTTACATAAGTAGCTTTTTCTCCCTGCTTTACTGGGTTAATTTGGTCCCTAATGATTTATTGCATGCTTATTGCAGCTAGGACTGAGTAGAGTTAGTGTAACTGTTTATATTTTATCGTAATTACTAGATGATGTCCGCGACTTTGTCCGCGCGGATTTCCGTACGTAACGTGTTAACTGTTTACCTATCTCACGGAAACTCTTTGATATATTACGGGATAACAAGTTCCCCGGGATGCAACTTATCTCTGTATCATGTGAAAATCGGTTGAACAATTAATGGCCTGTGAAAATGCAGCAGACAGACAGACACCCTTTCGCATTTATAAAAGGTATAAGACTATATAGATATCAAATGATCAATAATTGATAAAATAATATGTTTCCAAGTTTATTACAATTTTCCCACAGTGGTCTGTGTCTTTCAAAAAGATCAGACATTGGCATTTAAGAATTGAGAGATGATCGTATCGTGTGTGTATTTGAAGACGTGACGGACACAGAAATGCTAAATTCTCCATATATAGTAGGTATTGCAATTCGTGATTTTGTAAGAATTTGTAACTAATTTAGGTATAGAAGGTTAGTACTTACTTAAGATCTATAAATACAAATAGAAAATACGTCACCACTACGCAAACATTATATTTTCTACGTCTCTACATTTATACCTAAACCTGAATTACTAATTCACTGACTCATTAAAAACCAATACAACTCCCTGGACCTAGAAAGCTGATAATATGTTGCACAGATACTTAACTCTTTATAATGTAGATGTAGACTTTACAATATTCTGAATATGGACAGATTTTTTGAAAATTCCACGAAGCGAAGACGTGGGCGGACGCTAGTTTTCATATAGTTTTTTATAGGTCTTATTAGTCGGTCAATCATCCAGCCCGACTATAGTCAACATTTCTTAGGAGACCGGAAACCATAGACAGAATAAAACCGTCGGAAACAGAAACATTACAAGAATAGACGAGAAGCAATATACCTACCTACCTAGTCGCGACAGGAGCGAAAAATAGCAAATAGCGTTTTAACAATAAAATAAGTTAATAGTAAGTCAATAATCATCAGGTTATTGGAAATTATAATTGTAAACAAAATTTTATCACCGTTTGCGATTAAAATTTAAAAAATCGGCCAAGTGCGAGTCGGACTCGCGCACCGTGGGTTCCGTACTCAAGAAGTAGGTATAATTACCTTTGTTAATGAACCGCAAAACTAACTTTGTTTGTAGAGGTTTACTGTTAATATCAAAAAATTACGTTTGTTGTATGGGAGCCCCCCTTTAATATTTACTTTATTGATATTTAATTATTTATTTTGAAAGGTTAATATACAAGTTAATATTCTGTGAAAATTTGAACCGTCTACCTGTTACCGTTTTTAATATTGAGCAAAAAAATACGAAAAAAACACGTTTATTGTATAGGGACCCCCCTTAATATATATATTTTTTTAATTTTTAGTATTTGTTGTTATAGCGGCAACGGAAATACATCATTTGTGAAAATTTCAGCTTTCTAGCTATCACGGTCTATGAGATACAGCCTGGAGACAGACAGACAGACAGACAGACAGCGGAGTCTTAGTAATAGGGTCCCGTTTTTACCCTTTGGGTACGGAACCCTAAAAATCTAGATGTTTGGTAGGTAGGTACCTAATTTTATTTTATTTTCTATCGAAGTAATAAATGTATCCAATCGTGAAAAACTCGTTTCCATCCCATGACGAATACAGATTAAAGACCCAGAATGGACTAATTTAAAAAATAGGTAGCTTGAAATGATAATTTCGAAATAAAGAGATTGCATAACTTTCAATATGGGTTATTATCCAATATCCATTAGTTAATAAGTCCAATATCCATAGTTATTGATTAATAAATCAATCAAGCACACCCCTTCAACTAGGAATAAGCATAATACCAAATACCTACAGCTTTATCATGCAATAATCGTATCGCCTGACAGTGTATAGGTACCTACCTAAGCAGGTTTTATTCTGGGCGCAGGTCGTAGGTCGCAAATCGCGATGCGCCAGCGGTCGCGGAAGCTTTCAAAATATTGTAGGGTTACCATTAATAGTGTTGATGCTAAGGTAACATTTAATAATAATTCATCACAATAGCAGTACTTATTAGTAAGTAGTAGCTGATGCTCTACTGTGCTTGGTAGTCACCTATCTACGTCAGTAGATAGTCAGTATCTTAACATACTTTACTTTACTAATATTGTAAACTAGATGATTCCCGCGATTCGTCCGCGTGGATTTATGTTTTTTGATTCCCGCGGGAACTCTTCAGTTTTCTGGGATAAAAAATAGCCTATGTCCTTCCCCGGTATACAACCTATCCCTGTACCAAATTTCATCAAAATCAGTTGAGCAGTTGGGCCGTGAAAGCGTAGCAGACAGACTGACAGACAGACACACTTTCGCATTTATAATATTAGTATGGATGCGAAAGTGGGTTTGTTTGTTGGTGAATTGGTTTGTTGGTTTGTCCTTCGATCACGCCGCAACGGTGCAACGGATCGACGTGATTTTTGGCATGGGTATGGCACCTGGAGAGTGACATAAGCTAGGCCGGAAAATTAAGGAGTTCCCGCAGGAATAACAAAAAACTTAAACCACGCGGACGAAGTCACGGGCATCAGCTACTAGATTTATAGCTATTTATTCATGTTCAACATAATTTTTTATTCAATTAAACTTTTACATGTGCGATGACGCTCATTAATTTATGTATGTCATATTAAAGTATAAACCTATCAAGATATAAATAAACTTATCTTGGTGGTGCTTGCACCATACTTCTCGTATCAGACGGCAGAGCGTGTTTATTGATGCTAAAACGTGATTACACATCGATAAAACCTACATAGGGCACGTTTGGTTTTTCGAAGAAGTTACGTAGGTAGTATACTCACTATCAAATTAAGATTAAATATTATATTCCTACTTTAAAACTTTAATTAGTGTCGGAAAATGTGTACGCCGGAAGGGCATTCCATACCTTAGATAGCAGTATGAAATAAGAAACAAGGAAGCGAAACTTAAATATTGGCGGAATGTCAAGCCTCTACGTAAATGTAAGCGTGAAAACTTTCCTATGATTGGAAATAGATGAAGGAGTGTCTAGGTGACAGTATCTGGTTTCATTTTTGCGTTCTTCTGGTCAGGTTTTCGCCCTTGGGCGTTTTCATTTTCATGTTGTGCCCAATGCCCATCCCCGTCGGAGTTCGCTCCAGTCATCGTCGCTTTTAATTCATCCATCCTAGGCTTGCCAGTCACTTATGTAGCCGAGGACTTCCTGAGGATCCTGAGTCTGGATGGATCATCTTGTTTATGTATTCACACTCTTAATTCTTGTGTCGCCAATTATAAGTGCATTTTTCTAATTACAAACAATATTGAATTATTATTGTTTAATTTATTTTTAATTAGTATAGAAAACTTCCAACTCAGCTAGTATTTTTAAAAGCTGTAAATATAGGGAATAAGCTAAAGCAAAAATGATAACCCTAGTTGGGAGAAGGGTTCGTTCGTGATATACCAGGAGTGAAAGCAGCTTACCTAATCTAGGCTTGCCTTCGGGGCTGGGAAACTGCTGAATTAATATATCACTGGCAATCCGTCAACGTCTGGTATACTTACTTACCTATTACCAATGTATCAAATTGAGGGATTGATGTACATGCCCGCGACTTCGTCCGCATGGATTGAGTTTTTTTATTCTCACGAGAAATCCATAATTTTCTGGGATAAAAGCCTATGGCCTTCCCCAGGGTACCAGTTATCTCTGTACCAAATTTCATTGAAATTGGTTGAAAAGATGGGCCGTGAAAGCGTAGCAGATAGACGGACAGAAACACTTCCGCATTTTAAATATAAGTATGGTTGCTTGCTGTGCTAAGAGATGTATTATCTAGGTTAAGTATATAGACTGTTGCTTTGGTACTAATTTATGTTCTATCGGCGGGAACATTATTATTTTAAGTCTGTAAGTCATAAGATTTGATTGGACTGGACTGGATTCATATGTACCTACCTAACGACTGAATTAGAGTTTCAGAGCATGAGCAGCAGTTGTTCTGTATTGTAGTCAAGAATTATACCTTACTTGCTAGTCATTTACTTATCCTTGTTTACTAGACGTACTTATACATAGCTAATATTCCCAAATGATTCATACAAGCGCACGCTAAATACGCCCCTGGGCGCTGTAGTTATGAAATCAAATTATTTAAAGCGTGTTGTAAGAACAAAGTTATCCACGACCTTCGGCAGCCGTGAGAATCATCGTTCTGCGTGCGACCAAACATTGTCTCCGTTTGAATAATCGACAACGGTTATGCACATGTTGCAACTTGCAAACACTTCACGAAAACAATGATTATTTTTACGATCGCGTGCTGGATTGTTTTACGCATTCTATTTCAATTTCCTTACAGCCCTGAGCTCATCCACATTAGGTGGTATGGTAATGCGGTTAAACGGAGGCCCATATTTGAACTAAATTGTACCTACCCTACGATTTAAACTATAATATATTCTCATTTCTTGTATATATGTATTGAACTATAGAAGATTCCCTATCATTATTGAAAATAAACCTGCAATTTAAAAATCAAATAATACACTCATACAAAACAAATTTTGAACTTTGAGACCGCTGCTCTGAAGAATCTTTTGCTCTTTCCAATCCACTGGCGTAAGTTTTTAAGCCACGACCTCCTCCTGCCTTCCGCTTTTCTCTTTTCAGCTGAAGGAGTTCCTATTTATTGGAAGTATAGAGTTCCTAGTTACAAGAATACTAGATGCCAAAAATACTAGATAGTAACGCTTCTTAAAAGAGGTATCTCTGTAGCCTTCCCCATTATCTGCAACACGATGCTATTCCTTAATTATTACAAACAGTATATACTTTATAACAGTTTCACAGAAATAACGACAGGTATACTTAATATGTAGTCGTCGTAAATAATGCATAAAATCTCTGGGTAGGTAGATAGGTACTTGTCAGTTATCTCGATCAATCAAAGCCTAGATCAAAGCACAATAATTGTGTGAAAGCTATAAGAATGGATGCCCGGAACGAAAGCAAGATTCTTGTCTTCGCTGTGGAAACTATTGCGTTGCTTGTGGTAAACCTATTTGTAGAGCTAATTAGGTTGACATAATAAATCTACTAAGCTTCGGCCTCCTATGATCCCCTATCCTCTACCCTATGATCTGGGGTTACTTGATTTGGGAAACATATTATTCCGGAAATTTAATGTTCCTAGAAATAAATTCGGTATTAGGGGAACGGTCATTGAATTTCTAAGATATATCCCATTTCAAAGAAACTTGCAATTCTTAGGTATGGCAGGTAGCTGTAGGCTTTACGTATTCATAACATTAATGCAAAAAGTAAAATATTATCCATATAGTAAAATACATAAAAATGAATGTTGCTAATCGCAAAACTTGAGAACGGCTCGACCAATTCGGCTAATTTTTTTTAACGTATGTTCCTTAACTTCCACGGAATGTTTTAATATTAAAAAAATTGCATTTAATCAAATTTTTTATTTGGTACAGAGATAGTTTACATGCCGGGGAATGACGTAGGCTACTTTTTATCCCGAAAAATTGAAGAGTTCCCGCGGGATTTAAAAAATCTCAAATGGATGTTTGTTACTCAATCACGCCAGAACGGCTGAACGGATCTGAATGAAATTTGGCATAGAGATACATTATAGTCTGGAAAAACAGACCCACGTGGACGAAGTCGCGGGCATCATCTAGTAGTAAAATACAATATAATAGGTATATTTTGTTAAATAATGATCTGAATACTACGAGGCAGTAAAGCAGATCCTGTTGCGATAATCATCTTGCCCATGAGCTTAGTTCCGTGTCGGAATAGGATGCGCTTCGGCCGTTCTTAAAGGTCACGTAAATGTTCTGCTAAACTAACATTTATTTCCAAGCGAAGCGTACACTATGATTACGAGGCCTCATTAGTAAATTCAAAGAAATAGAGAAGCACACGACCGCCGTAACAGCCTTGTGGCACTTTATAACCTTAATACACCTAATAGTCATAAGTGAAAATGAGGACTGAAATATTTGCAAGCAGAATCAGAATTATTTTGATGCTTCAGAGTGACTCCATCTTACTGCTAACGTCACATATAATGATTAACACACTTCCGCTATTGATCAATTTCCATTGTCGTAACAAGATTATTATAAATCCTGCTAATCCCAGCAATTGAGTCTGGAACAATGGTGCAGGTTTTTAATAATAGGGCTATCGAAGTCGTAAAACCAGTGGAAAATTCATGCGCCTCATGCACCTTGAGTCTCCAGTAAATCGTCTCGCAAAATTAATCACGTTTAAGCAAAATTTCTAGTACAAAAAAAAATTAAGCCTACCATAATATAAGTATAGACTGTAGAGACATCATGGTCCAACCTTCGGCCAAATCACGTAATGAATAATAGTTCCATTTTAATTATAAGCCCGACTAAGTTCGTCTGTTATCAGCGGCTAAGTTGATGGACTTCAGAATAGTGGGACTGCTCTTGATAGTGTTAATTCCCACGCATTTAGCCGGCGGCATATCAAAGATATCACCCAATTAGTCTCACCCCCACCGAGATCGACACGCCTCTGTGACGAGTAGCCTAGCAATACAAATCATCTCTCTACCTTTTAAAGGCTTACGGTTATATTTATTTACTAAGTATATTTTTATGTACAATATATTTGCATGCGTAGGAAAATATAGTATAAACATTTAATGTGATACAAGTCTTTTACTGGATTGGATTCGGTGAACTAAATTTTTTAATCTAATTAAAAAAGTTTTGTTTTAAAATTAGATATTACTAGTTTATTAAACTGAATGCAGTTGAGATTAATATTATTAATAACTGTAATTATTATAACCTCAATTATTTCTGTTTTTTGATGTACGAGTAAGTATTTATGTAGTAGTAGTAGTAGTAGCGCGCGCGAGTTGAATGCAGAATAAATGTATGTGTCACCAATCACCATACATTTAGTCTGCATTCAACTCGCGCGCAAACTATAGGTGACTGACTCAGCCATTAATGAATTGTTTAAAATGAGTAGGTCGAGTAATTTTCAGTACTTATATTTTTAAAAGGTATTTTCATTATGCTATGAATTCGAGTAAAAAATACTTATTTAGAATAAAGGAAGTCAGATTTGATCATTTTGGTGGGTACCTACTATCGTTAGCTATCGTTGTTATATAACGGAGATGGTATTAAAGTCGGATGGACGTTGTGGACATTTGTCGCTCTTACATAGTGAAGATTGATCAAGATGGGAGATAATTTGCAAGTAGGTAGGTAGGTAGGTAGCTAGCTTGTAGCGAGTAGGATGAAATACGTTAAATTGCCTATATTTAGTGTTGTCGTATAGCTTGCAGCAACCACTCAGTTTATTACTCCAGTGACAAAATTGCAAAATTGCGCCAAACAAGTTTTTTACACAAGCTTATACGTTCAAAGACAATGCATGTTATGGGAAACTTTTAGCACACACAATAATTGTCCGCAGTTTTAATCTAAATATTAAGAAACCGCGCGACTTCAAATGGATTGTATCTTAATGTTCGTGTAAAACGTATATTTAAAGCACCACATCCGATTCTCATCTTGTAAAAATCGGACATCACAATGAAATAAGATCTACTAACTGGTCATAGGTGTGAGCGGTGTGATTTTCCCATACGCTGGCAGACTTTTTAATTGTTTTCAGCATGAACTTGTCTGAAAGTAATGAAAATTTATTTCCAGACTTTATAAAATCGCAGGTAAGGCGTTAATATAAAATACCAGCGAACACACACTATATGGATAGAAAAAAACCACGTGGCACACTTTTATATTTCATGACTACTGCGACACGACGAAACGTTTTTCACAAAAGTACCTAAGACGCGGGTGTTTCGCGCGTGATTCCACCCAAAAATTTTGATCATGTTCATGTCAAATCGCAGGTGCGTTGGTTGGCAATTATACTCTTTTACCCTGTTCCTCTGAGGGGACAGACCAGGTGGACAGACTGGAATATTATAGTATTATGGCGTTAGGTTAGCCACGTATCTACGGCGCGGGCGTAAAGATGTGGTTAATCAACTTTTGTACTTGTAACGGTACTTACGGAAAAACGAACGACATCTATAATTTCATACACCCAAATGTTGGGTTAGAAGAAATGAAGACTTCGATAAGAGAATTTCGTCACTAATGAAAGAATAACAATAGATCATCAACGGTCATGCGGCAATCGGACCAGCCCGAGATACCTCCGTCCGCTCATCCGCCGTGAAGAACATTTGGTTCACGGTCATTATGCATATTGCATCGGAACAGACGGCACGGAGCCTACAAATACTGCATGCTCCAATGCTTTCATACAACAAGATTTTTGATTTATGCAGGCTGCATTAATAAAATGCTACCAAAAACGCATACTTCACTTCCACGCTGAACCTTCAATCACGCCGCAACGGAGCAACGCAACGGCTCGACCTGATTTTTGGCATGGGTATAGTTGAGGACCTGGAGAGTGATATAAGCATTTTATCCCGGAAAATTAAGGAGTTCCGGCGGGAACCAAAAAACCACAATCCACGCGGACAAAGTCGCGGGCATCAGCTAGTACGAAATGAGACCTAGGTAAATGTATACCTACGATTACACATCGTTTAATGTAAGCTCTTGGATGAAATAATGTATGGGTGTACCCGCGACTTTGTACGCGTTGAATGTTGAGTGCGATAAACCTTTCACAAAATGAAATCATACTATCCATATAAATAAATAAATACTATCTATACTAATCTATACTATCATACTATCCATATACCTACTAAATATTATAAATGCTAAAATGTGCCTGTCTGTCTGCTACGCTTTCACGGTACATCTTTTTACTGATTTTGTTCAAATTTGGTTCATATAGGTTGTGTCCCGGGAAAGGACATAAGTCTACTTTTAAGGATCTCTCGAAACTTACTCAAACCACGCGGACGAAATTGGGCATTAGCTGTTATTGCTGGTGAATCCATAAACAAGCACAGTTTGCGAATTGTTAGGTACATAAGTAGGTACTATTTAGGTTTCTATAAGCTAAGTTAAAATAAACATATTTATGGATTATGCCGATAATAATCGTAGCGTATTTGCTACTTCGTTTCATTGAAGTGACAAATGCATAGAAAATAATTATTTAAAAACTAATATAACTTAATTATTAATGTTTCACACGATGGTTACCCTAAAACCCCTCTTATCTAATGTTCCTACGCTTAATTACCTCGGATGTCATAATGCGTAGTAAAGTTTTGTGGTCGGGTTCCGCATGTGTTAATGGGTTACAACTTTTCAAGTTACAAGTAACATGCAACCTCGTTACGTAACGAACTGGACAAGTAGGAAGATGTGGCCTACGTACAATATCTGAGAGCCCGTGAGAAGATGCGAGGAGGTGCTTCACAAACGGTGTTCTTCTGGATCAGGGTATGATTTGTGAGTTTTTTTGTGATGTGAATACTTATGAGATAAAGATAAGTAGTTGTTTGAATATGGGTACTGTGAAAACTCTAGATAATCAGAGTGCTATTAAACTTGCGTACAATCCTGTAGCGCATAGAGTATAGACGGACGAAACATATAGACATAAGGGCACACCATGTGAGGGATTGTATTGCAAAGAATGTTGTACATCTGAACTATGTGTGTACGGAGGATAACCTAGCAGATATGCTGACAAAACCATTATGGTCGTATGGCATTTAACAAATGTGTGCGCGATCAGAGTATGGGTGTGTGCAGAGTGGTGTGATGTGTGGATATCTGAAGATGGATGTTGTTTGAGGGGAAGTGTGAAAACTCTTTAGTGATATCTTCGATATTCGAATGTATTTTTTGATATATATGACTGTGTCATTCAAAAAAATTATAATAAAGCTTTTTCTCTGTTCAAACAACATAATATTTTACTTTCATTATCCTAGTTTTCTAGTATTATATCTTCAAAAGGTACGATAAAGATAAAATAATTATTTATCGTTTTAACATACTCTGCTATTTCGGCGTGCAAATATCAAAGCCTTACATGTTCTGCTCTGTTTACGATGCTTATTAGATTTAACTGTTTGGATAGTCGCAAACTTCCCTACGGGCTCTTGAGCTATAATGGATTAATATTTATAAATAAATCATGAGTTTTGATGGATATCTATCCAAGTTAAAAATTATACTTACAGAAGCTATTAACAATTAGAGAATATTATAAATTTGTTAGGAGTCATCATTCAGTGCAAACATTTATTAATTGGACAAGATTATGTCCCTATAAATACCTAACATACATAATTGAAATAGAATGTTATCGAAGTTAGTTTTTTTAATAACCATAACATTAATATTTTATGATGATAACATACTTCGGTATAACTACAACCTAAGCTAAGAGGCAACTTGCAGCTGAAACAATATCATCTATACTTTCTAAAATTATAAATGCGAAAGTTTGGATGAAAGGATGGGGATGACATTTGGCACAGAGATAGATTGGACGAAGTCGCGGGCATCAGCAAATACCTATTACATAATTGGTAATTGGTAATCATAATAACACTAACAAGCATCTACATGGATTTAAATACTTGTATACCTATAATTATTGATCGTGAGTTTATGATAGTATATCTAGTAGTACTATGTAATGAACGCGACTTTGTCCGCGTGGCTAATATTTTTTGTTTTCCACGGAAACTCTTGTATTATTCCAGGATAAAAAGCCTATGTCGTTCCTCTTGCAACCTATCTGTGTAAAAAAAACGTCAAAATCGGTTAATGTGCCGTGAAAGCATAGCAGACAGCCTCGCTATCATCATCATCATCATCACTACAGCCTATTAATGTCCCACTGCTGGGCACAGGCCTCCACTCTCATAGGAGAGCGGGAATTAGAGCTTAGACCCACCACGCTGCTCCAATGCGGGTTGGCGGGCTTTAACGATTATTATCATGTTAGTGATAATAACCGGGACCGACGGCTTAACGTGCTCTCCGAGGCACGGGGGTGAAACACCGCCAACTTCCAACTCCGGGCTGGCACTGAGAATTTCTTAATTGAAAAACCCAATACCGAAGGGAATCGAACCCAGGACCTCGTGATCCGCAGTCGACTATGCTAACCACTAGACCAACGAGGCCTCGCTATCGCATTTATAATATTAGTATGCAAGTATGGAAGATCTAGAACGAATCAGGCAATCGCAAAACAAACATTTCGGTGCATCAAATGGGAGTTATGGGCGGTTCACGTTTCGATAACGCACGTTTTAGATTTGCATACAATCGATTCGATAATGGATTGAAATTGATGATATATTCTTGATATTTCATTAAATAAATATTCTATCGTGAATGAGATGTTTAAATCATAATCGAATGCTAAAAAAGCAGTTCTTCATGATTTCTTCAGGGGCATTACTTGCTTTAGGTCAACGTAGTGGTCTATGAACATAACCTTATCTTTTTGAGAGGAGACTGGTGCCCAGCAGTGGAATAGCGAAGGGTTTATAATGATCATGACAATGATCATCTTACTACTTTGTGTTTATTTATTAGTAGGTACTAGTGGGACCAGCAGACGTTGTCCTGACCCGATTGCAGCGCCACCTATCGGGTCCAATTGTGAATATAAAAAATCAAAATTGGTCCAGCTGTTCTTAAGTGATGCGCTTTTATACCTATATTCGGCAATTGATTTTTATATAAATAAAAGATATAGTAGGATATAGTAGGATTTCAAGTATACCTCGTATACTCGTAACTACAAAGATTAAGAAATACCATAAGCACTGAAGGCTTTAATAGATTTACTCGCACATAAATACCTGTATCTCTACCTACAGTGTTTAAATGAACATTAACAAAGCACATTGTTACTGAGAGAATAGAAAGATAATCAAATTAAACAGTTTTTGTTGTCGTAAATATTACAATACCTTTTATGGTAACTTATCACGATTAAATCTCCGTTATATATGCAAACTCTTATTGAAGGCATAATATTAACCGATAAATGACTCATTTGAAATTGCCATAGATGCGTTACGTTGGCATAGTATACCAATTTTATATTCAATAAAATTACCCGAAAATATTACTAAAAATAATAATTTCGAAGCTCACCTATCACTCAAACTGCATATGCCCTAACGGGGTGACATGTCAATTATTGTATTGTTCATGTTAAGAAAAAAGTGCCGTGTTTAAGAAAAAAGTGTGCGCTAGTCGCTTCCGGGTCGTGACGCCACATAAGGCTCTGTCTGAAAATCAGCGCTGACGTCATCATATACTGCAGCAACATGCTGAGGTAGCAGCCTTTTTAGCGATTACACGGAGAAATTTCTTTTTGTAGTTATTTTGTAAAATACATCTTTTACTTTAGTAAGTAATTATTTTGTAGTTATAATTTTTAATTTTTGTGTTTCTTTTCATTTAGTTATCCGTGTAAAGCTAAATAAAAGTATATTTATTTTATAGATGATGCCCGCGACTTCGTCCGCGTGGATTAAGTTTTTCGATTCCCGGGGGAACTCCTTAACTTTCCGGGATAAAAAGTAACCCATGTCCTTCCCCGGGATGTAACATACCCCTATACCAAATTTCATCAAGATTGACCGTGAAAGCGTAGCAGACAGACAGGGAGACAGACACACTTTCGTATTTATTATATAAGTATGGAGGTATGGATATTTGTTTATAAGTTAAAAGTTTGTTTATCTTGATGGTCTTTTACAGATTTTGAAACTCTAAAAAATTTAGGTATGTACTCAAAAAAATATGTAAGTATGGTACCTACTTAGGTACATAATATTATGTAATTAGAAAAAACCCAAGAAAAAACTAATAAGGTGATAAGATAAAAATACAGATTATAAAGAAGGTGATAAGATAAAGTGATCACGATTAGCGTCGATAAGAGGTAATCTTTAGCATCTCTGTATGCATCTTGGAGAACGGCACGGACCTTGTGTGATCGCTTGCTCACGACCGATTGAATGTACCGTCGGATGCTACAATTAGCTAAAACATGATTAATGTTACCACTCGATAATAATTATTGTTCTCAAATTATTCGTATACTGTGAGAATTAGACAACGATATGTATCACAACAAATTGCGTTGCAATAATGACCTCTAAAACTGATGACTTTCGTACCTATGCCTAAATTGTGCTAAGAGTTACACTGCTGTGACAATGCTATATCATTCGATTGTGATTGTTAAGCAAAGTTGATCCAAGTCGGTAAGTGGATGGGTGACAGAATAAACCAATCGGAGGCCTTGGCCACACTTGGCCTTTTCGTTTCCTCAGTGCATCGGAAAGAACTTTCAGCCGTAATTTCCTGTTTATTATCTCTAATATCAATGATCGTTACAAAATGAAATAGTTGTTGTATACTTTGAAGACGTATGCAGAATTATTACCTAGAAAGTAGAAACCCTCCGTATCATACCTTTATGTGATTAATGGAAAGTCACTCACAGTCACGTTTGCAAACGAAAAAGCGACACTACAAACAGACAAACTATTCGTAATAGGATACCTGCGGAAGAATGAGATAGAATACAAGTTATATTTATCTTATAATCTCGTAGACTTTTTTTTCTGAAGTTACCAAATCACTGAACGACAAAAAATAATTTCAACGTACTTAGTAGTCACCGAATAGCATGGCTTGGGAAATCTTCACCTGTTTGGAATGTGAGGATCCTCCGAGCTAAAGGTCGGAACGAGGTCGCAACGGTACAAAGGTAGTTTGTAGCAAAGCACACAATAGCAATACATGGGTACTACAATTAAGTAGAAGGTGAACCGCGGTTCGATTGTAGTAGCTCGCGTGAGTGGCTACAATATGAATAGGAAAGGTGCAAAACGTTTGGTAATGAATCCGTAATTTGTTTATGCAGTAAATAAATATTGTTTATTATAATCCCCATGTACTTATTAATTTGCGTCAGCATTAAAATTTCGTTCTTTAATTGTAATCACATTGTTGAATGTAGGTAACGTACCTATTTCAGTATAGTTTTATCGCATTTTCGTTTCAATAAATAAGCAATAAAATAAAAAGATTTTGCTTGCAACTTTGTCCGCAAGAAACTGAGTAGATGTTTTAAAAATTTGTTTCGTGTTTTCCTGGTATATCGCCTATATCACTCATAGTATAGTTTTCAACCTACTAAAAGTCTCGTAAACATCTGTTCAGCCTTTTCAAAAATCAGGCACAAAAAATAGAAATAAAATTGCTTTAATCGTAATAATTCCAATTATCTTGAATATTTAGATTTTTTGCAAGGTAATAAAATAGTAACTCCTTATGAATTCCTGAAAACCATTCATAATTAAAAACGAATATTAGTTAATTTAGAAAACGAGTGTAAATCCAATGTTTTATAAAAACATGCACCAAAGCAAGCGTAGGTATGACCTCAAAACATTCTACGTTTCCTAATAACCTTTAGCAGATAAATGTGGCTATAAATGTAGCCACGTATGCATGTTTTACCTAATTAACGCTGCATTTACTCAAACCGTTAAGTGTCACCGACTAATACTAACAGGTACGTAATACTAAGAGGATTGGATACTGAGAAAATCGTTAATGAACTATGAGTAGGTAGGTATAGAATTATAAAAGTCCGTTCAAGACGTAAGATACTAATTCCTAATCTGTAAATACAACATAATTTAATATAAAAAATTCTTTTTAAACAACCGACTTCAAACTCCCGCGCCAACTTTACAACAACAAGCACACGCTATACGAAGTACTTATTTTATTGTTGATATTTTAAAAACCGCTCGACCGATTTCGATAAAATTTATATGGAACCACATGGGAAGTATGCTCTTTCAAATAAAAAAGAATCATCCAAATCGGTCCACCCAGTTCTGAGGTAACAAACATAAAAAAAAAAAAAATACAGTCGAATTGAGAACCTTTTGAAGTCGGTTGAAAATCGAATACTGGTTAAGCTATCAACAAAATATCGTTGTACTTTTAAGTAGAAAGTTCTACGTTCGTTCGTCTTGTTCGTTTTGTTTTCGTCTCGTCTCCAGTACTATGACACGTAATTTTGTGAGAAATATAATTTTCATTAAGTACTACTTAGTATAAATAAACGAATCACCGTTACTTTTTGGCAGAGCCACAGAGCGTCGGATTTCCCATACAAAAGACTTCAACGAGATACCCACATTTTTATAATTTTTATTTTGAAATGTAGCATGTAAATGACAAAATAAAGTGGTACAAGATTTAAGAGTCTATTCTTTGTTTAAAAAAGATTTAAAATTAAAGTGGCAAAAATAGTCACTTAGGTTACTACAAGATCTCCTGGTGCTTAGTGTTTGGCCTTATCACTTTTCAATTACCAAGCTAAGTTACATTAGCGCTAAAAAATGTCTTGCCTATGGAGATGTTCATCATGAGTAATTTTATCTTGTCGTATTATTCATTTAACTAACCTTTATGACTAATGTAACCTAACACTTAGGTATTAAGGTCAATTGATGTCCTATTAATGTATTAAATCCGCGACAATAATTATTATATTTCCTTTCAATATGTCTAGTTTAGATTCAACCGCAACGACATTGTGCTCATTATAACTTCCAGTGGAGTTCTATTCCTGTAGCATAGAGATTTATTTACTTGACACTTGTCATTTCAATCCTTTGTGCCCGACGTCAGTGAATCTTGTAAAGCTTTGATAAATGAGTAAATAATATAATAATAATAATCTTTCAAACGAGTAAATGATTAACTTGAACCTAGTTTCAGGCACCTATTGATAGTATAAATATAGAATGCCAATAGTAAAATTATTATTGTAAGCCTATGGTTGAATATGACGTTTATATTCCGTAAAAATAATATTTTGTGCCGAATACTCCCTGACCGAGATGACTGACTTTGGAATAGATTTTCAAAGTTTATTTTTTTTATAAGCACCTCATCAGGGATGCTCTGGATTTTATATTGCTAATTGATGCATTTAGTTAACTCTTTGGTAGGTAACAACCATTGAAACTATATTGGAACAGTCAACACATTGTCAAAGTAGGTAATTCTAAAGATGTCTAAATAAGGTACTAACAAAAGTTTACTCTTATTTTACCTAAAATTGCTAAACGAGATCTATCATATTATATGCTGTGGCTGTATCCTACGAGCGAGGCACAAGTACGTAGGTACCAGTTGTTACTCATCTTGGATAACAATGGATTCCGATTACATGAACGCCCTAAGTTTTAGAAGTAGGCGATACATTGAGTGGGTACAAATGCCATTCAATCCTATACTGTGATTGATAGCATAGTTTGCTCAGGCGATGCTGAAATATACAACCATACCTATAGTTTAAAGGCAATGTTATTATTTATTAACATTTTAGGGTATTTCACGGCTTTTGAAGTTAAACTAGCTGACTCTAGCAATAGGTTGAAAGAGCCATTAAACTTTGTGGAAAACTAATCGATTAGAGAAAAGCTAAGCATTAAAAAAAAATTATTTATATGTATTTCAGATCAAGTAGACAAACGTGGTTTGCTGGCATATACCACGCATATAGAACGCGCGCGAGTTGAATGCAGAGCTTTTGTGTGTGTCACAGGTGCATTATGTACCTAAGTACTACCATATATATATATATAAATATCACTGTTTTTATTGAAATATTACATCATAAAATAATTAACAAAACAAGTATATGTAGACCTTGAGGAAGTCAAAAATAGAGAGAAAAAATACCGGAAATCATCCTGAGAAAACAGCTGTCAATCAAAAAAAAATATCATGGTCTTTTATTTTTTATTTAGGTATTTAAATCTTTATTGCTAGACAATGAGCAAAAAAGGATTTTATTTGGTTTCTTCAAGTTTATCCATAAATATTATTTGCCACAGTTCTGCCTCGTTGTTCTAGTGGTTGGCGTGTTCGACGAGGGAGGGTTCGATTCTCGGATCGGGCAATATTTAATGAGTATTGGGTTTTTCTGATAATAAATTATCCGTACAAGCCCGAAGGACGTGGTGTATCATCCGGACGTATTGGATTTCCGTCAATCGGGCTATGAGTGTAAAGAAACAGTGAGTGCACATGTTAGCGCATACACTTGTGCATAATATATCAATATCTCCCGCACCGATAGCTTATATCACTATGGATTTGCCGCTGTGGCCGAAATTCGGTCGGGAGGACATTATTAATATATTGTTGGCTTTCCTTTCGTCTTTCAAAATAAACCGCTGGTTATAAACCTAAATGGTTTCAAATCATAAGCTGAAGACTATTAGGTAAGTAATAAAGCTTGTTAAAGGTTTGTATGTGAATCGTTAAGCCTAGCTTTAGACTCTCACGAAACACTAACTCGTGTACGTTGTCACTTATCACGTTTGCCTTCTATATTTGCACAATTCGCATTACGTTACTCACGTATGTTATTTTGTTTAACAAGATGCTACACGCACGATTACTTACTTTTTTTATCTCGATGGTCTAGCAGCTAGCCTGAAAGGGTGCAGAAAGTTGGGTCGGGTCAGGAAAGTTATAGATTTTCTGTTAAGTTCAGTTTCAGAAGCAGCATCGAATTAAAAATTTGGCGGAGTTATATCAAGGAAAGCCGTTGGTGCTGTGCTTAATATTTCTCTATTCTTGTTGAAATGTGCTCCCTTCGTAAAACTTGACTGAGACGATAAAGAGAGCAAAGTATGTTTGCAGTTTTGCACACACTCTTGAACACGTCATCTGAGTACATCCCCGTTGATATTGGCCACCGTGGCTAACATTCGGAAAGAAAAAGCAACTGAAGGAATAAAAAAAAAAAGAAAATAAAAGAGCAACTGTTGAGTTTCTTGCCGGCTCTTCTCGGCAGAACCTGCTATCCGAACCGGTGGTAGAGTCAAAACATGACGTAGCATAAGAGACACCTGTATGTCCTACATGTTCTAAATAAATTGAATTGAATTTAATTGAACTTTTTTGAATTATTGCTGCAGATCCGACATCGGTAGAGTATACAAATTGTGCGTCGGAAAAAACTTAAACCACGCGGACGAGTCGCGGACATCAGCTAGTAATGACGTATTATTTCCGTGTGAAGTTGGGATGATTGAGCTAGTGCTTTATAAATTCTTATCCGATGATGTTACTGCGAAAAGGTTACAACGCTGTCATAGTACATTTTTTGTTGAGCTGCTAAGTGTGCTCGCAGTAATCCGTGCATTTTCCGGCGGGCGGGCGCCGAGCTTTCATCCCTACCAAGCGGGCGGGCGGCGCACGCGCATCCCCGACCGACGACAATGGCCGCCAGTCCTTTTGCGACGCACCTCGCGGCAACATGTCTCCCGTGTGGATCGTGCTCGCTTTGCTCCCAATCCTCGGTAAGTGTCCCAGCAAACAGTGGTTATACAGTGAAGTTCTTGGACGTGACTTCGTGATTTTATTCATACGAGTATCTTCGGTAAGGCACTGTTTAGCACCTGCTTTAGTGCCTCCGTAGCGGTGAGGAAATAGGTAAAAGTGTTAGTGCATCTGCGCGTGAGTCTGATTGCACGATGTGCGGGACGTCCGGGCGCGTGGGAAAATCGTTATAATTACAGGGAAATAATTAATTATTCCTTTTGTTTTAAAAAGGTGTTTATTTAATATCTTATTTTTTATGCTTCATCTGATTATTATTCATCGTCAAAATTATGACCGAGCTGATTTTCTGACCAATACTGAAATGAAGCCTCATTAGCGTAGCGTAAATATAACGTCTAGAAACGGACGGTCACTAGGACGGACCTTGCTCGTTGCAAGAGAGCAACTGCTGAGTTTCTTGCCAGCTTTTCTCAATAGAACCTCCTTTCCGAACCAATGGTAGAGTCAAAACATGACGTAGCATAAGAGACACCTGTATGTCCTATATGAACTGTCTATGAAATAAACAAATTTAGTAGTATATCCAATTCCTAGGATAAATAACTAAGTAGTAACTTGGAGGATGATGGTGAGAGAAATGTAAATTTCCTTAAAGTACTAATTTTTATGACACTTCATTTTGGAAGAAATATTAATTTTTAATTCTGTCTATATTGATTACGAGTTAGACTTCATTGTGATCAGGGAATTATTTTAAAAACATAAACTGTTTTAAAATTACTTCATTAACCTTTTATTTGTTGTGAATCGTGAGAGATAGTTTTTTTATACGCTTGGAAAAATAGTGCGTAGGAAAATAGTATTTTACGCCTGAATATAAAAAGTATGTGCATATTTACTATTTTAGGTCCTACAAATAATAATGTACATTAGTTACTCTCATTAGCTTTAATAATGTAATATTTCGTGAGATCATGTCGTGACCATCTCATAAGCTAATGCTCCCAGTCACATTTAAGCATGGTAAACAAATAATGCTGACGCAATTTATTCTATAGCGAGCAAAAATAGTCACTAAAGCTTTATAAATAAAGGTTGATGTTATCTATTCGTTGACATTTTTCGCAGCTCGTACAGTGCATCTCCGTACGGTGTGAGAGGTGCACTATTGCATCGCGACTTAGTTGCGCAATGCATGATGCACTTTCCATTTGGCCGTACGCCGCTAGGCTCAAACTATCGTACATAAAGGTAATCGATTCCCCTGTTTTACTTAAGTGATTTTCTCACGACTCCCAGAAGAACTAGGGCGGCGCGGCGTGACGGCCGGCGAGCGGATGCGTTACAAGGTTCCGATGCACACAATAATATGCAAACCGTCCTTTTGTTTTACTTCTCTATGGTACCAATACAAGCTAATACAATTCATTAATCATATACTAATATTATAAATGCGAAAGTCACTTTGTTTGTTGGTTTGTTGGTTTGTTGGTTTGTCCTTCAATCACGCCGCAACGGAGCAACGGATTGACGTGATTTTTGGCATGGGTATAGTTGAGGACCTGGAGAGTGACATAGGCTACTTTTTATCCCGGAAAATTAAGGAGTTCCCGCGGGAATAACAATAAACTTAAACCACGCGGACGAAGTCGCGGGCATTAGCTAGTTCTCTATATTCTCATTCAACTTAGATCATGTGAAAAACTACGTGACTGGGTAAAATACATCGATGTAATATTATATTCGATGTATTCGATGTATTATCTAATATTATAAATGCGAAAGTGTGTCTGTCTGTCTACTACGCTCTCACAGCCCATCTATTCAACCAATTTTTATGAAATTTGGTAGAGCGGTAGTTTACATCCCGGGGAAGGACATAAGCTATTATCCCGGAAAATTAAGAAGCTTACCCGGGAATCAAAAAAACGTACCTAATCCACGCGGACAAAGTCACGGGCATCATCTAGTATTATATAATTTTCCCGAATGGAGTTAGGTGAGTTTTAATCTAGGAAAATCCTTGAGCTTCCACGGGATTTAGTCATCGGCACCAGCTAGTCGAAAAATAATTAATGGTCAACAAAGTCACACAAGCGAAAATACTAAATTAAATAAAGATTTCCAAAATCTACATATTAACAATATAAACATGTCGAAACTATAGCGTACTACGGGCACGGTCATCAAAGCGTGAGAAAACTTGTTACGTGAATAGAAAAAGAAAGTAACAAGTTAGTTGCAACGTCCGTGAAATATGTGTACGTTTACAATTGATTATATTGGCAGCTACGACAATGATGTGCTCTCAGCGGACGATGTTCTGAATTGCTGATTTTCATAACAATAGGTTATGTCATCTCACACAGTTTTTTTAGAGGCATGACCCGTGACCCGTCCTCAGTTTCGACGTGCTAGATAGACTATAGAATATCTCTATGTAATATGTTGTATTATACTTACTAAATGATGGCTGCAACTTGGTCCACGTAGATTTAGGTTAGTGAAAAATTCCATGGCAACTCTTTGGTTTCCGCGATAAAAAATATATGTACTTACCCGAGATACTCTCCCTGACCCTTCTGTCTACTAAATTTTGGCAAAGTTCTACACGCATATATGATGAAAAAACTTGTTCTGACTGACTGATTGATGGATTTATACTTTCTTACCAGCCTATGCTTAGGCCGGGGCTTAGAATGAGACACCCCTAAGGAAATTACGGAAATTCTACCCGAGTGAAGTAGGGTTGGGTTAGCTAATTTTAGAAGATAAATAAATTTTATATTCCTTCCAACTTTAAAATGAGTGATAGTTTTAAGTAAATGATTATTTACAAACTAGCTCAGTAAAGCCGTTTCTACACTTCCGCTACCTGAAATTTTAATTTGATAAAAATCAGCAAATCATTTTGTCTACTATCCGTTATTTAATTTGTGCGATCTATCTTGATCTTCCGATCAATATTGTTAAATTAAATTAAATAATGGTGGAGCGTTTTAAGTTGATGAATTTATGATGGATAGGAATTTATGATACAAAGGTTACCTACATTTAAATTATAAATAGGTAACTAATGAGATACCTCAAATTAAGAATTAATAGAACCTTAACAGCATAATGCTCCTTCAGATACCTTGACCTACATATTATAAAAAACCTTAAAACAAACGAAACATGAATATGAATAGTAAAAACAATTAGCTAACATTAAACAATTAGTTCCGTACGACTTCTGCTTCGGACGGAAGCGCCATACACTACCTGTTTCAACATTTTAACATGCGAAGCGATGGTACTTGCTTTATTTAATTGAACCGTATCCATAACTGTCAGAAGATAATGCTTTTAATGACCACCTATAAAATTACCAGTAATTGAGGCTTGTTATTTTCGAATTATAGATACTAATCAATTAAAATGTCTTGTTATACTTGCATTCACTTAGCAAGCGATGGAGAGGAGATTTATCTAAACGTAGTCAAATCAGAGATTCGTAGAAGAACTAGAGCACAGCTATGAACTAGTGTAATCTGACAAGTGAGTACCTAGTTAATCGGCTAACCAATTGTCATTGGGATTGCTACTTTGCACACGAGTCTTATACTCTATTCACGGAGTGAACCAAGCAAAGCGCTTTCTCTGTCCCACATTTGCATACAAATTGATAAAGACAGAAAACTGTCTAGCTCCGCCCAGGAGTGCTTGCGACCCGTTTGAAATTCCAAGACCCGTCCAAATTCTCAGTGCTTGGTTCATTCGGCGAATAGACTATAGAGTTAGATCCCTTAAAGAGACCCGTCAAAGGACCTCTTTTGAGAGGTGGACAAACAAAAAACCGTCAAATGAAGAGGTGCTTAGAAGTTCACGGGACAGAAAAGAAGCAAAACTGCGAGTCCGAATTGAAAATATAAACCGAGAAATTGAAAAATCCTGAAAACGGACATAAGTCATATTAAATTGGAAAATCAAACAGTCTCTATGGGATTCTAAAAAGCTCTAAACAGTTAATTCAGAAATCCGCTGTAATCAGTTGTCCGTCTATTCAGTTAGGCTATAAATAAATAAATGGCGGATTTGATGGATTTGACATATCAATGTCGCGCACAGTTAAAGTATGACAGTACACTAGTATGATGTAGTATGACAATTTAGACTACTGGTTAAAGAAACTTTTGCATGCAGGTTTTCCTCATTATATACAAAGTATTTTCGAAAATTCCACCCGAGGAAAAAAATTAAGAGATTTAGCTAGTTTCTATTAAAACTTAAATTAAACAACATATTCGCATTGAGATAAGCCCGGCGACCTTTCGGAGTGGATGGGGCA
The DNA here is from genome assembly GCA_963932025.1 of Erebia epiphron. Lineage (NCBI taxonomy): Eukaryota > Metazoa > Arthropoda > Insecta > Lepidoptera > Nymphalidae > Erebia > Erebia epiphron. The sequence goes on along the minus strand of OZ009952.1, from coordinate 17,023,467 downwards.
TTACGGCCGCGGTTTGCGCAACGGAACCCCACTCGCACGCATGGGAACCTCGTTTAACCTCCGCACTCCGCGATCCAAACGTTCACCGCCGAACTGTGTACGTACCTGAGTGATGCAACGCCACAAATGACCACGATTATTTTAAAAAATTTAATCGTAATGGCACTATTTGCTATGGATAGATTGCGATTTTAATTTTTGCATGTTGTGTAGATGATGTCCTCGACGTCGTAAGCGGAGATCATACATAAGTTTATGAAATACCAATCATGGCCGCTCTTTGCTATTTTTCTGGTATCTGGTATAAAAGACAGCCGTGCCCGGTATGTAAGCTATCTAACTTGGAAAGGCATTAGATAGGGAACATACACATTTGGGATTTATGATATTAATATTATTAAGTCATCATCACTACAGCCTATTAACGTCCCACTGCTGGGCACAGGCCTCCACTCTCATAGGAGAGCGGGAATTAGAGCTTAGACCCACCACGCTGCTCCAATGCGGGTTGGCGGGCTTTAACGACTATTATCATGTTAGTGATAATAACCGGGACCGACGGCTTAACGTGCTCTCCGAGGCACGGGGGTGAAACACCGCCAACTTCCAACTCCGGGCTGGCACTGAGAATTTCTTAATTGTAAAACCCAATACCTAACTTTTATGCCCGACCGGGAATCGAACCCAGGACCTCGTGATCCGCAGTCGACTATGCTAACCACTAGACCAACGAGGCAGTCATTGTCGCATCACTCGCAAGTTGCAACAGATTTGGCCCAAAAAGAGCTTGGATACTGGGGACGATCATTGTACGAGTAAGTACATTAAATCGAAATCTACAGTAATTAAAGTTGCTGCATTTAACTCGTAACGTAATTTATGGTGTAGGTGAACGTATATAATGCAGCAAGTAAGAAAAATTTCAATCATTTTTCAGGTTACTAATAGGCTTTGCAACTTCTTGCCTTCAATGACTTAAACTATGTAAGAACTATACTTAGTAAAGAGACACTATTAAGGCGTGTGAACGCGGTGTTGTGGTAACAGTTTAGCAACTATTGCCACTGTTGGCACTACCTAACTAACCAGGTATATAATTTGCGCGGTTTTGCGGAGTCACGTTCACGAATTGTTTTATATTTTATGGAAATCGGAGCATCCGTACTAATAATAGTATAAACTAGATGATGCCCACGACTTCGTCCGCGTGGATTAAGATGTTTAGATTCCCGCGGGAACTCTAGAAATTTCCGGCATAAAATTAGCCTATGTCCTTTCCCAGGATACAACCTATCCCTGTACCAAATTTCACCAAAACCGGTTGAAAAGATGAGCCGTAAAAGCGTAGCAAACAGACAGACATACACACTTTCGCATTTATAATATTAATTAGTATGGATATATTAGTATGGAAGTATGGATGCAATTTCCTTCAAGCAGATCGCAGCAGAGCAACGGATCGTCATGATTATTCGCTTGGGATATAGTTGCGAACCTGAAAGTGACACATTCAGTTTTTATTCCGGAAAATCAAAGGTTCCCCTATATAGGAATATAGAATTTATCCACGCGGATGAAGACGCGGGCATCATCTAGCCTAGGACTATTATTTATTTCTCGTCACGTCGACGTTAGACGTTCACTTTGCAACATTAATAAGCCAAGAAATTAATTTTTAATTTACGTCAATCTTTTAAACTGATGTTAACCTGATTAACCCGTCCTACTCATAGGTCATGTGCTTTACATCTACTTTTAATGCACTTATCATCAGGTGTGCCGTGTGACCCTGATCGTGTTCTAATAAAACGATTAAAAAAAAATGAAAAAGAAACAATAAAGCTAAAATTTACTACCACGTCCCACGATGCTAAACCAAGTGGTTTGAAAAAGACGGAGCCTGTACCACAGAATAGGTAATAGTTGCCTGTAGGACGAAGACCTTCTGCATGGATTTCCACGGGACACGGTCCTGAAATGAATCGTTATACGTGATAGTTAAATTCATCTTTTAGTCCCTTTTATTCCTCCGTGGAACATAGGGCTGCAGCAGTAGTGGTCTCCCATGTCATCTGGTTTTGGTTAATGTTGCGTGTGTTGACATGGTTCCACGATATGATCGACCTCTATCCATATTTGATGCTTTTCATTTTATCGTTATGGCCAGGATTCAAAAGTGTTAATCGAATTGTGTGATGAGACTACGGGTAAATAAAATTACCTGTAGTCCTATCACTGGGTCAACCCAATGTGACCGCGGATAAACCCATAAATATCCCATTATCATAAATAATGCCTAAGAAATATTTTCCACTAACTTCTTTATTAAGCTCCCATACATTCTATGACAATTTACATATTATGATTATCCACGCGCCATACTAGTATTATTATTAAATCTGCTGAGTGATTGTCGTTGCAATACCTACTTATCTAAGAACAGGTAGGCGAAGATTTAGTATGCGTTACCTTCCTATTCCTTTGTCGGCTGTAAGAGTGAAGATATTCTGTTAAATCCATGAATCTTAACTTAAGGTGCGTTAGCTAAATTCCTAGCCAAAAACGAGTTCTATGAATCGTTATGCCTATCAAATTACATAGCTTGGAGGGTTATTAAACTTAAAATGGAATGGAATGGAAGGTACACGTAATTTGAAGGTTGAATAACAACAAATCTTCATGGTTTTCGCATATAAACAACGTATTTTGTTACTTTAACTTAACTTTACTTTAAGGGCCCAAATACGTAAAATAATATCATTAGGTATTCAAATGTTACTGAAATGTGATCTTTCATTCTACTACCTCTGTAAATTGTACCTTATAAATTGTGTTGTATAATAAGTACTTAATAGGTATATATTATTAATAATATATTTTTATGTATAGATTGATAATATAGTGACTAGGTACCTACTCTTATAGGAAACTAGCTGATGCCCGAAACTTCGTCCTCGTGGAATATGTTTTTTTAATTCCCACGGTAAACAATAAGCCTATGTCACTCTCCAGGTCCTTAACTTACTACACTCATGCAAAAAAATCACGTCGATCCGCTCATCTGTTGCGGTGTGATTGAAGGACAAACCAACAAACAAACTCACTTTCGCATTTATTATTTTATATAATTACGGCAGTGTCCCGTTAGGACTTATTTATTTTTGGGTTATGGGTTATATATTTATGGGTAAATACCCAGTACTTTAAACCCATTCAACCATTCATGTGGAAAATCTGGTGTCATAGAAGATCCGATAGCTAAGAGCTCGGAGCTTCGATTGCCTTAGTATGACAATCATTATTAATTAATATAATTACTAACAAAATTATATATGAAATGTGCAATAATAATTATAAATATTGCCGATTTGCACGACACAGCCTAAACCAACAAACTTTGGCCTAAAGTGATTTTTTGATGCTGTCACTTTTTGGTATGTTTATTCTGGGGTTGACACGAAAAGGACAGGTATAGAAAACTTTACTTAAACACGTTTTAACGGTCTTGTGCAAGTGGGTCTAAGTATCAAATGAAGGCAGTGGGATGAGATAAAACACAATTATTTGACCATTCGCCTGCCATAGTTGGGTAAACATCATACACATTTGATCACGTAATCGACCTCAATATGCGGTAATATAACCGCTTGACCTAATGTTTTTTATCTAGCGTAGTACGAAGAATATCCATCTAATTGTGTTTATCTAAGTTTTTTTACAGGCAGGTTTATTATTCAGTTACATCATTGACGTGAAATATGAGCAGTAATAGCATAGCTGCTTATCGGCAGGTCATGTTGTCATTGATATATTAGGTAATAAATGAGATGATCTAACCTTGCATTGGATTAGGAACCTAAACGTATACTTTAAACCAAGGTCGACCACACCATATAGGTTTGCATTCTTACAAAACAGACGAAAATCTACCTTGTGTTTATCTAAGTAACTATCAGTTGTATTAACGTGATCAGTCTTTTAATGTGTTGTAGAGTCTAACAAAATTATCAAAGCCTCATTTAATATATTTTATTATTTCTATACAGGGGGAGCTCAACGTTTCAACTGCCGGGGACGCATCCTGGGGGCGTACTATGCTGACGCCAAATCTGGATGCAAGGCGTTCCATGTATGCGTGAGAGTGGCCGGAGGCGGCATTCGAGACTTCAGGTTCTTCTGTCCCCCCGGTACCTTGTTCCACCAGGAGGCGCAGACTTGTACCGACTGGGGTGACGATGACCCCTTGGCCTGTCCAGCAGACATCTACGATGGTCAGTTCGATCTCTACAAGATCGGATCTGGTGAGCTCGCTTTTGCAACTAACAATACTTACATAATTATAAAGCTTTAAATGTTTTGATAAAGTAGTTGACTATAGTATGGTGCATTCAAATTTGTGATCAACCAAGTTTAAATCATTATGCGCAGTGTGGCACGCTAGATAAGCAGCGCGCTTTTATCGCTGTAACCTTCCGTATCAAGTTGTAGAGAATTGATAGAGAAGACAGGAAGAGAAGCCCTAACGTAAAGCGCGATTGGCCTCGGAGACCCAGACTTAAACGCATACTTAGGTCGTCGTCTTAGGTCTTTGCCGCGTGCAGTCAGCGCTGGCCAGGCATGTCGACTATTGTGTGTTTCAAACAAACGACAAAGAATCAAATGTTACCTTACCTACTAAAGTACCTATATGCGGCCACGTGCCGAACTCGTTTTGTCAATGTGTAGGTACTGGAGCCAAAGAAATTCTAAAAGTGCCTGTTATTTAAATACATTCTAAAATTAGATGTAACATAATATGAATCCAGCTAATAGGTAATTGTTTCCAATATTTTAACATAAATATTTTCAGAATATGGTCTCATTTTGTAAGGAAGTTTTCGTTATTTAATAGTAAGTGGCAGTCGAAATCAATATTACCTTAGTTAGAATTTAAAATGCTTTCAGTTTGCCTAGCGATTAAATGGGAAGCAATTTAAGAGATGGTACCAAGAAACTTTGCCTTTTAAAGAAGCAGTGATGGATGCCTACAAAACTGCACGTAAAATAGACATGTTGAACTGGCAGCTATTTATCATTCAACTACGAAGAGATTTAATAGTAAAAATGCTTGATTAATGCAAAAAGTCACATAGGCAAATCGGTCTGCAGCTCATAAAAAAAGAGTTGATTGGTAGTAACTAAAATCTTGTACCTTTGATATGAGGTATAATACTTAGAATAACAAAAAGCTTTATTCGAACGCTTTTGTAGTTGTGCTTATATTTTGTGCAATCTTAAAAACAGAAACAGCTATAATTATAGTAGGTTTTTTTCTGGTCAATGTGCAAACCACCCCTAAAATATTAATTAAAAATGGTAATGTAACTTTTTGATGATCAGGTTTTGACACAAAGAAAGTATCGACTTCCGGAAACCGAGAAGATGAATCCGAGTTCGGACTTCAGAGAGCAGAGACCGGTGACCGCCGTCTATCGCAGAACGGTGGATCAAATGGGGCATCTTCTGACCTTCGAGCAGCGCACTCATCGGACTTCTTCACGGGACAACGGGACCGAGGCCGAGATGAACCGGTAGCTCAAACTCAAGCGCCAACTCCTGTACCACCAGGTCGACCAGCCTTCCAGTCATTCAGGAGAGTGACAACAGCACGTGCAACATATTCAACAACCCAGTACACAACACCTGCGCCTACTCTTTCCACTCAATCACAACCTTCGAACCCAACTCGTCACAATGCTCCCAAACGAAAGATAAGAAAGCGTCCAATTTACACCCCCACTCCACCCACTACAACAGCAGTGCAATACACTTTCCCTCCAAAAACTTATTCCGAACAACCACAACAAAATGCGAACCGTAAAAATCCTACCCATACTAAGCAGAATCCAACAACCGTAAATATACCTCCTCAATACAAAGACGAATATGTAGAAGTGAGCAAAGTCACTCCAAAACAAAACTACAATAAATATATCTCCAATAATCCCACTCCTACTCCGTTTTCGCAAACCACACAGGCGCCCAATAATAATAAAGACGAGCCTCTAGTCGAGCTTTATAATTACGAAATCAAGTCCACCCCTGTAACAAATATAAACAATAATAATCAGGCGTTCAAATTGCGTAATAATTTTAGTGTACAATCTGAATTTCTTAAAGAGCCTGACTATGTAAAAGTTAGAAATAATAATTATAATGATAATAACAACCGAGGTTCGCCTACTACTACAGCTGACTACAATTCTGTTCGCGACACAAGTACGCCTGCCTACAGGAACTTCAACAGTGTTTCTTATGAACCGGAAAAGAATAATTTCGCTTCATTTTCAGGTGCCAAACAAAGCTATTTCAATAATCCCACGACCACAGCTGCTTCTACCACATATTATACAACTACACGTGTCGATCCTTACGCTAACTTTAACACTGTGGCATATAATACAAATATAGGTTTTAATACTCAATCTTCGAACTACGCAGAGAACGTAGAAGACGATGGACAGTATCGACCGCCACAAGGCGAGGACGACGGTCAGTATAGACCGGAACTTTACGAGCGTGAAACTGAATTACTATCGGGCGCTCACTCTTTAAATATAGCAGCCAGTGGCAATAGATTGCCCGAAGATCAAAAACAGAAACCGAACAAAATTTATTCTCAAAAGTCATCAGGTAAAACTGCTGCTCCTCGACCGTTTAGACCTGCTTCGACGCAATACTCAACAACGACTCCTCCTCCTGTTCCGGCATTTGAATATACTACCACATTGAGACCGCGATCCGAGCCTACGACACTGCGACCTTTCGACTATTACCAGACTTATACGACTACACAGGGACCTCACGAACCGCCTTCACCTCAACCTTATACTTTTGCCCCGGCCAGTAATCCGATAAAGATTACTACTACATCAGCCCCTAGGACAACTGAACGTCATCAGCCACGAGGGACTGCGCCACCGACTTCGCCTCCTTCATCATCATCATACTCGTCGAAATCCACAAGACCGCCATATCACTCTAAACCCATACGTCAAGAGGACAGCTACGATTATGCATACTACGATACAGACCCTGGCTTCTCGGAATATGATCAAATTGAAGAATTTGGTAGAACGAAAACTAGGGTATAAATGGGTATACTCACTGCTTCCACTGCCATTATTTTAGTCGCCTCTTTAGATAACGAATTAAAATACTGCCTGTATATGTATAACTTCTAAGTTCTGTGTGTTAATTTTGAGATTTAATTGTAAGTAACTAAGTATTTGGTAAGTGCAATACCTACTAACAATATTAACAAAATAGGTCTGTTATGCCGTAGTGAATGACTTTGCTAGAAACTATCTATTTATATGAATTCAAAAAATCTAATTTATTTATTTATGGACAACAGAACAACTATTAAAATTGATGTACATAAGTAAAATAAACAAATAAGTTCTTCTTGTCTTCTTAAGAGTCTTGTCCAGTTTCACAGTAATCTAACGAGGCCTTCCATTGTAATGTTACCTTAAATTATTATGTGATATTATTGTGGATGCTTGTATTAAATTATTAAGTTAAAATAGGTAATTAGGTAAGATATTATTTTCAGGTTGTCATCTGCAGGCCTCTATCCACTTTCCGGATATTCGTTCGTTACATTTAATTTTTTTAATTACTTAAAATAAATCTATCAATAAAATTGTTCGATATAGTATAACCATATTACACCTTCTAAGGAGATATTACTTTCTCATAAGTATATAAGTACATACACTGGGCACATATTTTACTATTCAGTAAAGGTATGTAGATATTGATGTCCTTCAGGCAGTATATCCGGAAAATGGATTGTAGTATCTTGGCCATTAATTTAATAAAGTTATGTTAAAATTTCAGTACAATATGATGAAGCTGCAATAATAATTGTAAAATATTTCTTTGTAAATAAAGTTTTTGTAAAAATGTGTCTTCTGTTAATGTTATTTAGTACAATATAGGTAAGCGCGTGAGAAAGTAGCATATTATCACAATATTATGTATGCTTGTGGCAAACTTCCACAATAGTACCTAACTTGAAAAAGACAGAGTAGGTAGATATTTGCGAAGTCATCATTTACTATTTACTCATATTTTATTCATTGTTTGTTCTATGTAAGGTATGGGCTAATTTATTATTCCTTGCGGAATAAAAATACGGTTTCTTTGTAAGCATTAATTATTTATTGGCGTTCGCAAATGCACCTGATAAGTCTGGTACGATTTCGACATTAGGAGGTAGATACCTACCAATTTGGTTAGGTAGTAGTAACGGATTCAAACTTTATTACTAGAAGAAAGCATGAGTTTTAAGTACTTTTTTTCATAAGACTCGCTAAAGTTAACATGCGAAGAAAAAAAACTAAGAGAAAATCCATCCAGATTCGTGTCGGGCCACGCGCAGTGTAGGGTTCCCTGTTGCCCGTCACAAATCACAATATATAGGTATGCGGACATTTTTTAAGTTTGTGGACTTGTTACACGTGTAAAGCGTAGGGTAGGTACCTACTTAGCTGTGAATTTTAAAGTTTAATATTTCGCAAACGGATATTGAAATCGAATGTCCTGAATCGAAAAGTGGTGTTCCCACACCCACAATATTTTTGAACGACCTATCCAACGACACCCCACACCATGGGATAGAAGAGAAAAAATCATTCCCACTTTACGTGTGGAGGAGAGATATACCTACCCTAAAAAACCTTCTTCTCAAATCTTTCTTTCAAGAGCCTAAAAGACCTACCCTAGAAGAGCCTACTGAGGACAGACAGACGGACGGACATGGCGAAATAAAAACTTACAATACACGAAAATACTTGCCAAAATGTCCCGACAATCGGTCGGGCGGTTATAAAAATTGACGAAAAATCATAAAGGAGCCATTTCAAAGCGATTATAGTATAATAATAAAGTTTTGAACTAATAGTTCCATCTAATGGTGATTAAAGTAACTATAGCTTTTACTACTGGATGATAGATGGCGCCGGCCAACTTGATAACTTACATACTTAACGATACAACTTGATAGTAATTAGCAAAGACAATATATAAACTTGGTTTATAATTAATCTATGGTAATTAGTAACCAAACCCCACCCGGTGTCAGTTGATTTTTCGAATTTCTCAATATAATGTTTAGCCATTTATTAACTTGGTTGGTCTTTACTATGGCTAATCTTAATTCAAGCTCAAAATGTACTTACTCTGTTACGTTGTTCTAATATCTAAATTACGTTTAATAAGTAGCAATAGGTAATTGCGAGACTTGCGAGACTCTTGCTGCAAGACCAAGACCAAGACCAAGACTGGGAGCGCAAGACCAAGACTGGGAGCGCAAGACCAAGACTGGCTCAGTCTCGTCTTGTTCTTGCATTTGGGCAACACTAATCCTAATCTCGTCTTCTGCTTGGTGGGGCACTACCGTGCTTACTGATACGCCTATACCTTACCTGTTATTATCATATATTAAGAATATCCGGTAAGTAATTTTAGTTTAAACTTTGTTTTTCATTTGAGAAGGTAATTGCGGTTCATACATGAGGTACCTACTACTACTCGTAGGTAGAGCTACTTTGGTCTTTGGCCCATGGTGGCGCGTGACGTGCGTGTGCTTGTAAATCACAGAACCAATGAAAAATCCTAGCGAATTCCTAATTATGTGTTTGATCTTTGATGCAGCTTTGATTTGTCTTTTAGGTCCTTCTCCTACCACCATGTACCTCCTAAATATTTGCTCAATCATTGTTTATATTATCGACTAGCTGATGCCCGCGACTTCGTACGCGTGGATCGAGGTTTTGTGGATCTCGCGGGAACTCTAATTTTCCGGAATAAAAAGTAGGTAGCCTATGTGCTATTCCAGTCTTAAATCTATCTCTGTGCCAAATTTCAGCCAGATCCGTTCAGCCGTTAGGGCGTGATTGAGTAACAAACATCCATCCAAACTTTCGCATTTATAATATTTATATTTACTAGCTTATGCCCGCGACTACGTCCGCGTGGATTGAGGTTTTTTGGTTCCCGCGGGAACTCCTTATTTTTCCGGGATAAAAAGTAGCCTATGTGCTATTCCAGACTATATTCTATCTCTGTGCCAAATTTCAGCCAGATCCGTGCAGCCGTTGGCGCGTGATTGAGTAACAAACATCCATACATCCATCCATCCATCCATCCATCCAAACTTTCGCATTTATAATATTTATTTGATTATTTGATTAGTCAGCACCAAAGACAATATATTTGGTTTATAATTAATCTATGGTCAGCACACAACTATTATTCGCAATTTGATCAGATTAGTCTAACCACCAATTTGACCAATGGATAACACTGGTTAAATAATTTTACAAGATTTATTATAAAAATAAATATTATTCCTCCAAGGTGATCGTTAACGATGCAATATTATTCTTATATCTACTAATATTAACTGCAATATCTTCTCGAGGCGAATGAAACTATAAAAAATTATAAATCCAAGTTTATTTAAATAAGTATCACAAATTACAAACTTGTAAATGTTCTCAACATTACAAAATCCGAAATACCGCTAACAGAACAAATATTTGTAACCCGAAAGTAATATTATACCTAACTACTTAGGTTTGAATAATTTAGAAAAGGCTGAAGATCACATTCCTCCCCGATATAATTTCACTGGTGAGAAAGGTGCTCACTAGGGTAGGCGTTCAACAGCACTTCGTCCGCAGGCTGATATCATGATGATGATGATGATAGTTTACATGATTTTATTGCAGTTACATCACTATTCTAGTAACCTTGTTGGCGGCAAGTTTGCCTGGGTGCACGTTAGCGAATTTGCCCCCCGATTGTGTAAGAAAATCGTACAAACTGTTTATGGAGTTCATAGATGCCTATATGTCAAAGCATGGAACTCTTTCAACAGTTCGAGTAATATGGTTTTTAAGCTTACAAATGATTACGATTGTCTTAGACAGTTGGGCCTATGGTCTGAGTGTGTGCCAGCTCTAGCAGATTGACTCCATGGTTAATTCTTGTGATTAAGGGCTAATTTTTCAATCGTCAGATAAAGTTTATCAAAGGAATAAATTTGACGTTTTGACAAGTTTTGAAAATCTGCCAAAACGTCAAATTTATTCCTCCGATAAAATTTATCTAACGATTGAAAAATCAGCCCTTAATCAGCTAAATCACATGAATCCATAGTATTCTTGCGATTAAAACAGCTGAGTCACAAGATTCCATAGTATTCTTGTGATTAAATCAGTTTAATCTACATTTAAATTAGATTCTTGGGCATCAGCCAAAAATGCTTAGTCAGCGAACTTAGGCACGGACTCGACCAAAGCGGAGACGTGCGGAGATGTCCGAAGCGGAGACGAGAAGAAATGTTTTTTCAGCTAGGGTGTATCCACTGAAGCTGTGTGGAGATGCGTACTGGCTAGAGCGGAGATGTATGCTGGCTGCTGGCTGGCTGGAGACGAGAAGAGATGTGAGCTGCGTGCGGTGAGCGTCGGATGTTGAGATGAACGCGGCGCCGCTCACGGCACGCCGCTCACATCTCTTCTCGTCTCTGCGCGCCGCTCACATCTCCTCTCGTCTCCGCTACGCGCCGCCGCCAGCTTGCGAGCCACAGCTCACATCTCCGCATCGATCGCGCCATACAAATATGATACATCTCCGCTCAGTGGTATCCACTAAAGCTGAGCGGAGACGCGATGTGGAAATAAGGAAATTCTATTGGTTGTTTAAATCACATCTCCTCTCCTCTCGTCTTCTCTCCGCTCTGGTGGAGTTCGGGCCTAAGAGCCTTTTCACACATGACGACATTTTCAATTTTTCACGCACAGTCGACGTGCGCCAACAGCAGTAGGTATATTAATTGGCTTTGAGATCGTATTTTGCAAAGCTTCGTATGCAGAATGACCGTAAACGCTTTACAAACTTTTTGTAGTACTTACCGTCTGATGAGCTTCGACTGCGCGTGAAAAAGTACTTAAAATACGTAGAAAAACTTAAATTCAATACAAAAAACATGAACTATTTGCTAAAATATACCCTTTTTTAATTTTAAAAGTCAATATTATAACTTGGAACGCGAAGGGAGATACATAAAGAGAGCACGAAGACAGTGTTGAGAAAAGTGCTACGAAAAGCATCTCTGTGCTTCTAATTCCTGCATGAGGAGCTACATAAATGATGTAGCACCTCATGCAGCATTTAGAGCTGCATTTAGTCATACCAGCGCAGAGTCGATTCGAAGCGAAGCATCAAATTTCTCAACAAAAGCTGTTCTTTCTTTATAGAATCTATAGTGCATTATCGACGTTGTTGAGATGCCAAATGCCATTCAAATTTTTAAATTGACTGTTCCCTCTCAGGACACGACATAGAGGCATGAAGGTACTGGTTACCCTAGTTAATAAAAGCATAATGCATAATTTCCAGAATTACCTGCCTGAAAGTACTCGTAGGTGTCTACGTAACCAATGCCTACCCGGGCTCCGAATACTGTGCACGCCACTGTAATCCCTCTACGGTAGTATGAATTGACCCTTATACTGAATATTAAAGTGCATACGAAGCACACTTTATCGCATCGCACGTAATGCATGCATAATTTATTGATGGAAATGGAGTAAAACTGTTAAACGCAATAATATGTATGACAAAATATACAATGCACATGTTAATGCAATCCGATGGGGTAGATTCACTAGAGCACATGCACTTTATATAATCAATAATTGAGATGAAATATTCAAACACATACGGTTTATTGATTCAATTTAGCTAAACACAAAAAAATCCGTTATTTAGGATTATTTTATTCATGCTGTATGATCGGGAAAATATAGCTGCAGAGATTTTATAATGAGTAGGTTGCCGAAAATACTCTGCCTTTTCCTTTAGTTTAACATACGAGTTTATCAACAGTGAAACAACCAGGAAAGCTGCAGATATATTGAGTAGAAATATAAAATTTATCAATCTATCAAACACGTAGTGTAGGGGCACATAATTTTAGTCTCATGGATTCAGATGCTTTGATATTTTCATAGTTGGTAGGTACATCTCATTATACATAATTTAAGTTTTAGTCATTTAGGCAATACTAATAAACCGACATCAGCTAAGAACCAATCAATCTAAATGATCCAATAAACCTTGAGAAACTGTTCATAGTTGATGTCAGTTCCTAAGTACGAGCGTTAAAATCGAATGTACTGTACTGTACGAGTTTCGATTTCAAGATATAATTAGATACGATTAAGTACCTAGATAGGTACATTGTATTTTATTATAAGGTAAATAAAACATGTAAATCTAATGGATTGGATGGATTAATAATTATAGGTATGTACATCAAAGCCGGCTTTACATTGTTGTCGCTGGGTTTTAATTACCTAGTTCCTATGCGTGGAATTTATTGAAAATAGAACCGCGTGCCCCTGGCCCAACCCTGACCCAGGTCGCCCAGTAAAGCCTGCCGAGCGCCATCTTTGGTCTGTTTTACATCCGGATTGCAGAAAATAATATACCTACAAATAAAGAGGTTCTGTTGCATATTTTGATAACATGCTCTATTATTTTCTCTTCTCATGACTCGATGAAAAGCAAAATAAAGAAAATGGTAGAATAGATAAATGATTAAATACTACTCGTTTTGTTTAGTCTTCAACTAATGTAAGTACCTACTATGCAGGAAGATTTCATCAGGAAAAAATTATTGTTAGAATCGCCTCTTTATAAGGTAAAGGATAAATTATACTATATTATTTTTGGCTTGGTAATCAATTAGTTATGATGAGTCACTATTTTATTGATATTTGTTTATAGCCTTATTCAAAATAGTGATTCATTTTCTGATGGGTAATAAAATGTAATGGTCTGTTTAATCAGGTATCCTGTGGAACATAATATCGGTGCAGAGCCGAAATAAAACGCATTGGATTTCCTTATTATGTGCCAAAAACACTGAGCTTTGAAAAAACTTTTAGGAGAAATATAAAACATCTAAAAGTTTAAAAGAGCGCAAGGAGTTTGTTCCTCACCATTATAATATGTACATTCCGGAACAGCTAAAATTCATTTAATTTTGCGAAGAAAAAGTAGCTTTGCTTCGGCTTCTTGCCATCACGTCTTGAGCCTAATATTTACAAGAATGTGTATAGGGTATTACATGAAATACATGCTAGGCAATAGTATAGAAAATACAAAAATATTTTCAAGATGAATACCTTTGTCAATTTGTGGCTCTGTTAGAGAACCAAGTCGGCCAAGTGGTTAGTTAATATCACGGCCCTTTTATAGGGAACGACAGTTCTGTTATTTCGATGCTGGAAAGATATGGAACAGACTACAATGAAGAATTTTGATCGTCGTTGTCAAATTTGTCTAAAATGTCTAGAAAAGGGTTGACTTAGCCACACTCAAGGGAAGGGAAGGGCCTACAACTTCATAGAGTATCTAATTACTCTCAGGTAATGAGGAAACATGGCCATACAAAAAACTTGTCTGCGTAGTTAGGTAGCTTGTGATGGACGTGTTATGTGTATGGTGTTGTATGTCGTGGAACGTAGTCTCAAGGATGTGGCTCAAAAACTTAAAATCTCAAAAAAAAAAGCGCAATATACATTTAAAACTAGTGGTTTTCTTGTGGAACTAAGACTTTGTTTCCGATGAGTTCGGAGATTTGACCTACTATAGTGTAGGTATCTAATATTATTTGGTCCTGCAAATCATGTTACGTCTAATACATAGATAGAAAACCAATTTTTATACTAAAAAAGTCAAACTATCAAAATTGTATCACTAACAACTTCTGTGAATTTAAAACTTCTACGCTAAGAGATTACGTTACGGAGAGCACGTTAAGCCGTCGATCCCGGTTATTATATAACATGATAATATTAAAGCCTGCCAACCCGCATTGGAGCAGCGTGGTGGGTCTAAGCTCTGATTCCTTCTCTCCTATGAGAGTGGAGGCCTGTGCCCAGCAGTGGGACGTTAATAGGCTGGATTGGACGGTAAGTGATTGCATAATTAAGTAAACCCAGTTGTCAGGTGATAATTTGTACTGTGTTATATATTTAAAATGATTTTGTATAATTATTTACTCTTTGCCTAGCTACAAGAAGTCCCAGATTATACTATAGCTATTATTTATTTCACCACTACCTCAATTATATTATTTTCTTGAGGTCATCTAGATTGTAGTGAGTTTACCTGTTCCTTCCAGCTTCGTTATAACACAGAATATGTAATAGAACAGTTGGTAATAGCCTTGTATTTTATTCTACTAAACTAAATCTAACACTTTTTAACTAATTGAGCTTAATTGGTGTAAACTTAAGTTTGAGATTCACTTTTGTACTTTGTCCGTCTAATATAATTGACACGTACACTAAGTAGGTCCTCTAGTTCTTTCACCATAACCATGGCACATGCTATTCTAAGATCACTGTGAAGCCACCGCTCCTGCCATCCTCTGTCGGACGTCACCGAGCGCTGAACCGTTGCTAAAGCCATTGAGGATAGAATGTTTCCTCTCTTTGGGCTCAACCTTCGATGATTCTACCTCAACCGTTCCTTTCATCTTGATACTCTGAAAAAAAAATATACAATGATGTAAATATTCACAATTAAAATACTATACTGATGTAGTTTTAATTCAATTTGAATAATAGCAAGGCGCAGCTTTGTATCATTTAAATCTAATATAAAGGTAAGACTAAGTCAAAAGTTTTTGGGAATCTTATACTAGGTAGCACGTTCAACTGCGGCCGACGAGCTGACTAGAAATTCTCAACACTAGCCAGGAGAAAGGAAGTTGGCGGTGTTTCACCCCCTTGCTTCGGAGAGCACGTTAAGCCGTCGGTCCCGGTTATTATCACTAACATGATAATAGTCGTTAAAGCCCGCCAACCCGCATTGGAGCAGCGTGGTGGGTCTAAACTCTAATTCCCTCTCCTATGAGAGTGGAGGCCTGTGCCCAGCTGTGAGACGTTAATGGGCTGTAGTCGATAAATTAGGTAACCAGAGTTAAATGATGAGCTCACCTTCGCCTTTTTGCGATAGGCTTGTTTGTAGAAGTCGGAGAATAGGTAGTAGAAGAGAACAGCGTGCATGCCGATCCACCAGACGAACGCACGAGGGTAGTCGCAGTCAATGAATAGCAGTTGGAAGGCATGAAGGAACACCAGTACAAATTGAACCTGCGGAAGATAATATTATATTATGGTAAATTTGTATGCTTTTTATTTTAAATCATTGTTATAATGTGTTCGCTGCCTTTTTTGCTTTGTTTTTTTTTTGTAATTTGCAAGTATAATCATTATATAATTAGTCCGACTACGCAATCGCGCCGGCTAGATCTGGTTTAACGAGCGTTCAAAATTGGTAGTTTTTGGAGATTCCCAAAATGAGTATTGGATTATTACCCGTAGGTATAATCAGTATCAGCTGGGTATCCGTCTTATTATTTTTTATGGTAATATTTTTGTTTAAAGTAGGCAACTAAGAGTCCTTTCGGCATAGAATGCGGATATAAGTATCTTGATGAAATTAGTAATACAGTTTTAAGCGCGGAATAAGATAATTTAATGTAATTTTTTAACAGTTCTTATGATTAGATAAATGTACGCAATTAAAATGTAAGTACCTAATCAAAAGCTATTCAGCTTTTAGACATGAGCGGTGGAAAAACCTCTATTTATCAGTAAGTACACTAGTTATACCTATAATGGTATAATGGTTAATAATATTAATATTATGGTTTGCTCGAATGTTCGTTGTTACTTGTTAAGGAGAGTGACTCAGCGTAGCGCAGCTTCCTTTTTGTTAGGAAGGTATTAAGGTGCCAGCGGAGAATGAATTGCCCATACAAACGTAATACCAAAATTATTTGTTATTCGAGAATATTTCCACCATATTATGCAATTATTATGATTGAACTTGTATTTATCTAGGTCCCTGGATAAATATTTTTTCAAAATACTTTCCCAAATTAAATGTAAGCACATTGCGTTTTGCATGTTTTTACGACATAAATGACATGTTTTCTCCTTATTGGTTTCATATTAAAACCAACGATATCTCACGTACTAATTGATCAGGAACATAGCCTATATTGTCCAGTTACAGAATAACAACACGAAGTTAAAAACACAACAATTTTTCATTCATCATTTTTGGTATTCACGGAACAAGACCAAAATGTATAACAAACTCTGTACGCTCATATTGCTATCGCGCTTGCACGCGATCATGTGTCATCAGCCAAATAGAGAAAGCAATATACCGGCAAATTTATATTTGCGGTTCGAATAGAAGTTGCGAGCGCCGCTCCCCGGCCTCTTAAGTGTTTGCGTCTTGACTATGGTATTGACCTTAGACTGCGGGAAACGTCCCTTTTACTCAGACTGATGCAATGAACAATCTAATTAGCCTTGATGTACATTTAATTACGACTGGCCTTAGAAATGCGTTTGCACGCAATGTAGACCGCGGTCGTTTAATAGAGCAACTTGCAATTACATAAATCATCGGTTACTAATTAATAACGGATAAAATTGATGTTTATATTGATTCAGAAAAAAAAATTAACCTATTGTGCTATTAGACTGGCTTTCCACTAAAGATATACTAAGGTGCATAGCGAGTGTGTGAAACAACCAACAGGATCACCTCATTTTCGCTTAGCTTTACCTATGGCTAAGCGCTTACTCTTGGGAAAAAGCCAGCATCAGGCATACGTATTTTTTTATCCACTACAAGTTAGCCCTTGACTGCGATCTCACCTGATGGTAAGTGATGATGTAGTTTAAGATGGTAGCGGGCTAACCTGTTGGGGGCATAGCAGTTATATTAAACCCACACCCCTATTCAGGAGGTCCCAACTCTCATATTACCATAGTAGTTTTGACGCCCGTCCTCCTTTCTGGTGGTCAGGGGCTCGATCCCCGGCACGCACATCGAACTTTTCGGAGGTAAGTACGTTTTAAGAAATTAAATTATCGCTTGCTTTAAACTTGGTGAAGGAAAACAGCGTGAGAGAACCAGTATGCCCGAGAGATTGCCATAATGTTCTGTGGCGGATTATAGTGATACCCTTCTCATTCTGAGAGGGAACTCGTGCTCAATAGTGAGCCGGCAATGGGTAGCAAACACAGATCACGGAACAAGGTTGTTTCCGTAATCTGTGGTTGCAAATAACCATACTAAAGTGATGGCCATTTAACTGTGACTTCTGTAAATAAAAATCTTAGTGGAGATTAAACAAGTTGATGACAAGAATCTTAAGGAGTTTAATATCCACTTAATTTTTAATTTTGCTTCCTAAACCTTAACGCATAAGTTAAATAAAAATTAAACTTACCATTTGCAGTGCGGTGAGGTATTTCTTCCACCACAGATACTTTTGGACATTCGGCCCGAGAGCGGCAAGTAGGTAGTAAGAGTACATCACTATGTGCACGAATGTGTTGAGCATACCAAAGAAGGTTGAATGGCCACCTAGACAAAAAGAAACATAGTATACATCATTATTCCGGTTACAACTTGCAAAATATCTCTATATCTGATAAAAATCTATTGCCGAATGTATGTAAGCGCATCTCTTCAGAACGGCTGGACCGATTTTGTTGGATTTTTGTGTGTATTTGTGTGTATTTGTGAGGACCCCGGGATAATGGACCCAGCAGGGGGCCCCGCAATCGGGATCTACGTTCAGGGCAGGACAAAGTCCGCCGGGCCCACTAGTATTTTTATAGAAATTGACTTAATGTCCACGTGGATGTGTCCACTTTCCAATCCAACTTTAGATTAGTTAAGCCACAGTCTATAATATTATGTCCTTTCCTATTAGTCGTTCCACGGAGGTGTCTAGACAGAGCAAATCTGCGGGGTGAAAGGGACGTGCCGGAGAAAACTGGAATTTGAAGAATTTGGAGTACATATATACTTAGCTGGTCGCGGCCCACCTCTATATTCAAATAATATCCAAATAGTAAAAAAAACCTCGCCCAGAAGTCTAGTCTGGTTTAAAATGTGAGTCTACATATACTATACCAAGTCGTTAATACTTTATTATTATTGTAGTAAAATAAAAATAAAACCTCATCCAGAAGTCTAGACTCGTTTTGAAATGCGAGTCTATATTATACAAAGTCGATAATACTTTATTATTATTACCTATAGTAAAATAAAATAAAACCTCGCCCAGAAGTCAGGACTCGTTTTAAAATGTGAGTTGTGCTACACATAATTTTGGTGCGTTATTTTATTGGTTTAAATTAGCAGTTATCGTGTATGTGAGAGAAGAGCTGGTTAAATTGATTGAGCATAATAATAATTATTAGCGTTCTATGTTAACGACCTTAACGCGTTTTTGCCGAAACATTTTAATATCATGCATGCGAAAATGTTTTGCATTGTTGGTTTGTCCTTCAATCAGGTCGCAACAGAACTAAGGTTCCACCTGATTTTTTGCATGGGTAATGGGTATAGTTGAGGATCTGCAAAGTGGCATAGGCTACTTTTTATCCCGGAAAATAGGAGAGGAGTTCCCGCGGTATAAGTTTGAGCACGGTTATAATGTTGATATTTCCCTGGGAGGCCCAATTAAAAAAACTTATTCCACGCGGACGACGTCGCGGGCATCAGCTAGTTAATAAATACATAATTGTAGATTGTTGTTAACAAATAAAAAGAGGCTTGAAGTGAAAAAGCATACTTAATTCAAAATATACCGACTAGGTTTTCATCCTCACGGTTTAAGCGGACATGATAGGTACCTGTCGGTGGCATCAAATTGGAAATGTTAGAATCAGAGGGGTTACTACCATCGCTTAATGCAGTATTACTTCAAAATGACCGTTTTATGTCACGTGATGTGCCTAAAATAAGGACTATAATTCCAAAACACGAACGTCAACAATATTTAAACAATACGGCTATAGTCAAAGTCAAAGTCAAAGTCAAAGTCAAATAACGTTTATTCAATTTAGGTAGGTATACTATACACTTATTGACGTCGAGTTTTTTATAATATATAATGGTGATAATCAGTAACGGTATCTTAAAACTAAAGCTACGAGGGTTCCAAACGCGCCCTGGTCTGAGAAGAGCCCACAACAAACTCAGCCGGGTTTTTTTTTTCATTATCACCATTTCACAAATCATCTTAACTAAGGAACTATCAGAGCCAATAGATCAAATCATTGCCAAGCTTCCTTGTCATTTAAGTAATCCTTTATATGGTAATAAGATTTTTTAATGATTTACATTAACTTTGAACTTATTCAGAGACATTTTCAACATGTCTTCTGGGAGCTTATTGTAGAAGCGGACACTGTTTCCAACAAATGAATTGCTAGTTTTACTAAGCCTAGAAGTAGGCATTACAAGTTTAATTTTATTTCTAGTATGACATTATGACAATCACTTTTCTTCTTGAATTTATCAATGTGTTTATGCACGTATACTAAATTTTCAAATATATATTGGTTGTGCACTGTCATTATATAGTCCAGGAAAGGAAGCTAGTCGACCCCAACAGCAATTCCTCAGACGACGAAACTTTACAGTATGATAAGGTGTCATGAATTAAAGGTGATTTATAAATATCCACCAAAAATTTTTAACGGAAGTATTTTTTTTTACCTAAACTCTTTTATGTTTAATATCTTGGTGCAGAAAAATGTTCCGAAAAAACTTTCTTCACTGGAAACATTCATGTAAAGTATGGAAGCTAAATAAGAAGTATCCATCAAATACTCCAAGCTGAAACAACCAAATTTTGAAAAAATATGTTTTTTTAATGTTACTTGCATCGGAAAATTGCTCATTCAAACTTTTTCACTGGAATGCCCTTCTATTGCCGTTTAATACCTAAAAGTTGAAAATCCACAAAATATTCCATCAGTCTAGATATTTTTTTTTCGAAAGTTACCTGTTTATTCGTAGTGAAAAAAAAATCCGTCCATTTTTTTTATTGATATGATAACAATATTTTTTTTCCTATCAACTATCAAAATATCCAACATAATAATCAAGCGCAATAAAAACTAAAAATATTTTAGAAAGAAATATTTTGTATTTAATCAATCAGGGGAAGGAGCGTGGTGACGTCACGATACAGAGATAATATGCCTACGACGACGCGAGCCTGTACTCGACATTCAAAAGTATTTCGTTAATTTGGGGTAGTTTTCGAGATTTTCCTCAAAAATTTCCTCCTGTAAAATTCTGTATGAAAAATTTTTTTTCACTGATGGCTTCGTATAGAAGTCAGAAAATATAACTTGAAGAAAAATATGGAGACAGCTGATGATTGAGGATTTCGGAGACGGGTAAAGAGCACGGCCAAGGAATTGAAGATAGGTGGGGGGTGCTCGAACAAATGTCACTGGAAAACTCTGGATGAGTTTTTGGTTGATTGGCGGTGAGTTTAAAAAAAACTCCAAAATGGTGGATTCAAGATGGCTGCCATACAAATTTATTTGGTGTCTATCTCCAAAATTATAAAAGATGGAAGAGTGGTTTCATGGCAAAAGATGATCAGGACCTGAAGATCTACTTGATGAACAGGAAAAAAAATCAAGATGGCGGAATTTATTTTTCCATAGAAAATATATGGCGAATATTGAAGATACTACAAGTGTAGAACTATGCAAGATTTTGATACGGTTCCGTTTTACCCACGACGGGGCTCCCTGGGATTACAAAACAGGAAATTGGTACCAAAATTTTAAAAAATCAGCGCCATTTTGAAATTCCTTGTTAATTGACCGATTTCGTTCAAAATCGATATTTAGGACTACCTGGGGTTACAAAACAGGAAACTGTTACCAAAAATTTTAAAAACAGCGCCATTTTGAAATTATTTGTTAGTTGACCGATTTAGTTCAAAAACGATATTTAGGACGTCGTGGGATTACAAAACAGAAAACTGGTAGGTACCAAAATTTAAAAAAATCAGCGCTATCATGAAATTCTTTGTTAATTGACCGATTTCGTTCAAAATCGATATTTAGGACTCCCTGGGGTTACAAAACAGGAAACTGTTACCAAAGTTTTAAAAAAACAGCGCCAGTTTTATTTATTTTACTATCACCATAATAAATGAATTCAGTACAGTAAAATTTGTACTACTTGTAAATATAACCACAACCCGTGAGCTGCTTTAGCAGCTCGCGCACAGGGCGAAATACTAGTTATTATATATAATATAGCTAATTATAAAATATACTAAAACATATGTATTATAATATATTATATATTTCGACTCTGCTTAAAGAATAATTTTTGTTGTCGTCTTTAGTTTGCAAGATAATGATTCTTAACTGCATTTTTGAATAAGTCCAGTGACCTTAGATTGGCGTATGGCTTATAATTCATTTATTTGTCGCATAAACTTACTTACAAATTACAACAAAAGTACAAATATGTTTACAGTAAGGCTTTAGGCAGTTTGCCAATTTCTGGCGTGTAATATACTAACTTAAACAAAATATAATTAATACATTTTCTCAAATTCTAGAAGTAATGAGAAGAAATCAATTAAATATTTATTTAAACAAAGCTCAAAAATAAAACAATTTTTTATGGGCCCAACTATGAAAATATACCTTGAAAGTAAGTCGTTACAATTAGTGGTTATTATTAATGTTGAATTTATCTATTGCAATGCTATATTGTTTATCTAAACTAATATTATAAAGAGGAAAGATTTGTTTGTTTGCAATAATGTGAATGAAGTCGAAAAAAATCGTCCCCTGTGAGAGCTTCCGTGGCGTGCGCTGCGTAAATAGTAAAAGTTACACGAAAACAATGTACGGTGGAATTGATCTTCTGAAAAAGTTCTAAAAAAGTACCAATGGCATATATCTATCTTTAAAGGTTGTCTCACAATAATATTTTTTTTGATTTCCAAATTATTTAAGATAAGGAATTAACGATTAATAAAATAGTAGGTAATAATAATATTTTTCAAATTTGGTCTAAAACAAAGCTTTCATTTCGAAGTGGTTTTTTCCTGACATAGTATTAATCCTTATCTAAATAAAATGGTTGGTCAACTCAAGTATTTAATATAAACCAAATTCGCCCCTTACACCATTTAATTCAGTTGGATATCTTGGAAAGATAACATTCAAATTAGTTAATGCGCGATAGAAATAGGGCCGGCCGGCAGTGCGAAGATATCACAGCACTAATGTAAAACCTGATGTGCTGCCCAGTGCCAGCTGGCTATTATTGGGTATGGACTATTATGATGATTAGTGCTACCCGTGCGAAGCCGGGGCGGACCACAAGTGTTCAATATAGCATTAAAGAAGCGCTTAAGCGCTGACAAGTGACAACAACCATATCCACCTGTAGTATCCACGCTGGAGTAATAATATTATGATTGTGATTTCACTTTTTCACATTTCGCTTCGCTCGCGCACGCTATTCTATACCCAATAGATGAAGGATTAAGATACATTATCGCGTAAACATAGTTTAGATTTCATACGTCCGGTTTAATTCGGTGTTTTGCGTGGATATTTTGTTGGATATTTAGGATTTGAGTATAAATTTGACTACCTACCTACTATAATAAAGAAAAAAAATAGGATGGATAAATTTTCCATACCGAGTTATAAATAATTTTAATTTGAAGTGAGATAAATTTATTTTGGTATGCACATTTTGGTGGATTTTCTTACACCTTATGCTAAATAGCATTTTAAGAACATGTGAAAATAGAAAAAAGTATGAGCAATTTTTTTGTTGAAATTATGGACAGAAAAAGAAAACCTCTTTAAAAAAAATTGTTTAGTTTGAATAAAGTTTTGGATTTTTATCGAGCATCTCATAATACGGCTATTAATTAGTTTGGTAAAAAAAAATTGGAACGAGATATTATTTAGTTCAAAATATTAAGCTTTTTGTACTTTTAGGTATAAATACCTAACTTCCGGTTTTTTTTTTGGTGGATATTTTTGTGTAAGTTTTGGATCATTCAATACTAAAACCCTGCCAAGTTTCATCGACTGAGGATTCAATGTGGGGGTCTCCATACAACAGACCGCCCCATTTCCTGGACTAATATTGATTTCTTTAAATTTATCTCTTAGTGACTCTCTTGGTCCCATATTATATATGGCTCGAACAGCCCTCTTCTGCAGCACAAAAACAGAATTAATATCAGCAGCATTACCCCATAACAATATACAATATGACATAATGCTGTGAAAGTAACCAAAATAAACTAATCTCGCCGTTTCTATATCTGTCAACTGACGAATCTTTTTAACCGCGTATGCAGCAGAACTAAGCCTGTTCGATAAGACATTTATGTGATTGCCCCATTGGAGTTTAGCATCTAACGTTATTCCAAGAAAAACAGCGGTATCCACCAAATCTAATTCCTCATGATCAAGTTGTACAGTGGTTTTTACCTGTTTGACATTAGGTAATGTAAATTTGATACACTTTGTCTTTTTCCCATTGAGGAGTAGGTTATTAGCTTCAAACCACTGTACCACTTTAGTGAGAGAATTGTTTACTTCGTCAAAAGTTGTTTCGTAACGATTTATTTTAAACAAAAGTGATGTATCATCAGCAAACAATACTATCCCATGATTATCCTTGGCAAGATAAGGAAGATCGTTAATGTAAATGAGGAACAGAAAAGGCCCTAAAATTGAACCTTGTGGAACCCCCATTTTTACAATAAGCGTAGTATATGCCCCCAGAAGTTCAGTATCAAAGTTAAATTATGGTATGTAGGTACTAAGCTACACTGTTACTATTAACTAAACTACTACTACATAATTTCCCTTCAATTTATTATTCAATCAAATAGGTACCTACCCATATTGGATTACTCTTCTCTTACGTATTATACGTAGGAGAAGAGTAATCCAATATATTTAAATCGCGTTTTGTTTGGCCAGCGTATTTAACTCCAGAATTTAAGCGCTGTGGTCTTTTAAGCGGGAGGTCCCGGGTTCGATCTCCGGCAGGGTCAATTTGGGAATTTGTAATTTCTCAATTTTCTCTGGTCTGACCTGGTGGGAGGCTTCGACCGAGGCTATAGTTACCACATTACTGGCAAGACTGCATTATCACTTAGGTACCATGAAGTGAGATTACAGTCCATGGCTAAATTTTACGCATACCTACCTACTTATATTGTAGTAGCGTAAAAATAAAAAGAATATCGTATTTTCACTACAAACTAAATTGGTGTAAAATATTTAAATGTAATTTTAAAATTAAAATAAAACTAAATAAATGCATTCAAATTTTTTCTTATAAGTTATCATTGATTTAATCTATTCATGTACCTACTAGATGACAGCAGTGACTTCGTCCGCATGGATTAAGGTTTTTGATTAAGGCGGGAACTTACTAATTTTCCGGGATAAAAGTCTATAACCTAACCTTACCTACCTATGTACCAAATTTCATCAAATCGTATGAATATAGTTGGGCCGTGAAAGCGTAGCAGACAGACAGAAACTCGCATTCATAATATTTAATTACATAGTACCTACCAATTAAAAGATTTATATTATCCGAAATGTCAAAATTAAAAATTCTTTCCAAAAAACCGACTTCCAACGCCACTGTAAAGTACAAAATAATTTTGATTTCTACCCACTATGTTGGTCTTTTTTCCTCTAACGACTGATAGAAAAAAATCAATTCAAATCGGTTCAGAAACCACGGAGATATGCACCGACATACATTAAAAAAAAAATACGCGCCGACTTGAGAACCTCCTCCATTTTTGGAAGTCGGTTAAAAACCATACTAAGCTAATTAGCTGTTCGAACTTCGTGAAGGCTTCAAAAAATAAAAAGCAGGAAAGAATAAAAAACCTTCATAGTATTTAAAATTATATTTTGTACCGCGTTAATTTACTTTTAATTAATATTTTTCCGCAATCCAATGCAGTCAATTGATTGAACGTTAACGCGGGTCGTTAACTAATTTAACTACACGATAAAGTCTATAGCTATACTAAAATTATATAACTAGCTGATGCCTGACTTCGTCCGCGTGGTTTAAGTTTTTTTTGTTCCCGCGGGAATTCCTGAACATTCCCGGATAAAAAGTAGCCTATGTCACTCTCCAGATCCTAAACTATACCCATGCCAAAAATCACGTCGATCCGTCGCTCCGTTGCGGCGTAATTGAAGGAGAAACCAATAAACAATTCGCATTTATAATATTAGTATGATGCGAAAGTGTGTCTATCTATCTGTCTGTCTGTCTGCTACGCTCTAAAGGCTCATCTTTTCTACCGATTTTGATGAAATTTGGTACAGAGATAGGGGAAACCCGGGGAAGGAAACCTTTATGCAGACTAATGGCGGCATCATCTACTTATTAATATAATATAACGAATACAAATGATATCATAGTGACGTGTTGTGCTACTGCAATGTTGATTTGAATTTTTCCGCACAATGTTGCAGAAAATGATTTATCGTTGACATAGATTATTTACTAAAATTAAAACAACACGTATGCTTATTATTAAAAGAATAAAAAATCGAACTCGTAAATATTTGGGGTATAATCATTGGTATATGAATATTATAGGTTGAACACCTATTTACATAAAATTAGGAACACACTTATAACTTTTATGATACGCAATCACCCACAGGTTCTTGAGGTATAGGTACATGCAAAAGTACTTACGTTTGTTTTTTGGTTTGTTTTTCAATTACGCTGCAATAACGGATTGGCGTGTTTTGTATGTATTTGTGTGTCTAATAAAATAGGACTAAATTTCATATTCCAGAATATTAAAAGTTCCACGGCATTTAATATAAACCTTAATCCACGTGGTTGAACTCGCGGGTATCCTCTAGTCTTACAATAATCGAATGTTAAAATAAAAAACATGATGTCGTTGGTTAATGTTGCTATTATAAGTAAAGTGTGTTAACCTCATAAAGCCTACCATCCACTAGGATGTCAAATAAAGTTGCATTTTTAGTGCAACCGATTCGGTTCAACAGTTACCTTTATAGCATTTACTATTTATTTACAATAGAATTAAATATTAAACATTGAATATTTACAATAAAATAAGCATATTATGTATATTATTTATACGACTGCCTGAAAAAAGGAGTATATTGTTTTCAGGGTTCATGTAATGTATGTATGTGAGTTTGTATATTCCACCATAACTTCTATACGCCTGAACCGATTTTGATAAATGAGAAGGTTAGAATCCCTAGCTTATTCCGGGTGACATAGGCTAGTAAAATTAAAAAAAAATTGATGTGGTGACCATGATCTCACATTAACACATTCGCTGCGTTACGGCAAGTATTTTGCCGTATTTGACGGTCAGCCATCGCGGCAGCTAGTTATCCTTGTTTTGAGCACCGTGCGGGGGTGATCTAACTATGTTCCCGTGCGTGTAGGAAAGAGACAGTGATTTTACTACTATACACTAATAATATACGGCAAAATAGTTGCCGTAACGCACAGTAAGGTAAGTATTTTTATTCAGTGTGGTACGGCAACTATCTTGCCGTACCGCACCGCTCGATATTTTTTATGCAAAAAACTATCGATGTCAAGTGTGAAAATCGTTCAGTGTGATAACTGCCTAGTTACTAGCACTTCTATAGAATATAGAAGGCTAATATAGAACGTTGATGAAACCATACCTAGTTTTCAAAATTTATTTTATTTCGTTAAATTAAAGTTCCTAATATTGTGTGATCTCATTATAGATTAAAAAAAGTAATTATAATCATTTGATACCCTAAAATGAATCAAAATTTAAAAAAACCTATTTACATTTTTATTAATTAGTGTTTTTGTACTAAGTACATGTGACTGATTTTTATTTTTATTTTTTTTATAATTTCCGATACTTGTAAGAATAATTATTATGTTGACTAATTATGAAGAATTATTTTGTATTTGTTGTGTCTTTAATAAAGAATATATTTAAAATATCGATTGTCATTTCAGAAGTAAGCCCGCACCCCTAGCATTTTTTTAACTTCTATGCTATACGGCATATATATTGCCGTAAATGACTGATTTTGAAAAATCTCTGTATCTTTCGAAATATCTTATAGAACCCGGGGCTACCGCAGCTAGGTATACTCAAGGATATAGCCTATCGATTTGTTCAAAAAAACCATTGATATGAGGAGTTTCCACGTCTACATGGACTTTGAAAGTCAGGTTCCGGTACGGCAAAATAGAGGTCGTAACGCGCAGCAGGAAATATAGATACGGGCAGTATTTGTCTCGTAACGCACTAGCCGAAGATTTAGATCCAGTGCTGCCGCAGCGAATGTGTTAAAGACTAAAGTTGAAAAAAAACCCAAAATAAGATCAACTATATAATCATCATCTAGAAAATGAAGAGTAGATTCCAAAAATATATAACACTATAGTTCAATATTATCCAGTGATTCACAAAAAAAATAACTTTTTAGTTCGTTTTTTGGAATGGCAGTCATGTTTTTTTTAATTTTTCAAATTATTACTTGCTTAAATTAGCTACCTATGTGTTAAAATGTGCAGTTATGTGTTTGTTTTTGCCTTAAGCACTCCAACCCGTTTCAACTTTTTTTTAAAACATTGCAGATGGACTGCAAAAATTCTCGTGGACGAATTCATGGATTGCGATTCGATTTAATGGCCGTCTGACTCAAAGATGACTCTACGGAATCTACTTATGATTAAAATTAGCGTGTGGCGTAATACAAGAACAGAATTAAATTACCATGCTGTATGTATCCTAAATTACATTGTTCCAAAAGTGATTACAGGTAATATACCTACCTACATATCATTATACTTACTGGTTAATATGACTGTGGTTTTTCCCATATATTAAAAAAAACAAATGGAATATTACGCGCGCCGTTAATGGCTAT
Source organism: Erebia epiphron (assembly GCA_963932025.1). NCBI lineage: Eukaryota > Metazoa > Arthropoda > Insecta > Lepidoptera > Nymphalidae > Erebia > Erebia epiphron. Next base: position 16,994,539 of record OZ009952.1, on the reverse strand, counting down.
AACATCGAGAACGTAATAATTAATTGTTATTCTCTATTTGTTTGTTAATATTGTTGTCTCCGATTTGGCGTTGGTTGCGAACCAGTTTACACGCCAGTTTGTTAACGTCACACTAATCTATTATAAATGTATATTTATTATACATACGTCATTTAATAAATCAGAGCAGGCGTGTCTGCAGGAAATTAATACGCTCTATATATACGATATGATTTATTGAAGAAGATTTTTGTTTATCCGTCCATCAACACGATGAAAATTCTGTATAAATTTGAATGCAATTTGCAACAGCATGGTTAAATAACGGATACTCTGAGGTATATAGGTAATTTGTCAATGATAATGTCACCACAAAATTGTAAAAACCATTAAATTGTAGTCTAACGCTTTTTATCTCGTTTGATTGTAAACTGTCGAAAGATTGTCGAGGGGTTCCGGGCTATTTGTATTAACCGACATTTTTGAAACTTTACACCAGAGCAGTTTAAAGTTTCGATTTTTAGAAAAAAAATAATAACTTTAGCAAATCGCATTATTTCATTAAAAAGAAGGATATTACTGTTTTTATAACATATTCCTCATAATTAGATTATATTTTTTTTCTAATATTCCTATTTTTAACGAAGATAAATGTCGCTTAATACAAAATGACCCATATTTTACTTCTTTTTGTTCCAGGCTAAATGACTTAACCGCCTATGATTATTGTTTCTTATTTCAGGCTAAACGACTTAACCGCCTAGGCATGCAAATAATGGCTCTAAGCTAAATGCTTTAATCAAATAGCTGGTCATATTTCAAACCTAAGCTAATTGATTTAAATACCATATCTTAAACTTATTAATGTATGGCTAATTAGTTTATGCGACTGTTTTTTTTAAAATAAATTGTTTGTAATCCTACTTGAATAATGAAGTTTGCAGAAATTGGCGGTTAAAACATTGATAAATTAAAAGGTACATACATAGGGTGTACCTACCTATCTTGTTAATAATTATGAAATGAGAAATAAAACGCACATTATAAATTGTTTAAAGGTAAGTTTTTTATTTAAAATGACAATCACCTAGGAACAGCAGTGACTTCTTAGCTTACCAAACTAAAGTTTTTATCACAATTGTATAGGAATCAGAAGGTAAACAGTCTTTTTATTACGTAGCCTACAGTCTTATTACCTGAAATAATTATTCTCATTCTTCTTCATTCCTAAACTTTAACATTTCTTCTCAGTCGTGCACTCTTGACAGAGTGGTCGTGGCTGCTGGGTCGATACTGGTACACTCGTCATCGGTCTTCTTTAAATTGGAGAGAAAGATTGGTAAAACCAGACACCTCATAAGCCGAACCTTCGTGGTTTTGGTGATCTTCCTGTTCTTCCAAATCTTATTGAGCTTCTTTACCGCAGACCTATTTATGGCACTATTATGATAAGCCTGATCTACTATCATCATCTTGGTCTTATCCCTGTTGATGGTTAGTCCAAACTCTAGACTAGTTGTCTCCAGACGCTCTAGTAGGTCTTCTATATCTTCTTTAGTTTGGGCAAGAAGCGTAGTATCGTCCGCATATCTGAGATTACACATCTTGCGTCCTCCAACAGATATACCTTTATCCCAGTCTTCCAAAACAATCCGCATTGTGTTCAGTGTAAATGTTGAAAAGAAGCGGTGAGAGAACACACCCCTGTCGAACGCCAGCTTGAGTTTTAAAGCTTGAAGATTCTAGTTCGTCCACTCGTACAGCTGCTGTACCATCCACGTAAAACCTCTGTACAAGATTTTTGACTGCGATCTCACCTGCATGGTAAGTGATGGTGCAGTCTAAGATGGTAGCGGGCTAACCTGTTAGGGGCATGGCAGTTATATTAAACCCATACCCCTATTCGGTTTCTACACGACATCGTACCGGAACGCTAAATCGCTTGGCGGCACGTCTTTGCCGGTAGGGTGGTAACTAGCCACGGCCGAAGCCTCCCACCAGGCCAGACCAGGGAAAATTCAGAAATTATAAATTCCCAAATTGACCCTGCCGGGGATCGAACCCGGGACCTCCGCACGTTAAGACAACAGCGCTATACACTGCGCCACGGAGGTCGTCAAAAGATATATAAGATGCTGAGGTACACTCATTTGAGAAAGTATTTGCCAGAGTTTTAACCATTTAACCGTATCAAATGCTTTCCTGAAATCCACAAAACAAATGTATAGAGGGTTGTTAAACTCTCTAGCTTTCTCTATGATTTGGCGGATCACTAGTATTTGTTCTCGTGTACCTCTTCCTTTGACGAAACCAGCTTGTTCCAGTGCGATTTGGCGCGACAAGTAAGCTTGAAGTCTTGTATTTATGATGTACCTTACTCGCATGTGATATGAGAGAAATCAGTCTGTAGTTGTTGCATTTTTTTGTTGATCCCTTCTTATGTAATGGAATGAATAAGGAATGTGACCATTCTGCCGGCCAACGTCCAGTTTCAGTAAAATAGTCCAGTAAAATATTTACGAGCGTTTCTTTGGTTTTCATTTCTTTACTTATTTTCTTCTATATTTTTTTCTAACTTTCTCAGTAATCAAAATCAAAAACATCTCTCGTTAATGGTTGAAGTGACGACATCTAACATTTCATGTACAGAGCTAATGTATGGATCGACACTGGGTATGAATTTGACAAAGAGGCTAAATGTATTAAACGACATTCTTGTATATTTATAAGGTAAAGCTAATTGTATTAAGCGACACTGGATAAGAATTTAACAAAGAGGCTAATTGTATTAAGCGATATTTCTATATATTTATAAAGTCAGGCTAAATGCTTTAACGTACGTTGCCTGTAAATTGTTGCTCCAGGAAAAAACGTTTAAACGACTGCCTGGTATTTGGTAGTCAGCTTAAGTACACAGTTCCTAAATTTGTCAATATTTTGTGTCGCTTCATACATTGCAGTCCAAAATGGGCCCAAAAATGCGGGTTGTATTAAGCGACAAAAAAGTGCTCCGATCGTCACCAAACCCAGCTCAAATGACGCAGAAAAATTCGCTGATTCCAAATATGTATAAAAGTCTATATCGCTCAGAGTGTCGCTTAATACAATTAGCCCGGAACCCGTCGTTGTGAACCGTAACAACTGCTTACAATAATTTAACGCATTATATTTCGGTAGATTGTAATCTGTACGATAATATTATAATACACCCAATATTAACCATCTTTATTAATAGAACCACCTGCAGTCTATTTTCCTTTATTTTCTCCTTTTCTTAAGGTTGCCTGGTAGAGATCGCTACCTAAGCGATAAGGCCGCCTTTTGTATCCTACTTCTGTGTTTGTTTTATTTCCAATTTTTGTTGTTGTGGTACAAATAAAGCGTATTGTATTGTATTGTATTAACCCGACAGACCCTTAGTACCTACTACCTGATTATTTATGTCGAACTCTGACCTAACCTACGAGAAAGAGACATGAAAACGTAAATACAATGAATATTTCAAAAATTGACACTCAGAACATTGAACGGTTCACAATCTGTCGACAGTTTACAATTTCGCTGGTAAATTTACAATCTAACGGTTTTTGCAAACTTACGGTGACATTACTAGATGATGCCCGCGACTTCGTCCGCGTGGATTGATTTTTTTTATTCCCGCGGGAATTCTTCAATTTTCCGGGATAAAAAGTAGTCCTATGTCCTTCCCCGGGATACAACCTATCCCTTTACCAAATTTCATCAAAATCGGTTGAACAGATGGGCCGTGAAAGCGTAGCAGACAGACAAACAGACACACTTTCGCATTTATAATATTAGTATGGATTAGTATGGATATATCTTAGAGTACCTATAGGATATTTTTAACCCGAAAATCAATAAGGTTCTTAGAAAAGATTTGGAGAAATACCAAATGGCTATCTATGTTTCGGCGGTAAGTCGTTTAGTAAAGCTTCATACAAGCACAGAATACAGACTCTAGCAGAACAAAAAATTTAAAGGGTAACCTTCCAATGGACCTGTTGTGTGGCTCAAATATTGTAAACATTATGGGTTCTATAATCATCAGTCAATCAATCAATCGAATAATCAAATCAAATAAAAAAAAATTATAAATGCGAAAGATTGGATGGATGGATGTATGGATGTACTAGCTGACGACCGCTATAATATAATATATGTATAAAGCGAAATACCATTCACTGACTCACTCACTCACTCACTCACTGACTGACTAATCACGATATCGCATGACCCTTAGAGCATACAAGACTTGAAATTTGGAATGTAGGATCTTTCTGTGATGTAGACATTAGCTAACGGATTTGAGAAAATTCACCCCTAAGGGGTTGAAATGGGGGTTGGAAGTTTGTATGAAAGTCCTTTGTTTTTGAAGTAAGAGACATGAAATTTGGCAATTAAGTTAATATTTATAAAAAATAAAAACCTATATTTAAGCAATTTTACGAAAATCTACCCCAATAAGGCGTGAAATAGGGGTTGAAAATCGGGATTTAGGTTATTAGTTTATAAAAATAATAACCTGTATACGCAATTTTACGAAAATCCACTCCATAAGAGGTGCAATGGGGGTTGGAAGGTTACATAAGAGGTCTATGATTATGTAGTGTAGACATGAAAATCAGCATTTAGATCATAAGTTTTTTATAATAATAAACCTGCATAAGCCTTTATAGTAAGCTTTTTGCAGCGGGAAAATTTCATAATCTCATAGGAAATCAGAAATTGTAAGCGGTTGAAGCCGCGGGCGACCTCTAGTTTATAATATTAATTAAATTTATTATAAAATGTCTTCGTAATCGTCTTGAAGACGTTCACAGGATAAAGGTCTCCTGTAAAGAGCTTGCACCGAACTTTTTTTTCTGCCCCCTGATTGTGTAAGGAAATCGTAATCGTTTGTCAAACATATAATTCGACCATTTTAAGGAGTTCATGGAGCCTGCACGTCGAAAACCATGAATGAACTCCTTAAACAGTTCGAGTAATACGTTTTAAGGTGTCAAATGATTACACTTTGCTTAGACAATTGGACCTCTGGGTCGTTCTTCGAATGTATCGGCAACAGAGCCACGTGTAATTCCCGTTGCCGGACTGTGGGTAAAGTTCTAATTCTTCGACAGATCTTCTCGTATCTAATTTTATCACATGGAGAACCACCCATAGCTCATTCCATCACCCACGGAGAGACTCTGTGCTTTTAACCATTTCATATACTTTAATTTCCAAAAAAGCTTTCGCTATATAACATTATGACAGGTGATGCCCGCGACTTCGTCCACGTGGATTAAGATTTTTGATTCCCACAGGAACTCTTTAATTTTATAAAGTAGCCTCTGTCCATGTCCATTCTCTGAAATACAACCTATCCTTGTACCAAATTTCATCAAAATTTGTTGGAAAGATGGGCCGTGAAAGCGTAGTAGATACACACACTTTTGCATTTATAATATTAGTATGGATTTATATGTACTACATACTCAGTAAAATAACGCTAGGACACATTGATAAAATAATAAAACAAGAAGATAAGTAAGACTAATTATTATCCAGTATTTTCTACCTAATTGAGAACATGAAAACTAGGAAAACCGAATGAAATATAAGTAGGTACCTAATAAAACCTTTTTTTTTTTTTAATTAGACATAACCACAGTTTATTAACATATCCGCCAGCCAACCATAAATACGAAAAAAGCAGGTCCAAGTAAGAGTCAGACTAACCCCTGTGTTCCGTATCTTAGAAACCCAAACAGATGTCGTACCTCTTATAGTTAATTAAATTATTGTTAGGCCTCAAACGCAAATTCGTTAAGTTCGCATAAATTTTTTGTATTTTATTTTGTTACTAGCTGATGCCCGCGACTTCGTCCGCGTGGATTGAGGTTTATTGGTTCTCGCGAGAACTCCTTAATTTCTCGGAATAAAAAGTAGCATAATAATATGTGCTATTCCAGGCTATAATCTCTTTGCCAAATTACATCCAGATCCATTCAGCCGTTCTCGCGTGATTGAGTAACAAACATCCATCCATCTATCCAAACTTTCGCATTTATAATATTAAATATTATGTTAAATAGAAAATGACTCAGGCTAGCAAGTTTTTTGTTTCTGTCCAGTCGATTTGCATTGGTATGGCGTTGGTATTTAGTTAGGTACTGTAATCAGCAGCTCTGGCAGGCGGAGAGACGGACGAATGAACAAAGTCGCTGATATTATGGTTTTTTTTTGTTCCTTTGGTACGGTACCCTACAAAGGCTCAAGCAAAGGCAATTAATATTTCGGTTGTGTACAGGTTTTGCGCTAGACTGCGATCTTATCTAATCACTGATGATGCCGTTAATTAATAACGGATAGGTACCTTAGATATGCAAATTTCGCGAATTTGGTAGCTCTTTATTTCAAAACTGTAAACACTATTGCAGTAGATAACTTTGTTAACTTTAATTTTAAGTATACTTTTTGAATTTTATTCTTTGTGGTATTTTTTCTATCGTCGCGCTGTTTATAGGAATATAATAGGAATTCTCTACCTCTTTAGTCTTTACCTATTGGTATAATTCGATGAATAAGTTTCATAAGTCCTTCTCACATCCTTATTTTGTAATAGGCTCTTAAGTAGGCATATTCAGTGAAGAGATAAACAAAAATAGTTTTTTTCCATTGCGAAGAAGGAGTAGAGGACTGAGAAGTCGACTGACAAAGCAATGAGAAATTAAATAATATTGACGTGTCTCTGCCTGTGGTTTTAAAATTAATCTCATATTACGGTTTATATTATATTATTACCTATGTCAATTATGCAAATCAACAACAAAGCACAAACACCCAGCTTAAGTTTTTTCCGTTCGTCTAGGTATCTGTATGTCTGTTTTTTTCAAGCTAACCTTTGCAACTGCTATACCAATTTTGATAGAAATTATAGCCAGATAGATAGTTTATTCTAAAAAAATATTAAAGTAACCTTAATCTACGTGGACAAAGTCTCAAAAAGGCTATGTAGGTACCTACTCAGTTTTAAATACATCCTTAAATAGTACCTAAAGTTTCAAGGCTTGTTGCTAATCTCTTCTATCATAATAAATGCCGACGATAAAAAGACATAGAAATGCCGTTCACGTATCGTTATTCTAGAAAATACAAATCTAATGTAAAAGGCACTTGTTAACTCAATATGGATGTTTAAATACAACCTACGGTGGATGAGTTTAGTTTAAAAAACAAGCAAATACTGACGTCGTCGTTCACTACGAACAGGTATTTTAAAATTTTCTTTTTGTACCGACTTACAGATTTTGAATTAGTAGATAACTCTCATAAACTAGCACGACATGAAACAAGGCCTTCCTAAAAACGACCCTACGTCCACTCGTGTGAAGAATTCAAATTATTGTTATTAAAAAAACTTCGGTTTCTAAGTATCTAAGTACCATCTGAAAAAGAGCTCTTGGTAGACCTATATAAGTTTAGAACTTTTCTCAAGCGTTTTGCGTGCGCTTCTATTAATTGATATATTAATTTAGTCTACTAGGTGATGCCCGCGGCTTCGTTCGCTTTAAGTAAGTTTATTTTATTCCCGCAGGAACTCTTTAATTTTCCGGGATAAAGAGTAGCCTATGTCTTTCCACTTCTATGAACCTTCTTTGTACCAAATTTCATCAAAATCCACACACAAACAGACACACTTTCGTATGTATAATACATATTATTAATATGGATAAGTATAAACGTGGAAAAGTTTGAGTTTTTTTTAAATAGTGTGGGTCAAAATCATCTAGTTTTCATGACACGTAGGTAAATTTTGAGACTCGGAAGTTTTCTTTTAGACAAATGTCAAATGTTGTAACAAAGGATACGGTTGGCGCGATCGTCAAATGTAAATCATAATAAAGGCACTGAGCGGAATGTGTACTTATCGTGACTAGCATACTAACGTCTCTATTTTTCTTTTAAAAGACAATAAAACTCCGCTTTAACTTCTACAAGTGGCTCTAACGTACAATGTTACAATGTTATAGAGAACCTGTCCTTTCAAAAGTTGACTATTATGTGTCAGCTGTGTAACGAGCTATATTGCATATTTATGTTACTTCCACCATAAAATCGATTAGTACTTCGAAATCACAATTTATACAAATAGCTGTTGTATTAATGGGAATTTTATTATACCAATTAAATATGTTTCATTTTGGATCAACAATTTGCGTTTTTGTTGTGCCCTATGGAACAAGCAATTTATGAATCCATGGAAAAATTATTGATGAACCATACAAAATTGTTAGTTATGAATGATGATGGAAATCCCAACACATTTTTGAAAAATATTTAATTGTTAGTGCATTAAATAGAGATTAAGATATTAAATTAACGTTTGGGAAGGCACTGGCCCCCAAGATACGGGTCCGTCTAGTATGGGGGTCAGGAATTAATTGTTAATCTGTACATTAGTTGATTCCATTAATTAAGATTTCTATTTATTTTTCTAATCGCAGATGTGGTGATAAAATCTAAGATCGTCAGATAATCTGATCTAGTTATATCTATTACAGCTCGCTTTTTAGCATTGTGGTTTTCTGAATTACGGTTTGGTACTTTGAATAATTAGGAGACAACTTAAAGAAAATTATTCTTAAACAAATACTGCGCTGTACGCTTACTCTGAGTTTTTACATTGCAAATTCGATTGATCGTATTCAGCGTTCGATCACATTAGCGTTAAAGTAAAATGAACCTTAACCGCATTTGTTTAGAGCTCATTTCATTATTTATATCACAGCCAGCGCTCCAAACGCTGAATTTGTGACTTTAAAGCAAGAGCTTTTGGGTCCATTTTACTTTGACGCTAATGTGATCGAACGCTGAATACGATCAATCGATTGCGATGTAAAAACTCAGAGTAAGCACACTGGTGTCGCGTCGAAGTTATTGACTGTTGACAGCACGTACACTTCGCGTACACATCTAATATTATTTCAAGAGGCTTGGTTAAACATACCTGGCGTGAACTTGACTCCGAACCACACGGACATCGGCATAATACCATGGTGAATGACGTGCAGCTTCGACACGTGGTCAAACTTCTTCCGCATGACGAAGAAGATCTGAGACAATAAAAAACGTAAATAAATTAATTAAAACACCTTGTGTATCTATCTATCCAATATTTCATTGATTTTATTAAACTTTATTAAGTTAATATCTCTTTCCAAATCTCGGTAATGTAAACTACATTGATTAAATCTTTTCTTATCACATCCTTGCGAAAACCAGTTTCATTACGAGCCTTCATTGGATATATTTTACTTCTATATATAATTATTTTCGTTGTAGTACTCCATAACTTACCGTATCGAAGAACTCCGTAAATTTCGAAATATAATACCACCAACAGCCATTCGCTGTCTGTAAAAAATAATATTATAAATTAGTAGGCATATGAAAGTTATTGTAAATTAAACTTTAGCTGTAACTTCATACTTTGAACTAATCGACAAGTTATACGAGAGTAAATAGGTAATAGTATAAAGTAATATTATGGATACGGATTATTGAAATAGCTATTTATGCAATTGTATCGTAATGAGGGTCATTTTAATTCGAGTGCTGTTTTTTGATACGAGGCTTGCCGAGTATCAAAATAGGATAGTACGAGAATTAAAATGACTAATTACGTACAGTTGCATACAAGATTTTATCTACGACAAGGACGTCTTTATAATTTTTTTACTTTATAAATTGATAAAAACCAAAAGTGCCAGAACCCAGAGCCGCTAAGCTATAGGTATCCTATTTATGAAGATAACGATCGATACAGCTACGACTCATAACGATACAGCTCCCATACAACGAACTGTATCGTTATGAGAAGCAAACACGAAAGAGGGTTCAATTCGATATAGTTGTCAAATTCGAAATTGGAACTTTTCGATGCTGGAGTAGATAAATAATTAATCAAACGAGTTGGATTATATTTTGCGTTTTAATTATGGATGAGTATTCATCCTTAAGTAAAACGCAAAACTTTTAATTTTATTGGTAAGGACTATAGAGGCAGGTACACGATCAAAGTTGTCAAGAACCTGTTCGACCCACGTCATATATTATGATAAATCATATTATTATACGGACACTGTAAAATTACACGTATGAATTAAATTAATATTATACTTAACCTTTTCTTTTGGACAATGTACCTAGTAGGTACATAGTAATTTGATACACCGTAAATTTATCTAAGGTAAATGTATACAGGGTTTTACCCCGTGGTAAATGTATATGTCACCGTAAAGCCGGGTCCGCTGCGCCTTGTTACGAACAAAATATTGTTTTGCTAACACGTTAGTGAAACATAATTTTATAACAGGCCGTCCACTGCGATTTTCGAGTAGGTTTAGATTATTTTTGTTAGTAACATATTTTTTTTTTAATTTATTGATCAAGTACGTACAATCATAAAAACACCATCCTAAAAACCACAGAGTACTTTGCCTATATAGCTAAAAACTTTGACGTAGCGAGGATCATAGAGTAAGATCATACCGCTTATCTAAACCGAAAAACAAAGAGATTTGACGAGTTGTGCCTCTGGCGAGCACAGATACGAAATGAATTAAAGTTCCCCCCGGCCCCCCCGCAGGCGAACGCGGGGATGTTTTCCATCCGAGGCGGCAAACAAAAACACTTTCAAAACAGTTAGGCCACGCCCCCAAATAGCATGACCTTGGTTATAATAACACGTTTGTGTTAGCAAAACACGATAACAAGGCGCAGCGGACCCGGCTTAAGATTGCAAAAACCGTTAGATTATAATCCAACTAGCGATATTGTAAACTTTCGACGGATTGTGAACCGTTCAATGTTCCGAGTGTCAATTTTTGAAATATTCATTGTATTTACGTTTTCTTGTCTCTTTCTTGTAGGTTAGGTTAGGGTTCGACATATATAATCAAGTAGTGCCCGGCCTGCGGGTTCTATCGGGTTAATAAACCTAACAGATTACAATCTACCGAAAAATAATCCGCTTTATTGTAATCATTCGACAGTTTACAATTTCGCGAGTTAGATTATAATCTAACGGTTTTTACAATCTTACGGTGACATATACATCAAGAAATCGCTGAAAATTAGTCTCAAAAGTAATAAAAAAACAGGCATATTATATTATAGTTTTGACTGAATTATTTTGCTTTAAGTATTCAATAAATTCAATAGCTTAACTATGCTAAATACTTTAACATATTACTAGCTGATGCCCGCGACACCGCGTCCGCGTGGATTGAGGTTTTTTGGTTCCCGCGGGAACTCCTTAGTTTTCCGGGATACAAAGTAGCCTGTGTTATTCCAGACTATAATCTATCTCTGTGCCAAATTTCATCCAGATCCGTTCAGCCGTTCGGGCGTGATTGAGTAACAAACCTCCATCCATACATCCATCCATCCAAACTGTCGCATTTATAATATTTATTAATTAATTAATATCTTAATATATATAAATCTCGTGTCACAATGTTTGTCCTCAATGGACTCCTAAACCACTTAACCGATTATAATAAAATTCGCACACCATGTGCAGTTCGATCCAACTTGAGAGATAGGATAGTTTAAATCTTAAAAAAACATCAATTCACGCGGACGAAGTCGCGGGCATCATCTAGTATTATTATATATATTTGATTGATTGATTATGTGAACCTGGATACCCGCTGGCTTTGGACAAAAATAAATAAAAATAAAACAAATGCTATTTTGTTCAAAATGAAAATAATATTGCTGCTCGTCTGTGTAAAATATGGTCTAATGTTAGAATCCATACTAATATTATAAATGCGAAAGTGTCTGTCTGTCTGCTACGCTTTCACGGCCCACCTATTAAAACGATTTTGATGAAATTTGGTACAGGGATAGTTTATATCCCGGCCCCCGGGGAAGGACAAAGGCTACTTTTTATCCCGGAAAATTAAGATGTTCCTGCGGGAATCGAAAAAACTTGGTCCACGCGGAAGTCGCGGAAATCATCTAGTAGGTAATTAAAATCTAGTCAATACATTGTAGAGACGGAAGTGGAACTTAATAAGACCCAATACAAGTTGAATAAAATATACGCTAGACAAAACATAATATTATATGGGTGTTTGTATGCAAATAACAACTAACACTGAGTGGGTAATTTAAGACGACAGGTGCTACCTACGCCTACTTGCCCATATGGAAATAATTATATTCCGTGCAAAATTAAAATTGAATCAGGTCACGGATAACAGAGTAAGCTAGAAGCTAAGGTTACATGTCCCTTTACAAGCTATGATTTACAAAACCCTCCGCTTAAATTACGTACATTCGACGTGCAATACGTCCTTAGGATAATATTAACTATACAAAATATATATAAACCAAATTAAAGTAACTGTAGTAGTCATCGAAATAACTGCGTTGCGTCCGATTTCCTAATTCATGTTTTATATTAGTTATTCACCCTTGAGAGTACATTCGTGATTTGTATAATCTTTGACCATAATACACTATGTTAAAGTTCAAAGTTCTATTCGCCCGCGAAATAGTTTGCCAAAATTTCGTATAAAACCAATCTCAGATCGTTATGGACAAACGGAAGTACAAAAACGAATTCAAATAAACTGCCAGTTACCAAAACAAAAATGGTAAAATATCATAATAAAATGATTCATAAAATTGGTGTTTCCGGGTGTATATTTAGCGCTAGAGGAAACTCTTGGCAAACCTGAAGTAAAAACATAAAAATAAAGATGTGAATAAAGTCGAAGGCGGACTGGCTGACCATAATTGATCTGATTTAATTGCTGTAGGTATATATTACAACCTTTTTGCAATACACATAGGTATTGAAAACACGAGGAACTATTGTAATATAAAATGTTTAGTTCAAACTCCAATCCATTCGATATGTTATGGAAAAAAAAATGTTTGATAGCAGCAGACTGCAGAGTAGGTCGTATTAGTACTATTACCTATTGGGTGGTATTTTATTATTACCTATTCTAAAAAAAATCAATGTAGGTATGTTTGTCCTCTATGCACTCCTAAACTATTCATCCCATTATGATGAAACGTTTTGCGTGTGGGTGCCGAGATGGTTTATATTCACAATTGGACCCGGTAGGGGGCGCTGCAATCGGGTTCGAGGTTCAGGGCAGGACAACCGGGCCCATTAGTAATAAGTGTAATAACAGTGCAGTCTTCAGTCTTAACTAAAGCGAGTTATAGAACACACATTTTGTCTCCTTTAATAATGAGCTTGCTTACCCGCATCGCAAGTGGACTTCTTGAGTAGTCGACGGGTTGGCATCGAAAACTATTCGTAGTGAACCAGCCGCTTGCAATACTCTGTAAAAAATACTACTATTAACATCAAAATTAAAAAAAAGTGCAACAAATCATTATTTTGTTCTTGTAGGAAATTCCTAATTGGACTGCAAAACTTTATGCTGAACATTAAAGCTTGTTTTCGAGATCAGGAATTCATTTCTGTTATTTTCTCTATTTTATACAGTAACAGTATGATAAAGTTTAAAGTCTTACAAACCAGACTTCTGATTGATAATGTAGTATAGTTATGTTGGTTATGTTTACGAAAGCGACCAAGATTTTTCAAAAAAAAAAGCCAAGCAAGGAAACTTGCATAAATTACGTAATCTTACGGCAAGGACGTGTATAGTAGGGAAAAGTAAACAATAATAAAACATGGTAAACATTTACCTCATTAAAGAGCCAGCAGCTAAATATAACTTGGAACAAGTTGTACCATATTAGAACGTTCTTGAGTTCGAAAGGTTTTCTGTTTTCCATGAGTTTTGGACCCAAAATCTGTAAAGCAAAATATGAGTATAATAAATCTATATCAACGGTAAATTTTATGGCTATATATCAAACAGGTTATTTATTTACTGCGGTAGATTTGAACTTAACCGCAACGAAAATTAGCAGAAACTTGTGGTAAACAGATTTAAAAAGTATATTTGACAAAGCAACCTAGGTTTATATAAGAGTAGCGACAAATATCCAAAAATAAACTCTGTTGCAGCCATGCAAATAGTTAGAAACCAAAATCATTCTTAGAGCACTATTAAGCATAATTACGCCGGAGTGAATTGCGTGTCGTGTGGGAACTATGAATTCGTTCAAGATATAAACTCTATATAAAAAGAATGCTCTATTTAGGTCTTAGGTAATTCAATTAGGTACTTTACTCGCTGATACGATTTCATTTACGTTGGAAACAATACAAATGATATACCGTAGTAGTATAACTTATGTTTCCGGTACTTAATCTCTTGAACAGGTATTATTATAACTTGTGCAAAACAAGGAAATACACCAAATAACAAAAATTCATAAGTATATGTTAAAAAACGTTTTTTATATGAGATCAGACATATAGGTACCTAAAAAGATTTATCAAAATTGGTGTAGTGAAACTGGAAAATGTTCCACTGGCACTAATAATAAACATGTAGGTACCTACCAGTGGAGCTCCTGTGCATGTGCTAGGTTAGATTTATTATGTATTTTACATAATATATACGAAAGTGTTCAGTAAACCACTATGGAATTTCTTTAATTTGCAACAAATGTTCTGACAATTTAACACTCCTATGCTAACTGTTCAACAAACAGTTATCTGAGTATCTAGGTTTATACTACGGTCTTAAAATCCTAGATATAAAACACTTTAGACTTCTTCTGTATATATTAACTCTAACTATAATTAATACACTTTTTAATACTTAATTAAAAGAGTTTTATTAACAATAGGTGGCGAAAATTTGTTTTACTTACTTTGACTGTGAAAACGTATGTGAGGCAGATGGCAAGCGTGGGGAAAGGTGACGACATTAGGAACCAGTCCTTAACTCTCGGGTCACTCTGATTGTCCATCAGGTCATGGTACCCCTCCACTATCCTATTTATGATCTCCATTTTCACTGCAACAAATTTTAATTTACGATGAAACTCACGGCCTGATGAATTGAACTTTATAATATTATGTCTTTAATACATATAATTTAAGGATATTCTTCTATTGTCGTTTAAAAAAATTCAGATACGTCTTAAGACCACAATGCATCTTCATAGTTACCGTAATCAAAGTAGTTCGTGACAATATTGTGCGCTAGCGTGGATACAATACAACGTTCGTGAAATAAATGGCAGTTATGCTGCAATTTTGTCAATTTCCCAAGAGCTGAGCGTCAAGTTTACCGAATGTCAGGGTGGACCGCCCCTCCCTCCCCCTCTACACCAGCGAACGTATCGTTCAAATTAGTATGTGTATCCTTGTAAATATTCGCTCGCCGTTTCATTAATATAATTAGCAGATATAGCATATGCTTATATGATTTAATTAAATAGCACCTATTGTTCTGGATCAAAAAGCCGGTTTTAATAATTATACATACAAATGACTGTAAAAAATGCTTATAGTACCTATTTTTGATATACTTATCACTTTTTGTTGACTAAATAAATAAAGTTAACGGCTATTTAAATTAATGAAAAAAAAACTTTGCATAAAGATATGAATATTTATTTTCAAAAAATTAGTAATTATTATTTAGTTTTTACAAATAATACGTAGGCCGTATGTTAAAAACAGATGAATATGAAACAGATTAAATAGGAACTTATAACTCAAGGACTTTCTTAACTATCTTTAACGAAACATAGGGCTGTATGCAATCTAATTACCTAGACTCGAAAAACCGAAGTACGGGCTTGCATTGTTATTCGTTGTATCGGATTCGTAAAGTCTAGGCTCTAGAGTACCTAGAGTGTGATTCCAGTGGCAAAAGTGTCGAAATAAATAATATCCTATATTATAATTTATCGAATGTACCGTTGCTCATCCTTGTCAGCTTTTGAAACAGATATTAGGTATTTCGTGCGAATCAATGAACTCTTCTAAAAACCACTCCCACTAACTGTTTTTTATTTTATATCTCGTTAATCAAACTTTTCCCCGTTATAGTCAAATAATTTATGGCTTTAAATTGAACAGGTATAATTAATTACTGTTTGTAATAAACCTATATAAAACAGACGTTGCAGCAGCTGATCTGCTTACAGCATTTTAAATTAAAGAATCAGAATCAGAATAAATAAAACCATTATTTTATTATATTTTATTTTAATACAATAGGAAAAAAATAAGCAGGTAAGTACAAAGCTCATTTTAAACCAGGAACATTATCTGAAATACCCGTTTGGTAATCCATAACTTGAATTTTTAAATATCAACACAAACAGGTAAGTATTTTTTTTCAGATATTAAACCATCGGCTGTTCGTTTGTTTTTACTTCGAACAAATTATTATGCCTATGCAGCTTATTTTTTAGTATAAATTAATACTTAAGTACTTGTCGTGTATAAGCAACAGCTTTTTTATGCCAAAAATGTGGTAAACGATAAAACAGCCTTGTAAATTCGAATGTTCTTTGAAAAGACCCGATTTTTGTATTACTCGCGTACAGATATTTAAAGGGCATGATGACATTTTTTTTACATATTTTAATACAGAACTGAAAAAGACCCGCACCATAACAATACAGTTTAAATGCCACGCTTGAATATAAATTATTTACTGTTTTAAATCCAGATATCTTACGACTTAAAATCAATAAATACAATCTCTTCAACAAAACAATCTCTAAAATCAGTAGGTACTATCTCCAGCTTTCTAGTTGTAAGAAGGGCCACTGAACTAACCAGCTGACAGACATACAGACAGACGGACAGATGGCGAAACTATAAGAGTTCCTTGTTGACAACGGATTGCTATAAACAAGATTCGTAAATTCAAATAAAGTTGGTATTATAGAATGAAGTTAGTATTTCTCCCGATAGGTCCCAATACGAATCATGATTGCGTCTGCGATGAGTTGCAGGAAGAATCCTCAAATAGTACCACCAGCTTGAATAGGCTTTAGCTAGTTTATTATAAATCTTCAAAGCAACGTACTGTTAAACGTACCTAATAATTTCATATCGAAAACTTTGCTTGATCGTTGCTTGCCTTCGAGTGAATGTCCAAAGTAATATTCAAACAACGCCAATTCATGATGATTTCATTAATTTTAGATTATATCGAGATCTAACATCTAGCTACGTTAGGAAATATCAAATTGAAAATCTATTCTAGATATTTAGTAATATTCGGAAATGGCAGAGACATATTAACATAAATCATGAAACTCTACTTTATTGCGATCACTACCCAATATTACAAAAATACGAAAGTGTGTTTGTTTGTCCTTCAATCACGGTGCAGTAGAGTAAGACTTTAATTTTTTGCATGGACTTAGGTAAAGCGATGGAAAGTGGTATAGGCTTTTTATCCTGGAAAATCAATAACGCGCAATTTTTAAAAACCTAATAGGTACCACGCGGAACAAGTTGCAGACATCAGCTATTTATATACATAATATTATATACTTAATAAATTGCAGTGTACTTCATCTTCGGTTTTATACAAAATGGTTTTCCTTACTTCTAATAAGTACTATTAAGGCATGTATGCGAGGTCAAACTATAGATAAAGATAAATAATAATAAGTATAAGGGTCAAATGCAATAATGCTATTTATAATAAATCGAAATCAAGAAATGCGAAGGTGATATCATCCATGTTACATTATCACCATTGAACTTCAAAATCGGTGCCACGGTCCGGTGGTTACCTAATACCATAATAGTTAAAAACGTCTGGGCCTCGTGTGTGGTGAACACGCTTACCTTAATTAAAATGATAACATAACAAGTGTCGTCTCAGAACCTGCTGTTACTTAAGAATAACTTAACTGCCTCTTGACCGTACTTTAGTATTTATTGGGAACCTCCGAAATCTTGAAAGAAATGCAGAAAATAACTCTTTCGCTCAAGAAAGGAGCATACATTACAATAATAATTCTATGAATTATCACGATTGTATGATTGCACTCCACGTCACTATTAAGTAGTAGCAGTAGGTATTAAGTACCCACTAGCTGAAGTACAGCAGTCAGTTTTTTACAAAACTTCATGAGCGGCGCACAAACGGTAAAAAGTGCCATCAAATCGTGCTTTTGGTACAGTATATACTAATACTAGCTGATGCCCGCGACTCCGTCCGCGTGGAGGTATGAAAAATAATAGATAGTAGCCGATTCTCAGACCTACTCAATATGCTCACAAAATTTCATGAGAATCGGTCAAGCCGTTTCGGAGGAGTATGGGAACGAAAATTGTGACACGAGAATTTTATATATATGTAACATTATAAATGCGAAAGTTTGGATGTATGGATGGATGGATGAATGGATGTTTGTTACTCAATCACACCAGAACGGCTGAATGGATCTGGATGAAATTTGGCATTGAGATAGATTATAGTCTGGAATAACACAATTATAGCCTACTTTTTATCCGAGTTCCCGCGGGAATTAGAAAACCTCAATTCACGCGACAAAGTCGCGGGCTAGTTAGTACTAAATACCTAACATCAGTATCCATATTAGGTACATATAAATGCGAAAGTGTGTCTGCTTGTCCTTCCATTAAGCTGCAACGAAGAAACGGATCGACGTGATATTGTAGAGGACCTATAGAGTGACATAGATTACTTTTAGCTCTGAAATTCAAAGAGTGCCCACGGGATTTACGAAAGCTTAAACCACGGAACGAAGTCGCAGGTATCATCTAGTTCTCTAGTAAATATTAGGTCCTTACACATGAAATTGGCGTTTTGTAAGGGAGGAACATAAAGTCAATTTTTTAAAAAAAATATAATATATTTATTTAATCAAAGTATGTACCATTGCTATGTATGCACTTTTGCCATCTCATAGGACTGCCCCACATCGGAGTTGAATTTTTTCCCTTGCAAGAAGTTATCCAAATTTCGAAAAAAATGGTAATCTGTTGGAGCAAGGTCCGGGGGAGTACGGTGGATGTCTTAGACATTCCAATTGAAGCTCCTCTAATTTGGTAGCCGTCTGTGCAGTGTGTGGTCTAGCGTTGTCTTGGAGCAGCAGTGGCCTAGAGCGATTGACCAGCCTCGGTTGTTTAGCAGCTAGTTTTTCCATCGTGGTTTGCAGTTGCTAACAAAAGACATCCACGTAATCGTCTGGCCAGATTTAAGAAAGCTGTAGTGAACGACATCGGCACTAGTCCATCAAACGCTCACGAGTAATTTTTTTTGAGTAAATTTTCGCTTGGGGCAGTATTTGGCTGGTTCGCCAGGGTTCAGTCATTGCGATGAGCGTTTCCGATTATCGTACAGGATCCACTTTTCATCACAGGTAATAATTCGATTTAAAATCCCTTCAATATTGTGCCGGTTGAGTAATGTAACGCAGCAGTAGACGCGCGTTTGTCGGTTTTCTGCACTCAATTCATGAGGTACCCACCTTTCAAGCTTTTTCACCTTCCCAATTTGCTTCAAGTGGATTAAAACAGTTTTATCACTAACACCGTAGCCTGCAGCTAGCTCGGACGTGGTTTGCGATGGATCCGCTTCCACAATAGCCTTCAATTCTTCATTATCATCTTTGGTCTCCGGCCGTCCACGGGGCTTATTCTGCAGGTCCAAATTTCCATATTTCAAGTTTTCCGTTTTGTTAACTGAAAACGCAAAGAAAAAACCAAAAGAGGAAAAAACAAATGAATTTTCCAGGTTTCCATTTTGGTTTCCAGAACACAAAAGCATGAGTAAATAGCTGTATAAATTTGAAATTAGAATTGAATTCCCTACCAAAGAGGAGATATTTGAGATCAAAGTGGCCAGTACGACAAATCGTCAATTTCATAGTATGTAAGGACGTCAATTTCATAATAATAATTTGTTCACCCAGAGAGAAATTTTTGTCCAATTTAGCTCACTACGCATGTGAGGTGGCCTCCAACTCTTGTAGATAGGTATGTATGCTAATTTGAATGATAACTTACACGAAATTGCGATTAGGGGCCATAACGAAATTTATCTTTAGCAGAAATGCGAGAAGAATAGATTTACGAAGTCTTTAATTGGCAGTTTTTACATACCCAAATTAGCAATTAACCTTAGCGAACATAACAGCTTTGCGGTGCCAAATAAACGGACTGTTTTCGAGATGGTATTTATTATTTTATCCCATTCCATACTACACTAACCGATACCCATCTAAAATTATAAATGCGAAAGGGTATTTTTAAGCTATTGCATAGCTTCTATCGCGGGCCTTGAGCGTGGAGACCGAATCCAGAAATTCCGTAACGAAAAAAAACCTAACACTTTGGTTCGGGTGTCCAAGGGGAATCAAAAAACCTCTTTGTTTGAGGTTCTTTGATTCCCCTTGGACACCCGGACTATTGAAAACATAATTCTTTAAAATTATTTCGCCTTATTTTCAAAAACTTGAAGTCAACAACACAAGTAATCATAACAACCAAAATCATCTTTTCATAAAAATAGTCTTTTTATTTTCAACAACTTGAAGTCACAACACAAGTAGTCATAGCAAGTTGATAAAAAATGCTATGCAATTTAGCATTACCGCGGCAGTCTCCGAGTGCCACACGTCTTTTTTATGTGTCTCTCTGTTACCTTTTCATAGCCCATCGTCTTAACCATTTTGGCGAAATAGCTTACATCCCGGAGCCAAATAATCTTTTACTGCTGCTCTTTACCCAGAAAATCCATAGATTCCACGGGATTTTCAATAACCTAAATCCTTCCGGACGAGGTCACGGGCATCGTAGGACGGAAGTACTCCTACCTATATAGTATGTAAGCGCGCTCCATCTTAGGTTGCATCATTACTTGCAAGCAGATCGCTAGCCTGAGCCTAGCAGAGCCTAGTTACTTATTTGTTTTTTCCAAGATACGGAACCTCAGGTGGGCGAGTCTGACTTGCAATTGGCTGGTTTTTTCGTAATGATTATATTATTGTGACTACGAATATAATATTATGTACGATAAAGCTTATAATGTTTCGCAAATATGTTGGTGGCGGCCGTGAAAGTTAATGATATTCCAATATTCCATTCTACATTCTATACCAAAAGGATTGAATTGAAAGCTCAATCGTAATTAGGGAGAATAGTCGACATTGGAGCTTTATACAACTAGAAAAAAGGTCATAACAAATAGCTGCTCACTGAATAGCGTAGAGACGCACTTTGCGCGCTGGATAGGACGTTGTTAGGTTGCGATTTCGATGCCGTGAATGAATAAAGGTCTAGCCCCACGAGTACGACAACAACACGCGCGGCACGTAGCGGCAAGAGTTCTTTGTATGAGGTTGTATGGGGCTAGGCCTACGTAAGCGACGCGGCACGGAGATGCACTGCGCGACATAGTAACTAGTAGTACCTACACTAGTAACTCACATAAATCTATTTCCGCATAATATGTACTACTGATAGCAATGGTATTTACATATATTTTACGATTTTTTTAGAATACTAGATGATGCACGCGACTTCGTCCGCGTGGATTAATATTTTTGATCACCGGGGGAACTCCTTAATTTTCCGCGCTAAAAAGTAGCCTATGTCCTTTCTCGGGATGAAATCTACCCCTATACCAAATTTCATCAAAATCTGTCGAAAATATGGGTCGTTAAGGCGTAGCAGACAGAAAGATAGACAGACAGGCACACTTTCGCATTTATAATATTAGTATGCAAGTTTGGATGTTTTATTTCAGAACACTTCCATCTTTCCTTCCATTTGCATTGTTATCCAACAAGGGAACAATAAATTAATACTTATTATATTTTTGCATCTACTTACCCATTGCTTTAAAAATAGAAGCGTTTATAATAAGTATTATTTCTTTATAGTAGCAATGTAATATGAGGGCTGTCCAATGCAACTCATTTTTTTAATTCGAGTACAAGTGAGCCCTTGAGTACGATCTCACCTGATGGTAATTGATGATGCAGTCTAAGATGGTAGCGGGCTAACCTGTTAGGAGTATGGTAGTTGTTATGTTTAACCCATATCCCTAGTCGATTTCTACACGGGATCGTACCGGAACGCTAAATCGCTTGGTGGTACGCCGATAGGGTGGTAGCTAGCCACGGCCGAAGCCTCCCACCAGACAATCTACATCATGTTCTTAATCATGTTTATATCTTTATGTTTGGATGTCCGATGACAGAACCGATTTTGCTTAAATTGGACATAACTTATAACCTTGGGAACCAAAAACCTCGATCCACGCGGACGCAGTCGCGGGCATCATCTAGGTACTTAAGTAATATTTGATCATAATTGGTGGACGGAATATAAAGATTAGCTCGCACAGTTTTAAGTCAACCCAAAATAAATTATTATTATCAATGTAATCTGCATATATTAAAGATCATACGTAGGTATTTTATGTCCGTGGGAAGCAATAAAAGTTATTGTATTACATGGAATTTGCTTAATACATGGGTTTTTTTTGTTTCTTTTTAATTTAAATCTCAAACAATGATACCTAGTGATCAACGACAGACGATTTCTTATAATTTTTTTTTTAAGTTAACGGGGTTTACGCAGTTAAAAAGTAAACCTAGGTGGCATGCACAAATTAAAAGCTTATAGGAAGCGGCTACATACTAAAACTATGATGAAATGTCGGTCAGAAAGATCCATTTATAGTACTTAACAGATTACTATTACGCATGAAATTAATAAATTTATAAAAAACTGATATGTTTTTTTTTAAAGTTTAAATCTTTTCTGTTTGTAAATTCTAAAATCTAATAACGTCAGCCCTTGTTCAACGCAGTGGGTTTATTGCGCATTGAAAAGAGGATCAGTGCGTACACCGCATACACATTACATAATATTTGAACAATAACGGCCCTGAGCAACAACGGCCCTGTTCTACCCTAACAATATTACCTACTACTGACCGTGACATTCCGGACATTACACTTATATTATAAATGCGAAAGTGTGTTTATTTGTTGGTATGTCCTTTAATCACGCCGCAACAGAGCAACGGATTGACGTGATTTTTTTATGGGTATAGTCGAGGACCTGGAGAGTGACATAGGCTACTTATTACGCCGGAAAATTAAGGAGTTTCCACGGGAATGAAAAAAACGTATTCCACGCGGACGAATTCACAGGCATCAGCTAGTAATAATATCATAATACCAGTATTCCACTCGGACGAATTCACAGGCATCAGCTAGTAATAATATTATCATAATACCATATAAAGCGCATTCAAATAAAGCCTACATGCATTGACTTACCAATACCTCAAATCGATGCCTACATGATAACATGACTCAACTCTCATGAGTTTGCAAAATATAATCAGGGTTTGGTCATTGAAACACACACGATGTAATGATTGGTCATTGGTGGAATGGCCGCCTTCAGTTTCTCGTATTAGCAAGTTTAAAACCTACGTTGTGCTTATATTACATAATTATACCTATAATCACACTTCTCCAGTGAACTATCGTGATATTTTATGATTTTTATTTTAAGATTTAAGCACTAATGACTATTGACTAATAGCCCGCCAACCCGCATTGGAGCAGCGTGGTGGGTCTAAGCTCTAATTCCCGCTCTCCTACGAGAGTCGAGGCCTGTTCCCAGTAGTGGGACGTTAATGGGCTGTTGTGGTGGTGGTGGTGGACTATTGACTATTGACTATTGACTAGTTTTCCAGACATAAAGTTATGTTCAGAAAATATGGCATTTATAATTCAAGTTTCTAGATCAAGTAGCCTGACCTGTTTTAAGAGCCCTAATAAATTTATCATTATCACGTCCGTATTTTGATTGAATTTCGAAAAGTGGTACGGTGTTACCAACTTAAAACTTTTATTTTAGGTTTTTTATAAGTCCTAAATGACATCAACTCCTAAGCCTACAGCAACGAGGTATAAAGTTTCAACACCATATTCGGTCTTCCGGCATTCTTGGTTATGAGTTTTGACTGTAACATATCATACAATGATGCATATTGGAGTTATGGCATCATATAGCACCAATAACTAAGTAAAATTTACTAACACGTGTATGTATACTATAATATTATAAAAATTATTTCCAAAAAGCCGACTTCCAAAGCCCTTGTAAAGTCGGGCGAGCCCAAAGACAATATATAATGGTTTATAATTAATCTATGGGCGAGCCTGATGCGTCAACTTTACTTATCTTTGTTATACTCGCCCGACTTCAACATATTATAGTGTGTAGAAATCAAAATTATTTTTTACTTTACAGTGGCTTTGGAAGTCGGCTTTTTGGAAAGAATTTTTATTTTTAACTTTTTAGAGTCAGTCAGGATTGAGGATTCGAAGTCAGAATTTTTATTTTTATGGGACCACCTCGAGAGCTTCCTCTAAGGACTGAAAAAATTTTTTCAAATCGGTTCAGAAACCATCGAGATATGCACAGACATACTTACATTAAAAAATACGCTTTCACGGCACATCTGTTCAACCGATTTTGATAAAATTTGCCACAGGGATAGGTTGTATCCCGGATAACTAAAGAGTTCTGTAAGACCCTGGTACAGTAAAACTCCATTAATAGTTACTTACATTTTACACAATTACATTAAAAATTACTTATGAGTGCAAAAGAATTTAAATGTAGATAGTAGTATGTAATGATAATTGAATACCATCATCGATCGGGGTTTCACTCGCTGTTTTAAAAACCACGAAGTATTAAAACACGATAAGGTAGATACATATTACGTTTTTCATTTCCTTCTCGTAGTGGCACCATTTTAAATTAAAAAAACGCACTAGTTGCGTATTTTAACATAGCTGTAAAAATGACTACATCTTTACTAATACACGGTTATGTATTATAAATGCGAAAGTTTGGATGGGTGGATAGATGTTTTTTACACAATCACGCCGGATCCGGATGAAATTTTGCACAGAGATAGATTTTAGCCTGGAATACATAGGTTACTTTTTATCCCGGAAAATTAAAGAGGTCCCGCGGGATCCAAAATACCTCAATCCACACGGACAAAGGCGCGGACATCAGCTAATATAATATATTTTTCATATTCGGAAAGTAGTATTGTTTTGATCTGATTATTGGGTGGAAAATGCTGCTTCCCTCCATAGGGAGGGAAAAACTCATACAAATTACTTCCCACTTATGGGCCGGAATGAACTTTCAAAATAGAACTGCTGTCAGCTGTAAAGAGTTTTTATGTAAAAAAAAACTACTAAAAAGAAATGCTGCGGCCATGTGACTTTCTAAACGGCCAGTGTGAACTTAGCGCAAACTTCTTTGAGCGGAATAAACAGCAACAATAATTACGCGGTGAGTTCCATATTTAAAATTTAAAAAGTCGACATAAATTGGCGGGATACTAATTTCTGTTAAGTATTTGTGACGGAATTCAACTAAATAGCTAATAGGTACCTAATCTTAGATTTGAATATTAAAAATGAGTTCAAGCGATTCTGAAATGTTGACACCAGATTCGATTAGAGACGAAGCAAATAGTGTTATTGAAAATATTTTGCCAGAAATATCAAAAGAAAGATATATAAACACATACAATAATTTTATGAAGTGGCGAGCAGAGAAGAATATAAGATCGTTTTCCGAAAGTGTATTTCTTACATATTTTAATAGACTGTGTAGTAAACTACAGCCTTCTACGCTATGGAGCCGATATTCAATGCTCAAAAGTACACTTAGTGTAAAACATAATGTAAATTTGAAAGAATTTCATAATTTAACATCATTTTTGAAAAGACAGTCTCAGGGGTTCAAGAGTAAGAAATCTAAGGTTTTCACCTCTCATGAATTGGAAACGTTTTTAAATGATGCTCCTGACGAGATATATTTGGCAGTGAAGGTAAGTTTACCTAAGTATTCATGGATTTATTCTAAAAATGAACGTATTTATTACATAAATACTAAAAAATTACATGATTTTCACAGGTGGTATTGATACTCGGTATAAGCGGCGCTTGCAGAAGCAGTGAACTCACAAATTTGACAATTAAGGACATTGAAAGTCAAGGCCAATTATTACTAGTAAAACTGACTAAAACAAAAACAAATATTGAGCGCTCGTTTGTAGTACAAGAAGAGTTTACACAAATAGTAAAGAAATATCAAAAAAAACCGGCCAAGTGCGAGTCGGACTCGCGCACCGAGGGTTCCGTACTCAAGAAGTAGGTACTGAAGCAAAACAATCAGGCAAAAACCAATATGTTTATTTGACGACGAGTACGAGGTTTACTGTTAATATCAAAAAAACTATGCTAGTTAGAGCATTGGCTATAGTTTTCCTGTAAAATATACATAAATTCCTATTGACCATAATTATTTCAGATTTTTCGATTGGTAAACTCCGGAGATAAGGGGGGGGGGGAACGGTAAATTTTTTTAGACTTTTTCCCCGATAAATCAAAAACTATCATGACTAAAAATAATTAAAAATCTGTTTTAGAATGTACAAAGTAAACCCTTTCATATGATACCCCAC
This sequence comes from Erebia epiphron, assembly GCA_963932025.1. Classification (NCBI taxonomy): domain Eukaryota; kingdom Metazoa; phylum Arthropoda; class Insecta; order Lepidoptera; family Nymphalidae; genus Erebia; species Erebia epiphron. Next base: position 16,968,071 of record OZ009952.1, on the reverse strand, counting down.
ACAGTACAGTTATCTCACTTTAAAATTCCAACCCTCCGATTTTCCCCCCTTTTTAAATAAGAACAAAAATAATTTCCATTTTTTTTAAATTCCAGTGTCTTTGGGCCACTAATATACACAACTATTCCAAATTTCATGCTTCGGTAGTTACTGAAATAATCGAGTGTGACGGACGGACAGACGGACAGACGGACAGACAGACGGAGAAAGTCGCACCATAAGGGTTCCATTTTACCATTTTGGTACGGAACCCTAAAAATGAGACCTAGTGATGTAAAAACGGACCGTTTTTTTCTCAACTATCAGAAGGGAAAATGCTATAAACAAGTGATCGGTAAAAATAAAATCTCAGGTATGCCGAAGCAGATAGCAACATATTTGAATTTACCAAACTGTGAGCAGTATACCGGACATTGTTATAGACGAACGTCAGCAACATTTTTAGCCAATTCAGGGGCAAACATGACAACGTTAAAACGACATGGAGGTTGGAAATCCAGCACAGTCGCCGAAGGCTACATTGAGGATTCAGTCCAAAATAAAATTAAAATTTCAACCAAATTAGCTGAAACTATAAAAATACGCCCCAATTCGCCTCAGCCGACAACTTCCAGGGAGTATCCGCCATGTAATCCATCGTCTGATGAAATACCACAGTCTCCTACTTTTACAGATATCCAGAACAGCCAAATTTGTCATAATATATCAAACAGTATAAACATTCCAAACAAAAATGTTACTTTCAATTTCACGAATTGTCCTAATTTCACAATTAATTTTAAATAGGTACATACTACTAATATTATTATATATTATCAATAAATAGTTTAGATAAACAACTAGTTTTATTTTCCTCATATTCGAAATGAAAAGTAGAGTGTATAACTCGGGCAAAAGAATCAATTCCTACTCGGACTATAGCCGCCCTCGCTACGCTCGGGCGTCTAAATACCTCGGGAAATGATTCTTTCGACCCTCGGTTAACAATCTACTATTTTTTAAAACCCGGTCAAGTAAGAGGTATCGCACTGGTAACTATGCTTGAAGGAACACGTATAAATATTTTTATGACAATAATTCTCAGCTTTAAATCCAAAATAATCTATAAATATATAATACCTATTATTAATTCATTAGGGCGACTAAAAACAAGGATTTAAAAACGCTTGTATCTAGGTTCACTACTCGGTGGTTGTATCTGACAAATCTGACGGTGCACCCTCTGTCTGTGTGTTTTACTGTTTCTTCTACTACAAAATATGGAGTTTGTTTTACGAAGAGAATTAAAGAAACTTAGAGCTAAGCAAAACTATATTATCTGCACAACTTCATCTGATAACATAACACTCTATAAAATGGAAGGTGTTTTCTATTGTGTGCAGTAATTTTTATTAAGTATTCCTTGCCCTCAGCTGCGTTATCAAATGCAAGGTCATGTCGGATAAATTAATCTGTTAAAAGCCAAGGTTAAAATAAAATAATAATTTTATCGAACACCTTTATGAGGCGTATAAATCGCATTTAGATTTATTATAAAACCGATAACTGCTATATTATGTACATTAGTACATTACCTTTATCATGCATATGAATAAAAACCCACTTAATGAAACTTTTATCCTCTCAAGCGTCCGGCGTATTAATAAAAAACTTTTATTTGCATACCACAAATTAACGCAAAATTAAACCAGTTTTATAGCAAATAATATGTTGTCCTATTTTGTGCTCGATCATTAATATTGCTTAAGATCTCGACTATTTGAACTCGTTTAAATAATCAGATAAATTAAGTCAATGCATCATGATAATATTGCATACCTATCATGATAATATTTCACGTCTGAAATTGTCTAAAGGATAGAAAATGTAACATGTACTTATTAACTTAAGTATAATCTAAACTAATACTTTATAGAGGAAAGATTTGTTTGTTTGTAATGGATAAACTCATAAACTACAGAACCAATTTTAATAATTCTTTCACTTATAATATATCAGCTACTATATCAGCGAGTAACATATGCTATATTTTATTTTAAAAATGTCTCTAGATTTTGAAACTAAAATACAACATCATAGGTCGTATTTTATTTTTACCCTACCAAAATTGCAATAATGTGAATGAAGTCGGAAGAAATCGTCCCATTTGAGAGCTTGTGGCGTGCTGGGTAAATAGTAAAAGTTACACGAAAACAATGAACGGTGGAATTGTTCCTCTCAAAAATTTCTAAAAAAACTCCGCGATAACATACTCGTATAATATGTCTATCTTTTAAGGTTGTCTCACAATAACAATTTTTATGATTTTCAAATTTGGTCTAAAACAAAGCTTTACTTTCGAAGGTGGTTTTCCTAACATTGTGTTAATCCTTATAAAAATAAAATGAATGCCCATCTCAAGTATTTGATATAGACCAAATTCGTCCTTTGCACCATTTAATTCAGATGAATATGTTAGAAGATATAGAAATAAATTAATGCGCAATAGAAATAGGGGCGGCCGGCAGTGCGGAGATATCGCAGCGCTAATGAAAAACCTGATGTACTACCCGTGCGAAGCCGGGGCGGACCGCTAGTAGAAGGATAAAATGCAGTAGGTACCTACCACTTTAAATTCAATTGAGTATGTCAATACTGAGTAACTGTAACGGCAAATTTTTACTTAAGTTTTATAATCATATACGATGCAATCAACGACTCCGTGCGCGTTGATTTAGGTTATTGAAAAAATCTTGTGGAAAATCTTACATTTTTGGCACAAATTTAACAATCATCATCCATATCTAGGATACAAGATATCTCTGTTCTTCTAGCGGTTCAGCTTATAGGCCTTGAAAACGTACTCGATGAGTATAATATTATGTAGATATTCTACTTATATCAAAATCAATGCGTAGACCGGCGATGTACGTTATTGCTTGTTTACATCGAATATAGGTATGAGTGTGGATAAATAGTCAAGCTGCCGTCTTGAATACAAAAGTCCATTTAAGTGTCTCTATTTATTTTTCAATCGATGTTCTACAGAATAAATATAATAGCATTAGGCGTATCTTTAGGACGATTTTTAACCTTTGCACTTTATGTTGTCAACGTAATTGCGTTTTACATCTCTCTATTTCTCATAATATTAAAAGCTCATAATATAAAAGTGTTTCTTTTTAGGGCTCCGTACCTCAAAAGGAAAAAACTGAACTCTTATGGGATCACTTTGTTGTCCGTCCGTCTGTCTGTCAAGACCCTTCTTGTCAGGAACGCATGGAGGTATCAAGCTGAAATTCATATCAAATACTCAGGTGTGTCCCTTGGAGCTGTGAAAAAATCATACTTTTAACCCAGCGCAATCAAAGATACAGCCGTTTATGCTGCAAATTTTCGACATTCGCAAGGGAATCAAAACCTACAGGGTACTTCCCGTGAACTCAGAATCTTGAAATTTGGTACGAAGCAACGTCTTATAGCACAGATAAAGGAAAAATTGCGAAAAGCATAAATTTTTAGTTACATCATATACTTAATAAAAATATTTTTAATAATTTCAAACTTACTAATGTTATGGATTTCATTTAGCAATAAAAATACCATAACTTTTACTTACATACCTACAGGTTTGTACGAAACACGGTGCGCGAGACTGACTCGCACTTGGCCGGTTTTTTTAAAATTGAAGGAAGCTTTATTATCGATACAGAGCACAAAACTATCAGCTGTGTCTTTCTGTGCACACATCACGCTGTAACTGCTAGATTTACGGATTAAATACGAATTGTCATACTAATTATTGTTGATACAAAATAGTAACAAAATTAATTTTGTACATACAAGAAATACATAATTAATATTAATATTGATAAGCTATACATCTAGTTATACAAATCAATAAGTTTAATAAAATTAATTACTAAATGCAATTTACTGTAATTAATTTGATCGAGAAATTATTATCATTATTTATGTAAACATTAGTCCATACAAAGTTAAAGTTATACCTACGCATATATTTATGATCAATTAACGGACTCCGTGCACCTCAAAACATGGTGAAATATTATCTATTTATATTTCTACTAGCTGATGCCCGCGACTTCGTCCTCTTACTCCTTAATTTTCCGGGATAAAAAGTAGCCTATGTCACTCTCCAGGTCCTCAACTATACCCATGCCAAAAATCACGTCAATCCGTTGCTCCGTTGCGGCGTGATTGAAGGACAAACCAACAAACAAAGTGACTTTCGCTTTAAGTATGATTAAATCATAAACATATTAAATATTTTTTCCTTTGTAGATTAAACACTGACTAAAATACCAATGAAGAGAAGAATAATAATAATTATATATAATAATAATATATATAATTAGAGCAAATTGTTTCAATGAAAAATGCTTAATTAAAAAAACAGGAAAAGCAGACCAGACCTTCATGACTCAAGACAAGAAATTATACTATTGCAAACTAATAATAAGATGATTGCAGTAATAAAAAAAATACAAAAGGCCAAATAGATTATAGTTTTAAGGCTTACTGCATTACTAGTTACTAGATGACGCCCGCGACTTCGTCCGCGTTAAGTTTTTTGTATTTCCGCGGGAACTACTTAATTTGCCGGGATAAAAAGTAGCCTATGTCCTTCCCAGGGATACAAACTATCCCTATACCAAAATTAGTCAAAATCGGTTGAACCGATGGGCCGTGAAAGCGTAGCAGACATACAGACATACTTTCGCATTTATAATATTAAGTATGGATTATTATGCTCTAAGCTGTTGCAGCCTTGCTATACTTGCAAATTTATCTGTGATTTAAGATGAGTATGTTGTTATTAGCATTCTGAAATGAAGCCCATGCTCAGCCTCAGTAGTGGGCCGGCGATGGGTTAAAATGATAATGATGATGATAATTTTACTAAATCCATACTCCATACCATTTATAATATTAAATGCGAAAGTGAGTCTGTCTGTCTATCTGCTACGCTTTCACGGCCCCTGTAATCAACCGATTTTGATGAAATTTGGTCCAGTGACTGGCTGTCTCCCGGGGAAGGACATAGGAGACTTTTTATCCCAGAAAATCCAAGAGATCCAACGTGAATTAAAAAAACTTAATCCACGCGGACGCAATCGCGGGTATCATAATATTTTTTTCAACACACTTGCTCATAAAGTGGCTCTAATTTCACCGCAATTATAGGCACATAATGACACCTATAATCAAACTGTGACTTTTTCGTTGCTATTATTCACAAGTGAGTTATAGAGATTTTTTTAAATTTTATCTACTAAAAAAAATATTTTTTAGTATTATTTTCTTCACAAGTGAGTTGAAAAACGTCGTATGATACACGTGTGTATTGATAATAATTACCATCCTCGGCTATCTTAAGACCAATGGCGCCTCAGCGGCAATCACCAACATTACACACTTGTACCATAATATACTATAATGTATTTATTACTAGCTAATGCCCGCGACTTCGTCTGCGTGGATCGAGGCTTTTTGGTTCCCGCGGGAACTCCTGCATTTTCCGGGATAAAAAGTAGCCTATGAGCTATTCCAGACTATACTCTATCTCTATGCCAGCCATCTCTATCTCATGCCTAAATTTCAGCCAGATCCGTTCAGCTGATGGGGCGTGATAGAGTAACAAACATCCATACATCCATCCATCCAAACTTTCGCATTTATAATATTAGTAAGAAAGATATTATGCAAGTATTGTAGGGTATTTATAAGTAATGCAAGTTTATGCTACGGTTAGCTTTGGCTTCGCTTTATTTTATAGTAGTATAAGTAAATGTATACTATAAAATATATACAGTATTATATGTCCATTATCTTTACAACCTTTCAAATATTATCTAATAATAATATTCTAATGATAATTGGAATAAAGGAGCGTAAAAGAACTTTCATACTTAGCTCTCGTAACCCCTGTGCAACGACCTCTATGCAGCCTCTAATGCCATGCCTCTATGCAGAAACTAAGTATAACTCAATCTTACAGCGTAAGCTCTCACAATAGATTTATTTTTAAACTCACTGCCTTAAACACTGAACAGATCATCATCATAATTTATTATATTATTCATTGATTCAATTAAATTTGAAAATAAAAACCCAAGAGTGTATTTCTAACATCGTATGATTTCTGAGAAATATTTTCACATCATTTGAAAGCTTCAGTCATTTTTCAATTTCAAAATCCGCAAATAGGCACAGCCAGCTCTGCCAAAAGCGCAAATATAAACTACTTTGAACAGAATGGAAATGACTGAACAAAAACAAAAAAACTTCTATTAAACTCTAAAGTGTTGTACGTTATCCATTTAAAACTAGCTGATGCCCGAGATTTCGTAAGCGTTGATTGAGGATTTTTGGTTCCCGAGGAATCTCTTTAATTTTTTGGTATTAAAAGTAGCCTATGTGTTATTCACGGATTCATGGATTCAGGCCGTGATTCTGGCGTGATTGAGTAAAAAACATCAATCCATCCATCCAAACTTTCGCATTTATTATGTTACTATTAATTACACAAACCCAGGACAATGAGTTATAGGACTGGTTACCTTACAATTACATAGATTGAATATAACAAATATGGTAGGACCTTATATATTACAATTTATATCTACTAAATCTTATCTTATCTTATGTGGTACTTCCTTACATGCGCTGCTTCAATACCAAAGCCACAACATTCACGGATGTTTTGTTGTCGCCAAGCTTAGGCCTTAGGCCTAATGGTTTCCTTACACTTGGCAAGGTCAATGTGAAATAAATAAACCAGTATTGGTAATTTGCGTGGAGCAGTTTGTTAGGGACAGGCCGCATTCCGACCACGACCGTCATCAGCGGATATTTCCTACATTATATACAAACATGCGGTAATAAAGAAAATACTAATGAAGTAGCTAAATTGATTCTCAGTTAATAATCATGGTAATTAATTTGTTATTTATTACTATAACATAAATAATATAATCCGTGGTAAAAAAAATTAAGTGCGTACAATAAATTATTTTGTACCTATACAAAGTAAACATAATTAAGGATACAAATGGTCGATTTAAGTTTCTTATCATATGACTACTATTACTACTTACAATAATAATTTACATGTTTTGTAACTATAAACTAGAATCAAGATGATACTTGCGATGACTTGATACTCGTCCGGTGGATTAATAACTATGTGTTAAATATGCGAATTCAGGGCATAAGCTATTTCCACTCTAATTTCATTCACATACTTTGCAGAAAAATCAGTTCAGCCGCTGTGGAGTAAAAGATATCCCAACTTTCACACATATATATTGGTATAGGTAAGACTTTTTTTAAATAAGATATTTTCACTAGAAAGTTGTGAAAATTAAGCAATTTCCTTATTACGGGGTTTTACGCGTATATTATTTCCTTTTTAAAATATTCAAGTGCCCACTGGGTTATTAGCATGATTTTGTAACTGGAAACCAAAATTAACTGAACGGTGCACCTCTGCTTAAATCTCATTCGGGGGAGCGTTTACATTGCAAAACGATGTAATAACCGCGGCAAGGCGAGTTGCAAAAGTTTGCACCGCAAAATGCGTGCGCGCTACCAGGCTAACTCTACTAAGGCAATGAACGGAAGTTCAATGTCACCGGTATAATATTAATGGATCGAAAGAATTAAGCATTGTTCACATTTGACGACGACGTAACTAAATTTGGACCGAGTACGTTATCACGTAGTAGGTAATAATGTACCTACCACAAGACCCTGATAGAGGCGCAAGATATATTGAAGAGTCCCCAACTCATGCACTTTTCGCTAAGCCCGATGCAGATGACATCAATTGCATTTTCAAAAATGAAATTTTGCAGCTGTGATTCTGTGACTTGCTAATTTTAATCATGGCTTTATCCTCCTCATTATCGTCATTGCAATAATCATCATCATCGTTTTCATCAGCAGCTGAATTCCACATCTTTTGTTTACATTCACTGCCTACTAGTGCCTATCTTGGCTTAACATTTACACAAGTTGTGAAAAAAATCATACTAATATTATAAATGCGAAAGTCAGTTTGTTTGTCCTTCAATCACGCCGCAACGCAGCAACGGATCGACGTGATTTTTGGCATGGGTATAGTCGAGGACCTGGAGAGTGATATACCTAGGCTACTTTTTACCCCGGAAAATTAAGGAGTTCCTGCGGGAATCAAAAAACTTAAACCACGCGGACGAAGTCGCGGGCATCAGCTAGTAAATCAATAAATGATTAATTTATTTTAACAATTAACTTTAACATTTAAGATATTATTTATCAGATTATGACGAAAACTTTGATTCTGAAACCTGCAAAGTAGTTATATACCTACCGTAAAGTCAATATTAGTAGATTATTAACCAAGGGGATAAAGCAGTGTCTTCTGTCGCGGGTAACGATTTAAGTTCACCCAAAACTAAGACAGCTTTATCACCGAGGAAAATACTCTACTTTTCGTACCATTTGCGAAAAAATTAACACAATAATAATATGAGATAAGCATTTATTAAAAATAATCACAATTAAAAGTAAAAGATAACATTCGAAACATTGGTCCAATTATTGATAGAGAGAGTTACATTTTTGTTTGGTACATTTATTGTTGATGAGTTGATTTGAGTATTTCTCTGTTCTTGCGTCTGAGGAACTGTTTAGAACATTAACTTATTAATAAAATAAAATAAAATAAACTTTACGTTTATGTATTTGAAGAAAACAAAAACGTTGCAAATTTCTAGACTAATATTTTTTTTTGTCGGAAAAGCAAAGGCATCAAGCTCATCTCTATATACCTAATCAAAGCATACGGCCTCGTCGGTTTTCGTAATTATTTTATTTAATAATCATAACTGCCTAATAAATGCGTATTCCTTTTTCAAAAAGATGTTTAATGCTTTATATACAAACTCAATGGTGTAAACACAGATGTAGTTCAGTATAAACTTTGGTAAGTATTCCAAATTTAAATCACATTCTCCCCCTAGAGGATGAATGAAATTCAATACAATTTTCTTTCCCTGTTTTTAACAGATTAAAAATGACTATTGTTATGTTCGTATTTTGTGACATAGAATGTCACTTTTTTGAGCAAGTGGTACGAAAAGTAGAGTATTTTCCTCGGTGATAAAGCTGTCTCAGTCTTGGGTGAACTTAAATCCCTCGCTACACTCAGGACTCGTCTTAAATCCCTCGCTTCGCTCATGATTTAAGTTTTTAACACCCTCGCTACGCTCGGGAGTAAACCTCGAGTCCGTCGTTACGCTCGCGATTTAAATCGTCACCCGCGACAGAAGACACTGCTTTATCCCCCTTGGTTAATAATCTACTATTTACCCTAAAGCAGGGGTTTTAATAGCGTCTAAAATACGATTTACGATAAAAATACGATGTAGAAATTATCCCGGTATAGCTTAATTATCGACTTGACATATTGTCCATGCCATCTTAAAACGATGCAATATTTTTATAATAACCTTGAACCGAATAAACCAGTGTGAGAATGTTATATATAATAATATTTTAGGTAGGTATACAATTTGGTCAATGACTTTTGTAAAAGTATCCGAGCATTAAAGCCTTTATTGGTTGCAAAAACAATGTTGGCTATAAAATATGTTAACGCTAATGAACTTTACTGTTGCGTGGATGAATTCTATTGATAAGATTAAGTTTCTTTTCTTTTAGGTACTTACTTTAAATATCAATTGCCATTGTAGTTAGGATGAGTCTGAAAATTAAAGACTTCCCACGGGAGTTGGGCATCATATACAAAGTAAAATAGCGAGCGCATCAAGCGAAATTTTTGCTATGCTTACTGTTTTTAGGGTTCCGTAGCCAAATTTGGCAAAAACGGAACCCTTATAGATTCGTCATGTCTGTCTGTCTGTCTGTCTGTCTGTCTGTCTGTCTGTCTGTCTGTCTGTCCGTCCGTATGTCACAGCCACTTTTTTCCGAAACTATAAGAGCTATACTGTTGAAACTTGGTAAGTAGATGTATTCTGTAAACCGCATTAAGATTTTCTTACAAAAATAGAAAAAAAATAATAAATTTTTGGGGTTCCCCATACTTAGAACTGAAACTCAAAAATTTTTTTTCATCTAACCCATAGGTGTGGGGTATCTATGGATAGGTCTTCAAAAATGATATTGAGGTTTGTAATATCATTTTTATCTAAACTGAATAGTTTGTGCGAGAGACACTTCCAAAGTGGTAAAATGTGTCCCCCCCCCCCCCCCCCCCCGTAACTTCTAAAATAAGAGAATGATAAAACTAAAAAAAATATATGTTGTACATTACCATGCAAACTTCCACCGAAAATTGGTTTGAACGAGATCTAGTAAGTAGTTTTTTTTAATACGTTATAAATCGTAAACCGCAATTTACCTTTCATTCAATCAACTCAAATATTTAAAAAAAACATTTAATTTAAAACTTACTACAGGTTTGTACGGAACCCTCGGTGCGCGAGTCCGACTCGCACTTGGCCGGTTTTTTATTTTAAGTTGAAGGACGAGATTCAATTTTAAAATTTCACTTCTGGAATGTTGGAGGGGATTTGTGCCCTCAAAAAACCGCTGGCCTACCGCCATTAGAAAACGCACCCGTTGTTTTAATAATATGTAACATGTTCTAAATTGAAAAATAAGCACCAAATATGAGAAAACGCTGAAAATATTTAGCTATGTATGTAGTTTACAATATTATAATAATATATAAATCTAATACCAGTTAAAGATTTCCTTGATAAAGTAGATTTTATATGAACAAGATAAGATGCACTCAAGGGCACAAGGACAAGTTTAGATCACTTTCTAATGAGTTACATTGCAATATTTAATAGTACCTAATACCTATGTAGTATATGTTTACCTACCTACCTTATTTTACAAAATATGAGAGGATAAGTTTGTAGGTGTCTCGAGTATATTACTTATTACTACAGAATACTTAATAGTACCAACAGGCTACTACGCTACCTTTATTCTTCGACGACCTCCTTGAAGACAACAGGGCTCAACACTGCGCAGTGTTGAGCTCTGTTGTCTTAACGTGGGAGGTGAGAGGCCCTGGCCTGGATTGGTGGGATGTTTCGGCCGTGGCTAGTTACCAACTTACCGGCAAAGATGTGCCGCCAAGCCATTTAATGTTCCGATACGATGCCGTGTAGAAACCGATTAGGTACGGCGGTTATATTATACTCATACCGGGTTTAATATATCTAACTGCCGTACCCCTAGGAGCTCACTTGTTATGGATAAAAATAAAAATAAAAATTCTCGTTCTGCGTGTCTTTTGAAGTAAGCAACCTAAGACGAGTTTATGTTTTTATACATTGTGTTCTTCTTTTTGTGCAAGAACCTGGGTTTTACAGACATAAATAGCATCAGGGTATTGATTAAACGCAATTATAATAAGTAGTTAGGTTAGGTTATGTTACCTACCTACCTTGTCAGTACAGAAAAAAGATTTTTTTTACCCGACTACGAAAAGAGTAGGCATGCGTTTATTAGGCGGGGTATTAAATCTGATTCCTTATTTATTGCCTAACTAAATAAGCGTAAGGGTTCTATTAATATACATATATTGAATGATTTATCATTTTACGGCTTCTTCAGAATTCTGCATATCAGATTTGCCATGGTGAAAAGACGTTCCAAAATACCTCAAGAAAGATTTTTACTTACAGCGATTAATAAAGGTAACTATTAAAGTTATCTTGTTTAAAAAATTGATGACTTCATGTCAAGTAAACAAAGTACTTAACATATATTTTTAATTCACGCAATCTCATGGGTAATGTATTTATGAGTAGATAAAACTTATTATACCTACCTAGTCCAAGAAAATTGTGCGCTCTCAACATAAGGGTCGGTACTGATAGGTACCTATACCATCTAGACCTACCTAACACTTTCATACATTAGGCGTAGTTTTAGATTCGTTACGTTTTCCTTCGAACATCGAGTTTCTAGCCGTCGAATCCAGGTCAAAACGGTACTTAATTTCATATTTGTAACAAGGAAAGAGTTTAATTTTCACCACACCAGCTCAAAAAGAGTGCCTTTGTTGTTTAAAACCAGTGAAAATAAGTCGACTTTGCTCACTCAGTGAGAAAGTATTGTTATACCTATTGTTCAATCTAGCAAAATTTTTTTTACACGTATTTTTAGCTATTGAGATGAAGAGTTGTATGTGTGGACATGAGAGCGAAAAGTAATAATTTGTTCTCGAATAAAAAAGACGAACTATGCTCTCTTGTTGAACAAATAACAATTTTTAGTAGGACCTAATATCAAATCATCAAATATAAATATTATAATTTGAAAGTTTGGATGGATGTATGGATGTATGGATGGATGTGTGTTACTCAATCACGCCCGGACGGCTGAACGGATTTGGATGAAATTTGGTACAGAGATAGATTATTATAGTCTTGAATAACACATAGGCTACTTTTTATCCCGGAAAACTAAGGAATTCCTGCGGGAACCAAAAACCTCAATCCACGCGGACGTAGTCGCGGGCAGCAGCTAGTATGTTTTTTTTGTAAAAGTATTTTACATGAGTATTTTTTATGAGGTTTTTTATTCCTGCAGAAACTCCTTAGTTTTTGGGACAAAAAGTCTAGCCTATGTCCTTCCCCGGGATGCAACCTATCTCTATACCAAATTTCACTATATCGTTTGAAAATGTGGGCTGTTAAAACAGACAGACAGACCCACTTTCGCATTTCATGTCACCTAGTCAGTTTAGCTCATTGCTGTTGGTGGTGGTGATGGAGGCGCCGGGGTAGCATACCCTTATGGTAAGCAAATGTGTGGCAAAACTGGAAAATAAATGTTTTTCTTTCTTTCTTTCATTTATAATATTCGTAACGGTTTTCTTTTTACCATTTTGGTATGGAACCCTAAAACCGTGACCCCGGAATACCTAACGGTATAATCTGCCAAATTGCATGTGCAGATGCTAATCAAGACGCTGGCCTGTACATAATACAGGTCAGATTCACATAAACCCCTTGAACTATATTACCTTCCTTAAAATTTTCACTAAAGCGGGTTCTACCACCGTATAAGTAATAGTACAGCTGTGCCACTGCAAAAGGGTAATAGGGGGATATGGCTCAAAAAACGGACTACGTATGTGTTGCAGATAGAGCGAGCTCATAAATAGAAAAATGTTGAACTCTGCTCGCTCAGTCCTTTCCGCTAGTAGTCCAGTCATTTGGTAGTTTTACCTGGAAAATTTCTCAGGAGTTTTGAAAATTGGTGTTTTTTATAGATTTCGACGTGCTCTTTCCGAATTTTCACTTTGCCACCTGGTATCTTTGCCGCTCGCACCGCCATATTGGAAAAATGGTGCCCAAAAACAGTTTTAACTCCTTTCTGACTCATTTTACGATGAAGATAGTTTTATAATAAATTAAACTACAGAAAATATTCTACAGTTTATGTGGTAACCTTTTTTTGTAAAATCAATAGTTTCATCGTACGAGAGCCGCAAACCAAAACCTAAATTCACTTTCCACAGTTAAAATAAATTTGTATTGTGGGTGTTTTCAAGTTCTTTAAACTAAATTAGAGTAGATTTAGCCAAGTCAATCATTGTTCAACGGAAAAACTTTTATTAGTATATACATAAGTATAATATGATACTTACCTAAAACTATAGTTTTCATATGCTCTAAATAAATACTTATATCAACTCAAATAAAAATAATTTCACTAATTTTTTATTCATATAAGCAGGTTTAATGGGCTTAATTTATTTAGGTATTTTAGTGAGAATAAAACCGGCTGTCATGAATTCATAAGAAATAAAATCAACAAACTCTATTTAAATAAATATCAAATCAGGTCAATTAAGTCTTGGCAAAGTACCTACACTGATTTTCTAGAAACACGATTTTTAGAGAAAAGCATAGTTGAAACTTCAATGTTAATAAAATACGCACCGAATTGCGAACAGCCTTCTCTGAACTCCCTCCTTTAGAAGTCGGTTAAAAATTGCTGTTAAAAGATATCCTAAATGACGTTTTCCATTAAACACGTTTGAAACCATATTCTACTTGATATCTTAAATAGTTTTACGTATCGTCAACTAATATATTATATATTATCTACTATAAACCCACAGTGCATTGAAGAAATCCTCGTAGATGAAAAAATGTTTATTTTTATACAACTGCTTGAAAAAAGGAGTATATTGTTTTCAGGGTTCATGTATGTATGCATGTATGTATGTGAGTTTGTATATTCCACCATAACTTCTATACGCCTGAACCGATTTTGATAAATGAGGTATCGTTAGAATCCCTAGCTTATTCCGGGTGACATAGGCTAGTAAAATTAAAAAAAAATTGATGGGGTGACCATGGTTCCGTATTGAAGAATAATGTTGGAAAAAATATTCGAAAATAAGATTAACTATATAATCATCATCTAGAAAATGATGAGTAGATTCCAAAAATATACACTATAGTTCAATATCCAGTGATTCACAAAAAATATCATTTAATAAAAATGTGATTTTTTATCACAAGACTGCCCAAAAAAGGAGTGTTATATTTTCAGGGTTCGTGTATGTATGTGTGTCTACGGCAAAGCAGTCGTATTATTTAATCATTTTAATTATATTCACTTGTTTAAGTTAATATTCACATTTCATATTTTATTCACCACTTGAATTGATCCAACATATACGTTTTAAGCATATAGAGTATTCCATACACATTTCATATTCGTTTTGGGAAATAGTTTTTCGTCTTTATCTCGAATACCTACCATTTATTTTATTGTCTCACAAAAATTATATTGTATCCACAGCGCACTTAAGAAACGATTGCTTAATTAAACTCACCTGGAATTCCGCTTAACACAATAGTCACTGAAATACACTAAAATACAAATGATTAGATGCGATTCAAAGGCTTATGACCGGAAACGAAATCTGCTTTGAGATTTGTACCGACAATGTGCGGGTCACTCACGGATAAACTTGCAATGTGCGCGCGCGCAGCTATCTACCGCCTATATATCTTGATCATTGTGACGTCATGCGCACTACGATAACTAACATAAAAGCACCAAAAACGTGCTATATCTATTTTTTTATGCTACCCATAGTGTTTAAACAATATAAAAAAATACTAATAAGTAAATTGTAATTTTTTGTCTTAATTTTATGCTTAGTTATTCTTAATAAAATGCCGTAGTACTTAGTATGGCGAATTAAGGTTTAATTAATAAGCAGTCCATACATACATTTTTAATAACTTCGACGCGACCGGTAAGTGTTACGGCCCGGGTACCTAACCGTGGTCTAACGATTAAATGCGCTAAGGTTGCGTCGACCAGAGCGATGCAATTTTCGGATGCGGAATTTACGAGTAAGTATTAAAACATGCTCAAGTAGGTATTCAGTCTAGATAAATAGCAGTGTCTAGTAACTGTAGAACCATTGGTTACCCACTTGGGTAACCAATGCTAGCGCCAATTCCTTTAGATAGGTACATAGTTCTGTTACCTACTATATATAAAAACCATAGAAGTCTCTGACTTAATATAGCACTTAATTATTGATTATTATGGACTAGGATTTTTTAAGGTTTTCCCCATGAACAACTAGCCGACGGCAATGGAACGTAGACTTATTGGTGGCTACAGCAATGTACGGATGACGATGAAGACAAAATATAATTACAAAGTTGTAGCTGTGGTTGTAGGTAATTTGTGACGGAGAACCGACCCGCAGTTTTTTGCAAGGCGGCCAATCCTTAATGTGCACATTTGGAGAAAATTAAAGAATACCTACACGAATGAAAAGCGCAAATCAAAACTACATTTGTGTTTTTGTGATTTCACCAGGACGTAACTAGGCTACTGTACTTTTGGTACAACTTAAAAAAAATATGCTATACTAGCTGATGCCCGCCACTCCGTCCGCGTGGATTGAGGTTTTGTGGTTCCCGCGGGCACTCTTAAATTTTCCGGGATAAGAGTAGCATGTGTTTAATTCCAGACTATAAGCTTTCTCTGTGCCAAATTTCATCCAGATCCGTTCAGCCGTTCTGCAGGGCGACCGCGTAACTTTTGCATCAATCATTGATACATCGCAATCACCTCTGATTGGTTAACACTCTTCCACTGGTAATTTCTTCACTAAAATTGGATATTTATTTTTAATAAGTATTTGTTTTGGCATAAATACGTTGATTTTATCGAATTTGCACACAAAATTACCATTAAAGTCGTAAATATCCACGGATCATGCACGGATCCTACGTCGGAATCGTGACTAATCGATATAAAAAAGCGTCACCGGTCACCTCCTAATAAATTCAGTGACAATCAATAAACTATATCCTTTTAGTATTAACATAGAAATGATTAGTAATCTAGTCGATAGGTACTTCTATACCAATCAATCAAATCAAATAAATATTATAAATGCGAAAGTTTGGATGGATGTCTGGATGGATGTATGGATGGATGTATGGATGGATGTTTGTTACTCAATCACGCCCCAACGGCTGAACGGATCTGGCTGAAATTTGGCACAGAGATAGATTATAGTCTGGAATAGCTCATAGGCTACTTTTTATCCCGGAAAATTAAAGAATTCCCGCGGGAACCAAAAACCTCAAATAGATGTTTATTACTCAATCGCGCCAGAACGGCTGAACGGATCTGGATGAAATTTGGCACAGAGATAGATTATAGTCTGGACTAACACATAGGCTAATTTTTATCCCGAAAAATTCAAGAGTTCCCGCGGGAACAACAAAACCTCGATCCACGCATACGAAGTCGCGGGCATCAGCTAGTACTATAAATGCGAAAGTTTGGGTGGATGGATGAATGGATGTTTGTTACTCAATCACGCAAGAACGGCTGAACGGATCTGTATGAAATTTGGCACAGAGAGAAACGAGTTGCTAGCGTTCAATTAAACATATTAGGGAACTCTTACAGAGTTGCCTAATTTGTTTAATATTATGTTTATTAAATTAAATTACTAACTGACCCGTCTATTGGGTAGACTTATTATACCTTATGTACTACAGCCACCGACGTTGTATGTAATTTCCGAAATAAGTATGGTACACACCTGACCTTCACCGAAACACGGGAATAACCTTTGTAAGAAAAAAAAACGGCCAAGTGCGTGTCAAGACACGCGCAGTGTAGGGTTCCGTAGTTTCCCGCGAGTTACATTAAGCGAACATAGTTTTATAAGTTGGTCGACAGCTATTACTCGTTAACTTGTTAAGCCTAAAAAAACAAACTATCACAGCTATGTAACTGTGATTGTTTGTTTTTATCTTCGTTAACATTTAGAACGAATACATGATCTTTTTTCACGTACCTAATGAATACATCATACATGAATTTTCACGTATCCCAAAACAACAGTTTAGCTTGTAGGGGAGGGGGACACTAATTCAAATCAAATCAAATCAAATCAAATGTTTTTTTATTCAAATAAACTTTTACAACTACTTTTAAATCGTCAAGTGAATCTACCACTGGTTCGGAATGCCATTCCTACCGAGAAGAACCAGCAAGAAGCTCGGTGGTTGTTCTTTTTAAATAATTCATTCACATAATATAATTGACTCGAACAAATCAGCACTTTAAAGCTAAATATTTCGGAATCGGGTCCCTGGATCGAAAAATGGTGATCGCACACCCACAATATTTTTGAACGACCTATCTAATGACATCCCACACTATGGGATGGACTAGAAAAAGAAAACATCTCGACACTGGCGCTATTGCCTCTCTGAATTTTTAGTCTAAGCCGTTGGGCTAAATAAGCGCCAGCTCTTGGGTCACCAGTAGCGTTGAACAACGTATGGGAAACAGCATTGATAAAATGTTTCGTGTCCGAAGACCATGGGCCCAGAGTCTCAAACGCAAGCACCGCCAAAATGTAGTCCTTACTAATGACTGCGTATTTACGGCGCTTGAAAGTTTGAGCAGAATCGGCAGCTGCACCAGCCTTTTGGGACATGCCCGGTAAGTGAGATGCTGCCAACGTTTCAACGCAGGTAGCTTCCCAGACCAGCCCCCCGATTGTGTAAGGAAATCGTTTGTCAAACGGATAATAGGCATGATGACTGATTTTGAAAAATGGTCAGATTACGTTCGGAAGTATCTACTATTTCGAAAAAATATCTTATTTCACCAGAAAAATAAGGTTTGGTAGATAAAATTGGCATTTGAAATTTAAATTTTAAAATTCACGCCAAAACGTTCGGCGGTGTCATGGCGTCGTTGTGACGTCACTATTGTTTTTACCAATGTACTCTGTGCAGTGTGCAGTAAGCAATAGTGTGATTTTCAAAGCTCGAAAACAAACAATTGTGACGTCATTCGCTTCTTTGTGTTTTATGCAATATGGCGGATTGCTGTATTTTATAGTTTTATTTTATCAAAATAAATAGCAATCTCACTAGAAATAAAAAAACAAATACGTTTTTTATAATCCATGAATCCTATTTCATTAGATAAATTCATAATTTCATTGATTCTTGGTTACTGTCATCATGCGTTATATTCGACCTATTCAAGGAGTTCATAAATGTCTGCACTCTGCACGTCTAGCATGTATGAACTGCTTAAACAGTTCGAGTCATAAGATTTGCTTAGGGCCCACTCCATCGACCACGGTTGCCATCCGGTCTGTTGCCGTTGTCTTATCAAAATTATTATTTATTTTAAATGTTTTATATTATACTTAGATAGGTTATTTATCAATTAGATAGCAAGTTGTGGAACGACTTTTTTAAGGTTCGCCAACCGGTTTCCGACCAGTTGGATTCCAATGTTTTTTCATGTATCGGACATGGGTCTGCTGTGGATTCCCCATACAACCCGATATAAATCCAGTTGAGCCGTATAATTTAACTAGATAACGCCCGTGACTTCGTTTGCTTCGGTTTAGGTTCTCGGAAAATACCATGGGAACATTTTGATTTTCCGGGATAAAAAGTAGACTATGTCCGACCCCGGGATGCAACCTATCTCTGTAGTTTGTAACAAATTTCTTCAAAATCTGTTGAAAAGATGGGTCGCGAAAGCGTAAGGCAAGACACATTTTCGCATTTTTAATATTTGTATGGAATATGTTTTACTGAGCAGTTATGAATGTTTGGTCGAACGTTTTTTTTCTTCCAGAACAAAAGGTTGCATGACGTCATTCGGATTCTGCAGGTCCGTTGATCCGCGTTGCTTAAAGCTCTAGCCCCACTACAGAGGCGCGGCGCGGCGTGGCACGTGGCAACAAGTATTCTTTGTACAATTAGGTCGTAGACATATAGGCTACTTTTTATACCCCGAAACTGTTCCCGTGGGATAGATTTATATAACACTAGATGATTCCCGCGACTTCGACGCGTGGACCAGGTTTTTTCGATTCCCGCGGGAACTCAAGAATTTTCCGGGATAAAAAGTAGCCTATATCCTTCCCCGAGATACAACCTATCCCTGTACCAAATTTCATCAAAATCGGTTGAACAGATGGGCCGTGAAAGCGTAGCAGACAGACAGACAGAGCAGACAGACAGACAGACACACTTTCGCATTTATAATATTAGTATGGATAGGTCATTTCTAAAAATTCAATTGCAATATCCGGAGTTAAGGGGGTTGACATTTTTTACCTTAAGTCAAAAACACATTTTTAGATATTGAGTATATTTCGGGTATTCGGAGCTGTACTTCGTCTTTGTTTCATCATAATCGGCGTACTATTTAGGAGAGGTAGGTAGGTAGTACTCGGCACCTATTTTAATTAATAACCAATTATTTTGATAAGAAGTTGGCCATATATTTTCACATTATAATGTTTTTGGGATGAAATATACGCATTAAAATAACACGTTCAAATCCTAATTACCTAAAAAATCTTCCATTCAACTCGAATTTTAAGTTAAGAAAATTCGACTTCATAATATTTCATTCGAATACTTATCTTTCTGTATAAAAACTAGCCAAATGCGATGCGAGACAGACTTGCGCATAGGCAAGTATTCTGTGGAAGAGGGTTCCGTAGACCGCAGCACCAGACCAAGATAGATCATAATATAGTCAAAGCAATAGGTACCTACTGATACGACAAAAACAAGTGCTCTGAGTGAGTAACCCAATTTTTAACCGACTTCCAAAAAAGGAGGAGGTTCTCAATTCGGCGCGTATCTTTTTTTTTTTTTTATTATTTGTTTTATTATTTGCACTACAATCTGACCAAATAAACTTTTATGTATTACTAGCTGATGCCCGCGAATTCGTCCGCGTGGATAAAAAGTAGCCTATGTGCTATTCCAGACTATAATCTATCTCTGTACCCAATTTCATCTATATCCGTTCAGCCGTTTTGGCGTGATAGAGTAACAATCATCCATCCATCCATACATTCATCCAAACTTTCGCATTTATAATATTAGTATAGAAGTATAGATAGTAGATACCTACAATTTTTAAGCTGAAACATCGTTTAAATGTAAACTATTTTTAAATTAGATTTTTTTGGATGTCTCCGTTTGGTTTCTGTTTATTTTTTATTATTTGCCTTGATAGAGGAGAGAGGTCATAGTAATACGTACTTAATACTTAATCTGTAAACTGTAAAACTTTCAAGTTTCAACTGGTTTCTCACTATGGCTGAAGTTGTACCTAGACCAGAAAATGGCAGGCAATGTAGGTACTTGGAAGACATTATTGTGGTGCACAAAGTGAGTGTGCAAACACAGATACACTCTCTATTCCCCTAAACTCTCATAATGTAGTCCACTAGGACTACAATCCGACCCGAACGGAGAGGTCAGTCGCACGACCGACGCGATGGATTTACCCGTTATCCGAGGCACGCTGGATGAAACACCGCCCTCCGCCCGCTAACTCCAGGCCTGGAAGGTACCGCTTACTGAGAGTTTTTTGTTAGAAAAAATGAGGCTTATACGGTTACATTTTAGTGCCGAAACCTTAAAATTAAAACCAATTTTTTGCACAACATGTATTAAACAACCGAGATTTTTAATTTAATACCTGTTTGAGAAGAGCTAAAGATCATTGGACTGATATTCTACTTCATATTACAATTTACATCCTATAGCCGCTCGCTTGCTTCTGGCAACGATCGTTTCCAAACTAAAAACGTTGAGCCTTGCTTTTGGCAACGATTGTTGCCAAAATGTATTTTCTATTAAACGACTTTGAACTCTGTTTTATACAGTGTAAGGTTCTCTAAAAACGTTTCTAAAGCATACCACCATAGATAATCTAACGTCTGAATGCAAGTTTGCAACTTCGTAGAACGAAATATTTTATACAGTTGGTATCTAAAGTTTGAAGTAGCGACTTAGTGAATTTTTGTGCTTAGCGTCATTGTGTCTCCACGAAAAAATGCCTTACGTATTCTCATTTATTAGTTTTTATTACTTATAAGGTACCAAATTAATCTAGAACACCTGTTCTATGATATTTTAATATTTTATTCAATGATACTTTATTTAAAATGTGCTAAAATTGAAAGAATTGTCCGCATCTTTGTTGACGTTGTTTGTATACGTATTTAAAGTGGTAATTTATAGCAATTTCTCAAAACTGCGTGATATTATGTGTGAAATAATAAAGTTTAGACATTATTTTAATCATAAAAGGTAAAGTAGTCATATAATGTTTTGTAGATGTGCTGGATTACATAGATATTTACGACAAGTGAGTAAGTGGTATCGAAATATTGCTCTGGCAACAATCGCTACCAGAAAGCAAAGTAAGTTTCACTGTCAGGGTCGGCACTTAGCATGCGGCTTTTTTTTTGGTTGGGCTTTAGTATACTGGACGCGGCGGAGGGGGGAGGGAAGGGGGGTGGAGGGAGGGGGGGAGGGGGTGAACCCTCCCTCCAAGGGAAAAATGTCGAAACTCAATAGTTTTCGTGAAATAATTTTTTAAAGTTTTGAAATTGGTTGGGCTATAGTATAGTGACGGTGACGGAGGAGGGAGGGGAGGGGGGAGGGGGAGGGAGGAGGGGAGGGGATATACCCCCCCTCAAAGTAAGACGTTCCGAATTTTAGTAGTTTCCGAGATATTAATTTTTTAAAATTTTGAGGTTAGGTTTCACTTTTATACCTTTTAATTAATTATACCTACTTCAAACTACCTTACCTTTTGTTTTAGGTAGTGGAAAAGGTTAATTTCTTAAATAGAATGGGCTACGCCAGAAGACTCGCTTCGTCGCCCCTGAATGAAGCTTCGCCTACTCGACCTTCGTTTCGCTGCGGAGGTCGCCGGCTCACTTCGCTCGCCACCTCCCCCCTTCGCTCCACTCGGCCTCGTAGGCTCGCTTCATTCAGGACCTCCTACGCGAGCTTCTGGCTACGCGCTTAAAAAAAACACTCTAGGGGTAGGGCAGACAAGACTGCGTGGAATCGGGGTGTGCCGATTCGGTTTCGTGTATCATATGCTCAAGTACCTAAATATATGTATAATAACCTACCTTTATACCTTTTTAGTTAAATAATTAAACCTATAACCTTTAAACGTTTTTTTTTAACCTTATAACCTCTAAACTGAAATGCGCGTAAAACGATACTCATAGATTTGAATTCTGGCGCCAACGCACGCGTTCCGTTTTACCAATAATCAATATAGACATTGTTTATGGTTTGAATACGATTATTAGCATTTTGTGATACTTTATAAGTTTGGAACGGATTTTATTACGTAAAACGAAACTTTAGTACGCCAACTAAACGTCAATGAGTCTGTAATCTATGGCAAATGTCGTAATAAATAGTGAAAAGTGTTGAAGAATTGCGAATTTTCAAAAAATTATTTCTCGAAAAGTATTAGGATTCGACGTAAAATATTTTAGTGCAAGGCTTACCACATGAAGGTCTTTCTGTAAAAAAAATATGAACGTCCAACTCCGCGTCCAGTATACTAAAGCTGAGCCGGGTGTTTTTGTGGTTTTTAAGAAGATTACATTGAGCCTACATACCTTTTTTTTATTAATTTATTTTAAATTGTGTTTTTAATACATTCTCCCAGACGCAGTTGGCAATGCACTTGGATTCGAGTACGGTCCGGAGTTCGAATCCCTGCACGAGCCCACTTTGGAATTTTATAAATTCTACGTAATTTCTAAATTGGCTCAGATCTGGTGGGAGGCCGCAACTGGTTATTCCCTTACCAGCAAAGACGCACTGCCAAGCAAATTAGCGTTCCGGTGCGATGCTGCGTAACAACCAGTAAGCGAATTAGTCAGTTAGTTCACACAGTTCAGTTCAGTGAGTCAGACAGTGAATGGGCGGGTGACTCAGTGAGTGAGTGAGTGAGTGAGTTACTTTTATTTTTTCGCAAATGTATTAAAATATTGTTATTTTGACCAATACATCTCAAGTCTCATACAAGTCGGTGGCAAAATACTCAGAATTTTAATATAGAGACACCTGAAGTCGGACTTTTTTTATACTTATATAAAGATTTTTTACTATAAGAACTTATAAAACTCATTACGTAATGTTAATAGAATATATATACCTAGATACGTTTTTATATTTTTTGAAGTTTTATTCAAACCCGGTATGTTAAATAATCAGAGGCAACCCTAGCTTCTACCGCCGCCATCTTGCTACTCTTGACGCTCATTTGAGATTGTTGCGAGTTTTAGGTTGAAACTCGTCGTAAGATTAAGCTTTCAAGTTACTAATATTCTAATGATACTTAGTAGTTTTTTGCCATAAATATAAACATTAGTTGTAGACCTATTTTTATCATGGTTGAAATTGGATAAAAGAGAGCATAGTATCGTCGTAATTTTAGTTTGAAATCGCTATCTTTTTCTTTTAAAAAAATCTTCCTTTGGGGTTTTTGTTACTTATTTCAGGAGATTTTAGACTTATGGGAAACTTTTTAGATTTTTATTAAAGTTAATAAACTGGCCTTTGTCAACAAAGTTATATTTTTGTTCTAGGATTTATAGTTTTTGTGTAAATCGGCTATGATTGTAAGCCAAGTTTTAGTGGCGAATTGTGCAACTGTGTGCAAACTGCGCGTGGATTCTTTAATTTTTTTAAGCACATTTTCTACCACAATATTTATTGTTTATTATTAAATAGTACAAATAACTATTCTAGTTTATAAAAATCGGTTTAAACTATATACTTATCGCGCAAGTTTTTTCGCAATTTCACGTTATTCGACTTAAACCGGCAAAATATGCTCGACCTTAACTTTAGTTTGAATATATAATGTTATACACACAACTTATATCAAAATAACTAACGTTCTTTTGTTCCTTATGTAATCGTCTACACGAAAAGGTAAACAAAAATACGCTAGGCCACTTCAATCCATTGTAAATCAATTTATAATGAGGGCGGCCGCGCCGAGTGCACAGTGCTAAATTTCAAGAGCAAAGCTCGACGTTTTTTTTGGAATCGAAAGCAAGCGAGCGGTTAAGTACAAAACTCTTCGAGAGTTTTTTTATAAGTAGGTACTTAGATGAACCTTAGTAGTCACAGACCTATAAATTTTCGATTTTTAAAAAAATCTAGTCAAACCCATGGTCAAACCTAGGTACATTAGTAGGATTCCGTAGCCATGCTAACAACTAAGGCGGTCATTATTTCCTAATCGTTGGTTTTTCTTAGGTAGGTAATACTAGAAAAAAAATATGATTTCTGTAAACCCTGAAAAAGAGGTTTATTCTGTGGGTTTATTTTACTGTAGGTATGTAGCGGTAACAGGTTCTATATTTTTCGAGAATTCACATTTTATGTACCTATTTCAGCATTCAGCTCTTAATTTTGTTTTAAAATAGCTGTGGCGCACAGACATGAGACAGGTTATTCGTACAAACTGTACTTAAGTACATGAGTTCTTTTATTTACCACGGAAGCCTAAAAAATACTTTTATTTATTTACTGAATATATTATTAAAGTAAAAAAAAATAGCTCGGTCTTTAAATCGATATAGGTACCTTCATAAATATCTCAGGAGTTTATAAATTTATTGCTTTTATTCGGGTCGATGTCCTTGTAGCTTTACGAACTCTACCCGTAAGCAAGCATGGAACACACTTAAATCTTGATTAAATCCCACGGCTGGGAAAAGGAAAAAGGATAAAAGGCATGCCAATTAGACCTGGAACCAATCACAGGGTCACCGCTTACCCACGTCCTACACATAGACGAATAAAATTGATTCTACATTAAACTTTTGCACAAGTTTACTAACCATCTCCAAAAATATAAATAATAATAATCATGGAATACCGACACAAAACGTCCAGACTCTAGATTATGTCCCACGGCTGGACAAAGGTTATTTTGAAAGCTGAAACGTTTTACAATGTCGCGACAAACGTATACACTACTAGCGGATGCCCGCGACTTCGTCTGCGTGGTTTGAGGTTTTTTGGTTCCCGCGGGAATTCTTTAATTTTCCGGGATAAAAAGTAGCCTATGTGCTATATCAGACTATAAAATCTACCTTTGTGCCAAATTTCAGCCAGATCCGTTCAGCCGTTGGGACATGATTGAGTAACAAACATCCATTCATACATCCATACATCCATCCATCCAAACTTTCGCATTTATAATATTAGTATAGATATACATATACAAATATACAGTATACATATACATACACTATACAATTTCACAGCTTTGTAATGCTGGCGGGTTTGATTCCCGGCAGGGTAAATTCCCGTATTTATAATTTCCGCAATAACTCGTAGTGCAATAAAAACCAGTGCTACTAGGTTTTATATTTTTGACGTACCTACACGTACTTCTTTAAAGGAGATAATATAATTACTTCTTCAATCAGCTGAATTCCTACTAGCTACTACCTATTTGGCTGCGATATCATATTTGGCTTGCGAAAGTATGACCGCGTTTCCGAGTTCCGCCGTAAGCTCAAGTGGCTCCCGATTCGCCTTCGCAGGAATACTCACATTCTTCACCTTCTGTACTGCATTCTGTTCAATCCCATCACACCTCACTACTTAAAAGATAGATTTAAGTATATATGTAATTTACACTCTAATTTTCCTTCCGTTCTCAAAATAATCTATTATTAAGTACTCCTAGTCACTCAACTTCCTTCTATCAAAATTCTTTTACGGTAACTGCTATACGGCTTTGGAACGTTCTCCCTTTGGATATTAAGCTATGCCAATCTCTTCCTATCTTCAAAACTAAATTGAAACAGCATTATCTATCATTATAATCTATATATTCATCTGTCGTCTATTATCTATTACTTCTATACTGTGTATTTATCCTATATATATATATATATATATATATATATATATATATTTACATTGTTTTTATATATATAATATTTATTAAGCTATTGCATAGCTTCTATCGCGGGCCTTGAGGGTGGAGACCGAATCCAAAAATTCCGTAACGAAATTGAAAACCTAACACTTTGGTTGCTATGACTACTTGTGTTGTTGACTTCAAATTATTGGAAATAACAAGACTATTTTTATGAAAAGATGATATGGAATATAAAGGCGAAATAATTTTAAAGAATTATGAACATAATTATGAACATAATTCTTTAAAATTATTTCGCCTTTATATTCCAAATCATCTTTTCATAAAAATAGTCTTGTTATTTTCAATAATTTGAAGTCAACAACACAAGTTGTCATAGCAACCAAAGTGTTAGGTAAGTTGATAAAAAATGCTATGCAATAGCTTTACCGCGGCAGTTTCCGAGTGCCATACGCATAGACTTATTATATTACTAGCGTATACGTCTTTTTTATTAATATTATGTTTCAGTACACCCCTCCCGCTTTCTTTAAAAAGTTTCCTCTGCCCTAAGGTTGCCTGGAAGAGATCGCTGTTTAAGCGATAAGGCCGCCTGTTGTACCGTATCCATTAATAAGTATGTTTGTTTTTGTCATTTAATTTCTTTGTGTACAATAAAGTATATTTTACTTTACTTTTACCTAACTTATTTATATGCTTTGGTGATATTCATGTCTACTCTATATTATTTTATCAAGCCGGTCGCGGTGCGCAAATTAAGTATGAGCAATTAATTGCTATACCTAATTGTTAATATTAAGTTAATAATTAAGTATATGTATGTAAGTTTTTACTTGAAAATTAATCTTAGAATTTTTATGTAAATTTGAATTTTATCTAGATTGTTCCAACGAAAAAATTTACCTACTTAGAACAAACTTAAATTTATAAATTTACTTTATAAAATATTAAGTAGGTACCTACGTAAATATTTAAATCCCTAACATGACTGAGAAATTCTCAGTAGGTAGGTAGATAGCCTAGCCCGGAGTTCTAGGAAGTTGGCGGTGTTTCACAATTTCACGTGGTTTCACCCCCGTGCCTCGGAGAGCACGTTAAGGCGTCGCGTCGTCGGTCCCGTGCCCGTCCCGCTTATTATCACTAACATGATAATAGTCGTTAAAGCCCGCCCAACCCGCATTGGAGCAGCGTGGTGGGTCTTAGCTCTAATTCCCTCTCTCCTATGAAAGTGGAGGCCTGTGCCCAGCTGTGGGACGTTAATGGGCTGTAGTAGATAGTGGAGAACACTCAATATCATCAATCGAATTTGCAATGTAAAAACTTAAACTTAGCGTACCGTAAAAGGCCTACTCATAGCAGCTATATATAGCATCGGCAGGTTTTTATTGTTTAAGACTAATAAGTCCTTAATGCTGACTTCAAAAAGTTTTAACCTTCATGCAAGCTTTCAACCCCTATTTCACGCCCTTTGGGGTGGATAACCGTAAAATTGGAGTTTATTATTACTTAAAAGTAATAACCTAAATCCTGATTTTCAAGTCTCTAACTACAAAAACATAGGACTTGCATATAAATTTTCAATCCTCATTTCACCCTCTGTAGGGTTGATTTTCCTAAAATTGTTTATACAGTTTATTCTATCTTAAAACTAATAAATAAAATGCCGATTTTCTAACTTCAAAAACTTAGAAACCTCTTGTTAGATTCCAACCCCCATTTCACCCCGTTTGGGGTGGATTTCCGTAAAGTTGCTTATACAGATTTTTATTATTTATAACTAATAACCTGATTACATACATAACGCGTCGCCGTGGTCGGCCGCGCACCCGCTGGCGAACTGAACTGGAAGAGTTTGATGGCTTAGGCGTACTATGGACACGTCTGGCTGCGTGTAGAGATCAATGGATGAAGAGGGGGGAGGCCTTTGCCCACGTTTGGGATGACCTCTATATATATATATATATATATATATATATATATATATATATATATATATATATATATATATATATATATATATATATATATATATATAAAAATGTTATAACTTTAGAGGTAGGCTTTAATAATAATAAAAATAAAAAATAACCTGATTGCCAATTTTCATGGAGAGAACTTCAAAAACAAAGGAGTTTCATGCAACTTAGCTGACGTCTACACCATAGAAGGAATCTACCTTCCAAATTTCAAGTCTATATGTTTTATAGTTCCTGAGATATCGTGATGATACGTGAGTGACCTTTCGCTTTTATATATATAGAAGATTGTTAGGAGCGATATCATGTTGAACCAAAATAGTAATGTAATCTTAGTATATTGAAATGATCCGCTTATATAATTAAACATAGCCTTCGTGCTTTACAGATCTATAATAGCATTTTAACTGTTTATTTCCTAGTTTGCTAATTTGAAAGGAAACCCTGCTCCATTACGCTTACCACAAATTAACATGCTTTGGCTACCCATTTCAGCACTGTAGTTGACAGCTTTTATATATTTACTACCTTTATATTATATTATATCTCTCACCGAAAAATTGCAAAAACCTTCAGATTGCAATGTAACGCTTTTTTTCTCGACAGATTGTAAACTGTCGACAGATTGTGAACCGTCGAATGTTCTGAGACTAAATTTTTGAAATATTCATTGTACCTATTTACGTTTTCTTGTCTCTTTCTTGTAGGTTAGGTTAGGGTTTGACATAGAAAATCAGATACTTAGGTTAGGCACCATAAGCACTTAAGTTCTATCGGGTTAATATACCTAACAGATTACAATCTACCGAAAAATAATACGTAAAATTGTAATCTATCAATAGTTTACAATTTCGCTAGATAGATTACAATCTTACGGTGACATATCCATACTAATACTATAAATGCGAAAGTGTGTCTGTCTGTCTGCTAGCTTTCACGGCTCATCTGTTCAACCGATTTTAATGAAATTTGGTACAGGGGTAGATTGTATCCCGGGGAAGGACATAGGCTCCTTTTTATTCCGAAAAATTAAAGAGTTCCCACGGGAATCAAAAAATCTTAATCCACGCGGACGAAGTCGCGGGCATCATCTAGTCATCTAGTATTATAAATGCGAATGTGTGTCTGTCTGTCTGCTACGCTTTCACGGCCCATCTGTTCAACCGATTTTGATGAAATTTGGTAGGGGGATAGGTTGTATCCCGGGGAAAGACACAGGCCTCTTTTTATACCGGAAAACTTAAGAGTTCCCCCGGGTATCAAAAAACCTTAATCCACGCGGACGAAATCGCGGGCATCATCTAGTTATTTACTGTAATAATATTATTATAACACAAAGTATCCCTGCCGCGTCTGTCCGGCATCTGTCTGAATGCGATAAACTCACAAACTACCGCACCGATTTTCATACGGTTTTCACCGATGGACTGAATGATTCATGAGGAAGGTTTATGTGTATAATTTATAATGTTTTGTGTAAATTGGTTGAAATATGACAATAGGGGTACTACTTAGGGGCTTTCAAAGATCCTGTTGGAATTTAGCAAGCACACAATCTCAAATTTCTAGACCGGTGGATACGTCTGTCACTCAGCTTATCCTTAAGCTTTTACTTCGATAAAACGAGGAGGTTCTTAAATTAATGATTTCTTTTGATGGTCGTCGTCGTCGTCATCAACCGATAGACGTCCACAGCTGGACATAGATCTCTTCACGTGCAAGGATTTCCACATGCCGCGTGTCAATCCATAATTTTTGATAATTCCATCAAATCAGAACCATTTTCAATCATTCTTTTTCATTTGTAAAAATGTACTTACTTACCTTACCTATAGTCAGTTTTTTTTTATCCACTACATGTTTGCCCTTGACTGCGATCTCACCTGATGGTAAGTGATGATGCAGTCTAAGATGGTAGCGGGCTAACCTGTTAGGGGCATGGTAGTTATATTAAACCAATACACCCCTATTCGGTTTCTACACGGCATCGTACCGGAACGCTAAATCGCATGGCGGCACGTCTTTGCCGGTAGGGTGGTAACTAGCCACGGCCGAAGCCTCCCACCAGGCCAGACCAGGGAAAATTCAGAACTTATAAATTCCCAAATTTACCCTTCCGGGGATCGAACCCGGGACCTCCGCACGTTAAGACAACAGCGCTACACACTGCGCCACGGAGTTCGTCATATTAACCAAACGTCAGGTTAATCTCATCCCGTTTGAATTTGGTGAAGATCTTCGAAGTTGGAGGCTGGAAATCCTGAACGTATAAAAGTAGATCGTCCAGTCAATGTAATACCAACTGTAGGTACTAAACTAGTGGTTCGCCCCAAACTGAGACCTCGCGGTATCCATGTCACCGTAAGATTGTTAAAACCGTAAGATTGTAATCTAACGCTTTTTTTTCGATAAATTGTAAACAGTCGAAAGATTATGAACCGTTCAATTTTTTAAGTGTCAATTTCTGAAATATTCATTGTATTTACGTTTTCTTGTCTCTTTCTTGTAGGTTAGGTTAGGGTTCGACATAAATAATCAAGTAGTACCCGGCTGCAGGCCGGGCACTTAGGTTCTATCGGGTTAATAAACCTAACAGATTACAATCTACCGAAAAATAATCCGTTATATTGTAATCATTCGACAGTTTACAATTTCGCGAGTTAGATTATAATTTTACGGATTACAATCTTACGGTGACATATACATTAGACAGAGCGCCGTCTATTAACATCATTGTGAAGTTCTGTTAAAAATAGAAGCTCATTATTAAATACATAATTTCGTTTCCTTAAAATATTTATCTAATTTTAGTATTGGTTGTTCAAGTAAGGATACAATCAAATAATTAATTGATCAAGTTTCAGGCTCAGCCTTTCAGAAATTTGAGAGTTCTGAGATCAACTTTGGACGTTAGAAAATTTCCAATTTGAAAGCTTGAAATTTCGTCAATTTTAAGGGGGGGAAAAAAAATTGGACTCTATTCCTAATTATCTTTGAAATGATATACTTACTGCAACCCTATGTTACGCTATAAAAAAAACCGGCCAAGTGCGAGTCGGACTCGCGCACCGAGGATTCCGTACAAACCTTTAAATAAACCTTCAAAAGTTATAGTATTTTTATTCCACTTATCTATTTAATTTTTATTTAATACCTCTACGCGTTCAGGCAGAAAGGGGTACTAAATTTAAAATTATTAAAAATATTTTTATTGTATGATGTAACTAAAAATTTATGTTTTTCGCAATTCTTCCTATATCTGTGCTATAAGACGTTGCTTCGTACCAAGTTTCAAGATTCTGAGTTCACGGGAAGTACCCTGTAGGTTTTGATTCCCTTGCAAGTGTCGAAAATTTGCATAAAATATTTTTATTATATGATGTAACTAAAATTTTATGTTTTTCGCAATTCTTCGTATATCTGTGCTATAAGACGCTGCTTCGTACCAAGCTTCTGGGTTCACGGGAAGTACCCTGTAGGTTTTGATTCCCTTGCGAGTGTCGAAAATTTGCATTAAAATATTTTTATTATATGATGTAACTAAAAATTTATGTTTTCCGCAATTCTTCCTATATCTGTGCTATAAGACGTTGCTTCGTACCAAGTTTCAAGATTCTGAGTTCACGGGAAGTACCCTGTAGGTTTTGATTCCCTTGCGAGTGCAAGAAAATTCGAAAATTTGCAGCATAAACGGCTGTATCTTTTGATTGCGTTGGCTTAGAAGCTTGATTTTTTCACAGCTCCAAGGAACCGTAGACCTGAGTATGTGATATGAATTTCAGCTTGATAACTCAATGCGTTCCTGAGAAAAAGGGTCTTGATACACAGACGGACGGACAACGAAGTGATCCTATAAGGGTTCCGTTTTTTCCTTTTGAGGTACGGAACTCTAAAAATATTTTACTTCGCATTCGCTTCTATGAGAGCCCCCCTGAAATAAGGATTTTTATAACTTTTTAAGTCATATTTGGCTGGAGGCCATCGATTTACGTATTATATTTAAACTAGCTGATGCCAGCGACTTCGTCCGCATGGTTTAAGTTATTTAGATTCCCGCGGGAAGTCCTTAATTTTCCGGGATAAAAAGTAGCCTATGTCACTCTCCAGGTCCTCAACTATACCCATGCCAAAAATCACGTCGATCCATTGCTCCGTTGCGGCGTGATTGAAGGACAAACCAACAAACCAACTGACAAACCCACTTTCGCATTTATAATATTAGTATGATGATTTGAAGTAGGTAATTACGTTCAGTAGTTCAGAAGTCAAAAGGCTCTGACAGACGGACGGACGGACGGACAAGTGCAAATTCACTCAAGTAGACTCTGAGACCTTCGCTTCGCTCGGTCAATTATTATTATAAAAAACTAGATGATGCCCGCGACTTCGTCCGCGTGGATTAAGGTTTAGTGATTCCCGCGGGAACTCTTAATTTTCCGGGATAAAAAGTAAGTAGCCTATGTCCTTCCCCGGGATACAACTACCAACTGTACTATCCCTGTACCAAATTCCAGCAAAATCGGTTGAACAGATGGTCCGTGAAAGCGTAGCAGACAGACAAACAGACAGACAGACAGAAACACTTTCGCATTTATAATATTAAGTATGGAAGTATGGATTAAGTTGGCAAATTAAAAAATCCGATTAGGTACAGCGCATATGAGTTTGGACTAAAAGTAAGTAAGTTTATGTGGTAAGTAAAATTGTTTCATGTTATCAGATAGAGATATTATATTCTCAAAAGAGCTCTATCAGAACTCATCTGTACGTGGTGATAACATAGTGATAAGAACTATACCTTCGCGGTTCTTTAATTCACGTCTTCGATTTGATGGTACCTATAGGAACGAGTACGTGCTCTATCTTGTCCGTGTAGTCAGATCACATTTGGGGGACCCACAAATGCAATAGTTGCATAATAATATATTATACCAAAAAATCGGAATCAAAATAATCTCTCATCAATTGATGCAGTCGACAGAAGCTCGCGGGTTTCAACTGCCATAAAATGTATTATACTAAATGATGCCCGTGACTTCATCCGCTTCTTTTGATTCCCGCGGGAACTCTTTCATTTTTCGGGATAAAAATTAACTTCAAATATATAGGTACCTACTAAAATATACATCAACGATTATGAGTTATAGATGATTGGTTTGAAAAACATACCTAATTCCTACAATGTTGAAGCAAGTAAGTGTAACTTTGTCTGTAACTACTCATTATAAATCTAAAAAGACATAAGTAAATACTTACAAAATGTATAAAAATGAATGCTGTAATTTAGCATATTATGTATGTGTACCTACATATTGTTAATCACGCCAACTAAGTGGTAAAAAATTGTATAGTGGGGATAATCTTTTTCTCATCTATCCCATAATATATTGTGAGCCGTGAGGTGTCATTTGATATGTCGTTCAGTGCGAACACACTTTTTGTTTTTTGATGCAGGGATCCGTTTCCGAAATATTTAGCTTTAAAGTCCCAATTTGTTGTTAGAGTCGAGTGTTGCAAGCTAAACGGTTGTTTCTAAATAGGTATGTAAAAAATGTGGTACTTATATAATACTAGATGATGCCCGCGACTTCGTCCGCATGGATTGATGTTTTTTGATTCCCGCGGGAACTCTTCAATTTTCCGGGATAAAAAGTAGCCTATGTCCTTCCCCGGGATACAACCTATCTCTGTACCAAATTTCATCAAAATCGGTTGAGTAGTTGGGCCGTGAAAGCGTAGCAGACAGACACACTTATAATATTAATAGTATGGATATTTTACATGGCAATTGGCAGTAGTAGGTATATAATACTAGAGGTCGCTCGCGACTTCGTCCGCGTACAATTGTTGATTTCTTATGAGATAATGAAATTTTCCCGCTGCAAACAGCTTGTCTATAGACGCTTTATAATATAGCTTATGCAGGTTTTTAATTATTTAAAACTGATAACTTAAATGCTGATTTTCATGTCTATACTTCAAAGGTCTACCCCTTTCACCCCCATTTCACCCCTTTTGGGGTGGATTTTCGTAAAATTTCTTTTACAGGTTATTATTATTTAAAGCTATTAAACTAAATCCCGATTTTCAAGTCTCTAACTTCAGAAACATAGGACTTTCATACAAACTTACAACCCCCATTTCACCCTCTGTGGGGTAGATTTTCCTAAAATTGCTTATACAGTTTATTATAACTTAAAACTAATAACCTAAATCCCGATTTTCAAGTCTCTTACTTCAAAAACTTGAAAATCTTATGTAAGCTTCCAACCCCCATTTCACCCCTATTGGGGTACGTTTTCGTAAAATTGCTTAGAGAGGTTTTTATTATTTATAATTATTAACTCAATTGCCTATTTCCAAGTCTCTAACTTCAAAAACAAAGGACTTTCATACAAACTTCCAACCCCTATTTTAACCCTTTAGGGGTAGATTTTCTCAAAACCCTTTCTTAGCTGGCGTCTAAACCATAAAAGAAATCTACCTTCCAAATTTCAAGTCTGTACGCTTTATAGTTCCTGAGATATCGTGATTAGTCAGTGAGTGAGTGAGTGGTATTTCGCTTTTATATATATAGATAACGTAGTAAAAGGAAAACTATCACAGCTAAGTAGGCCTTACAAGTTAACGAGTACCTAATAGTCGACCAACTTAGGTATAAAATATTCGCATCCATACTTTAATATTATAAATGCGAAAGTGTGTCTGTCTGTCTGTCTGTCTGCTACGCTTTCACGGCCCATCTGTTCAACACATTTTAATGAAATTTGGTACAGGAGTAGGTTGTATCCCGGGGAAGGACATAGGCTACTTTTTATCCCGGAAAATTCAAGAGTTCCCGCGGGAATCGAAAAAACTTGGTCCACGCGGACGAAGTCGCGGGAATCATCTAGTACCTAATATTGTAACGGGCACCGAAGGAACTTGACCTTTTTTTTAAATTATCTATTCATATCATTAAAATATCATCGTAGTAATTAACAAAATACGGACACTCGAGTATAACACAACATAATTTAAGGTCAAAATTTTTATAAATAAGTACATAAGCATGCGGTAGGTAGGTAGGTGCCAATATAATAGATTTTGTAAGCTTATTCGTTTGTTTGTTCAAGGTTTCAATATAAGTTCCTACTACCTATTTTCATTTGGTATTATGGTAAATTTTGAATTAAGTGTCGCAAGACATTCAGTTTTATGAATCAAATTGAAAATGTGTATTGATCTTTATCTTTATATTTCCTAATGGGATATAAAAACTGCTGCACTAATAACAAAAATAAGACCGAATATATCTAGTTCTGCCTCTAAACCTATTTCTAATATACCTTTTAAACCAATCAAAAGCAGTTTATTTTTATTTTTATTCAAAAGGTTCACTAGCGATTTTTACATACTTAGGATAATCATAAATTACTAGATACATGACAATTGCCAATGTATGTAAAATCATTTGAAAGTAAACACTACGTGCATAAAAAATATGGTTAAACATAAATATTATATCTATACCTATAAAAAATGTGATACAAAAGAAGAGCCAAAAACAACTTACCGAAATAAGAGAACTCACCTATTTACTATACCGTCTTACTAATACTACTATAAGTATTATACGAAAATAGGTCTGCCAATCTGCAATTGGCCAGAGTGGTGGACGATGGCCAAAGCCTTCTCATTCTGAGAGGAGACACGCGTGCTCGCAGTTACCAGAGAACCTAATGATGATGATGATACTGATAAAGGTACCAATAGGGTGTGATTTTGGGATTTCTTAATTTAAAACTAGCTGATTCCTGAAATTTCGTCCACGTGGTACCTATAAGGTTAAAGGAAATTACATTCAAAGGCATATACCTACCTAACATATTAATATTAAGTCAATATTTTAGTATTTTTGATAGCAATGTCTGTCTGTCTGTCCGTCTGCTTGTCTATCTGTCAACCACCTTTTTCTCGGGAACGCGTGTAGGCATTAAGTTAAAATTAATATCAAATAGGTACTTGGATCTACGGTCCCTTGGTGCTTTAAAAAAATCAAGCTTCTAAGTCGACGCAATCAACAGATAGGTACGGCCGTAACTTATGGCCGCATATTTTGACACTCGCCAATCAATCAAAACCTTTAAGGTACTTCCTGTTGACCTAGAATCATGAAATCGAGCAAGAAGTATGGTCTCAGAGCAAAAGTATAGGAAAAAATCCGACAATCGATAATTATAACAATGCCCGACTTCGTCCGTGCGTATTGCTTCTTTAAATTCCCGCGGGAACTTTTTCAAGCCTATGTCCTGTTGTCCTGTCCCGGGATACAGTCTATCTCTGTACCTCGGGACAAGACAACAGGACAGGATCAAAGTCCGTTGAAAAAATGGGCCGTTAAAGATAGACAGACACACTTTCGCATTTACTTACCTATACCTACTTATTAGCATATAATTAATTATAAATTTAAGTACGATAATAACTACTTATTACTGTTTTTCTACGTTTATTCAATAAATCGACTGATAAAAAATTAAAATCCCCCGATTGTTTAGTTATTGAGTTATTGAGGAACAAAATACCTATGTATTTTGTTCCTCAATAACTCTTCCAAGTGAACTCAGTCCAAGGTTCATGCCAACAAAAAATATAATGGACTAGGACCAAGTATACACTGTTATGTTATGCATGGTATTGACGAGGACTAAAAGTTAGTAAACAAAACCGGCCAAGTGCGTGTCGAGCCACGCACAGTGTAGGCTTCCGTAGTTGATCGCTACATCCACCCATACTTTATTATATATGAGAAAATGAGAAAGTGTGTCTGTCTGTCTGTTAGTCTTTCACGCCCCAACTACTCAACCGATTTTGATGAAATTGACAGACTTTGACAGAGGCAGGCTACTTCCCGGGAAAGGACATAGGCTACTTTTTATCCCGGAAAATTAGGGAGTTCCCGCGGGTATCAAAAAAACTTAAACCACGCGAACGAAGTCGCGGGCATCAGCTAGTAAATCGTTTGACGACCTCCGTGGCGCAGTGTTGAGCGCTGTTGCCTTAACGTGCGGAGATCCCGGGTTCGATCCCCGGCAGGATTTGGAAATTTATAATTTCTGAGTTTTCCCTGGTCTGGCCTGGTGGGAGGCTTCGGCCGTGGCTAGTTACCACCCTACCGGTAAAGACGTGCCGCCAAGCGATTTAGCGTTCCGACGATGCCGTGTAGAAACCGAATTAGCTTTAGCCGAATTAGCTAACAGGTTAGCCCTCTACCATCTTAGACTGCATCATCACTAACCATCAGGTGAGATCGCAGTGAAGGGTTAACCTGTAGTGGATACAAAAAAAAACTATATACTACTGCTATGAATAAAATTTAGTTCTCCTAGCTACGAGTATATTTTTTGAGCCTGCAAACTACTTAGTCTTCATAAAATATGTACTCATAACACAATATGTGTGTGCGCCTTTAGGCTTTGATATTTGCTCATTAGTAAAAGACATTGAATTAAATGTATAGAATATTAATGTAAGCTTATTAAGTAACTAGCTGATGCCCGCGACTTCGTCCGCGTGGCTTAAGTTTTTTTATATTCTCGCGGGAACTCCTTAATTTTCTGGGATATACCTACTGCATCTTCACTTACCATCAGGTGAGATCGCAGTTAAGTGTAGCTTGTAGTGGATTCAAAAAACCAGATAAATACATAAATAATATAAACAAACACACATGCATACACATAATATATACATAGTTAAACACATAGACCGCAAATAAAAATAAAACTCTTCCTTAAGGATATATAATTTATCTAGTCGGGTAAAAATATGTAGAAATAGCAATACGGACGTTATGCACGACTGCTAGAGTAATAATGTTTGTTCTGGCTATGCGTTCTAACTAGACTGTAACTAGAAAAATATAATAGGTATTAGGTATATTAACTAAATCCAAATTAGGTTGAAGCACAGAATTAAGAATCCGGTTGGTGTTTCATTTATTATTGTAGATGATGCCCGCGACTTCGTCCGCGTGGATAAGGGTTTCGATTGAACGTCAGGATTATACACCTGGCTTAGTAATGAATCCCTACTTAGATACCAGCAATCCATTGGAAGAATCTAGAAAAATATTAAGTATTTTAAATTAAGTAACAGTTTTACCAGGTTTCATTCTAATTCTAATAGTAATAGAAGCTCATTGATTTCATTCTAATAGGTTGGCGGCACTAGCCTAGTGCTGACAAGCTAGAAAATTAGATTTGGTGTGGTAGGTTACGCCAAATCTACACCAGACCAGCCTGTCTAGCATGCGCACTACGAGAAAATTATGTCTACCCATTTTCTCGCGTTATATCTATTTGTCTACCCTAACATGGTCTTGTCTCGTGTCGTCAAAAATAGAGATAACAGTAATATTTTTTATCTGTGGTATTTTTCTCTACTAACCCTAACATGGCCGACTATTTTTTCTTGGTTATTGACCTATTTTGACATTTCGACATGGTTATTTATCGACTATCAATCTTGAGGGCGAGATACAACGAGATAGATAATCAACCATTTCACAACAATTAAAAATTATCCAAGATGCTCCTGTCGGAAATCAAACCCGGAACCACCTATGCCACTTATTAACACCACAACTGCTAACTCTAACCACTGCGTCGTGGGAGCTCAGTTCTTCCGAACCGGTGGTAGAGTCTTGAAATCATATTATGTGGCACAAGTTGCCCTACGTGAAATAAATAAATCTTTCATTTCTAATACTTACCTTAACTATTTTTAATATTTTGTTCTTGTACCTACATAGGTACCTTACATAATTTGCTGAATCATTAGGAAAAGGATAATATGATAAAACCTGGTAAGGATCAGCTGCAGACGGCGAACGTCCCGCATTGGCCGGGCTCAATATTATGATAATTAAGGATATTTAATCACTGGTAATCTTTGCACTGTGAAATAGATATTAATATGTACTTAACGGACTTTGAAGTTTAAAAATAAATCTTATCTCAAGCATAGATTAATTATAATTTATATATTGTCTTTGTCTCAAGTAACTACCTATAGTATAAAATTAGGAAAACCGGACTTAGGTACTGCCTGTAGGTAGGCATGAGTTATTTAAATTTTAAAAATATACAAACATCCTTGAATGCCTGTTTAATTGAATATTTAATAGTTAAGAATATAATTATTACTTTTATGATCATGAAAATATTTTTTGCTACTGTAATAATAAGTTAATTTCGCAGTTAGTCGTAATTTTAGACAGCTAAGTAGTTTTGCGAATTTCCAGGCTGCTGTAGTAGGTAGTATTAAACATGTCCATGGCACGAAAAGAGTCCCATAGATCGCTAGTAGTCGCAGTAGTCGCTTTAATTTTATAAGATTAAGCAATATTTTTAGAGGTAAATTCCAAATTTGAATTGCTGAGGCCGGGGACTTCTTTTTGTGACACGGAATAGACGTAATAGACGTCGCAATGCCAATATTCGTTGACTATACTATACTCTAGATTCTAGTGTCTATGGTTATTTCTTTGGTTGTAAAAGTGACATCTATTGACGAGTAGCTGAACTAAGACAGACGATTTTGAAATACATTACTAGATGGAGTTTCTGTCGAAATTATTGACGTACTTTTTTTACAATAATTTGTTTTTTGAGGGCAAATAGTACGCTTGATTTTGTTTACTACTTTTAATTACTAAATCTATTAGGTGCTTCATGGTGACACTTATGGTGATAAATTAAATAGTATCATGTTACTAAAAATCCGCGATTTATCTTAATAATCTGTGGATTGACTTGAGTGATTATAGAATTTGTTAACAGGCAACACTAAATTGAAAATTCAAGGAAATTTCAGTCAGATTCAGGCAGGAATAAGTAAGTCTTGCTCTGCTCTTCACTCTTGGCAAATACAATTGGGTACTCTATGTCCTAACTTTGGAGTGTAGACTATTTAGTGGTAAAAATGCTGTGACACAAAAAATATTGTCGTATAAATTATTTCGTAAACTACACACGTTTTGTGCTTCACAATGTTCTTTCAGAAGTTGTTGATTACAATAGTTATAAGCATATAGTTGACAGCTATTTTTATAACCTAAATTAGTTAGTCATCTATAAAGTAATTACTAAATGAATAGGTGACGAACATCTGCAATTGCATTATTATAGTTAAAATAGTATGATAAATCATGCTGCAACGCTGTGATGATCAACAGTGGTAATATTATCAGCCATTCTATTCGGTAAGTGAATCACATCAACGATCGTTTATAGCCGCTTTAAAATCTAGGAAATTCGTTGACGCCCACAGCCGTCTGTGACACATAAAATAATAATGATAATCAACTTCATGATACCAAGACATCGATGTTAACAATTAATAATTTGCACCTCTAGATACCTATTGCTTAATAATATTTGTTAACTATTAATATGTGGAGCACTAAACTTTCACTCTTACATACTTAAAACTACTTCTTTAGCAATAACTAGCATTATTGCCTGAGTATATTTTTCATTTCATAGAAGATAATATTTATACTAAGCCAAACACTAACTCTAGTCTAAGAAAACTGTCTGAAAACTACGCAAATGCTACCGAGCTATTTTTTTTAGTACATAAGATAAATTACTTACTATAATGGACCCATGTTTATATAACTTATTTTTGAGGATATGAAACTAACAGTCCTTGTGAGGTACTTCAATGGAATCACTTATAGTAGTTAATTTTCAGGTGTAGGCTTTCTCATAGTAGTTTCTAAGTTGTATGCCATATTTTGTTGAAATCATTTGAGTACATATTAAATGTACACTTTCACCCGATTATCCTATTATTATACTAGCTGTTGGCCGCAGCTGCACCCACATTATCTTAGATTTTGATTGGTAAATTTCAGACCATGTTATGGCTAAAATTTTCAAATATCCTTTCTAAGCAGATGCCTACATCATAATAGCTATCTGTATGCCAAATTTCAACCTAATCTGTAAAGTGGTTCGAGATATGCATTGATAGATCAGTCAGTCAGACTATGTTTACCTAAATTTAGGTTGTCTCGTGGGAAACTTTTTATCCATCATACAAGCCTAGCCTATGGCACTCTTTGGTGCATTAAATAAATATATTTATGCCTAATATCTCTTTGATAGCTTGTGCTGTTGCTGCATGAAAGAAGGAAAACCCAAGAAACACACTATTTAATAAATTATAACATAATATAGGTATAATCATTTATAAAGAGAAAACTTGACATACTGATGTACTTTTCATTTAGCAATGTACAAACTTAAAATTCCTTTATCCTGGAAAATTAAGGAGTTCCTGTGGGAATAAAAACACTTAAACCACGCAGACAATGTTGCGGCCCATCAGCTAGTATGGCTATGAAGTAGAAGTATATTAAAATAGGAGTAAGTATAAACAAAGTCAAGATAATATTATGAGTCTTACAAGTCCAGTTTAGTTACAGAGAGTGTTTTTTATATGACTTGCATTCACCTGGCCAAATGTTTTCCTGTTAAAAGTTAAATTAAGCACTTAACTTATTTCATGCATAATTAATAGTTAATTGTTTGATATGTCAATAGTATCAATTTACATATTTTAAAACATGAATCATGATAAGTGTTCAGAGTACAAATTAGTTTGTCTTGCCTACTTTACTGTAAATTGCTAACTGTAAATAGTTATCCTTTGGAAACTGGTATTTCCTGTAATATAACTACAAGTAA
The DNA here is from genome assembly GCA_963932025.1 of Erebia epiphron. Lineage (NCBI taxonomy): Eukaryota > Metazoa > Arthropoda > Insecta > Lepidoptera > Nymphalidae > Erebia > Erebia epiphron. The sequence continues at coordinate 16,926,031 of OZ009952.1, read as the reverse complement.
AACCATTAGTTACTTAAATGTTTGCTATGTCATCTTTTATAATTTATTTGTTACATTTAATACTTTTTTTAATATAAACTATTACTTATAATAGAACTTAATAATATCTTATTTTTAACTTTGATGTCAGTTTAGTCATTAGTTACTAATGTGGTAGAAAGTGTAAGAGACATTCCAGAAGTAGGTAATTGTGAGACACTTAATATATTTGTACTCTCATTTGGAACTTGCACGAATAAATGGTTAAACGTGTAGAGGTTCCACAACCGGAACACAGAATACAGAATCCGGCCACAATTGCTATTGTTAAGCCCTAAATCAAAATGCGGTCTAAACACAAAAGTATTCAATAATCGCTGTGTCTGTCTGGCAGGTGACTGAATTACCATCGTTCAAACACTCATATTTATACTAACTATTTTCAATATGATGTCCATATCCGCAGATTAAATCGAAGGACATGAAATTAGTCAAATTGACAGATATTATTCTTCCTGTTTCATGAGATCTAATGACAAACAGTAATAATGCTAAATAAAGTATCCAGGCAATATCCTGTCCCCAGAAATTTTACTAGTTATCTCCTTGCCAAACAGTCAATGGCATGAGTATTTCAACTTTTATATTCATTTCAACTATACATAACTACTGGACCAACTCACATGTTATGTCAGCATAAATATGACACAGACAGACACACATATATTACTTACTTAAATATTTGATAATATGCATACAAAGTCGCGGGCATCATCTAGCATAAATATTATCTGCTGCTGCTGATATGCCCTATGTAACACTTTTTGCTATCTAAGCAACTAAACTAACAAGTACTAAGCAACTTCAGAAAATACTTTAGCTTTTGCACCAAAGCAGATACATGAATTAATATACCTATCATGATATTATGTATCAAAACACTACCTTACCTTTTTGAATAGAATACATACTTATAATTACTTAAAATATCTGAAAACTGTGCCATGTGCATGACAACAGTAAATATTCAATATGTAACATACATATTTATTTAGGGCTACCACAATATAGGTATTTTGTATTTATATTAAGTATTTTTTTTTGTTTTCTCTGTAATTTAATATAAGAATAGAAATTACAAAACTGCAGTATAAAAAACTGTTGGTAGGTAACTAGTTAAATAACCCAGTTAAATTAATTTGTGAAAAGATAGTAAGTACAATATTGTGTCTGAGAAGTTGCAGATTTTGGTTTGGTTTGGTTGCCTGTATATTATCAAATATCTTTTGTATTTTACTTCCATTTTCTTGTTTCCTTACTTTGTGTTATGGTGTCATATATTTACTTATGAGTAAATTATTTAACATGTTTATAAAGTGTCAGCAACTACTACAACTGGAAGACCAAAAATGTATTTAAGTATGTATATCCAAACAACATCTAGATACCTAACTAGAAGTTTTATGTAGCTGTAGTTAAGAATTTGGATGACTGAGGCAAAACCATCAGTGTGCAAGTTGGGAGGGGTACCGGTCTAATGTCATCATAAAAATAATATGCCGAGATCTCTTATCTGGTAACCCTACTAACAATTTGATTCGGAATGCGCAATAATTAATGAAGCGTTCTTTCTCCACTTTCTTCATACATGCTAAGTTATTCGTATCTCAGACTCTTTTTGTTCACTTAGCAAATTGATTCAGATGATGCATCTTTATCTACCTAAATTTTATCGGAGCTGTCGTTTGCTATACTACTTACCACTTTCCTTAATTTTTAGGGTTCCGTACCAAAATGGTAAAATGGAACCCTTATGGTGCGACTTTCTCCGTCTGTCTGTCCGTCTGTCCGTCTGTCCGTCCGTCACACTCGATTATTTCAGTAACTACCGAAGCTATCGACATGAAACTTGGAATAGTTGTGTATATTAGTGGCCCAAAGACACTGGAATTAAAAAAAATTGGAAATTATTTTTGTTCTTATTTAAAAAGGGGGGAAAATCTGAGGGTTGAAATTTAAAAGTGAGATAACTGTACTGTGTGGGGTATCATATGAAAGGGTTTACTTTGTACATTCTAAAACAGATTTTTAATTATTTTTTTTAGTTATGATAGTTTTTGATTTATCGGGGAAAATGTCTAAAAAAATACCATTCCCCCCCCTTATCTCTGGAGTTTACCAATCGAAAAATTTGAAATAATTATGGTCAATAGGAATTTACGTATATTTTACAGGAAAACTATAGCCAATGCTCTAACTAGCATAGTTTTTTTGATATTAACAATAAACCTCTACAAACAAAGTTAGTCTTGCGGTTCATTAACAAAGGTAATTATTTATTAATAATGGTACGGAACCCTTCGTGCGCGAGTCCGACTCGCACTTGCCCGGTTTTTTAATATCGTACGAACCTTATGCCTTGGAAATAAACATCCACAGGTAAAGCCTGCTATTATTCAACCACTTGCTAGGCCTACTCTGTTTCCTTCTTTGCTGATGCAAAGATTCCCTGGTTGTTAACGTGTGGTCTGCCTGTCTTTCGATTGATATATTTATACAGATTATATAATGTACTTACTTTTTGTTACAGATAGTTTTCAGCCTGTTCCTAGCAGAGGTCTGTCGCTGCTGTGATACCTACCAAATCAATTGGTAAGTTTTTATTTAGCTCTGCATATCTAAGATTACTTACTTTATTCTTAGAAATCGAAATCTGTAAACTTATAGATAACTTTTGACGACCTCCGTGGCGCAGTGTGTAGCGCTGTTGTCTTCACGTGCGGAGGTCCCGGGTTCGATCCCCGGCAGGGTCAGTTTGGGAATTTATAATTTCTGAATTTTCCCTGGTCTGGCCTGGTGGCCTCGGCCGTGGCTAGTTACCACCCTACCGGCAAAGACGTGCCGCCAAGCGATTTAGCGTTCCGGTACGATGCCGTGTAGAAACCGAATAGGGGTATGTATGGGTTTAATATAACTGCCATGCCCCTAACAGGTTAGCCCGCTACCATCTTAGACTGCATCTTCACTTGCCATCAGGTGAGATCGCAGTCAAGGGCTAACTTGTAGTGGATAAAAAAAAAACTAACTGGTAATTGTACCAGTTAAAATGAATGACTGTGGTTACAGATAGTCCGACGTTCAAGTAATTCTGTCAGTTGAGTTTTAAAAGTTCACAGCTAATTGAGTGTCAGTGGACTTTATCTAAAATCTACATAACCCTTGGATATTATTAAAAAGACTAGTTTCGACTGACTGAGGATATATCAACGCACACCCTCAAAAGCTTTCAGCTTTATATTTTATCATACAGTTTCCAAATCGTTATTGTGATTTGTATTACAATTTATAATATGTTGGTAAACTCTCATAGTTTTCGACTCCTTTGAAGCCTGTCAAAGAGATTGGGATAAACAGAGTTTCCTAGATACCACGAAGTGTTCGTGCGTTGCGCATTTCATCATTTGCGACTGATATGGAGGTTCCTTTCCCTAACCTTGAACGAAAAATTCGTGAAAGATTACAAATAATCTAGATACTGGCCGAAACATTACACCGGCCACATCTTTATAGAAGTTTAAACTGACTTAAAGGTATGCCCTCGCTTTTGAAATATTCCTGAGTGCCCCGTGTTAGAAGCCGTCGAATTTCGTGTTGTGGTTTTGAATTAACTCAGTCTTAGTTAACTTTAAAATTGATGATATAACCGAACGATGACTGGTAACTGGGTGAAGGTTTGTGACTCAACTTTCTTTGTTCAAGTATAACCGGCTAGACTATCTAAATCTGAATAAAGCGTAACTCAAATAGCTACACAACAAAACACAAATTGGACACAAGAACGCTTTGCAGATTTGATGACGCGCATCACTCATGTCAAAGTTGTTTTGAAGTCTTTGAAGATGGGACCTTTTTTGTGAATCTTTATTTTATATTGCACGTTGCACAAAAAAAATTGTGGTTACTCATGTACCGCGATTTTTATACAAAAACCCGGTCGAGTGCGATCCAGACTCGCGCACAAAGGGTTCCGTACCACAACATTATTTTAGTAAATAACAAGAAAGATGTCATTAGCAACACGTAATCAGCTGTGAAATAACTGGCTTACATATGGCGCTACGCTGGTAGGACCTGACAAACAATTCAACACCCTATGAGTACGGACGGAACCCTAATTTTCGATTTTCGATTTTCGGATTTTTTCCTATACTTGTGCTGTGAGACCTGGCTTCTTGCCGAATTTCATGATTCTAGGTCAACGAAGTAATCTAATATGTTTAGGTTTTGATCTATTGGCGAGTGTCAAAATATGCAGCATAAACGGCCGTATCTTTTGATTGCGTTGACTTAGAAGCTTGATTTTTACGCCTCCAAGGGACCGTAGACTTATCTACTTAAGTACATATTTGGATATAAGATCCCGAGAAAAAGGTAGTTGACAGATCCTTTAAGGGTTCCTTTTTTCCTCTTGAGGTACGGAACCCTAAAAATACGAAGCTCTGGATTTAAAAAAACTCAAAGAATTGTGAATGTAGCAGTATGTACAATGGTGATTAAAAAAGGCGATAACAAACAACGTCATCATGAAACGCGGATACTAACTTTCCGTTGCTTCCCACGAATTTAATTGTTTATTTATTATTGATGTTGGAGTTAAATTGGAAAAAATATTAAGATCAAATTAAAGTATTATTTGTTTTCATACTTTAATCTCCATTTTTCTAGAATTTTCCTTCAAATTAATGAATTGTTAGTAAAGATCCAGTTTTCTTCTTATTTTGTTTTATGGCTGCTAAAGGTCCAGTTTTACTAAATATACTATTGAAAGTACAACATCTGGAACAATTATTCTACATCAGTAAGTACTGCTATAGTCTGTACTCTGTAGACCTGTAGATCTAGTGTCAGTGAGACACCGACTACCAAGGTTGCGATCGTATTTGATTATAATAATTATAAATAACGTAGCATTTTTCAAACGGACTACAGAATCTACTTTTATGCACTATTGTTTTGTCGAGAATCTGCTATGTTTATTGTACTTTGTTGCGGATGTAAGGACGCGGCGCCCGGGTATTCCAGTGTTAGGGTAACCAAACTATTAATAATGCGACGAGCATGTTATACAGTTACTAGCTGATGCCCGCGACTCCGTCCGCGTGGAGGTATGAAAAATAGATAGTAGCCAATTCTCAGACCTACTGAATATGCATATTAAATTTCATAAAAATCGGTCAAGCCGTTTCAGAGGAGTATGGTAACTAACATTGTGACACGAGAATTTTATATATAAAGAGATGATGATTTATATTTTTTTTTTAATCATTTTTTTTTTTCATTTTAATGTATTTGTTACTTAATTCCTAATCTGGGATGTATTGAGATTGATTCCCTGTAACGAAAATACTTATTCACACTATTTAAAAAAAATTAAGAACATGTATGTTTTCTAATCCGTTCTAATATTATAAATACGAAAGTGTGTCTGTCTGTCTATCTGCTACGCTTTCCCGGCCCTTTTTTCCAACCGATTTTGACGAAATTTTGGTACACAGATAGGTTGCAAGATGCATCCCGGCGAAGGACATAGTCTTTTTTTTCTGTCCTGGAGAATTAAAGATTTCCCGCGGGAATCAAAATATCTAAATCCACACGGAATAATTCGCGGGCATCATCTAGTAATTTACATTTAAATCATTAAGCCAGATATTTTAAATGTTACTTCTTGAATTAAGCCCCGAGTTTCTTGCTACTTTCTGGCCTTTCTGTCCTGCTTTCCAAGACCTGGAGATGGCAACTCTAATCAGTGTTCCTTTTGGTTAAAGCAAGTTATACTGATGACGTCTGATGACGCAAGCAGGTGATTGTGGCAACTATGTCTGACAACCGCCGCTTGCGCTTTACACCTCAGTCACAGCCGGCCGCGCCGCGGTTGGACATCGCATGCCACTTGTGTTTGCCCATCAATGCGCATACCACGATACGCGAAAGTTTATACGCGTGTTTTATTTGTATTCTATCGTACCCTACACACATCAGTTAAAAAAGGCGTAAGCTATTCGAAATCCTTTCGTGCCTAATTCGGATAACATCTACATGTGAGTAATATTTTATTAATTAGTTCGTTCAATTATAATTTTGATTGTATACCAAATGGCGAATATTAATTAATGTTACTCATACATTGAAGGTATTGTATGCATTTACTAATTTTTATTTAAATATTCATTCACTTGAATGGTAAATAGATACACGTATAAAATATAGTTTAATTAAATTTTCTTAATTATTGTGATTAACATTTTAAATTATTATGCGTTGCTTGTTTTGGCACGATATTTTTCATTAATTAGGGATGTCTTGAGGCACTGTCCTATGTTTTCAATTTGATGCATTATTTCATAAATATTTTGACTTAATTTAAATCAGAAGGTAAAAAGTTAATTGTTTAGTTCTTTCGAAACTGTGGCTATCCTACGACTTGATTGGCTAATTGTCTAAGCAAATCGTAATCATTTAACAGCTGAAAACGTATCACTCGAACTGTTTAAGAAGTTCATACATGCTTTTTGACTTGTAGGCATCTATGAACTCCTTAAACAGGATGAATTATAGGTTGGTTGACAGACGATTACGATCGGGGGGCTGATACCCATAAATTATACGATACTGCTGATAGCCGTATAAGAAGAGACGATTAGCAAGGACCCACAGGATAGGGGGCGCAAGTGCATAAATCCTTGGCTAGCCTAACAATTTAGCTACTGAAAAATGCAGCGTTTGCGTCTACGCGGGTCTTGCAGCTCGCCATTTCTTATGCAATCATCGTTAATAGGTATGGCAGAAGGTTTTGCGAAACTAGCTACTACTTAAGTAGTTTCACCAAAAATCATTAGAAGGAATTAGCTATCGACCATATAAGGTATTATATTCCTATTGGAATGTTCGGTAGTTAGGTACTAGTCCCTCTCCTATGAGAGTGGAGGCCTGCGCCCAGCTGTGGGACGTTAATGGGCTGTAGTGGCGGTGGTGGTGGTGGTACGTACTAGTTAGTTAAATTTGAAAAAAGTTTTACTATGGACATTGGACATCAGACATTTCAGCACCTCTAGAAGTTGCTTGGTTGCGATTCCTATGCCTATGCTCTATGGTTGCCTACCTGAACCAAATCAGAAGCAGGCGTACGTAAGGCAGCTTCTTACCGGCTGATATTCATGGCGACAAGTTTTTACACACGTCTCGCTTCGCATCCGTGCGCATATTGATGGAACGGCAGCCTTATTTAGGTACAATTCGATGCAACTGCGAACAACGTAGGTACTATTAGTCGCGTTGCAATAGCAATTTGTCGTAATTATCAGCTAATAATGTGGCTAATTCTGTATATAACATAATCTCTAAACTAAACTAAAATGACAGCTTCATATCTAGTTCTGTCTCTTTCCGCAGGGAGTATTATGAAAGGGTTAGGTAAGGTCAATTTAGTTGAGAGCACTACAGAATCAGCCCCATTGTCCATACTTGCCCTCAATACACCCTAGCACTCAATTTTCAACCGCGAACTACGGGTAGGTACAGTATACCAAAAAAGTCACATTCGGGAAGCTTAACAGGAATCTCCTTCCGGCTTTCCATTAAGAGGTCGTTCACACGTGCTGTTTACATTTTAACTATTAACTGAATAACAAAACAACTATCTCCTAATCGCGTCTGTTATTGAAATACAACTTGTAAAGCTTAATAATTATTTTTTTATTCGGATAACTCTTATCTATAACTAGCTGAAGCCCGCGACTTCGTCCGCGTGGTTTAGGTTTTTTGATTCCCGCGGGAACTCCTTAATTTTGCGGGATAAACAGTAGCCTATGCCACTCTCTAGGTCCTCAGGTATACCCATGCCAAAAATCACGTCGATCCGTTTCTCCGTTGCGGCGTGATTGAAGGACAAAACAACAAACAAACACTTTTTGCATTTATAATATTAGTATGGTAAATAAACCCTTTTTCGTTCCAAGGCTAGCTACCCTGTATCTTTTTCGTTTGTAAATTCAGCTACAGCTGTATACGAGCCTAAATCGAAAATTAATGTATTGAATTTGTACACAAAATGTTATTTTCTCTCAGTGTGGCAACTATATGTTATCTAAACATTACCCATTGTTTAAAAATGCTGAAGTAACTGCGAGTTTATTATTCTAGCAATCAATAAATAATTAATATTTCATCTAAAATAAAAATCAACGCATAAATTGCGCTTTTGTGGTTAGGAAATTGATTGCAATATAATTGAACTTGAATAACTAGATAACTCAAATTGTTTTTTTTGCAAGTCGTTGGTGTCATATATATGAATTCAGTAAAGGAGCTATTTATACTAACTACCTGCATTACGTCGTGATAGTCAACTGATAGACATCTATGCAGGACATAGGTCTTGTCGGGACTTCCGCGGTCTTGCGCCGCCTGCAAAGACCTCAATTTACATAGACGGGCCCTGTCAAACAAAGAATGTAGACCTATTTTACCAACGCCATCTAGTCTGAAAAGCGGGACAGCGCTATGGCGGGGATAAGGACAGGGCCATACAGGTTAGGAACGTGCTCTAAAGGTTGGACGCTCAATTGTTTACTATGAAAGGGCCCATCTAGTACCTTCATATATATCGATGGCCGCCTGGCCCTGGATCCAGCGGCTGCCTCTCACTCATTTAATGGCGTTTGTCCACCTAGTAGGGGGTCTGCGAACGCTGCCATTTCCACTACGGGTTCGCCATTCTAGCGCCTTCAAACCCCATAGTGCCTTCAGACCCCAACATTTGCCGCTTCAAACTATGTTTCCCACCCATTGCCACTTTTTCGCAACCCGTCGGGCTAATAGACATGCTCTTATTTAAATTTTTTTCAAAATTAACCAAACAATCGGTAGTTAACCATCGTCGATAGCCGATACGAGATATTATTTATTGTCCTCGTTCTTATATTTATGGCTTTTCGTATTACTAACGAGTTTTCATTTAAACTGATATGCTGACAAGCGATCCAAGTGCATCTACATTTTCGCGCGTAGGTATGACCAGCTGTACTATTACCTATTCTGTGGTAAGTATGACGACGAAAGCTGGGACGCGAGCACTCTCATGTTCAGTGTTCACTCACCCGCCTCCGTCTGCAGTCTACCATACTACGATCGCTTTTTAAAGCTATTTTTTTAAATATTGTTCGTGTTTTAGAATTATCCTTATTTAGAGACGTCAAGTTACGTATAGCAGCCCCCCTGATCTCGTCTAGCAATCGTGCAGTGAGAAAATTGTGCGACATGTCGATTGTCGACGACATTAACGGCGAGTGGCGAGACTGGCCTCGATGGCGAATATGTAAATGCGCGATTATGGAATAAATACCTTGAATAAGGTACTTCCGTATCACATTTTTTTTTGTTGAGGTCAGTATTTTAGGTAAGGTTAGGCCTATATATTTTATGCCAGGTTTTAAAAAAAGCTGGTGCAAAAAGCTGTGTCAAAAGCTTGGCCGCTTTGTCAGCCTGTCCTCCTGTGGCAATCGGCATATCGTAGTGATAGTGAACTAGTAGCATGAAGGTGGTGCCGGATTAGGATTACTTAACAGTGTTATTAAACATAGGGTCACGATACATTTCACTTGTCGGAGATGATTTAACTTTTATTAACTTAATGATTAACCGTCATTGCTAGCTACCTAAGCCATACTTAAAGCAGGATGTCCAATGTTGGAGATTAGGCAACCGATACCCTCCCTCACCAGCCACCCATCTCTTCTCTCCTCTTGAATAGTTTGTAAAGCGAATAAATTCTCTGCTGCAGCCTAGAGATTCAATCATCCCCATACCTACCTTCTAAAGAAAGGTCTCTTCGAGATACCATTTCATGCTGACCAAGTTTAAACCCGTAGAATCAATGTTTACAACTAGTATATTATAGTTATATACTGTATCTAAGATATTATTACATATGAAACGAAAAAGTCGTACCTACTTCACCACGAAGATAATTTACTCCCTGCATAAGTAAGAATTACTTACAAATATATAACACCAGTAATAAATACCATAAAAATAAAAACTATTTATATGTTTCAATAATCCACGCCGCGCCGACCCGCCAATCCGCATAGGAGCAGCGTGGTGGGTCTAAGCTCTAATTCCCTCTCTCCTATGAGAGTGGAGGCCTGTTCCCAGCAGTGGGACGTTAATGGCCTGTAGTAGTGGTGGATTCAAAAATCTAGATTATTAACTACATATATAGTACGTAAACACATAAAACCGGTTAACAATCCGGAGACCCATTTATGCGGATTGATGCGAATTTTTCCGCTCATTTCCTAGGTCAAGCAGTTCCGCAAAATAGAACATCCGTAAGTTGAAACGATCTAGAACTTAAAATAACGATGCAAATATGCTTAATTTATCAAATGTGAATCAGTAGAGTCGATTTAGACTAATTAAATATATACTTAAGTAATAAGAATAAAGTCAAAGTAAAAGTATATTTTATCCATAAATGCCTATATTTATTTACTTAATTATTTATTTTACTAAGCATACGTGATGGATATAATTTTATAAACTTATAATTAACCACGATATCTTAAAATAAAGCTACGAGGGTTACAAACGCGCCCTGGTCTGAGATTAGAGGTAAAATGTAAATAATTAAAGGAATGTAAAAAATTGAATGTAATTTTTACCAATTTAAACAGTATCTAATAGTACCTACCTTCTGGATTTACCGTAACGCTTAAAACGCCTGGTTAAATTAATAGAACTCACAAAAAAAATGATACTCATTATAATATTCTGTTTCTGGCAGTTAAATTTGAGTTAATAACTCTTGAAAAAAACATGTACGTAAGCAAGTATTCAACGTAGTTCTTGTTTGGAAAATTACTGGCCCGCAGAAATTCGAAACCCGAAATAAACACTTCAGCCAATCAATCAAGTGATCTCAAAGATCAATAAATTTTTTAACTAAAAAATATTTTTTTTGACTATAATAGGGTCCGTAAATACTTCCTACATAATTAGGTACATTAAAAATATTTTAAACAAAGGATGCCTCTGGATTATTTTATCCATACTTCCATACTAATATTATAACTGCGAAAGTGTGTCTGTCTGTCTATCTGCTACGCTTTAACGGCCCACCTGTTCAACCGATTTTGATGAAATTTGGTACAGGGATAGGTTGTATCCCGAGGAAGGATATAGTCTATCCCGGAAAGGAGTTCCCGCAGGAATCGAAAAAACTTAGTCCACGCGGACGAAGTCGCGGGCATCTAGTTGACTACTTTTAAAAACCCCCCATTTGTCCCAAAAATAGACATTTCAAGAAATAAAAACATTTCATTAAAGTATTTTTTTTTTCTTTCAAATATGTACCTTGTGGCTTGTCGCTTTGGTGACTTGATCGTCATCGTCGACTGATAGCGTCCACTGCTAGACATACCTATTAGGTCTCTTGCAAGGATTTCCACTTGCGGCGACGCCTGAATCCAGTGGCTCCCTGCGATGTCGAATTGATGTCGTCGATTAATCATCGACGATTTGATGTCGTCCATCCACCGAAATATCTATGTACCTCGTCGTCGTCAACCGATGGACGTCCACTGCTGGGCATAGGTCTCTTGTAGGGTCCTCCACAAGCCGCCTGGATCCCCTGCGACTCTCTTAATGTCATACCGTCTACCGTGTGGGGATCTGCCGACGCTACGCCTATTCCAGCACTTTGGGACCCCAACGTCCATCGGTTCTCCGAACTATGTGCCCCGTCCATTGCCACTTCAGCTTCGCAACACTTCGGGCTATAATATATATTATAAATTATTAATTAATCGGTTTAAGTAATTTCAATCTTGTAACATGTTCTATATACTGTCTAACGATTCACATGCATGTTGAATAGGTACATGTTATCATACTATTACGTAAGGTGCAGAAGCAGGTAGGTACTCTACCACCTTGATTGATCTTTGTCGCATAGTGATGCTCGTAGTGTTGTCGATTGAGTAACTGATAGTTTCAATTGTCACGACTACTTAAAGTACCTACACTCTTTTGCAAAAAACCGGCCAAGTGCGAGTCGGACTCGCGCACCGAGGGTTCCGTACAAACCTGTAGTAAAGTTTTAAATTATTAAAAATATTTTTATTTTAAATATTCGAGTTGATTGAATGAAAGGTAAATTGCGGTTTACGATTTATGACGTATTAAAAAAACTACTTACTAGATCTCGTTCAAACCAATTTTCGGTGGAAGTTTGCATGGTAATGTACATCATATATTTTTTTTAGTTTTATCATTCTCTTATTTTAGAAGTTACAGGACACACATTTTAGCACTTTGGAAGTGTCTCTCTCGCAAACTATTCAGTTTAGAAAAAAATGATATTACAAACCTCAACATCATTTTTGAAGACCTATCCATAGATACCCCACGTATGGGTTAGATGAAAAAAAAATTTTTGAGTTTCAGTTCTAAGTATGGGGAACCCCCAAAAGGAGACTGAGCAGCACTATATGGAGTTTGGGCTAGCAACAAATATTTTTTTGTCTCGATAAAAGTTTGCTTAAAATAAAGTTGATAACCCTACTTTCATATACAAAAAGAATTTTTAATTTATTCCTCCCAGTTTTTGAGAAAAACAATTTTATGTAAAAGGTTAGGTTAGGTATTGTAGTAGGTACCACACTTCACTAGGACGATTCTACTGCTGCCTATGGTAAAACCAGTAAATAGTTATTGCCAATGAATCAATATTTGAAGATATATAAGGTGCCATTGTATTTATATTTTTAAATAATGTCTTTAACAGTACCAGTGAGTATTACTTTATCCTTGCTAATAGACAACGCTTACTAATAAAGTCAACGAGCTTAAAATAAGAGTCACAGGGCTCCAAAAATAACAACACTGCACAAACGCGTAAACGCAAGCTGCAACATAGAGAAGTTTTAGCGCATACGGAGGAAATAATATACTATATCTCAACTCGACGTACAAGAAAACGGCATGGGATTAAAATATCTAAATTCGAATCACCTTTGCTGTCGAAAATAGCAAAAATGTGAGTAAGCAAAAACCACAGACAACTAACCTGCAAGTGTTGCAACTAGCACCGAGTTGAGTCGATTCTATCAAAATGGTTTGCAAATAAATATCGATATTTTTTTATAGTACTATGAAAATAGATAGTTTTTAATCGATTATAAGTCGATCACCGCCCGTTTTTATTTCATCGATTTCAATAATAACATCACTAGGTATGTCTACGGATAAAAATGGAGTCTGGTTTTACAAATACAATTGGAGTACTTTTAAAATGATGAAAAAATCTCGGGATAGGCAGCACTTTGTTTTTTATGCCAAACTGAATTAAAAAATTATACTTAAATTATGAAAATAATGGTCTTCTGACACAAGCATAGCCTGTGTATGTTCAGTCTCCTTTATTGTTTTTTTTTTTCAATTTTTGTAAGAAAACCTTAATGCGGTTCACAGAATACATCTACTTACCAAGTTTCAACAGTATAGTTCTTATAGTTTCGGAAAAAAGTGGCTGTGACATACGGACGGACAGACAGGCAGACAGACATGACGAATCTATAAGGGTTCCGTTTTTGCCAAATTTGGCTACGGAACCCTAAAAAACGGGCACCTAGGAAAAAAACCTGTTTTCATTGGCTCCTTCAGATTAATTATTTGATTACTAGCTGATACCCGCGACTTCGTACGCGTGGATCGAAGTTATGTGGTTCCCGCGGGAACTCTTTAATTTTCCGGGATTAAAAGTAGCCTATGTGCTATTCCAGACTATATTCTATCTCTGTGCCAAATTTCAGCCAGATCCATTCAGCCGTTGGCGCGTGATTGAGTAACAAACATCCATACATCCATACATCCATCCATCCAAACTTTCGCATACATTTATAATATTTATTTGACTAGCGAATGCCCGCGACTTCGTCTGCGTGGTTTGAGGTTTTTTGGTTCCCGCGGGAACTCTTTAATTTTCCGGGATAAAAAGTAGCCTATGTGCTATTCCAGACTATAATAATTATATCTCTGTGCCAAATTTCAGCCAAATCTGTTCAGCCGTTGGGGCGTGATTGAGTAACAAACATCCATACATCCATACATCCATCCAAACTTTCGCATTTATAATATTAGTAAGATTCTGAGTAACTTGTAGGTATCCTCAGAATTCTTTTAATTAAGAAAGTAGTTTCTGTTAATTTCGTCGTTAAGTTTCGATTGAATTAGTGAAAAATTATCTTGGAGCCCCAATAGCTAGTGGTGTTGGTGTTCATTGAATGAAAAACAGACTAAAGATTTTTGTTTTTTTTTTAACGTAAAAGCAAAAAGTTAAAGTTTTGTCTCGATTGGGTCCCCCTCTTGCTAACCTGACAACTTGTATTCGTCTGGGCAGGATATCGATGATGTTTGTAATTGTTTCTCGTGGAATACGCTCCCAGCAATTAGGTACATTCCTTAGCTCCCTGATGTTTTGCGGAGCGGGCTACACCGATCATGCTCGTCGTTTTAGAATATCCCAGATGTGATCTATGGGATCGAGGTCGGGACTTCGAGCTGGCCAAACCAAACGACAAATCTCGACCTTTTGAATATACACTTCCACATCGCCAGAACGGTGAGCGCGAGCGTTATCGTCCATAAAAATAGAATTTTCTCCAAGAACAGTTATTGCGGGTTTTAGGCGAGGAATAAGAACTTCTGAAATGTACTGATGTACTTTCAGTGTGCTGTTTTCTATAAAGAGTAACTCCGTACGGTTCAACACATTAATCGCTGCCCAAAGCATAACTGAGCCCCCACAGCAGGGCGTTATTTGTTCAAAGCAAACTTCTGTATAATTAGTAGTAGAGTAATTTAGGGCCGCGGGCCGGTCGGCGACTGCGTATATTGGCAGCAAAAAGCCTACTCCTGACCGTCCATAGGCTGGTCTGCACACCTCTCACTTCCTCGAAGGTCTCTTTGAGGTCGACATAGGAAGATATGCGACTTCTCAACGCCTGGTTCAACAGGAAGCAGTCATCTCAAGCTTCTGTATAATATGATTTTCTTCCATAATCGGGCCTTCTGCTGATAAAACCAGTCTCTTGATATCATCGCCAAGTCCTCTGGACAGTCGAACTACTCACATTTAATCTCTGAGCCACATACCTAACATTGACTACAACCTTCCCCAACCAGCGCTAAAAATTTTGCTGGCTATTATCCTTCTATCAACCATGTACGAGAACGCTAAATAATGTTATCAAGACTTAAAAATAACAAGGAAATAAGAAAATTCTGCAAAAACCATCTAAAAGTTATCTAGAGTTAATACAAACTTTTAAACGATTCACGCCACAATACGCTTAATCTTAAATTTGAATTTGGAACAAACTTTTTTATACACTGAGACACTTTACTAATGTGCCAGTAACATAATATACAAACGATAAAAACATGTTTCTGATTGTATTTTATTAAAACAGGGAAATAATTTAAACCGCCCGTTTTTTTTGCAAATGGGTTTGTAATGTGTACCTATAAATAAGATGTCGGTAATCTCTTATTTTGGAATTTAAATCAACATAAAAGTATCGCGTAAATAAAGTTTTTCAATGTAGAAGAAAATCAAAGGTTTACTATGTAATAATTAAAAGGGTAATTTGACAACTAGTCAAACTAAGCAACTTTTTTTCAAACGTAAAAATTCGCGCTTAGTCTGGGATTTTGTATGAAATACTGGCTTGTGACGTCATCGAAATTCGACGCCCTTTTTTTACTTTAACTGAGAATTTTGAATTGTTCTCAAGCTTCAATTAACAGGGTACGTGAATATTGCGTCTTTTGGGAGATATCCTTTATTTAATAATCACTAAAAATAATTAATTTTTGAGATGACGCTTGATCGAATAGGTATCAAAATTTAAAACATAACTTTCTTCTGTTGTGTGAGCATGTTTCCAAAATATAATTAAAAAAACTGGACATAGGTACTATTATTCTTATTACCTTATTTTTCTTTAGTACCTACTTATTATTCTTTACCTACTGACCTACTGACCTACTACATAACCCTACGCTTGAACTGCCAGATTAATCTTTCCGGATTTTACTCGTAGATACAACCTATTACCTAGTTGGGGTTAGCTTTTCCAGCAAATTACGGTATATTAACACCAATGTGATCATGCGAAGAGTGTGAGAAGGATAGATTATTAGGATTATTTACTGTAGGACGTAAGATACCGGGAAAGAGATGACACTAAAGCAATGTTGGCTGCGACGCGTAGGAAAAGTTCCAAATATAGCGTTATAAATAGTAAAATTAAACTTTCACATAATATTTTTGACAATTTCAACTATCTACATCATTTAAAAATAAATAGATACCGACTCTTCACCGACTCCGAGAGACTTTTCACCGTTTTGGAAAAAAATTGTACCGTGAAAATTGTAGCTACCTAATCGTGTTTCTGTCACATAATAGATTAGAGACCCATCAATAATTACATATTTAAAATATTAAAGTTATTGTTACAAGAAATCATTTGTAAAAAATAAATATTTACTGTTCAATACAAATTAATCCGACAATGAATGAATGAATGAAATATTCTTTACTAGCCGATGCCCGCGACTTCGTCCGCGTGGAATATGTTTTTTGATTTCCACGGGAACTCCTTAATTTTCCGGGATAAAAAGTAGCCTATGTCACTCTCCAGGTCCTCAACTATACCCATGCCAAAAATCACGCCGATCCGTTACTCCGTTGCAGCGTGATTGAACTATTATTAAGTAAGTAACTATTATTAACTATAATTATTAACTATTATTAACTATATTATATTATTAACTATTATTAACTATATTATATTATTAACTATTATTAAGTAAGTAAGTATTTAGTATTGTATAGTATTAAGAAGTAAGCATTAAGTAATTATTATGTATAGTATTTAGTATTAAATATAGAAACTGAGACTGTATTCCTACAGTCAAACTGTGAAAACAGTTTTGTAGGATTTAAGTTACTTTGTAAGTCAATTATTGTTAACATGTTTATGAAATAAAAATAAAAAAAAAAAAAAAAAAAAAAAAAAAAAGGACAAACCAACAAACCAACAAACAAACACATTTTCGCATTTATAATATTAGTATGACTGTACACCATTTTATAAGATGTAAGGTAATTTAATAATTCAGGGAGGAGGGAAGTGCGCTTTGATGAGTCTTTTAAAAACTGCACGAGATTGCGCACGCCTGATATGAAACGGTAAGGAGTTCCATAGCCTAGCAGCTTCAACGGAAAAGGATTTCGAAGAAAAAGAGGTATTATGGGAAGGGATTTTTAAAACTAGGTTATCATTAGAGCGAAGAGAGCGACCATGAGTGTCACTCAGAAACACAAAACGCTCTTTGAGATAAAAAGGAGTAGTAGGATTGAAAAGAACACAGTATAAAAGAGAAAGAATGTGAGTATCCCAGCGAAGGCGAATCGGGAGCCACTTGAGTTTTTTGTGTTTGATTTAGAAATATAAATTTTATCTTATATTTCTAGAGCAAATTATTAGTTTCAATAAGGAGAAAAATTGCTTTAAAAAGTATGTTTAAAATAAATTTCAATGCAGAGATTTTTTAAATTGTGTTTTGAGATGCGTCAATGGCTGCTTAAAGGTCTTGAAAATAGCAAATTATTTTTACAAGCATACATTATGTCACCGTTTGATGGATACACTGCTTTAAAAAACTCCATTTACGCTTTCACAAGGCCTTATTCAAATTAATAAATAGGTACCGATGCCAACGAACTTGTATCAATTTAGATTGACTGGTTATGAAGGTTTTCCATCGAATAAGGAAGTCAGGAATTTTATACGAACAAAGTTTAAAGTTTAAGACGTCGTGTCGTTTGTGCTGTTTTAAGTTATGTTCAAGTTATTTAAATTAGTTTGCAATCTGAGTTAATGATATTAAATACGTATTTTAATACACCTGCTGACCGTAGAGTTAACTTAAGTCGCATTGGTCAGGTCTTTATGACTTGGTGCAAATTAATCGACGTACTATCGAGTTTAATATTTAAATTGTGTGCAAAATATAATATTATGGTAAGTAAATCAAATATTTTAGCAACACTTAAAAATCAGAGGCGCTTAGTCAGAGCAACAATCTATACCTATATCTCAAGATATACCTAATCGAATGAAGTCCAGATCCATGATTATTTGTAATTTTTTTAGTATTGCAATTTTTTTCAACGTTATGTTTTATAATTTACCTACCTATCTGTTTTCTTTATTTCATTAATTATCGTATCTAATAATTGTTTTGTATTATTATTTATTTTTAATATTAGCTGTTATTAGTTCTAGTTTTTATCGAATGTTATCGGTTCAGTTCTCCCAGGTAAAATCATAGGTACCTACCTACCTAATAAGTAACAAGTTATAATTTAGATACAAAAATATGTCTGCTGGAAAATTCAAAATATTTTGATTTTTTAAGTACATTGTCGCAACAAGACTACGTGTAGACTATGCAGTATTCCGTTATTCACAATTGTATCTTCAAAGTCTATATATTATGTCACCATAAGATTGTAAAAACCGTAAGATTGTAATCTAACGCTTTTTTTTTCGATATATTGTAAACAGTCTGAAGATTGTGAACCGTTCAATGTTTTAAGTGTCAATTTTTGAAATATTCATTGTATTTACGTTTTCTTGTCTCTTTCTTGTAGGTTAGGTTAGGGTTCGACATAAACAATCAAGTAGTGCCCTTAGGTTCTATCGGGTTAATAAACCTAACAGATTACAATCTACCGAAAAATAATCCGTTATATTGTAATCATTCGACAGTTTACAATTTCGCGAGTTAGATTATAATCTAATGGTTTTTGCAATCTTACGGTGACATATTATATACCAATGCAGATATTATTATTAAAATTGCATAACTCATATTGTCACAGTTTGCACAGACTGAACTTCCAACTTCTATATTCAAGCCTTTATACGCCACGAAATAATTTATTAGTAGAACCTTTTCCTACAGGCTGGCTACTCGTAAAATTCAATCGTAAAAAACAGATTTCATTATTTCTACGAGGTTCTATACGGACGGACGACTTGCATTTTTACGAAATGTCAGTTTTAGACTGTGACGGCTGAACACAAAAGCTCTAAATAGTCCTAGGTATTGCTTTGAGGATCAACCCGTTTTGCCTTCAATTTACTACAGTATTCGGCAGTCACCGCTGCGTTTGACGGATAAACTATCCTAGGATGTTCTAGAACTATCCAAGGTAGCATGTCCGCGACTTCGTCCGCGTGGATTGAGATTTCTTTGTTCCCGCGGGACCTATTTAATTTTCCGGAATAAAAAGTAGCCTATGTGTTGATCCAGACTATATTGGTCGTGCTCTCTTAGACCTGGGTTGCTCTTTCTTACAAATATTTCCTCCACATTTGGGACTTTGTAGTAGTTGTTCAATATTTTGTAAGTCTCAATAACATCACCTTTTTCTCGCCTGCTTTTGAGGTAACTTAGTCCACTCCAAGCTTCGAATCTTATGAGAGTCTATGCTCATATTTTGGAAGATTTTTCAGCTCTCAATTTCGCTCGCGCTCTTTTGGAAATATGGTTACTCGACTCTGTACTTTTCCAACATTTCTACATTCTTGATAAAGGATTCCAGACCGGAAACAAAAGTATGACCATAGGTCTTAAGAAGGTACATTTTTTTTTTAAATTCTTGGTGATAATGAAGAATGCATTTCAGATTTCAGCAGCATGGTGGGTCTAAGATCTAATTCCCTCTTTTCTATGAAAGTAGAGGCCTCTGCCTAGGAGTGGGACGTTAAAGAGCTGTAGTGGTGGTGGTGGTGGCCTTTCAGATTAGGTACAAGATTGAGTTGGCCGTATTCACAATAGCTACGATGTGTGTTTCTCATTTTAAGTCGCTGCTCATGATAACACCCTGTTCTTTTTGAGAAATCGTAAGAGTTTTAAAGGGTAAGGACATGAAGTTGTAACGTTTATAAACCTGTTTTTGTCTAAATCCATACTAATATTATTAATGCGAAAGTGTGTCTGTCTGTCTGTCTGTCTGCTAACCTTTCACGGCCCATCTATTCAACCGATTTTGATGAAATTTGGACAGAAGCTACTTTTTATCCCGGAAAATTGAAGAGTTCCCGCAGGAATCAAAAAAACATCAATCCATGCGGACGAAGTCGCGGGAATCATCTAGTAATGAATAAATACAAAAATAGACCATCCGCGTAATCCATAATACGTAGGTAGGTCACAACACCACGAATTTTGATGAAGTAGGTAGAGAGATACCTGCTACTTAAATAACCGTGATGTTAAATGTTATTGATGGAAAACAAATTACAACAATATTAACTTTTAGTGGTTACTAGTTACTACCTAGGTATTTCTTTGTTTATAAAAGTAAAATAAAATATAAAAACTCGTTTCGTAGGTAAGTACAAGACCGTGTGAATAAAGCGCATTATAATCGTGAACCCAGTTTAGCGCTATTTTTATCAGTTTTCGCATCGTGTTGTGATTTGTCAGGGAATCAATGATGATCACATAATTACCAACAGTGTTACAAGAACATTCTAAACATTCTGCCTATAATATCTAGGAGTAAGTATTTCCTGTTCACAAAGATATAAGTCATTGTGCATTTTCCTTTTACAAAATGTTTACCTGATTGCATCATTGCTATAGTTAGGTTGTTTGGAAAAATCTTCTGGACCTTTCTGTAGATGAAATTTGATGCTCTGGTTGGTATTCACCTTCAGGCTTCAGCAATAACGTGAAATAGCTTCAAGGAGCATATTATGAATAAGTTATTCACACTCGTAACTTGTATCGCAATGTTTGAGAACGTTCTATGGGATGGCTGTCGGGTAGTGGGGTGCTCTCTGTGGCAGTAGGTCAGTGGTTCCGCAGGGCGCAAACGCGGCGGGCCCGACTCTGGCGCAATCCTTACGTAAAGCCGCACGGCTTAGCGCCTGCGCAGCGCAGCGCGGTGAAAGTTGCGGCTTCACAGCCTCGAATACTGTCACCTGTTCTTTGCCGAAGTTCTTTTTAAGACAAATTACGCTAAATACACGACCTCGTTGCGTAACAGTTTGATAATATAATTAGCTTGATCGCTCCTATTTGAACTGTTACGATGTGGGTGAATAGTTCATAGTAGTGAAAGACTACTCAATGAATTATAGCGAAAGCCCGTAGTAAAACGGTAACAGTCGTACAGTTTAAAATAAGTGGGAGGGAGTTTTAGGTCAGGGTCGCATAACATTCGATTGTATAAGTCTCGGCCACTCGTAGTGTACTGAATTCGACTGGTGTGATGTCATACGTTTTTTGTATGCGTTTAACTTTAACCCCTGTGATATTATTGATGTTATTGATGTGTGTAGGCTTATTAACTATTTATTTATTACCTATTATTTAAATAAGTATACATTTTATTTAAGAGCCGTGTAAACGACAAATCCAATTTATGAAATGTTATTGTTCTACACAGATTTAAAGGCGCTTACCTAATACATCAACGTCATATTGCAACGAAATTCCGCTTGACTTATCCCCATCCTTAGCTGGAATATAAAGCATGTTTTGATTTTGAATACTTTATAAAGACGTAGTGAAGTACAAGTTGCAAGTTTGTCTCGTCGATCTGGGTTATTATAGTGTGTCTTACTCTTTAATCCACAAATTCCAAAATTTCCTTGCAAAAAATATGCAGTACTGCAGTGTGACTATCACAATCAAAGACGTCTTACACAGCAATAATTATGTAGGGCCACGGACATTCGAGGCAAATTGGACAAACATCCAGTTCGGAATCGAGTATGCAGGTCCGACCAGTTCGCAAACATCGAAAGGGTCCATCTTATGTAGGTGCTGTATGTACTCGTATCTTATAAGTATCTACGCTGTGTTAACTGCTATCGGCTAAAATTAACAACAAAAACTTTATATGTAGCATTGATAAACACAGCTGGTTCCGCTTTGTTAGAGATTAAATCATATTCACATGTCATGTTGTAACTGATGATGGCACGATTAAATTACTTAATTTACTATCGTAATGTCAAGTTCAAGTTCATGCCGAGGCTCTACAGTTAATAAAGGTTGACTCTCACCACAGTATCGCAAACGCAACGCGATGCGGCTTGCGTTTATGTGCGTCATGGTTTTTACTGTATGAATTTGTATGCGAACCTTCTGACACACTCGACGGCAATGCATTGCATCTGGTGTAGGCCGCCTTTTATTCTAACCTTCTCATATTTTTTGCATAATAAATCCGTTTCGTTACATGATAATATTCTCTGCATATTTCGTTAATTTCATAGTAATTATAATATGAAGCCCAAATAGCCTGTTTTTTTTGTTATTTTAATTTGATCTTCGTCTTCGATCGTTGATCTAAATCCATGGTTACTACTTATACGTATTAATTGTACCCCTGCCATACACCGACCTATATAGGACCCCCTGCGCAGGAGTTTTTATTCTACAATAGAAGGCTGCCTATCCACTGAAGCGGAGCGGAGCGAAGATGTGATAATAATCTAATCGTTCGCGGCACAGACGGCTTCACTTCATTCCACAGCAATGGATAAGCAGCCTTACCCTACTGCATACCATCAACGAAGGCTGTTTAAACACACGTTCCAAGAATACAAGTTCTAGGTATACTAAGTAACTGCAAACAAACGATTAATAGTTCTCAGCTATTTGTATCTATTGAATATCAACAACGTGCAAACTTCAATACGATGGCGATGTTGTTCAGAAGCGATTCAACGAACGTGACAATGGCACGAAAGCGTTCTGTAACAATCGTGCAAGCATGCGTGTGGATGAGATGAACATTACCTAGCTAAACGACGCATTTCTTTTCGGTGCAGCATTCCGAATTACTAGTTAGTGTATTTTCGCTATCGTATTTTCTTCTTTAATATTGTTTTTAAATTACTGACTAGGTAGGCCTTAGCGATGCGCTTTGTCTGCCACTATAAACTACATAAATTTTTCACTTGCATCACGGTTTTATTGTTAATCCATACTAATATTATAAATGCGAAAGTGTGTCTGTCTGCTACGCTTTCACGGACCATCCGTTCAACCGATTTTGATGAAATTTGGTACAGGTATAGTTTGTATCCCGGTGAAGGACAGGCTTTTTATCCCGGAGATAATTAAAGAGATCCCGCGAGAATCAAAAAACCTTAATCCACGCGGACGATGTCGCGGGCTAGTTCGTAATAACCAAGAACGTCTACAACTCTACACGCATTCAATAGCGCGCTGCGGGTTTATTTCTTGTTTACGTTTTAATAGTAAAAAAGAGACTAGTGAAGCTAGCTGTTGCATCTGAGAGTTGCACACTTATTTAAGTAATTTTGAAAGATCTTAGCTCTAACTAGTTACCTTGCAACTTAACTTGTTATTAGTGTTTCGGGTTCTGGTTTTGTAAACTGACATTCTAACGTTGATTGGTGGAGTCATTTCGACAGGCGCAATTACAATGTAGCATTCTACGAAATCGATTAAATAATACGTTAAACATACATACAGTTTCCATAAAAATGTTCATAGCTGAGAAGTAGGCTCGCCCCCGTTTCTCTCGTATTGCTTATGTATTGTGATTTGTGACGCAATTTCAGGAAATTCTCTTTAATTACTCGTTTTGTATGCGAAGCCTACGAAGTCTATGAACAGACAGTCAGTTTTTAAGAACAGTGCCTAGTACTGACATGGATTCTTCCGTCATGTGACGGATTTACTTATTGCGAAAATCATTGAACATGGACATTTATCAATGAAATTCAATTTCAGCTGTTTCTTGAAAACCTGAGGTTGTTAGATTATCTATACATATAAGGAGAATTATAAGAATTGATTATGGAAGATTCCGACGGGTTTCAGAATCTATCACGCGGATGAATTGGAAAGCTAGTTATATATACCAGTCGATATACTTGATAAAATTACATACATTTCAACCTATATAAAATATTACTATCGTTTCCCTGTTGCACAATCCGATATTTGAGGAGAAGCTGCCTGTATACTGAAGCGGAGCGAAGCGCAAAAGTGTTGAGCGGACCATTCGGATTCCTGACTAGTGGCTCGATAGATAGGTAAATACCGCGTCACCTGTCAGGGATCTGATTGGTCTGATTGGCACATCACCGCTCCGCTCCGCTTCAGCGGACATGCAGCCTCAGGACGCGTAGGACAGTCGGTGTACGACAGAAAATACACTTGACTTTGAGACAGATATAGAATCCCGATTGCTACAGTACAAGACGTATGTTTGTGATAAAAAAATTGGATTTTCACCAAAAATCCATTATGTTTGCCACATCCTCCGGTTTTTGAGGTTCCAAAGAAGGTGATCAATACAAAACATTTTACCCAATTCATAAAGTATATATCGTAATAGTAAGTACTTACGTATTACTACGTGCATTTTACGGTGTCAGGGGGCATACTATACTATTGCTTGAACCAGTATTATTTTAATCTTATTGACGCTCTTGTTTCAGAATTATAATCTTATATATAAAATTCTCGTGTCACAATTTTCGTTCCCATACTCCTCCGCAACGGCTTGACCGATTCTCATGAAATTTTGTGAGCATATTGAGTAGGTCTGAGAATCGGCTACTGTCTATTTTTCATACCTCCACGCGGACGAAGTCGCGGGCATCAGCTAGTTGAATATAGAAGTATAAGAATTATAAATAGTAAACAAATTATTTATTATTTATAATTCTTATTAATTTAATTATTTACTAGATGATGCCCGCGAATTCGTCCGCGTGTATTAAGGTTTTTGATTCCCACGGGAACTCCTTAACTTTCCGGGATAAAAAGTAGCCTGTGTCCTTCCCCGGAATATAACCTACCTCTATACCAAATTTCAGCAAAATGGGCCGGGAAAGCGTAGCAGACAGACAGACACACTTCCGCATTTATAGTATTAGTATATATGGATAGTATGGATTATTAATAATTTATTTATTTATAGGGACTTAAACAAAACTCATCAGTTTACACAGAGAGGTCGTAATTTTTTTAAAGTCCAGTTCGTTCGTCCAGACCACGTTTAAATTCACGAAACCAATAAGTAATTGTTGCTAACGCAGGAGCAGACTCCCCAAAAGCAGCTTGTAAATTTTCTTGAGATTCCTTGAAGGTTAACCCTCGTTTATAATCATAGAAAATCATAGCACGAAAAGCTTCCCGCGAGACGTCCATTGTTGCAAACAAAAGAAGAGTAACAGATAATCTTTAAACATAAATGTAAAAAAAACTACACCAGTGATTTTCACAAAGGAGGTTTGTGATGAAATTAGCCGTCAATTAAAAATACATAGTTTCATGAAAGAAAAGATTGTATTTATTCTGTGGCTATCTACAAATTTCTCTTAAAGTTTAAAGGCTTCTATGTACCTACTGGGCGCCAAAGATTTCAAACAATCAATCATCAATACATTACTAGCAGATAAGCAGTCCGTAAACCAAAGACATTTTAAATTCCGTAAACCGAGACTAAAATCTCAAACAACACACAGTCTAAAGTGGTGGATCTAGAAACTTGAAACTTTACGGTTCCTTTCTGTTTCTACATAACATTATAATTTACTAGCGGTCCGCCATCTAAATACTTGATCAAAATAGTCCATACCCAATAATGGTCAGTCGGCAATGAGAATCTGAGACGAACAACTCCACCATATGTTAGTAAGTTCTCTTGTATTTATTATGACATACAATTGACAAATATGATACTCTTTATAATATTAGTTTAGATAACATAGACTCGCTTAGTAAAGGATTTTGAGAAATTCCAGATATCAACCAGTAAATTAAAAAATAAACATACTTAGAAATATCTTCTACTATAGATAACGACCGCGACTTCGTCCGCGTGGCCGTGGATTAAGGTGTTTTAATTCCCGTGTCTTCCGGGATAAAAAGTAGCCTATGTCCTTTCCCAGGATACGACCTACGTATGTACCAAGTTTCATGAAAATCATCTGAAAAGATAGGCCGGGAAAACAGCATTTTATAGTATTAGTGTGGATTTTATGTAATTTATGTGAGATTACTGACATTCTTCCCACGACATTTTATACGTTCTTTTGCGGTTTTTAATTTATATAAGTACGAGTATAAACGTAACACGATAACTGGTAATCGCTAAACTATATTTAAATATCTAATCGCTTATAGTGATTTATGTACATATTTCCTTGCATCAGTTGGAGTATGATAATACATACATGAAAATATAAACTGCAGACACTGTAAGCCCTAGGTGTGCAATTTCAGGACTTCAAACCACTTTTTCTGTATTTCAAGGACTACCTTTTTCTTTGCCAAAATGCTTGGCTTCAACGTTATAAAGAATGCCTTTACTACTTACATAATCTCAAGATTCTGTACCCAGTGGTTTATTCTAAATGCGTTGATAGTTAAGTCAATCATGAATTATAGAACAAACATATTAATATTATTATTATTTTTACATGTAAAGATAAATAGCTAAGTATATATGTTATTTACATTATATAATGTTAGATATATAGTACACTAAGTAAATATGGCATACAAAATGGTGATGAGTCAGTAGGGTTCATAAAATGTCTAATTATCACAATTCCACAGTGGTTCCATAGCGGTACTTAGTCACGAACACCTCTCCACGGGCCGTACCGCGCCTATACATTGGCTGACCCAATTATTATCTAATCCCACTTAGCACATACCCCATCTCAATTATTAAAAGTATTATAGGTATAACAGCGCGGGGCTAGCATAGCGTTGTGACATTGCCATATTTGCAATTTTTGTACATACTATCTTGAACGAGTGGTATTTTACTCCAAGTTACTGTACATTTTAGCCACATGGTATGAATCGGAACTGGGGCCATACTGCCAACGCTTAAAACAGTAGGTACGACAGTTTGATGTCACGTTCTTAAAATAAGGATTAATTTAATAATTATATTCTAAAACACGAAAGTCCACAATAATGAAACAATACGGTTCTAAGCGTTGGCAGTATGGCCCCTGATCACGCACATCATATTGCTAGTAGTACCTAACTAACTTTTTTTGTAGCATATTTTTGCTCTCAAACTTAGGTGCTAGGTATACTATTTTGCTTCTGTGGCTTCACTTACGTATATTTGCTTCCAATCTTGCGACTTATTTCTTAATCTTCTTAAATACTGAACTCTATGGAGCAATTCCTTCGCAGACTTATTTCGCTCCCATTTCATTACTCATTTACTTATGACTTATTATCATACAACTTAGTAAACATTAGGTTTAAACTCTTCAACTTCAATATTTGTAGGTTTACCAATTGCGGTAAACTTACAAATATCTCTTCAAAATCTCTCTCTACAAAGATCTCTTCAACTTCAGTTGAAAAGTTTGCTTGTGTGCAACTACACACCATAACCAAGAAGACTAGAGAAACCAAGATCCACCGATTGATGTGTGCAACAAAAATTTGAACTTACCTAAGTTCAGGTCCCTTTATCCTTATACAGCAAGGGTATAATAAGCCGAGAGGACGGTTATTCTGTAGTTTTCGATTCAATGAACGGTTATTGTGGGTAAAATTGAAGTGGGTATTTTATGTTAATTTTCTTTGTTTCAGATATAATTAGTTAGTAGGAAAAACTAATCCAAAGATGGACAGCCTCTACGCTTGGTACAGGGACTTACTTGACAATCGGAGCGGTAAGTTAATTCATTAACTTTTTATAAGTAACTCACAGATTAAACATGTGTAATGTTCATTGTTCATAGCCGCTTATTATGTACCTGCCTACTAAGTTTTTTTTTTTACATTTGGCACAATCTTATTTAGATACTTCTGAATATTTTGAACTAACACCTATAATATATACTAATGCTGAGATCTATAGAGCGTACTTTGACTTGGCTCAGACTTTACTTAGAGTTAAAACGAGACATGTACTTATGGGAGTAACATAAATCTGTCTCGTTTTAACCATGTCTTAAGTCTAAGCAAAGTCAAAGTTCGTTCTATAGATCTCACACTGATGCCCGCGACTTCGTCCGCGTGGATACTGGTTTTAGAAAAATCTAATTGCACCAGGTTTCGTCAATATCGGTTGAAAAGATGGGCATGAAAGCGTAGCAGACAGACAAATTGACAGATACACTTTCGCATTTATTATATTAGTATGGATTACCTTCGTTACATAGGTAGGTACTACATGTATGTGCATACGTGCAAGTTGTGTAATAAATATAATAAATATGCGGTTTCAGTTGCTTTTAATCACTAAACACCCTCAGGCCTCTATAGATGCATCGTCAAAGAGATTCTCGCACGAGATTATTATGTTGCTCATACAATGCAAGAATAATTGTTCTTTTTCTCACATTTACTCTAAATAAAGTTTTTACGTTTTTAATTAGGTAACAACTATATCTTTATACACTTGGACCTTAGGTACTTTCTGTGAAAATCTTCTATATATATATAATTCAAAGTCCTGAGTGACTGACTGACTTATATATCAACGCACAGCCTAAACCGCTAGGGTTAGAGACTTGAAATTTTGACAGTAGGTTCCTTTTGTGACGTAGGCGCTCACTAAGGAAGGATTTCTCATAATTCCACCCCTAAGGGGGTGAAAAAGGGGTTGAAAGTTTGTATGAAAGTCCGTCATTTCTCAAGTTATATCCATGAAACTTGGTATATGAGCTATCGGTAAAAAATAAAGAAATAGGTATTTCACAGTTTTTGAAAATTCTACCCCCGAAGGGGTGAAATAGGGGATGACAGTTTATATGAAAGTTCTTCATTTCTCAAGATATTTCTCAAGTTGTATCAACGAAACTTGGTATTTTTATACGACTGCCTGAAAAAAAGAGTATATTGTTTTCAGGGTTCTTGTATGTATTATGTATGTATGTATGTATGTGAAATTGTATATTCCACCATAACTTCTATACGTCTGAACCGATTTTGATAAATGGGGTATCGTTAGAATCCCTAGCTTATTCCGAGTGACATAGGCTAGTAAAATTAAGAAAAAAATTGATGGGTTGACCTTGGTCCCGCATTAAAGACTAAAGTTGAAAAAAAATATTCAAAAATTATAATCATCATCTAGAAAAAGATGAGTAGATTCCAAAAATATATAACACTATAATTCAATATCCCGAGCGACACGGGCTATAAATTTTTGAAAAATTCAATATGGGCTACGGCAGAGCAGTCGTATTTTTTAATATTTATTATAATTTTTCAAAATTCCACCCCCAAAGGGGTAAAATAGGGGTTGAAAGTTGGTATGAAAGTCCTTCATATCTCAATTTATAGCCAAGAAACTAAGCATTTGGGCTTTCAGTTAGAAATGCAGAAGTACGTGTTTCACCATTTTTGAAAATTCGACCCCCAAGGGGGTGAAATAGGGGATGAGTGTCCTTCATTTATCAAGATATTTTTTAAAGTTATAATAACGAAACTTGGTATTTTGGCTTTCGGTATAATATAAAGACGTACGTGTATGTAACAGTTTTTCGAAATTCTAGCCCCAAACGGGTAAAATAGCCAAACGGGTAAAATAGGGGTTGTAAGTTGGTGTAAAAGGCCGGCGTTTTTCAAGATAAAACCATGAAACTTGATATTTGGGCTACCGGTTTAAATTATGAAATACATAATTCACAGTTTTTATAAATTCTATCCCAAAGGACGTTAAATAGTCCTTCAACCACGCCGCTACAAAGCAACGGATCGACGTGTTTTTTTTTTTCATGGGTTCTTTTTATCCCGGAAAATTAAGGAATGCTTTAGGAAATTAAAAAACTTATGCCACGCGAACGAAGTCGCCGATGTCCGCTAGTCAACGATAAATAAAACGTCCGCGTCGGGGTCTGTAACCCCTGCCGTTGTTATTTTATTTTACCTTTTTTATATAAAGAGCGTTAAAGTTTAATGAACTGTTCGTGAATTTTAGTGGATTAAAGGTAAACTACTGAATCGGCCTAGACGCGAACGAATAACTTAATTATTTAACGCGGTCATTGTACCTACTTATCGCCTGTAAACGATATCGTTGACCTCAACAATGCCTAAATTAATCAGCTAAGACCTGAAAACAACCTACAGCTGGAAACCTACTATACCCGAGCATAGGTAACTACTTGTATATCGAGCTCAAGCTCAACTATGGTGTTTTTAATGTTATAATATTAAAACATAGTGGTTTAGTTATTATATGGTCATCGGGTAGAAGTATTACGGTTTACAATTTTACAGGACTACATAATATTTGAATATCTTCAAACGACAAACGCTTATACGTGAAAATAACCCACCTCACACCCATACCTTGCCACAAGCTCGATTTGCATATAACTCTTATTAACCTGACAACATTTTTTGTGATTGTCCATGATATTATTACATCGATAACCTATAGACAGATAATTTGATTAGCAGTTACAGTGCCCAAACATTAATGGCAATATAATAGTATTGCCAGCATTGTTGTAGAATTTTAGTACATAGATTGCCAGCATTTAAAAAATGGATTGTTATCAAGTTTTTGACAAAAGGTCAGTTACATATCAGGCGGTAAAAGTAACATTAGAGTAATCGTTGAACTAGAACGCCAATAAAAGCCAAGTGGTTTAATATGGGTAAAGCCATTGTACACATAGACATACACATTTGAAATGAACGAGTTATATTAAAAAAATGCATGTACTTGCGTAAAAGTTACAGCACCCAGACGTTAATGATTTTTAGTTTTATACATAGGGTCAGTTGTTTATCAGACGCTTAAAGTTACCTTATAATAAATGTTAAACTTAAATGCCGATAAAAGCCCTTAGATACCCTGGGCACAAATTAATTAAACCTTCATCCATTCCTTCATTCATGTCCTTGCGTGACTGCAAAGAGCAACATGTTTTAATAGGATAAAATATCTGCAACATCTACGTTTGAAGTAGGTACCTCAGACCGGCAATCTACTGCAAGCTCTCTAGCTAGGCATTTGCCTAACGATGTTACGTAAGTGTTACAAAGAGATGCGCTTGTTCAAACTCTCGTCTGGTATTATCTACACGAATCTACAGTAATGTGATCTTTGCGAGGTTTTCGTGAATCATAATGCACTTAATTTTTAGGGTTCCGTACCAAAATGGTAAAATGGAACCCTTATGGTGCGACTTTCTCCGTCTGTCTGTCCGTCTGTCCGTCTGTCCGTCCGTCACACTCGATTATTTCAGTAACTACCGAAGCTATCGACATGAAAATTGCAATAGTTGTGTATATTAGTGGCCCAAAGACACTGAAATTAAAAAAAATTGGAAATTATTTTTGTTCTTATTTAAAAAGGGGGGAAAATCTGAGGGTTGAAATTTATGAGATAACTGTACTGTGTGGGGTATCATATGAAAGGGTTAACTTTGTACATTCTAAAACAGATTTTTAATTATTTTTAGTTATGATAGTTTTTGATTTATCGGGGAAAATGTCTAAAAAAATACCGTTCCCCCCCCCCTTATCTCCGGAGTTTACCAATCGAATAATTTGAAATAATTATAGTCAATAGGAATTTACGTATACTTTACAGGAAAACTATAGCCAATGCTCTAACTATTATAGTTTTTTTGATATTAACAATAAACCTCTACAAACAAAGTTAGTCTTGCGGTTCATTAACAAAGGTAATTATTTATTAATAATGGTACGAAACCCTTCGTGCGCGAGTCCGACTCGCACTTGCCCGGTTTTTGTTATTTTTTATTATGCAGGCCATCCATTTGTGAAACCGGTGACAGTATTTGAGGAATTCAGTATGACCTTATCTTATGTGTGAACTGTAAATTAAATTCTTGATTTAGGTATGATATTCCGGGTTGCCAAATTAGGTATGATATGCCAAATGAGCCAATGTTTTCCGATGTCACGAATGGGTTTATTGAAACAAAGTATTTAGTATAGTCCGTAGAGCAAATTAATAAATTGAATGTTAATTTATACTTTATAATTCTCAAATGGACTGACGTGTAACAAAACTTTTCCATAAAAAATACTGAAATAATTAATAAATTATACGAAATGAATGTAGGTATATTATGTTGTATTCCCAAGGTTTTCGGCCTTTCGGATCACTATTTAGTTCCTACTTCATAAAGAACAAGTGAATATAATTAAAATTATTAAAAAATACGACTGCTCTGCCGTAAACACACATACATACACGAACCCTGAAAACATAACACTCCTTTTTTGGCCAGTCGTGTAATAAAATATCCCCGTCGAATGGAAGTACGGCTACCACTGCTACCACGTAACGATACCACAGTCATTAATTACCTTTGGAATCTTATTCACATTTTTATTAAATGATATTTATTTGTGAATCACTGGATATTGAACTATACCTAGTGTTACATATTTTTGGAATCTACTCATCATTTTCTAGATGATGATTATATTCGAATATTTTTTTTCAACTTTAGTCTTTAATGCGGAACCATGGTCACCCCATCAATTTCTTTTTAAATTTTACTAGCCTTTGTCACCCGGAATAAGCTAGGGATTCTAACGATACCTCATTTATCAAAATCGGTCCAGGCCTATAGAAGTCATGGTGGAATATACAAACTCACATACATACATACATACATACATACATACCTACATACATACATACGTACATACATACATACATGAACCCTTAAAACAATATACTCCTTTTTTCAGGCAGTCGTATAAAAATATTAAGTATAGCATGTTTTTTTTGGTTTCCACGAGCAACTTGTGTGTTTGTTTTGATTTATTTATTACTTGTAGTCATAATATCAATAATGGAAGACATAACGCAAATTGAATACTTCAAATCTTGTTTACCGGGAAATGTTAATATTTGTTTGAATTGAGTAGTAGCAATGGAGGTTTATATTATATTTATAAATTGAAGGTTATATAAATGTTAACTTTTTGCCAATTTGTATTTTATACAATCTGGTGAAACAGTCCACTGAGCAACTGTCTTTAAAATTCTAGAACTAGACTCAAATCTAGTTTTAATATGGATGATGCATCATGTCATAGACATGATGTTTTTCATGTTGATTTTGTAGTTTCGTATTATGTCATCTATTAACAGACTAGCGGATGCTCGCGACTTCGTTCGCGTGGT
The DNA here is from genome assembly GCA_963932025.1 of Erebia epiphron. Lineage (NCBI taxonomy): Eukaryota > Metazoa > Arthropoda > Insecta > Lepidoptera > Nymphalidae > Erebia > Erebia epiphron. The sequence continues at coordinate 16,892,748 of OZ009952.1, read as the reverse complement.
ATAAGTTTGTTTTCCCACAGGCACTCCTTAATTTTCCGGGATAAATAGTAGCCTATATCTCCATGTCCTCAACTACCCGTGAAAAATACCCGTTGCTCTGTTGCGGCGTGATTGAAGGACCAGCTCTATTTCACCCCTTTGGGGGTAGAATTTTGAAAAATTGTGAAATACATATTTCTTAATTTTTAACTCGCAGCTCATATACCAAGTTTCATGGCTATAGCTTTCATACAAATTTTCAACTCCTATTTTACCACTTTAGGGGTTGAATTCTGAAAAACTGTGACACACGTACCTAATTCTTTATTTTTGAACGGAAGCCAAAATACCAAGTTTCATTCATATAACTTGAGAATATCTTGAGAAATGAAGGACTTTCATGCAAACTCTCATCCCCTATTTCACCCCTTCGGGGGTAGAATTTTTAAAAACTCTGAAACACCTATTTCTTCATTTTCAACCAGTAGCTCGTATACCAAGTTTCATGGATATAACTTGAGAAATGACGGACTTTCATACAAACTTTCACCCCCTATTTCACCCCCTTAGGGGTGGAATTTTGAAAAATCCTTTCTTAGTGAGCGCCAACGTCACAAAACGAACCTACTGTCAAAATTTCAAGTTTCTAACCCCAGCGGTTTAGGCTGTGCGTTGATTAGCTAACGATTATAAAGATAAATATTTGCATGTAAAATTTTTGTTTGCATACCTTACCTATTGCATACATTGTACACAAATACTTGGATGTACCTTGGATGAATACATTTCATGCCTCATGCCTCCCAGACCTAACTCCACAGATGTTCTTTCAAAATCCCAAAGGGAATGCTCTGAACAAAAAAATGATGATCTAATTTAGTACCTACGTATTTTCTAACAAAAGATAAATCATTTTTATTTTTGCCGTCTATACCTACCTAACTAACCAAAATTTAAATATTTTTGGTAGATTCATTTGACTATTCATAAGCACTTGTAAAAAGCCTATTAGAATTAAAAAAAAATTGAATTTTGAAAAACCGGCCAAGTGCGAGTCGGACTCGCGCACCGAGGGTTCCGTACAAATATGTAGTAAGTTTTAAATTATTAAAAAAACTACTTACTAGATCTCGTTCTGCCTCGTTGGTCTAGTGGTTAGCATAGTCGACTGCGGATCACGAGGTCCTGGGTTCGATTCCCGGTCGGGCATAAAAAGTTAGGTATTGGGTTTTCAATTAAGAAATTCTCAGTGCCAGCCCGGAGTTGGAAGTTGGCGGTGTTTCACCCCCGTGCCTCGGAGAGCAAGTTAAGCCGTCGGTCCCGGTTATTATCACTAACATGATAATAGTCGTTAAAGCCCGCCAACCCGCATTGGAGCAGCGTGGTGGGTCTAAGCTCTAATTCCCGCTCTCCTATGAGAGTGGAGGCCTGTGCCCAGCAGTGGGACGTTAATAGGCTGTAGTGATGATGATGATGATGAGATCTCGTTCAAACCAATTTTCGGTGGAAGTTTACATGGTAATGTACATCATATATTTTTTTTAGTTTTATCATTCTCTTATTTTAGAAGTTACAGGGGGGGGGGGGGGGGGGGGGCACACATTTTACCACTTTGGAAGTGTCTCTCGCGCAAACTATTCAGTTTAGAAAAAAATGATATTACAAACCTCAATATCATTTTTGAAGACCTATCCATAGATACCCCACACGTATGGGTTAGATGAAAAAAAATGTTTGAGTTTCAGTTCTAAGTATGGGGAACCCCCAAAATTTATTGTTTTTTTTCTATTTTTGTAAGAAAATCTTAATGCGGTACGAAGTTTCAACAGTATAGTTCTCATAGTTTCGGAAAAAAGTGGCTGTGACATACGGACGGACAGACAGACAGACAGACATGACGAATCTATAAGGGTTCCGTTTTTGCCAAATTTGGCTACGTAATCCTAATTAAAAACGGTTATCAAAATAATTAAAATCTTCTTAGCCAATCACAACTCAAATTATTTTCATTAAAAGTATTTTCATTTAAAATCTTAACATTGATCGAAACATAAATGACATTGATCGAAAATTCAAGGACTTTCACAGCTTACGAAATTTAAATAATACTTAAATGTTAATTTTGATGATTTCCGCAAAAGTACGTGACATTGGACTGTTTTCGGTTAAATACTTGTAAATTATAGCCGTCGTATGGTTTCGCTATCTGTCATATAGCTTGGTTGGCCTCACTCATCTCGCCTTCAGCGCATCTTGACCTATAAAATAGATCGCAGAACAATCAATAACGTTTAAGGCATTGGTTGTAATATGAGTAACGCCAGGAATAGGATAGGAACATGCATATTTTCATTATTTTAATGACTTGCATATAAATCTATAAAACATGATGTAAAACCCCGCTGGACAGTGTACCTAATATAGTTCGCGCAAGAGTTGAATGCAGAGCTTATGTATGGTGACACATACATAACCTCTGCATTCAACACTGCTGCGATTTTCGTTGTATTCGAGGAAGATTAGCGGAAGAGGAAGAAGGTAAGAAATACGTACAATGTACGTATGCATGACCTAAATGTACTGCATATCCCAAAAATATGTTGTTATTACCCGTAATGCAGAAGACTTTCCTATTTTATTCAATGCCTGGTGCCTATTATCTACCCTGGTCAAAAACCCTGTGAACGCCACCTGCACCTGAGATAGCTCGTCCCCCTCGCTTAGGTTTATACGGAAGTTTTACTGAGTGATTGTTTTTTTTTCTTTATGAGTTCACTAACGGCCTAACTAATCTTATCATACTAATATTATAAATGCGAAAGTGTGTTTGTTTGTTGTTTTGTTGGTTTGTCCTTCAATCACGCCGCAACGGAGCAACGGATCGACTTGATTTTTGGTATGGGTATAGTTGAGAACCTGGAGAGTGACATAGGCTATTTTTATCCCGGAAAATTAAGGAGTTTCCGCGCGAATCAAAAAAAACTTGAACCACGCGGACGAAGTTGTGGGCATCAGCTAGTATATGATAAGTAGGAACATAATAGCACATAACGTTGTTTATGTGTGGTATAATTATTGTTTCAGATCCCAGAGTAAAGGATTGGCCGATGATGTCGTCACCATGGCCAACGTTGGCTGCGTGTGTATGCTACGCGGTGTGCGCGCGGAAGATCGGGCCAACGCTGATGGCTAACCGCAAACCATTCGAACTTAGGAGTATTCTTGTAGTCTATAACATGGCGCAAACTATTTTCAGTGCGTGGATATTTTATGAGGTGAGCCAATTTTTTTTATTTTGTTATTTTTTCAATAGCCAATTAATTTCTAGGCCACATCTACATCGGTCTTACAGATAAAATCAAAACTGTTGATAATATATAGTGAAGAAAGCTATTAATATGTTACACAAAATATATCTATTTAAGTCTGTTTATTAACTGAGCAAATCTGGATTGTAAGTAAATCAAAGGAGATGATTCTATAATCTATTTCGAAACTTAGGAACTATACAATAAATAAATAAATAAATTATATATGAAACTTAAAATAATCGGAATCACTTACACAAATAATAAATTAACTTGACCCATTCCAAAATATCAGAATTTCGTCATCATCGTCATCATCATTTCGTTCTGTTATGCTTTTTGTAGCCACAGAAATCATCATGTCATCAAGGTGTCAGATCAAGCGTAGGAAGAGGAACCTGTGTGCTTAGCATGCGCACAACGAGATTATCTCGCGACGAGAGGGAGAGATGTTGTCGTTGCCAGCAAATTTTTCATTTACCCTAAGATGCACAAAATGCGGTATATTAAAAGAGAAAAAAAAGTCTAAATGTAAAGGTACGTAGTGAAAAATACCACAGATAAGAAATATTACTTTTATCTCTACTTTTGACGTAACGAGAAAAGTAACCATGTTAGCTTCGGTAGAGAAATAGAGATAACGGGTGGATATAATTTTACTCGTTGTGCGCATGCTAGCCATACTGGTCCATGGTCTCTCCCGAACAAACCTGAAAAAAAGAAACACCAGTAATTAAGAAATGGGAAAAATTCGAAAACTAATTCACTGTACATCGGTATAATATGTAAGACGGATAATGATACCTATTATGTTTAAGCAGAACTGATTTTATCTGTATATACATTAACTACTAGCTGACCTTAGAAAACAGGGTTATTTGAAAAAAATTGCGGGGGCGCCACTGAGTACCGCATTTGCTTGAATGCATTTGTTAGGTGGCACTGGCACCTAACAAGGCAGTAGGGGGCACTGGTGAGGAAGAAATACTTCCAGTAAAATGTCAACAAAACAATAATACTTGCCTAACTGAAATTTCAAAGTATTTCCTTGCTTTATGAAAATATCGTATTTTATTAGTTATTGTTCAAGAATATTATTTTATACTTACCGCGGTTTTAATCGTAAATAGTAAACATTAAAAGAGACGGAAGCATACTAGTAGGCAGCAGTTTTGGTGATTTAAGAGCGTGCGTGTCGTACATAATATACCTGTCATAATTATATTGAGGAAATAGTTTATATTATGCTCATTTTAGAGTTATTTATTAATAGATACTTATATGCATATCCACCACCACCACCACTACAGCCCATTAACGTCCCACTGTTGGGGCCTGGGCACAGGCCTCCACTCTCATAGGAGAGAGGGAATTAGAGCTTAGACCCACCACGCTGCTCCAATGCGGGTTGGCGGGATAAGCATATTATCATCATCAAGATACTATATTATTTCATGGACCTATATATGATTTTTACGACATACATATATTTTAACTTTTAAGACAGACGATTTAATTTAAAAGACATTTATTTATTTAAAGCTATTGTTTTATACGACTGCCTGAAAAAAGGAGTATTATTGTTTTCAGGGTTCATGTATGTGTGTATATATGTATGTGAGTTTGTATATTCCACCATAACTTCTATACGCCTGAACCGATTTTGATAAATGAGGTATCGTTAGAATCCCTAGCTTATTCCGGGTGACATGGGCTAGTAAAATTAAAAAAAAATGGTGGGGTGACCATGGTCCCGCATTAAAGGCTAAAGTAGAAAAAAAACGAAAATAAGATTAACTATATAATCAAAATCTAGAAAATGACGAGTAGATTCCAAAAATATATATCACTATAGTTAAATATCCAGTGATTCACAAAAAGAAATAACTTTTTAGTTCGTTTTTTGGCAGGGCAGTCGTATTTTTTAATTTTTTTAATTAATACTTGTTAAAGGTTGTTGTTTTCTTCACAGTATATGGCGAGCGGATGGTGGGGCCACTATGACTTTAGGTGTCAACTCGTCGACTATTCGCGGAGCCCAAGAGCAATGAGGGTTAGTATCTTACATATTTTTACATAAAATATAATCGGAATAATATCGATATTTATTATCTCACGCCGTATAAATATTGTAAAATAAGAATCTCCCTCGTTAAAATTGAGTTAAAAAAATAACAAAACTCAGTGAAAAATATTAATTTTTAAATGTTAAATAAAAAGCAACTAAGAGGCATCATTTTGCGACCATCAGCGAAAATTAAAAGTAATGAAATTGATTAGTGATCATCTACGGAAAGTAATCGATTACAAATTGTAATCATTATAATTATTATTAAATTAAAAAGCAATTAAAAGTCATGAAATTGATTTAGAAACACTAGTGACAATCAATCGGATGCGAATTCGATGCGGTAATTAATAAGCTTAAAAAATAGTGATGAAATTGATTTGTGAATTTAATAATATTTTAGTGTTAATTAAATTCACATGAACGAAGTTGCGGGCATCATTTAGTATGTACTGATCGGTATGACAAAACGTGTTTAGATCTACTAAATATGTTCACATCCTTTTAACCCATGATAAGAACGAATAATTAATATCATTAGTATATTTTAAACTAGCTGTGCCCGCGACTTCAAGTATATTTTTATTTTCTGGGCCGTAAGCTTTTTTGCCGACGTCATCACACAAAAACTTTCATTCCCTATTTTTACCCCCTTGAGGGTAAACCTTGAATGTCGTATTTATTTATATCTAATCAAAAGCCTAAAAAATAAGTTTCAAGCTTCTAGCTTTAAAAATAAAAAACCGGCCAAGTGCGAGTCGGACTCGCGCACCGAGGGTTCCGTACAAACCTGTAATAAGTTTTAAATTAAATGTTTTTTTTAAAAATTTGAGTTGATTGAATGAAAGGTAAATTGCGATTTACGATTAATGACGTATTAAAAAAAAAACTACTTACTTGATCTCGTTCAAACCAATTTTCGGTGGTAGTTTGCATGGTAATGTACAACATATATTTTTTTTAGTTTTATCATTCTCTTATTTTAGAAGTTACGGGGGGGGGGGACACACATTTTACCACTTTGGAAGTGTCTCTCGCGCAAACTATTCAGTTTAGAAAAAAATGATATTACAAACCTCAATATCATTTTTGAAGACCTATCCATAGATACCCCCCCACACCTATGGGTTAGATGAAAAAAAAATTTTTGAGTTTCAGTTCTAAGTATGGGGAACCCCAAAATTTATTGTTTTTTTTCTATTTTTGTAAGAAAATCTTAATGCGGTTTACAGAATACATCTACTTACCAAGTTTCAACAGTATAGCTCTTATAGTTTCGGAAAAAAGTGGCTGTGACATACGGACGGACAGACAGACAGACAGACATGACGAATCTATAAGGGTTCCGTTTTTGCCAAATTTGGCTACGGAACCCTAATAAAAAAGACGTGTGGCACCCGGAGACTGCCGCGGTAAAGCTATTGCATAGCATTTTTTATCAACTTGCTATGACTACTTGTGTTGTTGACTTCAAGTTGTTGAAAATATAAAGGCGAAATAATTTTAAAGAATTATGTTTTCAATAGTCCGGGTGTCCAAGGGGAATCAAAAGACAAGTAGTCATAGTGAGGAGTGGAGAGGTATTCCACGGCTCTCAGGACAATTCTGGTAGTCCATTCAAGATCCCTACAAGCATCTTACTGGAATACTTCCTTCCTCCGAGCGTCTTTGCAGATGCTCTTGCGAATCTCCACTCAAGCCGGCCACTGAAGGCAAGCAAGAGGTGGGAGTTCTGTTCCTCGTCAGTGTTCACTCCAGCCGACCAATTGAGTTGAAACTTCGTATAGTTTGGCAGTTTCCTGAATGCTTCTACCATAGTACCATCAACGAACTTATTAACTATTATATTACGTGGCGAGCGAATCGTTGAAACAAGTTACAAAAATAATTAAATCCGACTTCAAGAGCAAGGTGGGGACGTGGTCATGATCGCGTCGATTTTAATATTTTTATGCCCCGCTTACACTTATCTCAAGATACAAGTTTAACTAACCATGCGTTTAGCTACACTTGTACACGTATGGATACCTGCGCTACAACTAACCATATCATTATTAATAATGAATATATCCATATTATTATTAATAAGAATTGAGCATACAAAACGAATTTCATCAATCGAGCTGTGAAAATTACTGTAACGAAGCATAGTAAACAATAAAATATTTACTAGACATAATTATACGAAATCCTGTTTGATGAAGCCATACTATTGTACCTACTTAAATGTTTGTATGTTCGCTACTACTACTACGCAAAGGACTAACCGCTGAACTCTAAGGCCCGTATTAATAAACCGATATCAGCTAAGAACACGTCCTCAAGTATATCGGTCTATCTACACTTAAGACCGGTCTTAAGCATAGATTGACAGCTACTTGTGAACCTCTCGTTAGGTGAATAGTGAATACAGACCTTTGTCAAACTATATCCCGATTCACGAGGCTTAGTGAAGCCAAGCGATTTTGATCCAAGTTAGAGTAGTGTATATACTTTTTTAATTTTTTATTTCACTACAAGCTAGGTAGGTAAGCAAGCTAGGCTACTTTTTATCCCAGAAAATTAAAATCAACTGGAATCAAAACCTTTAATCCACGCTAACGATGTCGAGGGTATCTAGTTCACTGTTGTATTCCCACTACAACCTATTAATGTCCCACTGCTGGGCACAGACCTCCACTCTCCATAGGATAGAAGGATTTAGGGCATAGACCCACCACGCTGGGTTGACGGGCTTTGACGACTATTATCATGTTAGTGATAATAACCGGGACCGATGGTTTAACGTGCTTTCCTAGGCACGGGGGTGAAACACCGGCAACTCCGGGCTAGTGCTGAGAATTTCTAGTCAGAAAAATCCAATACTCAATTATGGCCCGATCCGGGACTCGAACCCGGGAGCTCATCGGCCGCAGTCGAACATGCAAACCACTAGGTGACTAGACCAACGGGGCAGTCATTACTCAACTGTTGTAACCATAATCAACAGCCCCCCGATTGTCTAAAAGTTGCCGATCAAATCGACCCTAAACGGATGAGAATGGATACACGAAATTGAGCTCTAATTTAATGCCTTTATGGTTTATTTTACTTTGACGCCGAACTTTGACGATTTGATCGGCAATTCTTACACAATCGCACCTCTGTTGTATTAGTAGAGATTAATTGGTGATGTATCCGCAGATGGCCAACACATGCTGGTGGTACTACTTCAGCAAGTTCACGGAGTTCTTCGACACGCTGTTCTTCGTGCTACGCAAGAAGAACGAGCACGTGTCGACGCTGCACGTCATCCACCACGGAATCATGCCGATGTCCGTCTGGTTCGGGCTTAAATTCGCGCCGGGTATGTACTAAAACTATGGAGTGTAGAAGGAAGGAGTAACGTAACATCTCTGTATATAAAAAGTGTCCCTCGAAATGCACCACATTGGGGGCGCCACATTCGCATCAAGGTAAATTTAAAAGGAATCGCCAATTATTATTAGAGTATGTTTGAGAAATAAACAAGGAAAGAAAACATTCATCATTATTTTGTACAACGTAAGTTGTTGAAATTTCAATAATTAACTATTTAACTCGGCATACACTTTGCTACACCAGCGCCACTGTGAAAGGGTTTCGAACTGTTATTTTCAGCAACCACTGGGCACTTTTTCAACTTTTCTCCCATAAGAGATGTTACTCCTTCCTTCTACACTCCATAACTAAAACACAAGATGCATAGGTCATCGATCAGTGGCGTGCAGTTCATAGAGGCATAAAAGCACCGCTTACCCAAACTGAATAGAATAGAATATATTTATTTGCTAGATTGTATTGCAAACTGAAATACATCAATGACCGTTTTTCACTAAAAGTCAGTAATTAGGTATTCCGACTGAGTGTTGTCTACCCTAGCTCCAAGTCCTGTGCACGCCATTATCATCGATATATTATGTAGGTACTAGATGAGCTCTTTCATACAAAAAAGTTGGGCGTCCTATTTGTGGTGCATGCCCCTCACCTGTATAAGCCTGTCCTTTTTGTGGTTTTTCTTCACGATTGTCGCCGGACACTCGAGGCTGTGTCTCCTTTCCCGGGCATATCCTTTCAGGTGGCGTTTTGCCGCCTGGCTCGTCGTTTGAGGCCTAAAAGGTCAAGGCCAATGCCATTCGTGGCTTTCAGCCTAATGGAAATCTTTTCCGTACTTCAGTGCTTTAATTTGCGTCGTCCTCGTCGCCTTCAGTGCCTGCGTTGGGACCAGGCTGTGAACCTGTCCTTGTCCCCACCATAGCGCTGTCCCGCTTATCAGACTAGATGGCGTTAGTAAAATAGTCCACATTCTTTGTTTGACAGGGTATGTAAACTGAGGTCGTTGGCATAGGTTCGTAACGAAGAGGATAAATGCGTGTTTGACAACTAATCAAACCAGCATGCATAGTTATTCTGATGGCGTAATTCATGCAGATGACTAGGTATAGTTAGCTCAACCATATAATTTACTTTTGACATAAGCTCGCCTATAAAGTGTCATAATTATTGACAGGCAACTATCGACAAAAAATGCAATACTCCATAGACGCATATCGTTTTTTTCAATAAGACGATAGTGCTAATTTGACGACATCCAAGGTGCAGTGTTGAGCGCTGTTGTCTTAACGTGCGGAGGTCCCGGGTTTGATCTCCGGCAGGGTCAATTTGGGAATTTATAAATTCTGAATTTTCCCTGGTCTGGACTGGTGGGGAGGCTACGACCGTAGCTAGTTTAAAAAGTAACAAATTAACGCGTTGGGAGCATCCGCTATAGGTAGGTAATAGAAATAAATACACATACCTATTTCCTTATTTGGACGATTGTTTAGCTAAGTAATACTTATAAGATTCGTCAATAATATTATCAAGTCGCTATAAACGATGGAATATATACCGCAAGTGTGCGAACTTTATCATGTCTTTGCAAATAAAACAATCAAATAATGTCAACATATTTGTTAATTTTTTGCTACTCTTCTTCAGTTCGTTTCACGTCATCAAACGACTGTGGAGCGGATGTGTATGGGTTTAACATGGTTATATTAAACGGCATGCAAAACTCGATTCATACCACCAAATACAGCGATAAATCAATCGATATAAGGCATACGACGGTCACCGACCTTTTTACTTTAAATTAACTTTACTAAATTAATATTAAAGAAACTGCCTCGTTGGTCAAAAAAAAGGTAAGCAAGCATGTTCGACTGCGGCCGACGAGGTCGAGGGTTCGAGTCTCGGGTCGGACCATAAATAAATATTGGGTTTTTCTGACTACAAATTCTCAGTACTAGCCCGGAGTTAGGAAGTTGGCGGTGTTTCACCCCCATGCCTCGGAGAGCACTTTAAGCCGTCGGTCCCGGTTATTGTCACTAACATGATAATAGTCGTTAAAGCCCGCCAACCCGCATTGGAGCAGGGTGGTAGGTCTAAGCTCTAATTCCCTCTCTCCTATGAGAGTGGAGGCCTGTGCCCAGCAGTGGGACGCTAATTGGCTGTAGTAGTAGTATTAAAGATAATCTTGTTTCCATTTGCTACAGGTGGTCACAGTACATTCTTCGCTCTGCTGAACACGTTTGTGCACATCGTCATGTACTTCTATTACATGGTGTCAGCCATGGGGCCCAAGTACCAGAAGTACATATGGTGGAAGAAGTATCTCACCGCCTTCCAGATGGTGAGTACCTACCGCTTTCTAGTCTAAGTGTTAGCATTATTACTGTTTGTCATTATATCTCATGAAACAGGAAGTATAATATCTGTCAATTTGACACGTTTCATGTCATCGACGGGTACGGACGCCATTGAAATTCGAAGTCTGTTCACATTTTTTAAGTTTTATTTTTAAATAGCAATAACTTTGCTTTTGCCCGACGAAAGCTGTTAGGCTTCCGACATAACATTTACAGAATAAAAGCATGCATTGACGAGTCCAAGTTTATTAGGTACCTAAGTTAATATATGTATAGGTATATAACTATAAATTTATGTGAATATTTTATAGAACCTAAGTTGTCTTTCTATGACAAATATTTTAAATGTTTTATTTTAAGGGGCTACGCCCATGTCAGGAATCTTGTAGGTCCAATAATCGGGCCGATTTTATCACCACTTCCTTACACTTCCTTACATTTTCCATTGACGACAGTCGAATCGGCTGATTTTGTATTTGACCGACTTTTTGTAGGACGTGTGCGTTTCAATACTGCAAGCTGTAAGTTTCATTTTCTGTCGACAAAAAATCGGACACCGATTGTCTGAAGTTGGCTGAGCCTCAGTCTAAAACATAATTATTAGGTTCTCTTTTTTCTTGCAAATTAACAAAAAAAAAACAATACATTGCTGAGATAATAAAATATATACCTAAGTACCTATTTCAACAAATAAATTGATTTTGAATTTCGATATGAATAAGTTCTTCTACTGATATAATAGGTAAATACTAAATATACTGAGTACTATGTAATTCTTTAATTATAATTTTCTCATTCGACCCTAATGACAAACAGGTCTGTGGCATTGTATCAGGTTTAATAGATCTGAAGCTTAGTAATAATTATAAACATCATTTAGTGGCTTCGCTATTTTGCGTTATAACCTTTGGCTCGCATTTTGCAATTAACTATTCTTGAACCGCTCGGAATTTACATTAACAATAAATTATTATATGTAAATGCGCTAGTTGCTAAAAACTTTGACGTCATTATTTAATGTATGTGTAACGTCTAAGAAACCTCATAAAAAATATTTTAAACCTATTCATCAAGGTTCCCTGCTTTTTTAAATACATATGAGTAATGGCATGCAGACAAACGGACATGCCAACTAGACGAAAATAATATACTTAAGGGTTCTGTATCTTACTACGGAACCCTAACAAGGATTCCATAGCGACTTTGCCCGTCTGTCCGTCCTACGCAGCCGCTTATTTCAGCAACTAAGTATATATTATGCTATAGACTTTTGAAGTTTTATTGCTTCCCTTACGTAGTCTTATTACTAGCCTTTCCTTATTTCATTGTAAGAGGGACCGAAAACATCTCTCGTCGTTCACCTCCAATAAATCGCTCGACAGCACGGCTTTGCAGGCAGAGTTTAAATAGCCACTGCTGAAACCTACCATAAGCAGATAAAGCCTATACCGAGAGTCCTACGGGAGCCTCTGCCATTTAGACCACTGCGTCAGGAAGGTCGCACTCTTATTGTGATAGGAACAACGCGTTTTCATACAATTATGTGCCCAAACAACTACAACTTGTGGTGTGTTTATGGCAGGTCTGAAAATACCCTTATGATTCAACGAGGAAAACCTGATAAGGAAATGCAATTAAACGTTAGTGTACTCGCTACCTCGTACTTTGCCTTTAATATCTGATGACAGCTGATATATTAACTACTTCCGAGTTCCCAAGTTTTATAAAATAAACTAGAGGTCGCCCGCGACTTCGTCCTTTATATTATGATATTATGAAAAAAAAAGCTTATTTATAGAGGCTTTTTATAAAACTTATGTAAGTATTTTAATTTAATTCCAACGACAAATAATTTTCAGTAACTAAATAGAATATAAGTATAGAGACAAACTTTTTGGTCAAAAAACAGTAAATAACACATCTATTTATATTTTTTTCAATAGTACTAAATAGTCTTCTGCGAAACATGACAATATAATTTGAATGATTTACTGATTACTTTTATGCAGCATAGGTATTGTCAATATTAATCATCATAATGTTGATAACCTTCAAGTAGCACACCAGCAACATTTTAGGGCGAAAACACACCATGGACAGGAAAAACCAAAAACGTCCGCTCCAAACAACTGCATCTTATGGAATACACGTACCTGACGGCCTGACGTGTTGCGTAGTGTGATAATTGCCCTTATAAGATACTGCTATCGGTATAGCGATAAAAATAAATAGTATTAAAGCCAGGGGGCTTACTTCCATCGCTTAAAGCAGTATTCTTTTAAAATTGTTATACTTAATACGCAATTTGTTTATTTAATATTGGACAAACAAGTTTATTTTATGGGACGTCATGTCAAGAAACGCAGCAGTTGCTCTTTTCAAACAGCAAAATGTTACATTAAGTAAGTATACATGTACAGTAGTTTTAAGTTAATATACCATCCCGTGGGGCGCTGGGGCCATACTGCCAACGCTTAAAGCAATATTACTCAAAATGACAGTTTGATATAACGAACCTTGTTGTTTCTAAAATCCTTACTTAATATTATAAATGGGAAAGTGAGTTTGTTTGTATGTTTGTTCCGCTTTCACGCCGTAATTACTGAACCGATTGCTTTGAAATTTTGCAGACGTAAAGTTAGAAGTCCGGATTAAATAATAGGGTACTTTTTATCCCGGAAAATTAAAGAGTTCCCGCGGGAACTAAAACTCCTCAATCCACGCGGACGAAGTCGCGGGTATCAGCTAGTAAGGATTATAATTCTAAAACACAAAAGTCAACAATAATGAAACAATATGGCTTTAAGCGTTGGCAGTATGGCCCCTGGACACAAAGTCGATTGCATCCATTACAACTTTGCTATTAAGAAATTCGTCAATTGTATGAGGGGAATCGAATGAGAGGTGATTTCGATAGTTACACATACACCTTTATAATTTTCCCGTAAGAGGGTCCCAAAAATGGAGCGAAGTCAAGCCTCTTATTTTACCACTGCGACACGCTTAGTCCCTGGTGATGGACAGCTGACTATAATAGAGTGCTAGAAATATAGGAATTTATGGTAATTTGTTGTTTCTAAAGTACAACGCACCCGCACGTACTATTGACCGCCGCGCAGTGTTGAATCGTCATAGGTGTGAGGTGACACTAAAGATTTATGTATCCAATTAGCAGCCGCTTGCTTGACTTATGAAGTTATGACATGAGATCATAATATTATTCAAGTACAGAAGTTCTGTTTAATCTTAAATGCGCTTCTAAAGTTCGTCTTTGCGGTTGCGCAGTACACACATTTTAGAGTAAAACGGAGTGGCACATGGTTGCGGGAGGTTTGTTTGTACAGTCGTGTAAAAAAGTTTAAGTATTTTGTTACTGTTAATTTTGACAATATCGTTCGTTGTTGATTATAGAATTTTAACTTATATTCTTCTAATCAATATAAACACTCAGCCTACGAAACAGGGACAATTTTTGTTAGTCATGTCTCGTATATCTAATATGTATGCTTAAATTCTTAATAATATATAGGTAGTTAATTCTTGCTGATGCCCGCGACTTCGCCTGCGTGGTTTAAGTTTTTTTTACTATCGCGGGAACTCCTTAATGTTCCGGGATTCAAAGTAGCCCTCAAGGTCCTTGTTGCGGCGTGATTGAAGGACAAACCAACAAACAAACACACTTTCGCATTTATAATATTAATAGTATGATTATGACACAGATAGATTTATTTTAAAGTATTCTGTGTGCATCTTTAAATTATGGGTACAGAACGCTATTAGTGATTTAGCACGCGACTGTAAATGCGCGATCTCGCGGTGCTAACTTCACTCGAAACGCATTTAAGTTTGACGCGAACTGTATAACGATAGTGTATAAATGTCACCGTAACCGTTAGATTGTAATCTATCTAGCAAGATTGTGAACTGTCGAAAGATTACATATTGACGCATTATTTTTCGGTAGATTGTAATCTGTTAGGTATATTACCCGATTATAGGACCCGATAGAACCTAAGTGCCCTGTGGCCTAAGTGGCACTACCTGAAAATTTATGTCGATCGCTAACCTATAAGAAAGAGACAAGAAAACGTAAGTACAATGAATATTTCAAAAATTGACACTCAGAACATTGAACGGTTCACAATCTGTCGACATGGTTTACAATCTATCGAGATAAAAAGCGTTAGATTGCAATCTGACGGTTTTTGCAATTTACGGTGACATATACATTTAGATTTTAGGGTATAACACGAACACGATTTTAGGGTATAAATAATTCACAAAATATTAATTTATTATTCAGAGCCATTTGGACAAAAGGTAAATGTAACGATTTCAGGTCGCAAAATAAAATTGTACCTAGATGACAAAAAATACAAGTGTAAAGTGAAGTTGCCTGCCTGATGAGCAAAGCGAGGGCTGGTATCACCCGAAATCTGAAATCGTGTTTCATGCCGTGGCGCACACACTATTTTTCATATTATATGTATGCATTAAAAGTGCTAGTTTCATTAAAATTTTATTTCTTATTTATTTTAGTTTTAGGCATAGATTTAGGATTGGTCTTACGACGGAGCGAGACCAATCCTAAATCTATGGTTTTTGGTAGGTTGTTGTTAACAAATATCATATCTGTCAGTAATGGGTAAAATGACAATTAAAAAACCGGCCAAGTGCGAGTCGGACTCGCGCACCGAGGGTTCCGTACAAACCTGTAGTAAGTTTTAAATTAAATGTTTTTTTTAAATATTTGCGTTGAGTTTGAATGAAAGGTAAATTGCGGTTTACGATTTATGACGTATTAAAAAAAAAACTACTTACTAGATCTCGTTCAAACCAATTTTCGGTGGAAGTTTGCATGGTAATGTACAACATATATTTTTTTTAGTTTTATCATTCTCTTATTTTAGAAGTTACGGGGGGGGGACACACATTTTACCACTTTGGAAGTGTCTCTCGCGCAAACTATTCAGTTTAGAAAAAAATGATATTACAAACCTCAATATCATTTTTGAAGACCTATCCATAGATACCCCACACCTATAGGTTAGATGAAAAAAAAATTTTTGAGTTTCAGTTCTAAGTATGGGGAACCCCCAAAATTTAATGTTTTTTTTTCTATTTTTGTAAGAAAATCTTAATGCGGTTTACAGAATACATCTACTTACCCTACTTACCAAGTTTCAACAGTATAGCTCTTATAGTTTCGGAAAAAAGTGGCTGTGACATACGGACGGACAGACAGACAGACAGACAGACAGACATGACGAATCTATAAGGGTTCCGTTTTTGCCAAATTTGGCTACGGAACCCTAAAAAGGTAAAATAAACAAAAGATACTCTGGCTGAAAGGAGCGGCTGCTATGTCATTCAGCGGGTAGATAACCATTATTTCTGCCCTAGGGCAGAAACCATCACTTTCTTTCACTCTCATCAAGTGATGGTTTTCTACCCGGTGTATGACGTATTCGTCTGAAATTTACTAGTTTCAGGTGGCTCAACAGGCATTGGAACTCGCATTTTCAATGCAGTTTATATGAGAAGTTATTTTTCAGTAATCTTGTTTAGATAATACATTTAAAAAGGCTGTAATCAGGTGAATACAATAAAGCTTGCTATCCTTTGCTTGTAACCATGACACAAATAAACGCAGTTCCTTGCTTATTTATTTTCCTAGGCTAGTGTTATTTGCCGAGTTCACGTCCACTTTACCTTCATCAAAAAACCTTGTTAGTAATTAATGAACATTTGATAACAGACAAAAAATATTTTATCCATTCTCTTTTACGTGAGTACATTTAATTCGCGGCCCGTTCGTTTTTTTTCACCCTATTTAATAGAATACCTATTTAATTAATGCGGACAGACTATAGTTTTACGAACGCAATCACCACTGGTTGGCTGACAGTTTTTCGCTGTTGACCCAAATCCGCTGCAAGAAAAGCTACCATAAATACCACAAACTTTAAGCTTATAGCAATTATTGATGCAGATTCTCCACAATCGACCCATTTTTATTTTATTTTTATTTAATAGGAAGCCAACGGTAATACAATTGATATTTTGTAAAGTAAAGTAAAATATAGTTTATTGTACACAAATAAATAAAAAATACAAAAACAATCAGATTACCTAATAGATACGGCACAACACGGCCTTACCTATCGCTTAAATAGCGATCTCTTCCGGGAAACCTTAGAGGGCAGAGGAAACTTTTAAAAGAAAGCGGGAGGGGTGTTCTGAGACATATTAATTAATAAATATGTGTTTTTGTGTATATAACACAAAAACACTGATATACTACAATGTAAAAATATATAGTATAAATACACAGTATAAATGGAATAGGTAATAGAAGACAGATGAATAAATTGATTATAATGATAGATAATGTTGTTTTTTCTTTCGTCTTATTTTATTACAACAGCTTATATATACTTATAATCTTATGCCTAACATTGATTGATTACTCACTTGCAGGCTTAATCAACATGCATGATAAAAAAAGTTAAAAGTAGATTAAAAAATTACTTAAAAAAATAAACAGGCCAATTTTTTTTATTTAATTTTAAATTTTTTCTTGAAGACTTCGCTTAATACATTGGTTTCGTTTGGCCACAGGTACAATTCGTCCTGATCTTCAGTCACCAGCTGCAGGTTCTGTTCCGGCCGTCTTGCCAGTACCCGCGCGTCTTCGTTTACTGGATCGCGATGCACGGCTTCCTGTTCTTGTCCCTGTTCAGCGACTTCTACAAGGCACGTTACAATAAGGCCGGCGGCAAACCGAACAGGACCAACGGCCTTTGCATGGTAAGTTGACATTTATTTTGAAGTAAAACCACAGAATAGGTAATAGTACAGCTGTACAGAAATCTTACTCCGCGAAGACGTTTTAATAAAGAGCTACTCTGGTAATAAAGACCAGTTCAGATCGCACAGCGATCCGACCAGTTCAGAGCACTGCGAGTGAAAACAAATAATCAGATACCTACTAAATTTTTTCTTTTCTGTCGCGCCATTCTTATCCCTTCTGACGCGGCGCGGCGCGTGTAGCGTTAGGGTTGACTTCTAATTTCATTAATTCTCATAAGACCACCCGACTCATACGAGTGCCGTCTACGGTCCGGTAGTTAAATATTTCAGGTCACGTGAAAAGTGAGCCAGGCCTGGTAAAACTTCATCTTAGTGTGATATAATTAAAAAATCATTATGTTTCATCGTCAATCATATCAAACTAATTATGTTTTAACAAACCCTTTTACCTATGCAACCGTTTAATAATCTACTATTATCGTTCTTACAACTTAGTACTTCGACCATAGACAAACTAGTTTTTCGAAACGCTTAATAGCTAACCGTCAAAAGTGAGGTCTTCAACACCCGCAAAAATGCGAAGTTTATTGACTCAAAGGTCGAAGGTTTGGCCTTTGAAGTTTGAATCAGACCTCTTGCCAAACTTGAGTAATAACCGAGTCGAAAGAAGTTGCGTCGGGGCTTCGGGCATATTTTATTTACCAGCTCCTGCCCTTCTAACTTCTAACATTTCGTCGGTACTTTTACAAAAAATCGTAACTCAAAATGCGTAATTTTACAGGAGCTCATAAAAACTGCTAGAAAATTCCGTTGTGGGAATTACAAATATATTTAACCAGGACTGAATTGAGTTGAAATAGGACAATTAAAATCAGACTAGGTAACGCCCTAGAGCGTTACCAATTTCTTTTTATTCATGTTTTACTTGAGATACGATATTGTGCCACTTATCTCAGATTTCTTTCTATTAGTTAAGAGTTTTTTGTATGAACTCATTATCTATATATTATATAAAAAACAAAGTCCTGACTGACTGACTGACTTATACAAGGTGTAAGGTAAATGGTATAACATACCGGCGGCTACCCATGCCATTTTGACGTTATAAACACTATGGTAGAGTTAAAAAGTCAAAATTAATTATCAAAAACTTCCATACAAAATTAATTAGTTAATTATGGAAAATAAATTTTGGCAACCCTGTGGAGTCCTTTGTTCCTTCTACACCTAACGTCAGAACTGTACTACAAGCGATAATATAATAATTATTATCGTATCGTTATGCAATTTGGCAATTCATTACAATTTGCAAATAATTGAAAGAACAAACTACACAGAATAATTAATTATACAGAGAAATTAATCACAGGGAAAGGCGGCTCATAAAGTAAGGATAAGTGACTGACTTCGACTTACGAAGTCCGATACTAGTCGGGCATTTTTTTACAATAATACGTAAGTTCTAGCCGGGCTTTTGCTTTGAGAATTTAATTGCATGCCGAATAATGATTACTTTAGTATCGCGACTGGATTTTATCGCAACGCTCGCGCTGGCAACAAGGCTTAACATACGTCGTATTGTTGGCAGTTCATTGATATTGAATCAGCTGTTTTGAGGGATGCCACCTCAACATTTATGCTAAAATTTTGAAGTCCACATAACTCCCCCAGGATATGAGCTACACGTCTTATGACATTTTTCCAATATATCTATACACCATCTAACATGGGTAGCCGCGGGTATGTTATACTAATTACCTTACACCTTGTATATCAACGCACAGCCCAAACCCACAGACATAATAAAGAAAAGCCCAAACCGCTGGTCCTAGAGACATGAAATTTGGAGAGTGTGTTCTTTGTGAAGACTAGGTATTCACTAAGAAAGGGTTTTTCGAAATTTCACCCCCAAAGGGGTAAAATAGGGGTTGAAAGTTTGTATGAAAGTCCATCGTTTTTAAAGTTATAACCATGAAACTTGGTATATGAGCTGCGGGTTAAAAATGAAGAAATACGTGTTTTATAGTTTATGAAAATTCGCCCCCAAAGGGTAGAAATAGGGGATGAAAGTTGGTATGAAAGGCCTCTTTTCTCAAGATATTTTTCAAGTTATATCAACGAAACTTGGTATTTTGGCTTTCGGTAAAAAATTAAAAAATACGTGTGTCACAGTTTTTCAAAATTTTACCCCTATTCATTTTTCAAGTTATAGCCATTAAAGTTAGTATTTGGGCATCTGGTTTAAAATAAAAAAATACGTGTTTCACATTTACGTGACATACGTGACAAACTCTCTATATAAAGTCCTCAAGGACTTTAAAAAGAGAGAACAGAGCAACAGTTCGACGTGATTTCTTGCGTGGGTATAGATGAGGACCTGGAGAGTGACATGATTTATTTTATCCCGGAAAATTAAGGAGTGCCTCTGGGAATTGAAGAAGTCGCGGGCGTCCGCTAGTCTTTTCATAAAAACATTAAACTATTATCTTTGACACTCCCCCTCACGATGATCTGGGTCTATCCCAAGGTCTGAGTGACTCCTATCATCTTGAGCAGTTTTATTAACTTTGGTTGTGGTAATGTTAAAAGATCTGCCTCCATGTAATCTGTGTCCTTGTAAGTAATGGATCGTTATCAGTTTCTTTTGGACACAGCCCCTTAAAAAATGTTCCCTTATGCATAAATGCTTGGACCTTTTTCCAGTCATCAAATTGTTGGCTAACTTCTGTGCAGCCAAATTATCATTATAGATTGGCACAGTTTGTTTAGCCACTCCAATATCATCTAAAAGTTGTTTTAGGTGTAGAGCTTCCTTTGCGGCCTCTGTCATTGCCATAACTAGTCAGTCTAGTCTAGACTCCACAATACATAATACATATTTACCGCGGGAACTTCACTTTAATAGATCTAATTATAAATAACTAGATGATGCCCGCGACTTCGTCCGCGTGGATTAAGGTTTTTTGATTCCCGCGGGAACTCCTTAATTTTCCGGGATAAAAAGCCTATGTCCTTCCCTGGGATATATCATACCTCCATAACAAATTTCAGCAAAATCGGTTGAAAAGATGGGCCGGAAAAGCGTAGCAGACAGACAGACACACTTTCGCATTTATAATATTACTAGATGATACCCGCGACTTCGTCCGCGTGGATTGTTTTTTTTATTCCCGCAGGAACTCTTCAATTTTCCGGGTTAAAAAGCAACCTATGTCTTTCCCCGGGGTACAACCTCTTCCTGTACCAAATTTCATCAAAATCAGTTGAACAGATACATTTTTTTGATTCCCGCGGGAACTCTTCAATTTTCCGGGATAAATTGTAGCCTATGTCCTTCCCCGGGATGTAACCTATCTCTGTACCAAATTTCATCAAAATCGGTTGAGTAGTTGGGCCGTGAAAGCGTAGCAGACAGACAGACAGACAGACAGACGGACAGACAGACAGACACACTTTCGCATTTATAATATTAGTATGAATTATGGAATAAGAGCGTTACGGATTGTAAAACAATAATACTTGACATTGACAGCTATTTACGCGGTTTTGTTTCTGGTTATGCCCCAGATCAAATTTCAAAAAAACTCGTATCTCGGGGATACGAGATTATTGAAATAAAAAAAACTTAAATATGGAGTTAAGATATTTCCGCCTGAAAAGTAATTCTATTGTCTGTGGTATTAAAGAGTTACGTGTTTTACGCACTAATGCAAAAAAAAAATATTTTTTTAACTTGGCAACGTCAATTTTGATAAAAACTGAGATACGAGTTTTTTTTTAAGTACTGACGATTTGTCAAAAATTATCTGTACTAATATTATAAATGCGAAAGTTTGGATGGATGCATGGATGGATGTTTGTTAATCACGGCCGAACGGCTGAACGGATCTGGATAAAATTTGGCAGAAAGATTATGGTCTGGAATAACACATAGGCTTCTTTTTATCGCGGAAAATTAAAGAGTTCCAGCGGTAACCAAAAAACCTCAATTCACGCGGACGAAGTCGCGGGCATCAGCTACTTAGTAGCTTGTAATGTTAGAATCAGATGGTATTCTTACCTATTCGGTAGCTTGTCTACTATTATACCACTTTTTCTCAATACCAGCATAATCGTTAACTCGTCTCATTAGCATAATAATTATAGTCAGGTCAAAAGTACGAAATCGATATAAAACCCATTTTAAATACCTCGTTAATAAAACCGTTTAAGGCAAAAATACAACAATTTTATACCTACTTAAATAGTGTTATTAATAATGGTTATAAAAAGTATAATTATTAAACTATTTTTAACAAGTTAATTATATCTTCCTTGTCTAGATCATCTGTGAAATAAATAATCAAATAACAAACGATACACTTTCGTATGTTTTCAACGAGGTCGGGAATCCTCATGTGTTAAAACTCGGTACACATACATGATTCAGTATTTATACTTAGTATGTCGACCATTTGTAAAAAAGGTGACATAGTTTTATTTTAAAACATTAATATTTATTTTATTCAATGTCAATGAGAACCTATTGATATATATGTTAATGTTTTCGATATTTTTTAGTACATTGACCGACCGTGTTTATTAGATTGGACCATTATACAATATACAAACGTTCAAGGGTATATTTAAATAGGAAGAATGAGGATATCCATTTTTGTTGCTAATTAGTTAATTGCTAAATTAATTATTAATGTTCAAGGTACTTAAACTGAATATGCAAATAATATCATTATTATTAGTAATATTGCGTGAGTTGCTGGCGACTTACATAAAAATAAGTATTAAATAATGTTGTTAAAAAAACGCATGCGAAGAGGCCACTGCCGGCTGCCCGGGCTTAATTATGTCTTAATTGGTTAGACACGTCCACTGGAAACAAAAAACTTTTGCCAGTGGTATTCTTCAACGATGATTGCCAAGGTATAAAAATTTAATTGAGTATATTAGAATTCCACTAGTTATTCGAAGTCAGAATTTAGAAAATTGACCTCATGTTAATGGCTTAATAACAACTACACATTCAAAATAAATGGTCTTATTCGATTTTAAATAACTAATTTTATGTTTTTATGAAAAAACCTGCTTTCCACTTTGAACTGGCTACGCTAGTCACGCTCTACCCAATCCGGTCTTGGCAAAATAATTTCCATTTAATAGTAAAATGATACGAATCCACAACTGATATTTTGCATTTATTTAAATAGTGACCGTCACCGATTCCGCCAACATAGTTTTGCAACCATGAACCAAACTGATTTCAATATACACGTATTATATAATGCTTTAGCAATCGCTCGGACACATGCAACACACGAGAATATTTCGCTGTATATTTTATTGCTTTCTATTACGTGTTGAGACAAAAATTTAGGTGACATATTATGCTCGTTGCGTTAGCAGCAATTAATAGATAACATGACCTTCACATTTAAAAGATCAGTAGAGAAAATCAAACTCTTAACCTTAATGTGATTTTAAAATACCTAATTTAATTTATGTCGAGTAACCAGTCTCAAAATCACCTAGGTACATTTTATTAATACCTACTAGAGCAACAATAAAAAGTATATAAACAGTAAAAACCACTAAGTATTTGATTTTTATGCGCGTTGGCTATTACGCACTGACGCAGTCAGTTAATACTAGCGAATACCCAGCATGCTTTGCAAGACGACTCGCACGCTAACTATTACGAAGAAACCTTCACGCAAGTGTCGAATAAAACTGTACAACGTTTCAACTCAATCTGAATCGAACAGACACACTAGCATACAATATATCTGTTAAATATACAATTTGCTTCACAGACGGTGATGGACGAAAGCAGTTCCCTAAATGTCAAGAACGGCTACAAGCACGAAGAAGGCGCTGTGGTGCCCAACTCATACGCGTCATCGGCTGCGGATGCATTCGTGCGGCGGCGGCCGCTGCCCTAGTGCGCGCCTCGCCCCGCGCTTCCTCGACCGCTCAGCTGTGGCAGCCCTGTACTCGGCTGCCCTCCGTCCGGATACCGGATACGTCGCCATTGTAATCATCTCTGAGTTACATTCGGATTGGATCTCGTCTTGATCCTGTCATTTTTATAGTACAGCTTATAATATCGTGTTTCCTTTTACTGTTAAACTCCTTTTTTTATACGCTGTTACAAGTACATTCGATGTTTTGATACTTTCGATTACTTCCTATAATCCGAGATTCTGCGATGTTAGCGACAGCCCTACGTTCGCGTATCAGTTGTCGCAAGCTGTTTAGGGCAATCCAAATATATTAGGTTAGGCGGAACTGTTCGAGGTGGTAACGATTATACTCTTCGTTGTGACGATGGTAACCGTGTCATATGAGGCATGGAGGGGCTATCCAGTCACGTAATAGGGTTAACATTGCTTAGCCAAATCTGGTGACTTCAATACTTCCCGTAATTTCCCATCTCCCCTCTAAACCTACTGCTAGCTTTAATTAGAGTTGAGGCAGTCTCAACCGCCTTAGCCGACATTGGTACCGTTTCGGGTCCCCTTAGTTTAAAATTAGTTATTGTTAGCTTTTGCGACATTCTTAGAACCCGACCTTAAAATTACCCTGGGGTCTGTACGTTAAAAACCTGTTCATACTTAAGCGGGTCCCACCGGTATATTTGTACATATTATATATAAAAAAGAGAACATTGAACTTCATGAAAAATGTACAATACTTCGCACAGTGGGGCTTGGTTTCGGCCCGCCTCGATGTGCGCTAGTCATTACGCCGCTACGTCTCCGAGTCCAAATCATTATTATAAGGTGCCAATCTACCGTGAGAATTATCTTTCGATTTGAAGTTTTGCTTTGAATGCAAATGGATTTGATAATTGTACTCATGTCTCGCTCGGTATTCACGTACACGTCACAATGTGTAGTGAATAGGAAACTGGTGACAAGTTTTATCCGTATTAATTAAGATTTTAAATCGTCTTGCACAACGTCCCATTCGACCTTGAGAACTGTATCATCGAATGCCTTACTTTATTTTAAGTACAAACCCTAGACTATGAATCGTTGAATTAATAGTTATCTTGTAAAATATGTCTATCGGTTTCGGAGATAAGTATATTTTTTTCCTTTGATGTATATAATATAATAATTTAAGACGGCATTATGTCATTTTTAATGTTTTAATGTTAACTTTGCTTGTAGCGAAGTGAGCTATTGTACATAAAATGAATGAATCATGTTCTAGCCATGGTGTTGTTTTACTGCTTTATGTACAAATTGTCTCAGGTTTATGTGTAAATATAATTTTTATGATCAGAGGTGTAATCCTGTAAGGATTGTCGATCAAATCGTCAAAGTTCGGCTTCAAAGTACTAGGCTTATAATATGTTTAGGATATCGTACATACCTAAACGTATGAGAATAGATACACGAAATTGAGCTCTAATTCAGTGCGGTTATGGTTTATTTTACTTTGAAGCCGAACTTTGACGATTTGATCGACAATCGTTACATGATTGCACCTCAGGTATATATGAGTCTTAACCATGATGTTACCATAGAGTTCTTGAAATCCAGTGTCATTTATTAATCTCGATTTTGTTTTTTTATGTGCTCAAGCATTTACTACAGTTTTCATTTTGTGTACCATGTAATACTTGTGTTGTGTAAGTCGAACAAATGATATTAGGTAACAATTTTAAATATTGTATTCGTATAAAAATCACTAACATATTTATATTAGCAATTTTACTGTATGGAACCTTGGCACACGCTACACATATAATAAATGAGAATAAGTTGAGTTGACAGACAAAATGCTTATTAGATTTTTTTTAAATCTATTTTAGTAACCTGTTGTAGAGTATTAAAGAAAAAATAGAACCTTAGCCGTTAGAATTAATCGTTCACAGGAACAGATTACACAATTAGTATGGAATTAAAGATAACCTGTATTTAGTATTAGATGTTACAACTCAACTTATTTTCAAAATAAACGGCATAAAGGGTAAGGTATGAACTATTTAGGAACTTGCGCCGTTCTGCCGAATTTTAGGATTCGTAATTGATTCACCTATGATAATAAACTAAATCAGAGGATCCCAATCTCAAAGAACCGTGTAATCACAGTGCTGCAAAAGAGTAGTCTAACTAAAACCTTGATTATATAACATGTACCCTACACTCTACAGTCCCTGATACAAGGAGATCTCTGACTTTTTCATTTATTTGGCAATTGAAAAATAGGTGATTGTTTTGAGCTGTCAAAACATGATGCGTAGTATAGTCCCACAAACTAATCTGACCCGGTGCTGTCAGCGTCAGTAGTATATACTATATTATTATTATTAAAAATAAAATAGAAACAATAAGGAACCAGGCAAAAAAAAATAGTTCCAATTTTGGCCACCGGGTCAGATTAGTCTGTGGGACTGTACTAGATTCGAAAGTACCGGGGCACACTTGATTCTCGCCATTACAGATGAAATCGTAGTACATTACGACCAGAAACACACCACAAACACTTAACGTGACTTTTCGTTAGGTAGGTATTCTAGTTTCTGCTCACGGTATGTAAAGGTGTCCATTACAGCCGAAAAGAAAATGATTAAGAATTCCGCACTTTACTGAGCTGTTTGCCAATTTGACGGCACGCAGTGAATCATTGATAATAATTAATCATTGATATTAATTGATTTTTAAAATAAATATTTAATTTAATGCTTTCAATGCAAATGAAAATTAATGCTTTTCAATTAGGAAACGAAATGAATGGACTATACAAGTGTGTTTCCGACTTAAGGCCGAAACTCAAAACCGCGACACGATGCATTGCATGCATTGAAACAAACGTTAAAGACAAGATGGTTAAAGCTGTTTGCTTTGCGAGTTCGCGTTACGAAATTGAGCTTAGGCCTATAATGCTGTATTGTTTTATGATGGTTTAATGTGTTAAGTTGGTATCACGTTTTGGTGTTTATGCTTTATGTGTAGTATGGACGGCAAACGGTCGCTTTGGGCGGAAGCAGGCAGATCACTGCGACACTATGCTCAAATATTCGCTGCGAGTTCACTATTTTGCAACCTTTATTTATTATTTTAATAAAGTATTTTACAAATTTTTGGCATTCATTATTAGCTCCCAAACACCTATTATATAAGTCATCAGTCTCGCAGGCTGCACGCCGTGAAGTACCTATATCATATGTCGATTTGCATGAGGCTTGACACCTGCAGGGTGACCGCGTAACTTTTGCATCAATCATTGATACATCGCAATCAACTCCGATTGGCTGAATTTATGGTATTCTTGCTGCGTCAATGGATTTCGTCCAATAGTGGAAGAGTGTTAACCAATCAGAGGTGATTGCGATATATCAATGATTGATGCAAATGATACGCGGTCGCCCTGTGGAATGATCTGCCGAGATGTCAGCATGCATGAAAATAATTTAATATAGAGGAACTGCCGCTTAGACAGTAGGAATCAAATAGTAGGTCCTAGCTTGGAACCCACAAGCTAGCTTTTTATTTTGCATTGGAACCAAATCTACATTCAGAAAGATTTATTCTGCCGCAGATTTGGAAATCTGCATTCATTTAAATAATCTAGCTTTTATTGAACTTACGTCCTATTCTATAAAATATACTATGAATCATAGAGATAATAAGCTATGAAACTGTTATCACCATCTATGAAACGGAGGAAACAACTAAGTATGAATTTCAAGGTGATCGCTCGCAGCGCTGAGCCTACAGGACATGACGTAGAAATTGCAATAATCCTGATAATTTTTAAGGACCTGTGGACGTGAGGACATCAAGCAATGACTATGAACTTTTACTTACTTTTACGCGCCGTACTGGTAAGGACTGAATATATTATTAAATAGGGTGGGAGCCGCTGGATGCAAGCGGCACAAACCCGTGTTCTATGGAAATCCATGCAGGAAACCTTCGTGCAGCTGACGACTGGTTGGTTGAGATGACGTGCGAAGCCGCGGGACGGGTAGGTAAATCTAGTTAGTTTAATTAAGTACCTACGTACCTAGCTACCTTCATAAGCAAGTGTTGATACTTGTGTAAAGTATCTCTATGGTTTAAATAAATATTTGAACAAACAAACATCATCGTTTGGCGTTTTAATAAGCCCGTGTAAATAATGAGTAGACTTTTCCTTATTTTAATCAAATTGTGATCTTCAAAATATTTTTTACAAACCTTTGATAGATGGGCACGTATTTCATAGTACCTACATACTTAAATGCGATACCAATAAAATACGTAGGTATAGGTAAATATAATACGCTTGTACTTACTTTAATATGGGTTTGTTTATAAACCATCTACAACCATCTAGTACCTACATATATATCGATGTTTAAACCTAATTTGAACATGTATTTTATTAGTTTCTAGAGTTAAGTTATTTACTGCTGCTATCGTCGTTACTCGTTATTTTAATTTCACATCAAATAAATAATTATTTCAATAACACTACAATTTAAAACGTTTCAGTGATACGTATTGGAGGGAATTTTCAATAATATATTTACTCTGTGGTTCGTGCTTCGCGGGTTCTGGCGACTGAAGTCTGAAAGGGACGCCATGAGCCATCACTCATCAAAGGGAGATAGCAAAATCCAAACTACGTGAGTGAGAGGGACGCCATCATACGTCAAAGCGAGACAGCAATATTTAAAATTTGGAATGGACAGAATTTTCTTTGGATGCGGAATCTTTATAAAATTCAAATCGCATTACAACCCATTATGGGATTTGAGTACAACATTAGATAAAACCCCGCTAAGCTTTATGAATGTAATGACGTACTTTACCTTCGATCTTGTAATAAGGCATTGTCCAGCGAGTGGTGTAAAAAAGTTTATTCTAATAAAAAACCTTTTATTTGAATTGAGTTGAGTCAATTCGTTCTTTTTATAAAAATACTAGCTAATGCTCGCGGGCCGCGACTTCGTCCACGTGGTTTAAGTTTTTTTTATTCCTGCGGTCACTCTCCACGTCCTCAACTATACCTACCTAACCATGCCAAAAATGAATGTCAAACGAACGGCGTCATTGAAAGACAAACCAACAAACAAACACACTTTCGCTTTTATAATACTAGTACGCGCTCAATAATTAAGAACCTCTTCCTTTAATGGGATCTGCCATATCCTTCCAAAGAGCCAACTTCGACCATGGACGTCGTTGCTTACCGTTATGTGAGATCGCAGTCAAAGTCTAATCATTCTGTAAAAAAACCGATTCAGTACCTACTGGGTTAATGGAAACTGCCACATCCCTTCCGAAATAGCCTGACCGGATGAGATCGCAGTCAAAGGCTAGTATTGGATGCGTGCTAAGTTCGAGTACAAACGGCACATTTAGCGCGGTCAGTGTCATTAGCGTCACTGACTAAACACTTAGTTTGAGCAAATAATGTTCAGTATATTTACAAATTACTTACTACATAATACAACGTATATCACTCGAAAAAAATGTACCTTGCTAGTTTCATAGAGGATTTACGTAATTTGGCTATAGTGTGTAGACTTCTCTAGCGTGTTGGT
The DNA here is from genome assembly GCA_963932025.1 of Erebia epiphron. Taxonomy (NCBI): domain Eukaryota; kingdom Metazoa; phylum Arthropoda; class Insecta; order Lepidoptera; family Nymphalidae; genus Erebia; species Erebia epiphron. The sequence continues at coordinate 16,863,333 of OZ009952.1, read as the reverse complement.
GAGCGCTGTGGTCTTACGTAATTTTCTGGTCTGGTCTGGTGGGAAGCTTCGATCGTGGCTTGCTACCATACTGGCGGCAAAGACGTGCCGCCATCCGCCAAGCATTTTAGCGTTGTAAGATGTTATGTAGAAACGGATTCGGGGTATGGGTTTAATTTAAGTACCATACTTACTTACCCCTAAAAAGTTAACCCGCTACCACCTCAGGCTGCATCAGAACTAGAACTTGTACCTTTTGTTCTTGTTAATTTGGGGGAATTCTTCGTGAAATACCAGATCTCCTGGGTTATGTGGGATTTCTACCCACTAAAACCGTCTCGATGGCCATCCTCTGTGCGTAATCGGAAGCTTCGGGAACTCGGCCGCGCCGACCATGCGCCGGTGCCTCCCTTGCGCGATACCCTTGCGCGATACCCATGCGCGATAGAACTTGTACCTACTTAGTGAAGAAAAAAAAATATACGTTTTTCAGCGTCATAAAAGCTTGACATTAATAATTTATCATACGCATGCCTACATGCCTGGCCGATAGAAGCAAAGCTGCATGCCACAGTTTCTATCAGTTACGACCACTGCGACGTTGGCGTAGGGTTTTTATAATATATTTTAATAAAACACATTATACCTTTTGTATGATATTGATTTGTGTTTTATTTCCCACTAGATGAGCCCGTGAATTCGTCCGCGTGGATTAGGTTTTTAATTTTTTTTATTCCCGCGGTAGCTCCTTAATGTTCCGTGATTAAAAGACCCTATGTGCCCATGACCTTCCCCTGGTCGCAAACGATCCCTTTACCAAATTTCATCAAAATCGGTTAAAAATATGGGCCGTGAAAGCGTAGCAGACAGACAGAGACACAGATAAACAGACACATTTATAATATTAGCATGGATTTTCCTTTAAGTTTATTTGTACATCTACGAAAATGGTGATGATGCAGGAAAAATGCTAAACACCCTGAGCTACCTGATAGGGATCATAATAATAACATGTTATCGCAACTTCGATAATATTAAACAAAACTAGTTTATTTAAATCGCGAATACAATGACGCAATGACCAGTTTTCTTGGCATAAATTGGAAATATCCAATTAATAAACGCACGAGGCAGGTAGGTACATATTTTACGAGATATTATAGTCGACTCGTATAGAAGTGAGGATGTTTCGAGAAAAATATCAACCTGCCTCTCTGTTATTTTCAAATGGCTGGTTCCACATTAAGCGCGGTTGGTTTTACTTTTTATTCTGGAAAATTAAGGAGTTCCTATGGGAATTAAAAGAAATTATCCACGCGGACGAAGTCGCGTGCATCATTTAGTACTTACTAATAATGGAATTAACCATCTGCGTGGGAAATATTATAGTAAACACCAAGTGCACTGTCTATTCTCTCTCCATCAAAGCCTGGAACAGAAAAACTAACAAGACCGGATCAGACGCAAGACCGACTTTACGTACCTCGCACGGGGACGAAACATCTCCAACTCTCCTTACTAGGGGAGACACATTGGCCCCGTGTCATATCAGGGAGACAGCATCAAGGCCGGGAGCCGCAGCAGAAAAGGCTGAAACCGGCAAGCGGCGGAAGTATGCCTCTCTCATAGAGAGTTACATATTTGTTCCGTTTGCCGTGGAGACCCTGGGGCCATGGAGTCTTAGTGCCAAAAACTTTTTACGAGATATTTCACCGCGGTTAATTGCCTCATCTGGTGACAGAAGGGCTAGCTCATTTTTTGCGCAAAGGATCAGCCTGGCTGTCCAGCGCGGAAATGCAGCCAGCATTCTTGCCACTATTCCACGCGGGCATGATTTATATAGTAATTAGGTTAGGCTAGCTAGCATTAAGTTCTATTGTATTATTTTCAATAAAAAAAAAAAAAACTAGGGGATAATTTTGAAATTCTTATTGAGAATTTCTTAACAGAAACTCAATTCTTAAAATAAGGTTATATGGCCCGCTCCGTTAATCGAAATCAGAAACTCGTCATACGCAGCCGAAACTGCGAACCACTAGACACCAACGAGGCTGTAATGATTCTAGTAATTATCTACCAACTTCCTAATGCTACGTACTTAACTGAGGTATGCTCGATTAGGTAGGTACATCTCGTTTACCTCAGTCGAGGCGCTTCCTTCCACAACAACCGCGCAAAGCCAATCAAAGAAAGCTTATCGTGGACCCGGCTGAATGATTCAATCAGTAATTACGGAAACAAGCAAAATAAGACTAAGCATAATCTAAAGATTTTATAACAGGATAATTATTATAACAAGATCTCATAATAACCCTGCCTAAATTTTAATAACTGGCATCATAAATGTTGCTTAAATAGGTATACTTAATAGGAATTAGGAATCCGTACTTACAATAAACTTTATAGCTACCTACCTAAAATCTAAATATGTATGGTAGGTATCCTTGTTGGTGGCTAAACATTTTTTATTGCTTGAGATTTATTACATTAAGACGATTGCGATGCGATACGGACTACGGTATTCACCGACATTTTAATTTTTTTCCATTGATGTAAAATTTAAGTACCTACCTACTCATACTAATGCGAAATATTATAAAAATAACATAATAATATTTATAATTATAATATTTTGCATTTATAGGGATGGTTTAAGTAGGTATGTACCTACTTAGACCGTACTCCGTCCCAAGCACCGAGTAGTAAACCTATGGTCTGTGGTCCCAAGGTACTCATTAGGTCATACGGCGAATTTAGGTTAGAATATGCTATGCACTAACACAAGTCACAAACGGACTTTGTGCACACTGCACGTTACACAAATAGTACCTAAGTGGGATACCTACTTTAATTACCATTATTCTACAAATATTATTTAGCATTGTGTAAACGAATGTTTATTAGTAGGTACCTACTTAGTCGATGAATTTTACCATAGAAAAACATAACACTTTTGAAGTGTTTGTAGCTCAGTGGAAGACTACGCGTTGGAGGCCTGAGACAACCGCACTAAATGAGGCCCCTTGGTTTACATTTTTATTTTTTATCTTACTTGGAGGATAACGGGGTAAACGAAGGGATTGCGAGGCGAAGACCTCAGTACATAAAATCAAATTTATGGATGGCTGGATTTGCCACACTTTACGTAGAGAGCATACCAACATAATCGCGAGCCAAGCTGTCAACTGAAACCCTCAGGGAAAAAGAAAGCGTGGTCGACCCAAACAAAATTGGCAGAGTACGGTTCGCGAGGATAGGGATGACGTGGGACAAGGTCAAAGGTGTAGCTTTAAATCGCTCGGGATGGTGCACCGATGTAAACGCCCTCTGGTCCACTGGGAGGACAAAGGTGTGTCCCCCCCAGTAGGAGAGGGAAAACAACATACGTTTGTAAATATACTTCGACTATTGAGGATTTTCCTAAGTCTGGAGGCCCCCCTACACACGACCCAGGGCGGACCGACCGCTTCACGTCACTCTTAGGCCGGCAATTAAATTACTAGGGGTCATGCTATCATCGCTCAAAAAAGTATTATTTTAAAAGGTCTGTTTTATATGACGTACCTTGACATCCTTAAAATAAAGATTATAATAATTCTGAAACAAGAGAGTCAAATATTATAATAAATAATAATACATAGGTACGTTAACCAAGATGGTAGTGTATTTATGAACCAAGATGCCCCCTGTATTTAAAATGAAATTATTATATTTGTATATTAGTATACCTAAATAAATAAACGATTAAGAACGATGATAATGAAACTTTTTTCAAAACACTCCGGGAAATGAAAAGCGAGATTACGAGAATCTCGAGGTATGAAATGATTTGCCAAAAAACATGACGATTCACAATAGGATTCCTTATCGTGAATCGTCATCTTCCTCATGCTTGTTGTTCCTTTTCTAATTTCTAGCACGCATTCAATGACCAGTTATTTCATTATTGAAAAGCTCAAATTCCACTTAATAATATTTTTTATACAGTAAGCCCTTGACTGCGATTTCACCTGATGGTAAGTGATGATGCAGTCTAAGATCGCTTGGCGGTACGTCTTTGCCGGTAGGGAGGTACCTAACTAGCTACGGCCGAAGACTCTGATCGGGAGGGATCGAACTCGGGACCTTCCATTTTAAGACCACAGCGCTCACAAGTTGCGCTAATCGATCGTCGAAATTTGATATTCGTCAAATTATGAGTCTCGAAACAATAAAAATAAAAATTCTTTTCAAAAAACCGACTTCCCACGCCACTGTAAAGTACAAAATAATTTTGATTTCTACCCACTATGTTGAAGTCGGGCGGGTATAACATGAGGTTATAACAAAGGGTATAACAAAGTTGACACATCAGACTCGCCCGACTTCAACATAGTGGGTAGAAATCAAAATTATTTTGTACTTGACAGTGGCGTTGGAATTCGGTTTTTTGGAAAGAATTTTTATTTTTAACTTTTTAGTGTCAGGGTTGAGGATTTGGAGTCAGAATTTTTTATGGGACCAGAGAGTATATTTTTAAATGCGTAAATCTCTTGCAGTCTAAAGGTGAAATTTGTCTTGCGAGCAATAGGTATCATGAAGAAAATTTAATAAAAATTCTTTCCAAAAAACCGACTTCCAAAGCCACTGTAAAGAAAAAATAATTTTGAATTCTACACACTATGTTGTAGTCGGGCGAGCCTGACGCGTCAACTTTGCCTATGTTTGTTATACTCGCCTGACTTCAACATAATATAGTGTGTAGAAATCAAAATTATTTTTTACTTTACAGTGGCTTTGGAAGTCGGTTTTTTGGAAAGAATTTTTATTTTTAACTTTTTAGTGTAAGTACTCTTAATCCCCACGGCTCAGGATCCTGCAGCATCAGAGTTGAGAAGTTGGGACTTTGGTTTAAGTATGAAGTCGTTGCTTGACACCTACAATATGAATTCCCTGCATAAAAAAATCCTAAATCGCTATTTTTAAGGAGTTCTGTACCTACCCTGCAGCATCAGGGTTGAGGAGTTGGGACTCAGAGTTGAATCGTAGGTATACACGTGACTTGATGCCTACTATATGAATTCACCATCAAAACTTCCTAACTCCCTAGTTTTGAGTCGTAGGTATACCTACAGCATCAGGATTGAGGATTTGGAGTCGGAATTGACACTGAGTCACTGAAAAAAAAATTCAAATCGGTTTGGAAACCGCGATGATATAAAAAACATACGCGCCGAATTGAGAACCTCCTCCTTTATTGGAAGTCGGTTAAAAATTGAAACAAGTTTCTAACAACAACAAAGCTGATCTGAAAGCGTAGCAGACTGACAGACTAACATACTGTTGCAATTTATTATAATATAGTATGGTTGTAAATACTGGAAAACGTCTTGAATCGCATTAACGCTTTAATTTTATGAGCATCAATTCGCATTTTGTCAATAGAATAGCTATTCTGTATGAATATGCGGACGCATCAATTATTCTCATTCCAGTATGGTATGGTATGGTTAAAAATGCGAAAGTTGAACTTTCGCATTTTTAACCGACTTCCAAAAAGTATGCAAAAGGACTTCCTTTTCATTTCGGCGGGTATGCTTTGTTTGTATTTTAATTTTTAAATGCAAATTTTAGCACTCGATTTTACACAAATTCATGATAAGTTACATAGGTACATCCGTCGTTGCGGAGACTGGTTAACACAGTCAATTGCCAATAGCAAAGACAATTTATATAAACCAGGTTGCTACTTGGTTTATAATAATTAATCTATGCCAATAGTGATCCCATATGACGAATAATTGATTATATCTACTAACAGCATCTGTGATCTGTTATAGCTTGGTTATAGCAGTTGAAAGTATGCGATAGCCACCTATCGCAGTCTTTGACTCAAAGTGTGCAAATCGATGTCGATAGATGTGATTCAGGACTTTGAATTCATCTCGAATCGGATCAAACTAGAAGCTTGCAAGTTTTTGTAGAACCGCTTATATAGCATTCGTAGACTGTGACGTTAGTGGGTTTTCCTTGTACGTATTAATATTTTTTATAGGAAGTTTATATGCTGACGTATTTTAAAATGGCGAATCAACAAGTCCATTAATTATATCATACATAAGTAGCCTTTGAAACCCAATTAGTTATAATTAATGAGCATTTCCACACGTTGTCTAGTTACTAATTTAATATTAATTAACTGTATTTTACTTGATATAAATCATATTCCACACAAACCTTAAAGTGGATAGCGATTAGCTATTTATTAAATCACATTTATTTCAGAGCGTTTCTCCACAGACCATCACACGACACGACAAAACAGTTACGACTCTTATTATTATTTACTCCACTTTTACGAACTACTTATTGGCTATAATGTCACTGTTTTACGAGTTTTTTTACGTTAACGGTTTAGCTACTGTAAATGCGGCTCAAGAATGGACTAGCTAAGTAATACATTTGCTGACGAATGACGACGCACCACGAATATAATTACATATCTACCTACTTGGGACAAAAAAGATTTTCTCACGGATTAAAAGTTACTCATTTTATATGAAGTCGCACATACTAGCGAAGTAACAGAATGTCCTTCCGCTCTGGCTGTGTCGCAGACGTTTTGTCCTGTTTGAATATAATATCTCGTAATATAATAGAATAGAATAGAATATGTTTTATTTACTGATCCAACACATTGTAAACATAAAATACAAAAAAGTACTTAAAATGTAACATAACTTAACAATGTGTCGTGGGTGGCGTAGACATCGTAACCGCGAATCGTGCCGTGCGGTTGTCCGTGGAAAAACGCCCTCAACAAAAGTCAACACGTAGGATTAGCACTGAACAATGTCATTACCTACCTCGGACGTTGACACGACATTGCATTTGGTTAGCAATTAATTGGTTGAGTGCAGAAGGTCAGCCCGAGCCGGCGCGCTACCTTGCGCTACCAAGGCGAGCAGCCGTCGCGAATGCTCCTCTAGCCGCCTAGGCCTCCCTGTGCGGAAACGTATTCGCTTCATTGAAACAATTTCATCACACATTGCATAATAAATCCGAAAATATATCACTGAGCAAGGGCAGTGTATAGTAATTATATTAGCAAAAATTATAGACGGCGCCTTGTTATAATAACAACTAGCTGATGCCCGCGACTTCTTCCGCGTGTATTGAGGTTAGTGTTCGATCAAACCCGACTTTGTTTTTTAAATTAAAAGAAATACTAGCTGATGCCCGCGATTTCGTCCGCGTGGTTTTTTGTATGGGATAATCAAAGGAAAATGTTTTTTTTTTTTTTTAATTCTATTTTTTCGTCCAATTTCCAATGTTTTTAATAGTTATTCTGCTAATCGGGACGGAGACCAATACAAACCATGAAAATCGGTCCAGCCGTTCTAGAGTTATAAGTGTTCGAACAAACCCGACTTTGTTTTATATATTAAAGATAATGATAGGTTTATTTAATTAGTAGGTCGACATTACTTCCGCAGAGCAATTTATAAACTAAAACTGTGTTTAGCATTAATTACAATCCGGGTATATTTGAATCAAGAGTGAATAGGCATCTTCTAGGCAAGCGCTTCCCATCTTAGGTCGCATCATCACTTCGGACTTCCCATCAGGTGTGATTGTGGTCAAGCGTATGCCTATGCCGCAGTGCCTGAAGACTAAGGTCTTCGACCAGTGCGTCCTACCAGTAATGACCTACGGTGCCGAAACGTGGACACTGACAGCGAGACTAGTACACCGACTACAGGTCGCTCAGCGTGCTATGGAAAGAGCTATGCTCGGAATTTCTTGGAGGGATAAAGTCCGGAACGAAGCGATTCGCCAAAGAACTAAAGTGACCGACATAGCTCTTAGGGCCGGCACGCTGAAGTGGCAGTGGGCTGGTCACGTATGTCGGAGGACTGGTGGACGTTGGAGTCGAAAGGTCCTCGAGTGGAGACCGCGTCTTGGTAAACGGAGCGTAGGGCGCCCCCCAGCAAGGTGGAGCGATGATATCCGGAGGGTGGCTGGCATCGATTGGATGCGAAAAGCCGAATAAGAGCACGTTGGCGCTACTTAAAAGAGGCCTATGTCCAACAGTGGATGCACAACGGCTGATGATGATGATGATGTAAGCCTATAATGAATAAAGTAATTAAAAAATACTCCTTTATTTATACTCTACTCTACCTCTACTCTACCTGCCTACGTCTTCCTGTCAGAATCGGTTCAAGTGGTTTGAAAATTAGCACTAAACAAACAGGCAGACGGACGCATACTTCGAATTGGATGGTCGGGGTGGAAGTCATGTAAGTAATCAGTCGAGCTTAGTACAAGTCTAGTTATCCTACCTAGAAATCAAAGAGATTTTTAGGTAGTGTAGGTTTACACTAAAAGATAGAATCTCAAGGTATTTCTCATTGCCTTTTATTTAGCTGGTAATGTGCAATTAAACGTAAATCTCAATGTCACTGGTGAAGTGAATCAACCCGGTAGAACTTGAACATGAAAACTAAAAATAAAAATAATAATAAACTAATAACTAATTAATATAGTTTTTAAAAAAACATATAAAATGCATTTTCGATCCTAAAATATTGCCTTTTTGTACCTAAATTAATTTATATTCTCCGTGCAAGCCCAATTTGGAAATTTCCTGGACTACTCGATATCATGGATGCCACCTTAAGAGATACGCTAGAAAAAATTCTAAATTTATCTTTTGATGATCAGTCCTGGAATCAAGCTACTTTACCGGTCAAGTATGGCATCGGCGTGAGAAAAATTTCCAGGACAACCCGAAGGAATGTTCCACACAAAAACTTTGGGATGTGCCGTTGGTTCGGCTGACACATACGAATTTGGTTCAAAATCTTACAAGTGAAAGAGATCGAGCAAGGCTTCTAGCCTTATCTGAAAAAGAATCCGGCGATTGGCTTCATGCCTTGCCATCGAAAAATCTCGGCACTCTTTTAGATAATGAAAGTTTTCGTGTGGCTCTAGGTCTCAGATTGGGAGCACCCCTGTGCTACGAGCACAGATGTCCGTGTGGAAAAGAGGTTGATAAATTTGGAATTCACGGACTCTCTTGCCAAAGGAGCGCTGGTAGGCTTTTTCGGCATGGCTCTCTCAATGATACGATCAAAAGGGCTCTTGCCACCATAGATATTCCTGCGCTCATTGAGCCGGCGGGGATTAGTCGGGATGATGGCAAGAGACCTGATGGATTGACGCTGGTTCCCTGGGAACGGGAACGGGCGCTAATGTGGGACGCAACGTGCGTAGACACATTGGACCCGTGTCATATCAGGGAGACAGCATCAAGGCCGGGAGCCGCAGCAGAAAGGGCTGAAACCGGCAAGCGGCGGAAGTATGCCTCTTTCATAGAGAATTACATTGCCGTGGAGACCCTTGGGCCATGGAGTCTTAGTGCCAAAAAAAATTTACGAGATATTTCACCACGGTTAATTGCCTCTTCTGGTAACAGAAGGGCTGGCTCATTTTTTGCGCAAAGGATCAGCCTGGCTGTCCAGCGCGGAAATGCAGCCAGCATTCTTGCCACCATTCCATGCGGGCATGATTTATATAGTAGGTTAGGCTAGGTATCATTAAGTTGTATATTTATTTTATTTTACAATAATAAACATTTTAAAAAATAGTTTAAGGACTATTTTAGTAAACATTTTCGTAGTTAATTATTTAAATTAGTTAAATTTTGTTATTGTGTTTATAATGTGCATATCGGTTATTTCTTAATTTCTCGGTGTAAAATATGTTAATAGTGTTAATTCGGTTTGCACAATCCTACTAATCTTCCTTCTTACTATCTTACTAATATTATAAATGCAAAAGTGTGTTTGTTTGTTTGTCGGTTTGCAGATTTTTTGGTTTGTCCCTTAATCACGTCGCAACAGAATAACGGATTGACTTGATTTTTTGCATGGGCATAGTTGAGGACCTAGAGAGTGACACTTTTTATCCCGGAAAATCAAAGAGTTCCTGAGGGATTTTTAAAACTAAATCCACGCGGGCGAAGTCGCGGGCATCATCTTACTATCTTACTAATATTATAAATGCAAAAGTGTGTTTGTTTGTTTGTCGGTTTGTAGATTTTTTGGTTTGTCCCTTAATCACGTCGCAACAGAATAACGGATTGACTTGATTTTTTGCATGGGCATAGTTGAGGACCTAGAGAGTGACACTTTTTATCCCGGAAAATCAAAGAGTTCCTGAGGGATTTTTAAAACTAAATCCACACGGGCGAAGTCGCGGGCATCAGCTAGTACAATATAAATTATTTAGCTATTTACGTTAGTGGTGGTACGGAACCCATTGTGCGTGAGGCTGTCTCGCACTTGACCGGTATTTTTTAAATAAATTAGATAAAGTTATAGCTAAACCACACGATATCGTTCTACATGTAAGATAATTTGTCATCAAAAGATGATTTCAAGTTTTAAGATTGGACAAATTCAGTTAATATTGTAAGTTTTAAACCAACGAAGTATTGCATTTCCGACAATATAATACACTTAAAGGTAGAATTTGATCATATATAATAGGAATAATAAGTTCAAATATTTGATCATTTAAATTATTAAACTATTCACAAAAAATAATCTAATTTACATGATGTGGATAACGGAAACTCGTTTTATAAGTAGGACGACATCAAAAAAACCGGCCAAGTGTGAGTCGAAATCGCGCACCGAGGTTTCCGTACAAACTGTGACGTGGTAGGCCGTCTACGATGTGGTGGCCGGCCCTTGGAGCTGTGAAAGAATCAAGCTTCTAAGCCAACGCAACCAAAAGATACAGCCATTTATGGTGCAAATTTTCGACACTCTCAAGGGAATCAAAACCTACAGGATACTTCCCGTGAACTCAGAATCTTGAAATTTGGTACGAAGCAACGCCATAAAGCACAGATATAGGAATAATAGCGAAAAGCATAATTTTTTTGTTACATCATATTATAATAAAAATATTTTTATGATTGCGTATTTGAGTATTTTATATGAATTTCAGCTTGATACCTCCATGCGTTCCTGAGAAAAAGAGTCTTGACACACAGACGGACGGACAACAAAGTGATCCTATAAGGGTTCCGTTTTTTCCTTTTGAGGTACGGAACCCTAAAAATTAATCAAATCTGCTTATAATATGATAACGGAACATGTATGCATATATATACCTACATGTCCACATTTAGTTGTAAAAAGTAGGTTAAACCCATGTTAAACCTCACACATTTAAAAAGGTAAACTTACCTACTAATGTGCTTCAGTGTCGAGTTCCTTAGTAGATTTCATGCAAAAACTAATAAACCTACTCAATAAATATGTTTTTAAAAAGATTTTATTTTAGAAAAAAAAAAAAAAAATTACAGATTTTGAAGAAAAAATTACATTATCCAATCGGTCTTTGCGGCAGTAGCTCAAACGCTACGGCGTAGAGGGCCTACTACGAATTTTAGGGAGTTCCGATTCCTCGTACAATCGATTCTTTAGTTTAGATTTTATAAAATCGCGGCCACGCGTTTAACGTTGTTTGTTATTGCTAGATAGCAGTTAAATAACCTTGAATAATCATCATCATCGTCACTGCTAAACATAGGCCTCTTGCAAGGATTTCTACACGCCTCGGTCTTGCGCCGCCTGATGGATCCAGCGGCTCCCTGCGACTCGCCTAATGTCATCTGTCCAGCGAGTAGGGGGTCTGCCAACGCTGCGCTCTCCCGTTCGTGGTCGCCACTCCAGCACTTTGGGACCCCAGCGTCTGTCGGTTCTTCTAACCTTGAATAATAGGGTCTTATTATCGACAACACCTAGATCAGAGTGCACGGCAAGATGCAGAAACGCTCTTTATAATTAGCACAGTACTGTATGGTGCTGTATATATAGACGTCACAATTTGATTTTAAAAACAAATTTAAAATTAAATTTACTTTCTAGGTGCCTATTCTAGAGAAATGATAAATAAATGATTTATTTATTTCACGTAGGACAACTTGTGTCACTTATGATGCGTAAAGACTCTACCACCTGCACCGGTTCGGAAACAGGATTTTACTGAGAAGAACCGGCAAGAAACCCAGCAGTTGCTTTTCTTTAAAAGAAAAATGTTACTATAAGTAAACAATACAACACATAGGTACCTTACGTTACAAGTAATTACACTGACTTGTGTGTAACTAGATGCGATGCCGGTTGCTTCCATGCAACTTTGTCATTAAGAAAATCATCGATAGTATAATAATGTAATGGCAAATCCAATCTTTTGGAACCATGTTATAAAAACGTACACTTGACCCCACAAAGGATTTCTGCACCTTGCGCACACGATATGACGCTGTTATATCTATTAGCTTTAACACTTTCGCTGCGTTACGGCAAGTATTTTGCCGTATTTGACGGTCAGCCAGTGCGGCAGCTAGTTTTCCTTGTTTTGCGCACGGTGCGGGGGTGATTTATCTATGTTCCCATACGTGTAGGAAAGAGACAGTGATTTTTTCTATATGGTTGCTTTTAATATAATGATATTGTATACTAATAATGTACGGCAAAATAGTTGCCGTAACGCACAGCAAGGTAATTATTTTTATTCAGTGCGGTACGGCGACTATCTTGCCGTACCCCCCCAACCCCGCGCCTCACTGCATGCGTCCGCGCGGCCTCGCAGTTTGCATTAGTGTTGGCCGTAAGTGCTCGATATTTTTTATGCAAAAAACTACGCGACGAGACTTTCACGTAAAAAACATGATATGAGTAAGGGAATTACCTACTTTTTAAAATTTATTTTATTTCGTTAAAGTTCCTAATATGATCTCATCATAGATTAAAAATAAAAAGTAATTACTAGTGGTTCGCCCCGAACTGAGACCTCGCGGTTTCACAGAGCGCCATATATTGACATCAGTGTGAAGTTCTGTTAAAAATATCATCATCATTAAAAATTAAATAATTTCGTTTCCTTATAATATTTATCTAATTTTAGTATTTGTTGTTCAAGTACAGGATATAATTCAAATAATTGATCAAGTTTCAGGCTTGAGAGTTCAGAAAATTGAGAGTTCTGAGGTCAACTTTGGACGTTAGAAAATCGCTACTTTGAAAGCCTCCCATTTCGTCAATTTTAGGGGAAAAATTCAAAAAAAAATATTTTTGGACTCTATTCTTAATTATCTTTAAAATGATATACTGCAACCCTATGTAACGCTATAAAAAATATTTTACTTCGCATTCGCTTCTATGAGAGCCCCCCTGAAATAAAGATTTTTAAAACTTTTTAAGCCATATTCGGCGGGAGGCCATCGATTTACATATTATATTTAAATTTGAAGTAATTACGTTCAGCAATTCAGAAGTTATAAGGCTCTGACAGACGGACGGACAAGTGCCAATTCACCCAAGTAGACTCAGAGACCTTCGCTTCGCTCGGTCAATAATAATTTGGTACCCTAATATGAATCAAAATTTAAAAAACCTATTTGTATTTATTATTATTTATTTATTAATCAGTGTATTTGTACTAAACTTACATGAGTGACTGCTTTTTATTTTAATTTTTTTTATATTTAAATATATTTTTTTAAATTGGCGATAGGTACTTGTAAGAGTAATTATTATGTTGACTAATTATGAAGAATTATGTTGATTTATACACTTAAATTTGTTGTGTCTTTAATAAAGAATATCTTTAAAATATCGATTGTCATTTCAGAAGTAAACCCATCCCTAGCAATTCTTTAACTTCTATGCTATACGGCATATATATTGCCGTAAATGACTGATTTTGAAAAATCTCTGTATCTTTCGAAATATCATAGAGAACCCGGGGCTACCGCAGCTAGGTATACACGAGGATGTAGCCTATCGATTTGTTCAAAAAACCCATTGATATGGTGAGTTTCCACGTCTCCATGGACTTTGAAAGTCAGGTTCCGGTACGGCAAAATAGAGGTCGTAACGCATATCAGGAAATATAGATACGGGCAGTATTTGTCTCGTACCGCACGAGCCGTAGGTTTAGGATCCAATGCTGCCGCAGCGAATGTGTTAAATGGCGGTTTTTATGAAGGCGGCAAAAGATATTTTAATAAATTTGGTCACTTGTTTCTAAGCTTAGAAAAGTTGTAAGCCATATTATAGACATAAATAGATCAACTATTAGCTGAATTGCCCCGATTTCACACGGGCTTGCCTATTCTATTGCTGCATCCCTTAAAAAATGCTCGAAGGTTGCATCTCGTAATTATTATGTTCAAAGTTATTTAAAAACGAAAATACACAAACTCTGTTTGCGATTTAGTTTTATACTATTAATTAGTTTAATAATAGTGTAAAATGTTAGTAATATTAATAACTATCTGATGCCCGCGACTTCGTCCGCGTGGATAGAGGTGTTTTAGTTCCCGTGGGAACTCTTTAATTTTCCGGCGTAAAATGTAGTCTATGTGCTATTACAGACTATAATCTGTCTCTGTGCTAAATTTCATCCAGATCCGTCCAGCCGTTCTAGAGTTATAACTTATAAGTGTTCGAACAAATCCGACTGTTTTATTTATATATTATGTATTGAGATTCTAAAATAGGTAGGTATGTTGCGCCAGAAATGGCTTCGCTGATATTGTGTTAACAACGAATAAATCCGTATTCTGATAAGTGATAATATCAATATGCCTATTATAATGTCATCATTAAGGCGATGTTTTTTCTTAGATTTATTTTTAGTAGAATATCTAATATCCAAACAATATTATACACATCATCACGTGTTGTGTGTATATAATAAATTGTGTGTAAAGGTGTATATAATATGTAATAGAGAAGTATAAATATATATATAATAAATTATTCTATTTCGTTTCATTTTTCCCTTCATGTTAAACTGAATTAATGCAATAAATACAAAATAAATAAGCTTTTCGATCTCTGAAAATAAAATAAAATTGTGAAGATAAAAGAAATACAAAACAAGTGTACGATATTTACATAAGTATATTATAGCTTTTAAATTGTGAATACTATTCTGTGATACTACCTAGACACCTTTGATAATATGGTGGCCTTTGTATACGTTCCTACGCAAATAGTCTTTAAATGCGTAAATGCCTCTCCAATGATCTGTTGACTCGTTTTCTTTCGATAACAGGTTTGCATTTGAACACGATCTTGTCTTATGATAGAGTCCAAGGTACGTGCTAATCTAGAGATAAGGACAGACGGTTCCACGTGCGCAACTTATGCAATTATTAATTAAGATAGACTCCTGATTATGTATAACATAAATGTGAAAATGAGGGTTGTGTATCTTATGTATAATTGAAAGCTATTTTGAAATAAACAAACAAATTAAAATTAAACCACAAGTTTTTGTTAATTTATAATATTCCTTAAGTTTCCGCTGCTCGGGGACCTCCCGGCTTATGTACTCAATTATTTCTATAAGTAAATAACGATTGCGTGTACGTACAAACTCTATTATATTATTGTATCCATTGTAAATCCAATGATTATAGCAAAAAGCGGGATATTTTGTTTTTTGTATTCATATTAAGCTTCGGTCATCATAATAATTTATGTAATCGCCAATATTTTAGAGAGGAGTAGATACCTATGGCAGATCTCTGTGTTCTTTTGGAAAATCACTACAATTGCATTATCATTTGATTTAAATAATTGTGGTTTTACCGGTCTGAATGCGTCATGTATGCTTCAGAAAAATTTTCCCTTGGGGCCTTGAATCTGTCTGCATATAGGTACATACAAGCGTTCTATGTGGTCTTGAAAGCAGAAAACAGCATCTTTTGCAGAGTTAAACTTTGACGTTTAATCATATCATACTTTATACTAATATTATAAATGCGAAAGTGTGTTTGTTTGTTGGTTTGTCCTTCAATCACGCCCCAACGGAGCACGGATTGACGAGATTTTTGGCATGAGTATATTTGAGGACGGAGAGTGACATAGGCTACTTTTTATCCCGGAAAATTAAGGAGTTCCGCGGGAATCAAAAAAACTTAAACCACGCGGACGTTGTCGCGGGCATCAACTAGTTTTATAATAAGTATTCAAATCTATCTCCACAAATGAAGGGGCAATTGAGCGTCTGGTGGTACAGGGTCATGTGGAAGGGAGGCAAGCCAGAAGACGTTCATCTACTCGATGGACAGACCTGATAAAAACTGTGACCCAGATAACTGTGGTGAAGTGCTCCCGCAACGCTACCAACCGAAAGTAGTGGAGCCACATCGCGCGGAAGGCGGTGCGGTCAAAATAAAAATAAAGAAGACCAATGACGATTAAAGAGTCTGTCAAGAGTGCACGACTGAGATGAAGCTAACTGTTCATACATACATTAATCTATAGGCAGGTAAATATAGGCAGGTATAGAAAAAAATCATCGAATATTTCACGCATTATTGAGAGACATGAGCTTGGTAGTAAGCTCTTACTACAATATAAGCATAATGAACGATAGATTAGTGAAAAGAATTCCTTGTTTTGTGGGGACATGCATCACATAAAATTAGCGAAGTATAACCATTATACCTACCTACAATGTGCCCAGTCATAAAGTTCGCAAACGAAGGGACTTAAAACTAGGCACAAATTTATTTTTGACTTTTTATCTTTGATCGACGTGATTTTTGGCATCTTTTTTTGGTATAGTTGAGGTCCTGGAGAGTGACATAGGCTGCTTTTTTTCCCGGAAAATTAAGGAGTCCCCGCGGGAATTGAAAAAAACGTAAACCACGCGGACCAATACGCGGGCATCAGCTAGTAAAAAATAATAGTTTTTTTTTTAATTCTCCTTCCTGAGCTCGTTATTTTAATAAATTATAAATAACATGTAATGAAATTCTCTGTCTCTCTCGAAAAGGCCTATGTCCAACAGTGGAAGCATACAGGCCGTTGATACAGGCTGATGGATGGACGGATGGAAATGAAACCTAAAAAAATTGCCATAGCAAATCTTGAAATGTTTGCAGTACTTTTTCTATTACAGTGATTTTTCTCGGAATAACGGTCATGTAAATCCAATTTTTTATTACTGTTTGTTAATCTACATCTAATTATACTTCAAGAAAAAAAATAACATACTAAATTAAAATACATATTTGAACATACCCTAACGATGGCGTAATCGGACGCGTACGCAGTAATTAAGTAAGTAAAAATTCCTAGGAATTCCGGATAGGAACAATGTTATAAACATTATAGAATATAAGTATAAACCATTGATGTACTTAAGTAGGTACTTGAAAGAGTATAAATTCATTAGCAATGATCTAAAGCATACCTACCTACGTTAATTCTTCACAGCAAAAAACATACCAAACAACATCCTAGTAGATAAAAAATTATGAAATTAGAATCGTGTGAGTGCCTGCCAGTAGTAGCGTTAACCTATAGGTAGTTTTATGAGGCCTTCACATCATCATTTCAACCCATTGCCGGGCGCCGGCCTACTACTGCGCCTCTCCTCAGAATGATAACGATTTGGCTATAGTCCACCACATTTAGACTTCACACATATATGAGAACATCATGAAGAACTCTCAGGCAAGTAAGTTTTCTCAAAATGCTTTTCTCCATCGCAGTAAGGTGATATTTAATTGCCTTAATCGTACATTTAACTCAGAAAAGTTGGAAGTGCGTGCACAAGGATCGAACCCCCAACCACTTGAACAGGAGGCCGAACTTCTAAGCCACTAGGCTTATCACCGTTGTCTATACCTACTCTATATCATTCACATATGTACTAAAATTATACATCAGTGTTCACATACCTGTTTGCAATGCAATGAGTGAGTCTCCACTGGTAACATGCTCCAGATGTCTGGGATACGGGCATGGCCGCAAGACTTGCCAGGAATCCGCAGATATCTGCAGCCACTGTGCAGGCACCCACTGCGTAGTGAGTGCCCAGCGTGGAAGGCCGGTGACCAACCTACGTGCCGCAACTGCCAGAGTGCCCGGCTGGACCGGACGGATCACAACAGCTTTGATGAAAGCTGCCCGATTCGGAAAAGGTGGGATGCTCTGGAAAGGGCGAGAGTGGCATACTGCTAAGGGCACCACAGGCAACTCCACCGAAATTAAAGCGTATAGGATAGCTCAGGCCAATCTTCAAAGGAAGCGACTCGCCACGGATGAACTCATGTTGGAGGCGAAAAACAAGAATATCGCGGTCGCGCTGCTCCAGGAACCCTACGTGGGCGGAGGGTCAAAAATGAAATCTTACGGACGGACACGAATCTTCCAGAACATCAATCCAGGGGCGGGCACTGTAAAGGCAGCAATTGCCGTCTTTGACCAAGATTTAGACGCAATACAGTGTCCTGAACTCACAACAAACTTTGCAGTAGTCAAGACCCGTACTGATGCCTGGGAGATCGTGTTCGTGTCCTTCTACTTCGAACCGGACAAACCCCTGGAGCCTTACCTGAACCAGCTCAAGAAGATACAGGCTGCAGCACAGTCAACAAGACTTGTCATCGGAGGAGACTGCAACGCGAAGAGCATCTGGTGGGGAGGTGGTAAAACCGACGCAAGGGGAGACATTCTGGCAGGAACACTGGATCAGTTAGGCCTCCACGTACTAAACGTCGGAACTGTTCCAACCTTCGACACAATAAGAGGGGGTATATCGTTTAGCAGCTATGTGGACATAACAGCGTGCACCGCGGATATTCTCGGCCTGGTGGAAAACTGGATAGTCGTTCAGGGTATGACAAGCGCGGATCACAATGGCATCACATTCAAAATTAAATTAAAAAAAAGGAAAAGAGATCAACATACATAGAACTACCAGGGTATATAACACAAAAAAAGCAAATTGGAGTCAGTTCCATGAGGAAATGGGCCAACTCAAAATCGAACATAATTTAGACAAAGCAAACATACAAAATATCACCAACATTGAGCAACTAGAAAAGTCCATAGAGACATATATACACATAATACAAAAAACTTGCAAAAATCAAATACCACTCATAAAAAACAATAACAAACTTACCCTGCCGTGGTGGTCCGAAGAACTCGATGAACTCAGGCGAGAAGTCAACACCAGGAGGAGGAGAATACGAAACGCTGCGCCGACACGACGAGCCCGAGTAGTCGATGAATACCTGGAAAAGAAAGAAGAGTATGAGAACAAGGCAAAGGAAGCACAGGTCCACAGTTGGAAGGAGTTCTGTGGCAGGCAGGACAAGGAGGGAATGTGGGAGGGTATATATAGGGTGATTGGTCGAACAACTAAAAGAAAAGAAGATATCCCCTTAAACGTAGATCGCACCACACTCATCGCAAAAGAATCCGTCAAATTGCTGGCAGAGACTTTTTACCCGGAGGACCTCGAAAGCCAGGATAACGCCGACCACGTAGAGATAAGAAAAGCCGCTCACCAGGTAAATGAATCAAGCCATGATAGTACGCATGACCCACCATTTACCATGGAGGAACTCAAAAACTCCGTGGAAAGCTTCAATCCCAAGAAGGCCCCGGGTGAAGACGGACTGACCGCGGACATTTGTAGCCGAGTTATAGCGCGGGACCCAGAGACATTCTTGGCGTTCGCCAATAAATGCCTCGAACTGGGCAGTTTTCCGACTATCTGGAAACGGGCAGCAGTTGTCGTATTAAAGAAACCAGCTAAGGAGGATGTGACGAACCCAAAATCATATAGACCGATCGAACTGCTGTCTGTAATGGGGAAGATCCTTGAAAAAATGATGGGAGACTGAAATGGCACCTGTTGCCAAAAATGAGTACCCGCCAATACGGTTTCGTGCCACAGAGGAGCACCGAAGACTCCCTCTATGACCTCATGCGATACATTCGGAACAAGCTGAACTTGAAAAAACTTGTAACGATGATATCGCTGGATATGGAGGGAGCCTTCGACAGCGCTTGGTGCCAGCCATTAAGCTACGACTGATGGAAGAGGACTGCCCAGTCAACATACGTAGGCTAATCAATAATTATCTACAAGACAGGAGCGTCAATGTTCGATATGCCGGCGAGCAATATAGCAAGTCAACCAACAAAGGGTGTGTACAGGGATCCATAGGGGGACCTATATTATGGAATCTCCTTCTGGACCCTTTACTGTCAGGCGTTCGCCGATGACATTGTGTTGATTTTTGATGGCGATACTGCGCAGGAAATACAGAGACAAGCCAACGCCGCCCTCGCCTATGTTCAGGAGTGGGGTGTCCGAAATAAGGTTCGATTCGCGCCCCACAAAACAAATGCGATGTTGATTACCCGAAAGTTAAAATACGACACACCACTCCTGAGCATGGGAGGGGTTCCCATAAATATGACCAGAGAAATTAAAATCCTCGGTCTTACCATAGATAGTTCCCTGACTTTTAACACACACATTACAAATACGTCCAAAAAAGTATCTAACATCTACAGGCAGCTGTCGAGAGCGGCAAAGATCAGTTGGGGCCTACACCCAGAAATAATCCGGATGATATACACGGCAGTAGTAGAACCCATAATACTGTACGCGGCAAGCGCATGGGCGCCAGCGGCGCGAAAGCTTGGAGTAAGAAAGCAGCTGAACGGTATGCAGCGCGGATTCGCACAAAAAATCAGCAAGGCGTACCGAACGGTCTCCTTGAATGCCGCATTGCTACTGGCTGGGATTCTCCCACTCGATCTCCGCATACGAGAGGCAGCAGCCATGTACGAGGCGAAGAGGGGGGTGCCCCGGCCGGAGCTGGCGGGCAGGGAGGTCGAGCGGAGGGCCAACTACGCAGAGAACGGCCACCCGGCGACCCATATGAGCCTCAAGTTCATAAGCCTGGTAGACCAAGAAGATGTCGACAGTAACAACAGTCAAGCGGTGCGTATCTTCACGGATGGCAGCAAAATTGAAAACAAAGTCGGAGCCTCACTGTCTCTTTGGAACGAAGTGGCAGAAATCAAATCTGTAAAATTAAAGCTGCCATCCTACAGTACAGTTTACCAGGCTGAACTGCTGGCCATATGTAGAGCCACGGCGAAGGCTCTCAAGCGCACCGAGCCAAGTTTCGGAATTTATAGTGATTCCAGATCCGCGCTGGAGACCGTGGTCTGTTATAACTCGTACCACCCACTAGCAGTTGAGGCCCGGAAGAACCTGGGGCGGGCTCTTACCCAGAGCAAAGTTGTCACTTTGTTCTGGATAAAAGCCCATGCTGGCTTCGCTGGGAACGAACGCGCCGACGAGCTGGCGAAAAGCGCCGCCCTTCACTCAAAAAAGAGTCCGGATTACGATCTGTGCCCGGTTTCATTTGTCAAGGGCCAAATCCGCAAGGAATCCCTTGACGAATGGAACGAGAGATATAGGTCAGGCGAAACGGCCGGAACAACCAAAACCTTCTTTCCAGATGCGGTCGAAGCATATAGAACAGTCCACAAAATTACTCTGGACAGTGTTACCACCCAGCTACTAACGGGGCATGGCGGCTTTGGGGAGTACTTACACAGATTCAAATGCAAAGACGATCCAGGCTGTGTCTGCGACCCAAACTGTGAAGAAACTGTATTACACATATTAGTTGAGTGTCCGCAGCACGGCAAAGCACGAGAAGATCAGAAACAGGAGATACAAATGAATCTGTGTAAGGACTCCCTGGCTAATATATTAAAGAATAAGCAAACAAGAAACCTATTTTTTAAATATGCGAAAAAAGTCGTTAACATAGTCATAGATAGAAATAAAACGTAAGCTGTGTATAAGATAGATCTATATTTACTCTGTATTATAAGAATATAGGAACAAAATATAGATAGTGAACACATAGCGAAACAAAGATTTGAATTTAAAATATATATATATATATATATATATATATATATATATATATATATATATATATATATATATATGTGCAAGTTAATTATTATTTATTATTATTTTCAAGTTATATATATATATATATATATATATATATATATATATATATATATATAACTTGAAAATAATAATAAATAATAATTAACTTGCACACAAATGCAAATAAGAAAAACAAGGGCTCTGATTATGTCAGAGGTTTTAAATAAAAATAAAAAAAAATGCAATGAGTGACAACTAGGTAAGTATAGTTCGCGCGCGAGTTGAATGCAGAGCTACTGTATAGTGCTAGTACACACACAAAAGCTCTGCATTCAACTCGCGCTCGTACTATAGTAGGTAGGTACAAGTGTGTTTTGTTTCCTTATCTTAATATCCACCAAAAAAATTAAGTCCACCAGCTGCTCGATATATTCAAAGAATCTTAGGAAGTAAGAAGCCGGATGATTTTTATGGAAAAAAAACTTATAACTAATAATAACTCATGTCGAGGCTGCGGATATTTAAATTTATTTTGTAACGTGATTATTATTGAATATTAAAATTGGAGACCACTTTGTTTTAGTGTGGGATGCATCACAGAAAGTCATTGTTATATCTAGTTAAATTTGACCACCTAAACGCATCATGAAATCTACATCCATAATAATCAAGGTCTTAGCTGACTATGGTAATTAATGTTATAATTTTGGCTAAAAGTTGTAGCACCCTGACTTTTCAATCAATCAATCCAAAATTGCTTTTTATGTGGTAAAATTTTGTCACTCGACCTGTGGTATATTTTGTTAAGTAGGTAGATACTACGAGCCTCAAACCCGATCCGATCGTCAGGATACCCTTCAGTGAATAAAAAACCTGGATAAGGAAACTAACCGTAAGTGCTAATGCCGAACTATGGGCAAACACTACAGACTGCAGACAAACAAAGGAGGCCATACCTAGCCTTAATCAACGACTAACTAAAAAACTTATGCAACTCAGGATAGTTGTAGGTATGATAACAGGACACTGCCCTCTAAACAAACACCTATCTATTCTAGGTATCACCTACAGCCCTCTATGCAGAGCTTGCATGGAGAGCGACGAGACACCGAAACCCGTGCTGCTCGAGTGCAGCCGTGTTTCCACCCAACGAGAAGACATTGGCTCCCCAGCAACACTTACACTACAGGAAGTCCTCGCCGACCTGGGTGGCCTGCTCGGATTCTGGAGTGAGCTCGAGCTGAGCGCTAGAATTTAGAAGCTTGATTTTTTTACATCTCCAAGGGACCGTAGGGCGTAGACCTTAATATTTGACATTAATTTCAACTTGATACCGCCTTGAGAAAAAGGTGGTTGACAAACAGACAGACAGTCAGACACACGGACAACGAAGTGATCCTATAATATAAGGGTTCCTTTTTTCCTTTTGAGGTACGGACCCCTAAAAATAGTATCATTTTCTCAGAAGAAATTCCGAATTCCACATAGGTAACTAATTAGGATACTTAATCCTTACTTAAATTATAAACACGAAAGTTTGTGAGTATGGATGTATGGATGTTTGTTACTCTTTCACGCCAGAACGGCTGAACGGATCTGGATTAAATTAACCGCTGCGATAGATTATAGTCTGGAATAACATATAGGCTACTTTTTATCCTGGAAAATTAAAGAGTTCCCGCGGGAACCAAAAAACCTTAAATGGATGTTTGTTACTCAATCACACCAAAACAGCTGAACGGATCTGGATGAAATTTGGCACAGCAATAGATTATAGCCTGGAACAAAACATATGCTACTTTTTATTCCGGAAAATTAAAGAGTTCCCGCGGGAACCAAAATGTTTGATAAGAAAATATATTTGAAAACTATTTTCCTGTTTTATTAATTTTTCGATAAATAACATATTAACTAGTTAATAATGAAAATGTTGACAAGGTTTAATTTACATTTTGAAAAAAAAGCCCCGATCGGGTCCCACGTGGTACCCACGCAGGTACACGACGTACGCATGGAAGAAATAATGTCGACCGGCTTTTCCCACGGCATTGAGACTTGTATCCAATCCATGTCCTGTAGGAGCTGTAGAGTATAGGTATATGTATAAGTCCACTCGACACTCTAGCAGTTCAACTGCTTACTGGAATAAAAGTCCCACTAGTTCAACTGTTGAACGAACTAATCATGTGAGAAGAACCCCCACTACAGAACGCTTGAACTGCCCGATTCGGCGGTCGTCGCCTCTGCTACAGATAATATAATAATATAATGTCAAAATGCCTTAAAAAAGTTCCCATGATTTATACTTTCAATCGAACATGACGGTGTATACTTACCTTTACGGGGAATGGAAAATTACCTTTTTATTAAAGACGCCATACTTACCTACCTATACTTAGGAATTTTTAACCAGTTTTTACCCACGTTTTTACTAGACGATCCTTTGAATCTTTTATGTTTTCAATGCGAATTTTTTCTGCATAACCAGTTTGATCTATCATTTCTAAGGCATAATTAATTTAATTATTTTAGTGCGAACTTTATTCCATTAACTTTGTTAACTTTTTTTCGGAAAAGGGCGAAATCAATGATCTTTTATATATTATACCTACTAGAGGAGCGAAATACACACACATAATGTGTGTTTATTTCGCCCTTACTTACCTATCTACTTATTTGGACAATAACCTTTGTCCATTAATTTGGCGCCGAAAGAGGGAATACACAAAATCAATTTACTAGAAACCAGCATAAACTAGTAATGCCGCTAAGTGCAGAAATCCCAAAGAAATCCTTTGGGGGGTCGAGTCTATACTTACTAGCTTCTATAATATGGTTCAAAAAGAACTTTTAGATTTGCCGTTACACAAATAAAAAAAAAGGAAAATAACACATGCTGAGTCGAGGCTATTTAAATACAATAATATTGACGAATTTCTTATTTTTAGGCCTAACATTATTACTAAATAATAATAATGAATAAAGTAAACAATTATTACTAAATAATAATCATCATATCATATCATACTAATATTATAAATGCGAAAGTCACTTTGTTTGTTGGTTTGTTGGTTTGTTGGTTTGTCCTTCAATCACGCCGCAACGGAGCAACGGATTGACGTGATTTTTGGCATGGGTATAGTTGAGGACCTGGAGAGTGACATAGGCTACTTTTTATCCCGGAAAATTAAGGAGTTCCCGCGGGAATAACAAAAAACTTAAACCATGCGGACGAAGTCGCGGGCATCAGCTAGTAATGAATAAAGCAAACATACATGAAAGCTGACATTCATTTTAGGCTATTTTAGGCTTCAGCTCATAATTTCATAAATTGTGATCAAGGTAAAATAAGTCGTTGCTATATTTATGATCCGACTACGGCGAAGCGAAAAGGAGGGTTATGATTTTGACCGATATGTAATGAAAATGCCGAAACGGTATCTATAGAAAAATATTCTAACCCCTTTCTTTTCTAAATGTAATCTTGTAGAATTGTCTCAGCGTCTAGCGACCAGCGATAATATGGTAGGTACGTAGTTAAAACACTGAAACCACTTCGTCAAAATTACATTTTATTGACTGAGCGCAAATACCGATTAAGTAACTTTATAGTTTGTTAATTAAGGCCCCCTTGACCTAAGATAAATTCTAAGTTTTATTTTCATTTCCATCTGAAGCCCCCATCTAAAGTAATAAAAGTTGTATGTAGGTAAGTACTGCTTACCTAAAACACAGAATATATTATAATAGTACTATACACGTTTCTATAATATATGAGTAGGCATGACATGATAATAATTCTTATTAATTACTAGCTGATGCCCGCGACTTCGTCCGCGTGGTTTAAGTTTTTTGTTATTGCCACGGAAACTCCTTAATTTTCCGGGATAAAAAGTAGCCTATGTCACTCTCCAGGTCCTCAACTATACCCATGCCAAAAATCACGTCAATCCGTTGCTCCGTTGCGGCGTGATTGAAGGACAAACCAACAAACCAACAAACCAACCAACCAACAAACAAAGTGACTTTCGCATTTATAATATTAGTATGATTATTATAGAGCTTGATATAAGCTGTCACCCTACATATTGCAGAATATGCTCGAATATCGAACCAAACGGTCAGTGGCCAGTTACGTAGATGGATTCTTGTTTTGAGACTAACCAGAGGTCAATGGCAGAAGATTAAAAAATTTAACCTTTCTTTTTTCGTAAGTGTAAAAGGTGCCGGGTCAACGATTGATCAATCGAGAACAGTGCGATTCCCCGTTTC